>CM076578.1:1729703232-1730303232 GCA_034641835.2 Pinus albicaulis | reverse complement strand
GTTAGCTCCATCTCCAAGCTTTGCTAGGATCTGCCATAGATAGTTGTCTTGCCTAATATAGTGTTATCTAACCCATTAGTAGTATCGCCTCCATACTTTTTTAGGTCCCATGACATGTAGTTCAAAACCATAGGTTTGTAAAAGATTTTCAATATATATAATATTACAATGGTTTGTAATATATATAATCACATAAACCACATACCTTCAACCCTTAGAAATGATATAAAGTCCAACTTTTCATTCCATGGTATGCCATGGGGGGGCATGTGGAATGCCACATGGCCCTTCCCCATTGGTTGTAATTCCACCACCATAAAATAATGCCAAGATAATAAAATTCAAACTTAGACTTAGGGAAAAAAAATTATCTTCCTAGTCATCATTGGAAAATTTGGTGGTGCCACTTGGCACAGTGTCATTGGTTGTTTCTTGAGGATATTCCCTGTGAAGCTGACTGTACCTACCACATCATCCCTATACATGTTCTGCTCCTTTTTTTCCTGTTTTGGAAAATGAACAACGGACCATAACTCACTCATACGAACTCGGATTTTGATGAAACGAGTTACGCC
This sequence comes from Pinus albicaulis, assembly GCA_034641835.2. Taxonomy (NCBI): domain Eukaryota; kingdom Viridiplantae; phylum Streptophyta; class Pinopsida; order Pinales; family Pinaceae; genus Pinus; species Pinus albicaulis. The sequence continues at coordinate 1,730,302,657 of CM076578.1, read as the reverse complement.
AGAATCCTGGCGACAAAATCTATATGATCGTTCAGGTATAAAACAATTTTGAGCACTTTGAATTTTTAGCTAATTTTAGGCCCTGATCCAAATTCTGATCACTCCTTCCCACTGACGAGATTTTGGACCCACAAAATCTAATAATTAACTTCTTGAGCTTCAACACTCTTCTTCTTTTAAGTTATATCAACTGATTTTACTTGAAAAGTCTTCTTTGGCAATCACCTTGACATCGCTTGAATCGCAACTGGCCATGTCTCTCAACCATTGCTCTCTGGTTGTTGCTAACCCACTTCAACATTGATGGTTGTTTTAAACTGATACATACCTTGTTGTACCAAATCGATATCTATGTTCTTGGAAAAATGTTAGCCTTCCCACTGAGAATCAAGTCCCTCTTGCAACAAATGCATAAAATTTTCTTCTTGGAAATCCTCTTATCCAAATTAAGCTTGCAACATGAGTGAACTCTTGGCGTCAACACAAAAGACCAGCTTGTTCTGCAATGGCTGCAAAACACTTTGCATCTCGTCCACTTCCCACTGAGTTGACCTCAAAATTCCTGTGACATCTTGTCACAAGAACGCACAATCAATCTTGAAAAGAAAACATTATGCAAGAATTGAAACTACGGCCACCTCTTTTTTGCTCCTTCAAAGAAATGGCTGTCACCTCCTGCAACATCATGTACATGGTGATCTTCTTGCACATTGGTGTATATAATATTGAATCACAATCGAAAAACACCATTGAAAAAAACATAAGTCGATCAACATAATCGACAAACATAGTCGACAAAAAACATGTGACATCAACAACACAAGTCGACATGAAATATGCAACACAATTGACATAAATCGATATGAAATGTGTGCGACACAATTGACATAAGTTGACATTCCATGATACATATTGACATCACTCATGCATGTATCTTTTTACAATGAACCTATCACAATTTATCTATTTACATATACAAAATCTCATGCATATGTACACTTTTTAACTCTCCCTTTCAAGTACAAAAACCCAAAACATATGGGTGATCATAAGAGCTGAACTGAATGATAAATTGCTGCAAGATAAATGAGTGACATAACCATCTTTTACACCATCTTGGTGAGCTTTTTCAACCAATAGAATGCCTTCAACTGAACAACATTCACATGCAATCTTGCATCATACAAGTTGTGATAATCTGCTGCAACTTGTCATACTTTAAACAGAAATTTAGGCATACATAAGGCTGAAATTTGCATCTATGTACAAAGGAAATGCATGCCTTACTTGGTCAAGAAATTGAGCCATTTCTTACCAATCCACCTCAATGGCGATTTTTCCTAATGAGCATCCTCTTCTTGTGAATCATCTTGACTCACATCGATGATGGAATCTCCTGTGCCATTCTCGTCAATATTTTTCTCCACTTGCTTCAATTGCTTTGGATGGGTCGTTGGATGTAGTGTCCAACATTGGTCAATGAGATGTCCCTTCTTCTAAAACTAAGTGCAAATCTTTTGCATCTTCTGTTCAAGTCACCTTTGCTTTGACTATTTCTTGTATGCTATCATTATCTTCCAGCATCTTGAAACTTGATGGTTATACAAACCACAATATGAACAACAACTTTTTCTCCCATTCATGCATGCAAATTTTTCATGCTTAACATAATCATAAACAACATGATTATAGGAAGAATTATACCTTGAATGTTGCTTTGAATGTTCATCTTTTTCACCTTCTTGAAGAGATGCACTTGAAGAGGTTCCATCTCTCTTTTGAAGACCAACAATAATGTTCATGTCCTTAGAGCTTCCTAAACTCTATTATTCACCATAACCAATGGCTACACGCTGAAGAACATATTATTCTTGCAAATTGGGTTTCAAACAATTTCATTCATCTTGAATAAAAACTCTGCATGTTTGAGGGTTTGAACCTGCAACAAAATTCCTTGTTGGAACAGTTTCAAGTACCTTCATGGCTTTAGAGCTTTCTCCATAAAGTTGTCCATAGCCAAGACCCAAATACTTAGGCCTTTCCTCAACCATAATTGGATCACCTATGCCTTGTGCATGTTTTCCTAATCCTTTATCTTCATAGTCCATTTTCATCATCAATTTGGACCCTATTCCTCTAGTGTGTTTTTCAAAAGAACATACACATTTATCTTGAGAGGAAATTGAAGAGAAACATGAATTATTTACCTCTTCTTCAAGTACAGGCTTGGCTAAGGCTTATTTGGCATCATAGAGATGAGTCTCCATCTCGTGCATATTTTGAAGAATTTCTTGCTTCTCTTTCTTCATGATATCCAACTGCACTTGAATTTTAGTGTTCTACCTTACATCTTCATACAAATTTTACACCATATCTTTCATTATGTATATTTCATGCACCATCTCTTTATCAAAGAGTATTGCAAAGGAGGATGGTTTAGAATCACCACTTAAAGAAGTTTCCATCACAATGTAATGAATTAAAGAGCTTCACAAACAATTCACAAAGCTTCACAAAATTCTTTATTGTGTTTCGAGAACCAAGCTCTCAATCTAACTTCTCCTTCACACATAAACTTTCAAATTTTTAAATTCCTCTTGCACAATTCAACAACCAATAGCTAACCCTAGCTATCCTTGGCTACAATGAGTTAATGTAAGCTCTGATACCAACTTGATCTGAAATATATGGTTGACTTTTTTTTCTATGCAAGCACCCTCTATTCCATTTAAACAACTTAAGGATCGTGCTCACGAACCCGTTTATGTAAGAGAATTCTTGTGTCAAGTTTATGTGTTTTTAAATACTTTATGTGTGAGAAATTAACAATTGTTTTTAGTTGATTAAAGGCATGAAAAATAACCATAATTTGCATAAAAATAACCAGAAACTCACAACACAAAAATAATAAAGGAGTTCACCCTCAACACTCGAGCTACATTTCCTTGATCCTCCATCAATGGACTAGGCTCTCTAGGATTAAAATGGTAAAATTATTTTACAATATGATGCTCAACTCCATTGGTTTTTTAGACTATACAAATGGGCTCAGAATGCCAAAATACCCCTAGATTGATTGTTCAATCACTGGAAATGGACCATGGCTCCCTTGGGCATGATCTCTTTTGTTGGTGGCCTTGAGCTTCCCTGAGCTATACTGTGGCAAAAACACATGTATATGTCTTCATATACTCCTGGAAACTATCTCACTATTTCCAAAACATGTCAATCATATAAAATGTATTGTTCGTTCACTCAGAATGACCTCTGGCTCCCCTGGCAATGCCTCCAACACCTAGTGGCCCTAAGCTCCATGGAACTTCCTTGTAGCATTATAACACCTAGAAGTCTCCAAATTCCTCTAAAAGCTGCACCATTGGATTCATAAGGTCCAATATAGTCAAAAATGACTATTCATTTTCGAAATTTGGCTGAGTGATGCTCAAGATAGAGCACAATCAATTTTGCCCAATTTTCTCCACTAAAACTGGGAACTCTGCCAGTTAACTCCACTAAAAGTGGAAGTCTGCCTAAAAAGGCGCTGCACTATCTCTGCCACCAGATTAAACTGGGATTAAATTAAATTTAAGTCGCGCTTATCTTAACGATAAGCGGACTTTAATACAGGTATAGCGCTAAGCGTAATTTACAATACAACAAGGATTAGTTTAACAATAATCTAGATTGTTAACATTAAACACGCACTAAGTAGGATTAAAAATCCCGCCATTCCACTTGTCGGAGCTCTTGGTCTTCGGCGAATGGTTTCATGGGAGGGGGCTGGCTTGCGGGGCTGGTCCCCTCTAACCCCCAACTCTTGCACTGTATTAATTCAAATAGACGCGGACATCCTCTATGGTTAAGAAACATCGGATAGGGGATTTGGTAAATGGCACAGGTGGTAGGCAGAAGGTCAGGGGTTCGAGCCCAACCTCTCGCAATATATTTTGCTAAACATGACTCTAGCTGACCCCGCCATATTTGTCACTTCCACCATATGTAACTTCGCTCCAATGATAGCTAGCTCCATCTCCAAGCTTGGCTAGGATCCACCATAGATAGTTGTCTTGCCAAATATAGTGTTCTCCAACCCGTTAGTAGTATCACCTCCATACTTAGTTAGGTCCCATGACATGCACTTCAAAACCATAGGTTTGTAAAATATTTGTAATATATATATATAATATTACAATGGTTTGTAATATATATAATCACATAAACCACATACCTTCAACCCTTAGAAATAACATAAAGTCCAACATGTCATGCCATGGTATGCCATGGGGGGAACGTGGCATGCCAAGTGGCCCTTCCCCATTGGTTGTAATTCCACCACCATAAAATAATGCCAAGATAATAAAATTCAAACTTAAACTTACCAAAAAAAAAATATCTTCCTAGTCATCATTGGAAAATTTAGTGGTGCCACTTGGCACAGTGTCATTAGCTATTTCTGGAGGATATTCCCTGTGACGCTGATTGTACCTGCCACATCATCCCTATACCTATTTTGCTCCTTTTTTCCCTGTTTTGGAAAAATAACAACAGTCCATAACTCACTCATACGAACTTTGATTTTGATGAAACGAGTTGCACCGGAATCCTGGCAACGAACTCTATCTAATTGTTTAGGTCTGAAACAATTTTGAGCACTTTAAATTTTTAGCTAATTTTAGGCCTTGATCCAAATTGTGATCAGTAAGAAGTATGAGGCTGAAATTTCAATAATATAATGATTGAGTTCATCATATTAATCTTGATTCTTAAATTATCTATGCTAAATAGAACTTAATGTAAGTTATCTCCAACAAGTCATTTTTTTTACTACGAATGTAGGTGCACAAGTAATGCATATACATTAAAGTAAAGAGTTAAAATATGTTTTATGAAGACCTTAATGACTAAGATTGAAAATTTTGTGGTTTATTTTATATAATTTTGTGATCTTATTAATTGTTGATTTTGGGTTGGTTTTCTTCATGAGATAACTTGAAACTGCTCTAGGACTAGGTAGAGGTATGGCATGCCTACTAAAGAAGGGGTTTAAAAGGCTTATAGGTGTGAATGGATGTGGAAACCATTTTAGGGAAAGTTGAAGGATGTGCTTGCTAATGTAGGAGCGTAGAATCTATACTAACTTATATCTATAAGGTAAGTAATTTTGTGTGTATATAATGAAGAATTGATTTTTACGAAATCTCATAGACATGATTAAGAAGGGTTGAATGTGCATACTTTGAATTTAGTGGAATAAATATTCCTAACATGAATTTTTTTTAGATTTAAATGCACCATTTTCTTTTGATTACAAACAAAGAAACTAGGATTGGCATAATGTACATCATTAGGTGGTTTAGAATGTTTGGAATAAATGGTATTGATATATGTAATCAAATGTGAACTAGGTATTTATACTCCAATATTGTAATTATTTTTGCATGTTCCTGATTGAGGTAGAATTAAATTGTCTTCAAATGCTTGAAAATGTCAAAAAAAATTATTGTGATAATTTGATGAAATTCCTTTTCTATTGGCTTAAGACAAATAAGTCTAGCATATTTAAAGAAGATTTCATATTGTTGTTTCTAAGAAAGCCATAATAGTCTCGTTAATGATTTTATCGATTGCATAGATAACCATTTAACATGAGTTGAATTGTATTTAACTAAATTAATTAGAGAAATTACAAGGATTGAACACATGAATTGCTCTAGATTGTTGTTAGTCAAGTGATAGAGTTAAAATTCATATTGTTTATGAACAATGAATTTCTTTCTTGAAATTTGATTAATTTGTAATTGTTAAGAGAATAACATATTTAGAGATAAACCTTTTCTAATTTTAGGACTTTATTTTATTTAGCTTAAATTATAAGGTATGAGATTAATAAAAAGCTGATTTGAGTTCTTGTTTTAGAAGAATATGTGCTTGTGATATTTTTTTAGGGAGAAATTGAAGAAGGGTGAGATCAAATTTTTTATGAATTAGAACTATTGCTTGATTTATAAACCTAAGATGATTATATTGTATGTGGAATGGAAGAAATCGTTGGATTTAAGAACATGTGTTGGATGTATAGTTGTATGAATAGTTAGTAGTCCCGCAAAAGGTTGTAATCTTTTGAGAGGGTAACAATTTTCCTTTAAATAAAAGAGAGAAATGAAGCTTAGCTTCTGGCTAGTAATTCCCTTGTGATAGTCTAAACCTTATGTAAAAAATCAACAAGATTATTCATTGTTTTATAAATATATGGTTTTTGTAGCTTTGATTAAGGTTTTCATATATGTATTGATTTTAAGGAATAAGACCTGCAACTAAATGAACTATCTAGTTATTGAATATAAATAATGAGTAATTGGGAAATGGGTGTTGATATAATGTTATAGATAACCTACTTTGTGAGTTGTCTTGGATAGGAAGATTGGAAATTGATATGTTGGAATCAAATTATTCTAAACAAAGATCAAATTGGTTCTCAAGTAATGAAAGTGAATAACATCAATGGCTATGGAATTCAAGGAAAAAATAGTGGTACAAAATAGGTGATTTCCACTTTACCTTGATAAATTAAAATAATTGTTCTTTGATCTTCAAATTTTTTTCTTAGGATTTAACTTTTGGTAAAAATAGTAATTGGTTCCTAAGGGTTGTAATTGCATCTATTTCATGTGAAATTAAAAGGGTAAACTTAGAGTGAGAAAACATAAGTTGTGGAATGTATGAGTGGATTATATATATATATATATATGACATCATGTTTGGGTAACTATATATATATATATATATATATATATATATAGAGGTAGCAAATCATACATATACAATTGCATGTCAAACTAGTTACCCAAACATGATGTCATATATATATATATGACATCATGTTTGGGTAACTAGTTTGACATGCAATTGTATATGTATGATTTGCTGCCTCTTGTCATGCATGTTTGATTATATAATGGGAAGGACCATAAATGTTGTTATACAGCTAATAGGTGAGCTATTTATAGCTTGGAAGCTCAATTTACTATAGAACCAAAAAGATGACACATGAAGGATTAATGTGGACTATGATAAACAAAAACATGTGGAATGTCAAAGTATTATAGACAACTTAAGTAGATGTCACATCAATTACATAAACTAGTATCTTGATATGGTATTATAACTTGTATGGCTGGTTTTGTTATATAAATATTTGGCATTTTATATCAAAACATGTCTAATATGCCATGGATATATTTTCTATTTGGTTAAGAATTATATGTTTTGTTTTTCATGGAGATGCTTTCACTTTTGCAAAACATTGAATTGGGAATTGACATTAAGAAACACGTATCAGATACATATACATAATTTTAACACCTTATTGATAAGAGAATTAAAAAATAACCAAGTATATTGTGACTGTAGGAAAGCTCTCGAACAAGTTTAGCCCAAGAGGGGGAGTATGTAGTGTCCCTTCTTGCTTAGTTTTGGTGACACTTGGAGATGGTGATTTTGATGGAGTGATATTAAGTTTATGTATGTTAGAATTATGTATATGCTTGTATGTTATAGACATGGTTTGGGTCACATGGTTATTGCATGCTTATGATAATATCTATGGTTTTGTGTATAACACTGATTTTTGTTAAGTGCATATTATTGATGTTTCTCGTTTGACATCCTAGTTTTGATTTTGGTGCATTTCATGAATGATGATCTATGATTGTGACAAATAGATCTATGGATTATCATCATTGTGTAGAACATATGGTTGATTATAATTCTATTGATGATCATAATTTGTATGATTATGTGTGCTTAACATTGTAAAGAGAATGATGTGGTAGGGAATTTGGTCACTAGAAAATAGGAATACTTAAATTAAAGATGATTATGGAAATTATTTCCTTAAATAAAAATGACTATGGAAGTCATGTACACCTTTGGGTAAAATTTGATCACGTTAATTTCATTATGAAATTCATTATATTCTCTTAATCTATGAAATTTGTAATGTGTGCAAGCCTTGGGATAAGACCTTTCCAATGAACCATCCGATGGGTATGAGCTCACAACCAGTACCTTGAGGTGAAGCATGGAGTTTCAAGAAGAATAGATGGGAAGCCACAGAGGTTAGGATATGGATTCCTAAATCCATTAAATATCAAGTCGTGGAGTCTTGATTCTATGAAAAATATTAGGGCGTGGAGGCCTAAATATTTGAAAGATCAAGATGCAAAATCTTAGATCTATTGTATAGATTAGGGTGCAGAGTCCTGAATATACTAGGGCGCAGATTCCTAGGTGCAAGGAAAAGGATGTATAGTCCTAATAAATCTAGAGAGGAATGAAATAGGGGTCTGGAATCCCTATCCTTCAAGAGAAGAAAATATCACTCATGGGCATAAATCAACTGGGTAAGTCAACCTATATTATCCTTGAAGTAATATAATTCCAAATTTACCCACTTATAATGGGCTCTTAAGTCACACATTATTTTAACAAAAAGGTAGTTATTTGTTTAGAAAAAATCAATAATAACAAATTATATAGAAATAACACACTGGGTGATGAAAATTTGATAATTAAGGTAATTAAATAATTATGAAAAATTGAGGATTGTCACCTCAAGGGAGGGTGATGAATAATAAGGAATTTTAAAAATTAAAAATAAATTAATTTTGCATGAGAGGTGTTGATCATGTCAGCATTCTATTAAATTTCGTTAAATTCTGACAAACAATCCCCTTTAAACCCCCTCTGTTTGGCCTAAAAAATCGTTTTTCCGCCTATCATTCCCCTTTTATAAACTCAAAATGGCATTAAAAAGGGAAAAAAACCCACATTTGAAAATACATATGGTCTGGCACCTTTCGGCCCTAGCCCCTCAGTCTTTTTCTCCACGTAACCTGGGTGTTAGACCAAGCCGCAGCCCGAAAGGCGCTTATCAAATGAATATCGGGTGCGTTCATAACCGTCGATCTGTACAGATCGAACGTCATTTGTTCATCCCTGCCGCACCCGTAGCCTACCTACCTACCGTCTGATCAAACCATAAAATCAACGGCCCGGAGTATATCTGTCCCGGTGGTCCCCGCCCCGCGTCCGCTGTTCAAAAATGCCTGGTATCTATCGCACCGCCTTTCGTAGGCGGGCGGTATTTCTCAATTCGGAGCGATTCCATACATCGCGCGACACGTGGCTCCGTCACTATTCCAAAACCGCTACCTCATCATGTGTTATCGTTCGACTGAGGATACGGAGCAATATACCTTATAGCCGTCCGATTTGGGGGTCTCCATCCAACGGTTGTCGCCCCTCGAAGCTGCGTGGAAGTTAACATGGGGAAAACGTACCCCTGGCCCATGGTCCATTGCCCTCCGACGCATTCTCAGCCATCGATCTCGTCTTGAGATCGAACGGTCCAGATCATTTGCATGCTCCGCCGTTGACTCGGTCTTCCTCCATGTCACCCGTTCCATGTGTGTGTCACATGTTTCCTCCTCCCATTATATATTCCAGTCATAAGTCAAATTTTCATTGTTTTACGTTAAAAACCTCCGCCCAGTCCGTCCGCCATAGTTCCACTGCATTTTTCGTCGCCACCTCGCATTCTTCCGCCATTTCATTATGCTGTGCTGCCACACTGTTATCCCCGCCACCTTCACCATCCCCACTGCATCGCTGTCCCCATGCATTTTTTTTCTTGACGAGTTTGCAGGTTTTGTAGGTTTACAGCAGCGGAAAACTATCATGATTCACAATCTCTATTACTGTGATAGAGAGCACGTCAAAGGACCATTTTTCAGAGCTGAATTATAAAGAAAGGCCTGGGAAGGTATGCCGACAAGACTTCCATTAAAGCAACAGGGTTAAAATCTGTCAAACCCTCCAGAGTCATTCAAAGCATAGATTGCGCAGATGGAGACATTAATGGAGCAGCAGAGAAATATCAGTGAAGGATCAAGAATTCAACGTTCAGCATTGAAGATCTTAAACCATAATTCAGAGTTAGAAGGCAGAAGGTACCCCTCGCAGATAAAATACCTCAAGCCTTTCTTTTCGGCACCATTTTCTTTCAGGAAAGGATGGAATGTTTATGTGATTTTACTGCTTTGCTATGTTCCTGGAGAGATTTCTACCCAGTGCATTTATTTCAGTTAGCAGGCCACAGAGTACAAACAGCATTACAAATTCATCGAGCAGTATGGGCGTGCACGTCTCCGCCATTTTTTTTTAATGAGACAATTAAATGTTCATCACCTACTCCCTTTTTCGAACTTTCTTTTCTCCTATAAAGCTCCCAAAGAACAGATGATTTAGGGTTCCAGATTTTATCAGAAAATTATGCAGTGAAAGGCTTTTTGTATACATTTTGTAAAACTCTTGTATGAAGGCTCAGAGCCCATAGGGTCTCAGTGAGGAGGAGTTCCATCTGTTAAAGAGGATTATGGTCTTTGGTATTTCACAGTTTGTAACTTTCTCTTATTTGTTATTTAAATATATCATTTCATTTCATCCATCTTTCCTGTATCATGTTTTGGAATGCGAGTGGCTCACTGATTTATGGTATGGATTTATCCTAGTTGATACCCATTCTCCGATTAGTCAAGCGCTTTAAATATGGCTCATGCATGATATTCTGTTCCACTATTCATCTAAACCATATTTCTGCTATATTAGTTTCTTTGGGAGGGTGTTTTTAAAACGCTATTGTCATGTATGGATTCTTCAATTGGTAAGCCCATACATGGTGGTATTGTGTATCTGGATATCAGCTCAATGTTAACTAGTATCTTCTCAATTTTTCATTCACTACATACACCTTCAGATAACTTATTTCTGTGAGTTATTTATGAATCGGCCCTCTTTGCAGTAAACTGTCTCTGAATTGTCTGTTGCTTTTATATTAGAGTTTTGCATGTTGCCTCTGTAGTATTCTTTTCCCTGTGTCAGTTTCTGAAGGTCTTGGTCCCATTAAAACTAATATTTCTTGTTTACAAGAGATAGCATGAGAGCTTTTATTGATAACTTCCTCTGTTATACCATATGCTCCTTGCTATAGATAATATGTCCTAGGCACTGGTCTATCACAACTCTAGGCTGTCTCTAGGAATGACAACAAGAGGGATGATGTGTCACCCCACTTAGAGGCTATAAATAAAGGACCCCCATGGTTTTAGGGGATACCTCAAGAGTAATTAGTGCTATTGAAATGTCTCTACAATTTCATGAATTGCATTCCTAAGGTGTTCTTATCTAGTTTAGTTATACATGAGTGGTGTTGAGAATTTACTTTCCTTGCTTGAGTTACCTCTTACCTTGGTATTGGTTGTGAGCTCTTACAACTCGAGGGTTTTAGGGGGAGAATTTCTCCCAGGATATGGTTGGGTGATAAACTAGATGGTTCAAATGTGTTGGTTAAGAAATCAGGGATGGAGCATATTTCCACTTATTGGAATTGAATATCTCATTAGATAGAAATTTAATTCTCTTGAAATTTTAGTATAGTATTAGTATAAAAAATTGTAGAAATTTAAATTGTTGTAAGCATTTAATTTTGGTTTAAGCTTATGTTATTAGGAAGCTTATTGGCTAGTTGAAATTCAAGACTATGATAAGTCTATAGATATGTATGTTTAGATCTCAAGTTGTAATTATTGTTTGTGTATATTATTGTGTTGGATGGCGTTATAATTGATGTCAACCCATGGAGTTGTCTGGGTTTGAATTTGACTAAAACACCAATAATTTATGTCAAATTTTTAATGAACTCTTCATAGTAATTGTCAGATTACATCAAGATGGCAACTATACTATTGGATGATTGAATACCCAAGCCCTGAGGTTTGGGTTCCTTGGACTAAGGATGTAACCCAACCTTCTCAAGGGTTTTTGGTAGGTTAAATCATTATGTTTGAGTAAGAGACATATTCCATTAGGTTATCCTCATCAATATGTTTCCATTGATATATGCTATGCCTCGTGGTTCCTTCTGGTTTGAGATAAAATTGAGTTTAAAGTTGAAGACCTAGTTTTGTGGGCTAAAACTCCAGGGGGTAGAGATATGTCACCTTATTCACCAATGATTGTCAATATATTATAGGGATTATCACTGTAATATCACCACATATAAGTTGAATAATTTCAATAATCAAAGGCAATAAATAAATCATTGACTTACTACACCCATGTGTCACCTACAAAACACACGAAAGACGGTTAGTAAAAAAATTTTTGGTATTTAAACAAACAAGTAAATTAAAACTATTAAATTAAAATTTATTTTAAACTTCCTACAATCAACCTTCTTGAAATTACAAGGCCCATTTAATGTAAAAATTTTAATCCTTAAATTCCTAGTAATGTCTACTCTAACGTCTACCTAATGGAGCCCTTCAACGATTATTTTTTTAAGAAACTTAAAAGTATCTAATACTACTCCAACATCTAATATAGAATCCCTTACTAGCCCCTCTTTAGCCCTTACATATGACTATAAAATAAGAACCTAATATACTCTACAATACATAAAATCTCAACCAAATTCCTCATACGTATCTCTGAAATTTTTGTCCTAGTAAAGGATTCCTAAGGCAACTTAAGGTTCCGCCTTCTTGAGGTAGCTAGGGTAGCGGAATACATGGTCAAACTTCTGTTGATTGGAATCAATAATTCATTCTCCCACTCAGCCTTTAAGTTAAGTCTTAGTGTTGATTTTTTGATGATTTGTTAGGCATTCTCTTGCAAACATTAAACCCTGTGGTTAGGGCATCACTAATTCAGAATTTTGGCAACCATATCCCTGTCTAGGACAACGAATTGATAAATGTTTTTGGAATTCATTAGAGCAAAAATAACATTAAAAAAAAAAAAAAAAATTATTTACTTATTCAAACCATGACAAGGGTTCCTTGCCGCATATCGGAAGAATTTGTTGCTGATCTAAGACATTTTCATCCACTTGAACAACAATTGCTGTTGATAATTCCTTGACTTGACAACTAACAACATTGACATAGAATTAACAAGTTTTTGTGACTGTTTTCTCTATTTTGATAGAGGTAATAAGATTTTTTTAATTTACAATAAAAAGGAAAACCTACAGCAATAATTTGTAGTAATAATGACGCAATAGCTCATACATGACTATTAGACAATCACCTGCACATAAATGACCCTAATATCTCATCATTAACTTGACTTGAATTGATAACAAATGGTTGACTTATGACAGCTAACTATGAATAATTTTGGCAGAGAAAAAATATTATATTTCATTATGTAATTCATTCAGCGAGGGTTGGACTAGTATGGGTTTAGTTTGTATGATGTTTGTCTTGACCTGAACTTAGTAAGAGTAGGTCCAAAGGACATAACACATGTTGGCATGTTGACTTTGAGTATACTTGATACTATACATGCAATGTAATGTTTGACTAATACGTTGACCTTGAATTAACACTTACATGGTCTATTTACTTGACACAAAGACTGTACACTTAGTCGACATGTCTTTTTACCTTGACAAATGACTTCACATCTTGGTTGACATAGTGAAAATGACAAGATATTTTACTATTGACTTGGCAGTTTGAACAAGTAATAGTTGTGACAAAATGACTTAATGTTGTGAATTTGAAAGATAATGATAAAATTGATTCGTAACATGACTTATGTCAGACATTGATAAATATAATATTGAATGCAACAGTAACATGACAAATACTACCACAAGATACTTGACTTAGATGACCTTGACACTTATATTACTATAATACATTGACTATCTTAGAATTTTCCTTTTGATGGCAATAATGAGATTTCGTATAGTGATAAGATAAGTGACATATTGAAATTAATATAATGCCTTGACCATGAATTTCCACTAATACATGACCTTCATAGTTGCTTTTGTTAGGTCCCTATATCACTAGTAGAGTCCCTTATTGTTGTTAGTGTAACCCCCTTATTGTTATTGTTGTTACCTTTTAACCCCAATGTTGTTATTATTGTGCCCTTACATTATTATTGTTATTCGGCTAGGATTATATTGTGACCCCATGGACCCTTATATATAGAAGGAGGTTTTGTCATTTTTATCACCCAAGAATTGTTCATTTATGTAATGTATTGGAGGTTTCCCCCTTGAAGTGGCTGATTTCTAAGGCATTGAACTCTCTTTTCTTCTATTTTTGGAGCTGGTTTCATAACATTTGGTATCAGAGCTTGGGATTCTAGGGTTTCGCTGCTCCAAATAGGTCATTGTGGCATTTTCGCTATAAAAAAAAATTTATGAAGGTTTAGAAGCTGAAATTTTTACAGAGCGAAGCAGAAATCCTAAGGAACGTAGTGTACAAATTTTTGATCTTGTTTCGCAATATTTTTGGAGATATGATCTGTGGAAGTTAGGGCTTTTTCAGGCTCCCGAATTTCACCTAAAACAGGTCATCGTGGAATTTGCACTATAACGTTTATTATATGAAGGGTCAGAAGCTGAAATTGTTACAGAGCGAAGCCAAAATCGTGAGAAACTTTCTGTAAAAAATTTAGATCTTAGTTCGCAATATTGGAGATATGATCTGTAGAAGTTAGGGTTGTTTTAGGATCTTGAATTTCATCTCAAAGAGGCGACAGTGGGAAAATTGTCATAACTCTCTCTCTGAGCGTCGGATTGGAATTCTGTAAAAAGTGGCCTTAAGTACACAGACTATAGTTTCCTTTGTATCGATTTCAGAGCCAAAGGAGGAAACATTAACATGTGACACGTCGTACAAGTTCTCTCTACTGAATCAGTCCATAATTAGGTCATTGTGGGAGATTGGGCATAACTTTGTCTTGAAGAATCCAAATCAAGTCAAACCTGTGGCATTCGAAAGAAGATTCAGACAGATACTATAGGGAATAATTTTAGATATTGAATATCCAAAATCACAGAGGTAATTCAGTTTCAATATCTATCTCCTCAAAAGAAATAAAAAGGTGTGTAATTTTTTTCGAATTGCATAAGTCTTGTGTGAAAAATCAGTTTGAAGTCATTCCAAGGGCATATTGAAGCATAGATATCAGTAATGGGTTCTAAAATGCCACCTAAAAAGAATTCAACACCCATGAAGCCTTCAGAAGTCTCTACTAAGACTCATGAAGAGGAAGAATTGCAACATGAAATATCAAAATTGCAAGAGAAAGTGCACCAAACTTCGCTCTCGCAAAGAGCAACAAAAAATGAAATGGAAGTTTTGAAGTAAAGCATGGAAGCTAAGATGGATGGTTTGAAGAAAGGCATGGAAGCTAAGATGGATGGCATGGAAGCTAGTATGCAAGCTAAGATGGATAACATGGAAGCTAATATCGATGTAAAAATGAAAGACAACATGGAAAACATGAAGAATGATCTAAAAGTAGACATGGATGGTTTGACAAAGTTGATACAAGAATTGTTTCCTAATGGCAAAAAGATAGTAGAGGAAACTCATGATGAGAACAAAATAAATGTTAATCGTGATTTAATAAACTCTAATATTGGATGGAAGAACCACCATATTCCAAAGATGGATATGAGGAAGTTTGATGGCAAGGATCTTGTAACATGCATACTACAGATGGAGCAATATTTTGATCTCACTAATGTTCAAAACATGCAAAAGGTATGCATTGCAACTTTAAATTTAGAACAAAATACATTTGTATGGTACCAATGGCTTTGCTTCTACAAAAAAATTGTCACTTGGTCAATTTTTATGAGGATACAAAGAGCAACACCTTCTTTAGCCAATTGATAAATCTCAAACAAAAGGGTTCAGTGGTGGAGCACATTGAGGACTTAGAAAAATTGAATATAAGAGTAAATGATATTCCAAAGTAACACAGGATTGATGTCTTCATAGGGACTTTAAAGGATAACATCCAACATAAGGTTCGTGTTTGGGAACCTGATTCATTGGAGAAGGCATTCAGGTTGGCAAGAAAAAATGAATGTAAAATTATGGCGACAAGGAAGCCTACCACTCACATATATAAAGACGAAAGTGTTGCTACTCCTAGACTTCCACAACCTACAAGGTTGACACCATAACAATTGGAAGAAAAAATAGCAAAAAGGCTTTGCTACAGTTGCGATAACAAATACACTAAAGGTCATAAGTGTGCTGAGAAGAAATTATTTTACATAGATTGTGAAGAGGAGGAATAAAATGAACAAGAAACTTCAAAAGAAGAGGATATACACCAGGAACCAACCCTAGAAGAAGAAGAATTGAGTCTGACCATATCGTGTAATTCATTTGTAGGAATTACCACTCCTCAAACTCTCAAGATATAAGGACATATCAAGAAAAAAAGGGTAATAGTGTTGATTGATTCGGGTAGTACCCATAATTTTATTCATTGTAAGGTAGCCAAGGAACTAAATTGTTTCCTATACCCAGCACCAGATTGTCAAGTGATGGTTGCAAATGGAGGAACTATAAATTGCTCTAGAAAATGCCATAATATCAAGCTAACCATGGGGGAATATGTATTGAAAAGTCCGATGCTTTCCATTGCAAAGGGAGGTGTTGATGTTGTACTAGGAGTACAATGGTTACAATCTTTGGGGACGATAGCTTTTAATTTTCAAGAACTTTTCTTGAAATTATTTTCGAAAGGAAAGGAAATCGGATTATAGGGTATCGCAGGGAAGCCATGAAAGATAATAAGCTCTAATGTCATGACAAAGCTTCTGAAGAAAGAACAACTAGGTGTAATTGCACAATTATCCTCACTAGAAGTTCCAACATCAAAATCATCTATTTCTCCATATCTCCAAAAAGTCTTGGACAATCATTCCAAGGTGCTTCAAACTTCCAAAGGACTCCCACCTATTCGTGATCATGATCATGCTATTCATTTGATTTCGGGAATTTTTCCTCCAAACATCAGGCCTTACAGATATCCTTATGTCCAAAAGAGTGAAATTGAACTTATGGTTGCATAAATGTTAGAGGTTGGTATAATTCAACCTAGTCAAAGTTCTTTCTCTGCTCAAGTAGTATTGGTGCACGAGAAGGATGGATCATGGTGCATGTGTCCGGATTATAGGGAGCTCAATAAGCTCACTATTGAAGATAAATTTCCCATTCCTGTGATTGATCAATTATTGAATGAATTACATGGAGTAATTTATTTTACCAAGTTGGATCTTCGTTCAGGATATCATCAAATTAGAATGAAGACTGAAGATATTCCGAAAACAGCATTCCGAACTCATGAGGGTCATTATGAATTTTTGGTCATGCCTGTTAGCCTTACCAATGCACCTTCTACATTTCAAGGGTCGATGAATCCCATTTTCAAACCCTTCCTTAGAAAATTTGTGCTAGTATTTTTTGATGACATACTAATCTACAGCGGGTCCTGGAAGGATCATGTTCAACATGTTGATAGGGTGCTCAAACTATTAGAGGAGAAGAAATTATATGCAAAAACATCCAAATGTTTCTTTGGAGTACAAGAGGTGGAATATATGGGTCATGTTGTATCTCACTAGGGTGTTAAGGTAGACCCTAACAAAATTAAATCCATTAAGGAATGGAAAGTCCCCATAACCACAAAGAAATTGCGAGGATTTCTCAGGTTAATAGGGTATTATCACAAGTTTGTTAAGAATTATGAGAGAATAGCAGCACCTCTAACAATATTATTGAAGAAAGATGAATTTTCATGGACTCCTGAAGCAACTAGGGCCTTTGAACATCTTAAAGAGGCAATGTGCCTAGCACCAGTCTTAGCTATGCTAAACTTCACAAAAACCTTTATTGTGGAACGTGATGCCTCAGGAAATGGAATTAGTGTTGTTTTAATGCAAGAAGGAAGACCCATTTCTTTTGAAAGTCATCCAATCAAAGGAAAGTATTTACAGAAAGCTATTTATGTGAAGGAAATGTTGGCAATACTATATGCACTAAAGAAATGGTGACCTTACCTAATGGGAAGACTCTTCAAGGTAAAAACTGATCATGATAGTCTTAAACACTTTTTGGAACAAATATTATCTTCAGAAGAGCATCAAAAATGGGTCACAAAGATGTTGGGTTATGACTTTGAAATCATCTACAAAAAAGGGAAGCTAAATGTTGTTGCAGATGCACTCTCAAGAAAGGATGAAGACGTGGAAGCATTACTTTGTGCCATTTCTATTATCCAACCAGATGGGATAATCGAAGCAAGGGATGAATGGAAGAAGGACGAAGAAGTGTGGACACTCATTCAAAAGTTGCAGCAAGATCCGAGTACATCAGATACATTTAGTTGGAAAAATGATTCCTTATGGTACAAAGATCGCTTATATATTTGCAAGAATTCCCAACTAAAACAAAAGATTCTTTTGGTCCTTACAAGGTGTTCCAAAAGATTGGTACTATGGCATACAAATTGGAGCTTCCTGCTTCTTCGTGAGTGCATCCAGTTTTCCATGTTTCATGCTTAAATAAGGTTATAGGGGAAAAAATTCCAGTTCAAACAATATTGCCAGAACTTGACGAGGAAGGAAAAATCATATTGGAACCTAAAGTAGTCACGGAAACAAGAACTCGATAGCTATGAAATCGATCAATTTCAGAGTATCTCATCAAATGGAAGAACTTACCCACTGAAGATTCTACATGGGAGGATGAGAATTTTATACAAAAGCATCCAGAGTTGCTCAAGCGTTGAGTGCAACACTTTTTTGAAGGAGAGGGACATGTTAGGTCCCTATATTACTATTAAAGTCCCTTATTGTTGTTTGTGTAACCCCATTATTGTTATTGGTGTACCCCTGTAACCCCAATATTGTTATTATTGTGCCCTTACATTATTACTATTAGGTTGGCTATGATTATATTGTGACCCCATGGACACCTATATATAGAAGGAGGTTTTTTAATTTATATCATCCAAGAATTGTTCATTTATGTAATGTATTGGAGGTTTCCCCCTTGAAGTGGTTGATTTCTAAGGCGTTGATCTCTCTTTTCTTCTATTTTTGGAGTTGGTTTCATAACAAATTTACACCTTAACATGAAAATACCTTGAGTAAGCATTATATGATGCTTTGACTTTGAATTTATTGTGACATTATAATAATATCCAAACATAACATTTGAGTTGACACCTAATCATTGGTATGACAATCTTGCATTACCATTTGAGTTGAAAACTTCACCTTTGGCCAGCTGACTTAACTTATGGACTTATGAGAATATTGATCTATGGTCGGTCTTGAAAAAATAACCTAGGGTTTCTCTTGTGTGACCTAGGGATATGTGCACGCGTGACATAATTCTAATCTTGCAGGGCAGCAAGTGTTGAAGGCAATCACATCCATTTGCACAACATATTAAAGAAGAATGGATAGCAGGGCTTGACCTGTCAAACAACATGTTTACATATATGTTGGTAGCTCTCTTAGGACAGAGTTTGAGAGCACTAACTGCAATTTATCAGGATGATCTGAGGCACCTTGGTTTGTGCAATCATTTGATAGTAGTGCCAGATGGTTGCAACATCGTGTGCAACTTGATACAATGTGGTAGAATTGTATGAGCATTGATGCATATGCATTCATTACCAGCTCAATACAGTGACATGCAGTGACAACCATAAATTGAGCAGTTGAATAGTCACAGTGACATGCAGTGACAACCAACAGTTGTGTAGTGATTTGTATTGACAGTGATATGCAATGTGCAACAATAATGATGTGCAATTGAATAATGATAGCTTTATGTGTGGCATTGTGCAGTGATCAGTTTGTGGGAAAATTGATTAATGGCTACTAGGATTCACCATTTATTCTAAATATTTCTTAAAACTATTCTACATTGATTAAGAGTACAGGGGATCCAGTGTGAAAATTGTGAAAAATGATCTACCAACTCTTTTGGGTGATTGGAGTCACCTTCAGGTTGTGGCATGAGAAAACTTCAGGGTGACAAGGTGGTCATAGAGAAATTTGTGGCTTGAAAAGGGCATTGTGTCATGCATTTAGTTATGGATCATTGATCCAAGTGGACATTGGTGGCCACACGCCTATTCCACCTAGTCAGTTTCATGAGTTTTCTTATTTACTATTTTTAGTAGTTTTTCGGGTCCTAAACCTATGGAATCATTTTTAGGACCCAAACGAGGTTTTTTGGGCATGATTGATTTCAAGGCTATAGTGCTTGGAGATATCTTTCCAACGAGGTATCATAAATGTCAAACGGAGATAATATGACCAAGTTACGACCCCGGGAAGTTGGTTGCCCAACTAATCACAACAGGGCCCATAAACTCTTGGTGTTACATCTCCTTGGGTTAGGGTTTTGGTTGTTTAGGGTTTTCTCTTATTTTTCAATAATAAAAAGGACCTTGAGCCTCATTGTAACACAATTCATAGGCATGTAGTTTCCACATCTCTTCTCAGAGATAAGCTACCATCGCCCGAGCTAGTTTATTTTCCATTCTGTCTAAAAGCATTTTTCAGTATTTGATATTAATGAAATGAAGTGTTATTCCTACTACATATCTACGTTTATGTTTATTTATTTATTTTATTATGTTACACAATAAGTCTGAATCAGTGGTATCATAGCAGTCTGCTCTTTCTCGATCTTTATTTGCATGTCCCCTGTTATCACAAAATTGGACCTGATAGGCTGCTAATCAAATCAATCTCATGTAACTGTTTCAAACCAACCTTTTGGCTGAGACTTAGCCTCCTCAACCTGAGAGGGCTCTCTCAAGGGTTAATTATTTTGATAAAAATATATATGGCTAACTCTATGTGGGGTAATAATCAAATAGATGATAAATGTAGGTTGAAAATCACATCAACAAGTGCACATTAGGCTTATGGAGTCAAAATAGTTCCAGAAAATTGATAAATCTACTTAACATGGAATTTGAGGCATATCAGAGTTTTAGTCAAGAGATACACATGTGAAACTATAAAAAAAACACGGTCATTTTATCTATATAGGAAGTCAGAGCATCAAAGACTAATTCTGAGTAACATAGACAAACACCACTACAATAGGATAATAAAAGATGCAATTAGAACACGAAAACACTATAAATCCTTCTAAATCTCAAATTGGCTCAGTAGAAATATATGTATTAGCTGAAAATCAGTCAATTACAATAAGCACAGTCTTTTGCTAAAAATGTCCAACCCTGGTATTTTTCGACTTCTTTGCTCTGTTGGCTATATGCTTCACTGCAAGTGTTGATAAATCAACAACTTCTTTAGGGGCTTTAGTTGTCTCAATAGGTTCTTGAACTTCCTTGCTTCTTTCACTAAGTTTCTTAGCATGTCTAGTTGTAGGTTTCCTTGCTTGAAAGATGAAGGCTGCATTTTCACCCTCAAAATCAAGCTTCTTTGCAGACTTAGTATTTTTTTGTTTATGCTTATCTACCCCAATGAACTCTGCTTGAACAATGGGTGTCTCCCCTATGTCAATTGCATGCAGGATTTCATCTAAGTTTCCCTTTATCACTGGGCTATCCTCTGTATCTGTAGCAATTGTTTTTCCCTTTAATGCTATTGCTTCGCTTCTTGTTACTCTTTTAATTTCCTGCCTGCTGACATCTTGTTTCGATTTTGCCTCTTTGACAATCTTTGACCTCTGTTTTTCAGGTGATGGAGTTGGAGTATCAAGCACTTGTGTCTGCTCTATCCTTTTCTCAACTTGTTTCCTTGGCATCAATTTTGCAAATTCCTTTGGTTTTGCAACTACAAGTTGACTAGACTCTGCTACTGGTGGTGATGGAGTTCCTTTAGTTTTAGGGTTTCTAGCAGGAGTTAGTGTTTCCCACTCAAAACCATTTATAAAAAAAAAAAAATGACCAATCCATGCCTATCTTCTGAAGCTCATTCAAATAAGTAACTTCATCAAACCATGATGAAACAAAGATGTTTCACAACCTTCAGATTTGGCTTGTACTTTATCAACAATTTTAGCAAGACTCCTATGAAAATAAAAGGGAAAATCAAGTGATATCTTACCTGTGAAATGTAGAAACATCTTGAAATGATATGTGTAAACCTTATGATATCTGCCTTCACATGTAAAATACCTCTAAATGTTGAACAGCAGCTTTGCATAAGTGTCTTTGATGCAGCTTCTAGAAATAGAATTATTGAGGTCCATATCTGCATACTCAGGTTTCATAAACTCTTCGCATGGCTCCATATCAAATTTGAAACCTTTAAACCAAGTTTCTTGACCCCTTGATATCTCTGTCACAGTAGCAATAATCTCTGGTGAAATTGAAACATTTAGCATCCCAACCTTGGTATTTGTTCTGAAGTTCAAGGAAAATTCTTTGGAAACCTGTGTGTGGCAACCCTGCAACTTTTCACAAAACCGAAGACAACCTACTCTTTTGAACGCCTCCATCACTGCTTGGTCTTCAATTATGACTTTCATATCTGCAAGCTCATGTCTCAAGCAGTGTCCCCCTCTATGGACTTTCTTTTCCTCTGCCATGCTTCACAGAAAACCTGTCATCCTTGCTTGATAAATTAAATCAGCCTCGCTTGATTAAGATGTAGAAAAATTATATGGAACAGCCACAGGTTTGGCTTGGCACTTCAAAGCTTAGACACTCGAATGGAGGCAAAGGAAACGAGAATGACCAATTAAGTAATATTTTGAATTTGAAATGTCATCTCAAAACTGAATTATGCCTCATTCATACCCTATCAAGACTATAATGACTACAACGTGGTTAAGTACACTGAATCTCATCATTAACTAACTCATCTTACCACTAACCTACCATTTCCTAACATATTCTGACAAATTTCATCTCAAATGACAAGACATTTTAGAAACCGCGCTTTCATAGCACCGGCAATGTATTTTTCCCAGTTTGCGCTACGAAACTATTAGCGCTTTCGTAGCGCAAATCAACTTTTTTGAACTAGTGGCGCTACGAAAACAAGGATTCTTGGATAATTGCACAGTTTTGACCCAAAACTTTATGAAATGACTCACAAATGGAAATTATGGATATTTGACAATGAATAGACCTTAACAAAGACTTTATTTGAACTTAAGTATGGGCTTTGAGCTTATAAAAATCTAACCTACCCTTGATCAAATCCTAATTTGACTTCTAAACTCAATTTTGAATCATCACCAAAAACAAACTTGACACAGTGATGTTTTGAAATTTTTTATTTTTTTTGGGTGATAACGTCCCCAACGAGGTCGGGGTATAAGGATTTAGGGCTCGATCTGGTTGAACCTTTGCAAGATCAGCCTCGCAAACCCCAACAACCTCCCATGGCGAAAGAAAAGAAAGATAAGGGATTATGACATCTTATCAAAATATTGCTCAAGAAGGACCTCTAGAAACAAAGGAACGTGATTATGGATAACTTTGCCCAGATCCTTCAATGACTACCCACCAGCAGCACATCTTCATCCATCAGCCACTCTATCGGCACCATTCCTTTTAAGGTACAAGTAAACTTTGAAATTCCCATATTTGAGGGCCAAATTGATGTAGACACCGTAGATAGATGGATGAATTTGCTGGAAGAGTATTTTTCAGTCCATAATTTCTCCAATCAAGAAAATATTACCTTTGCACTCCTCAAAGTTGTCCCCCCATGTCAAAGATTGGTGGAAAACCTACTATGAACAGAGGGATGAGGAAGAACCCTCTCTTTTTTCAGCCACACACACTTGGAATTCATTTCGAGATGAAATCAAGGAAAAATATTACCCCATGGGGAGCTATGAGGAAAATTACATCCAATGGACCACACTGTGGCAACAAAAGGAGAAAGATTTGCATGAGCTAACGAATTTGTTCCATACCCTGCGCACAAAGTTGGGTATTAAAGATTCAGAGAAACACTCGGTGCTCAAGTATTTCAGTTGTTTGCACAGATACATTTAGGAGGAAATGGATTTCCTTGACATTACCTCGCTTAGCATGACATATCTATATTTTGCCAATATCGAGCAGAAATTTAAGAAAAAGAAGAAAAACTTTAGATCTGCGAATCCGAAGGTAGAGAAAGGTGCCCCAAAACCGTAGATCAAGGGGAAAAGCCAAAGCGAGGTGACTTCAGGAAAACTGCTGAAGTAGCAAGCGAAGAATAAAACCACAAAGAAAAATAAGGACACGGGGAAGTGGTGTGAATTTCATAAAATCTCCACTCACAACACAAGTGAGTCTCAGGCCAAACAATTACTGGTGTTGGAGCTAAAGGCATCTGAATCATATGCATGTTCTGATTCTAAGTCGGAACCAGACAAGGGGAATGAAAAATGGAAGCAAATCATTGATTCGGAACCCAGTCCCATCATTACCACCACCAAGATCCAGAAGGAGGAACCCGAAGATCCAGAGGAGGGGGAGTGCCTCTTCCATTCCCAAATGTGGGCGAAGGGTTATCCATTGCAATTAATTGTCGATAGCGGAAGCCAAAATAACCTCATTTTAGTAGAGGTCATGAAGTAACTCGGCCTACCAACCATGGCACACCCGCAACCGTATACCATCAGGAGGCTTCACGAAGGAAGAGATCTCTGTGTCAACCAACAATGTTGCCTTCCCTACAGCTCAAGCCCTTCACAGATGAGGTATTATGTGATATTTCTCCTATTGAAGTTTCTGATGTATTATTAGGACAACCATACTTGTAGAAGTGACATGCCGTGTATGATTCTAGCCCTCGTTCTGTTATTATTACTTTGGGAAATAATTTGTACAGGATATGAAAGGTAGTAGCACCTTTTGTCGTCTCTTTGATTACTGCCAAGCAATGTAGTAGGATTATTTCCCAAACCTAGAAATTTGTTTTCATTACAATTCACCCATAGGGAAAAAAGAATATTGTGGCCACAACCTCCAAACAAGGTGCCCCTACGTGGTAGCAACAGATGGACAAAGCCTAGGAGGAATATCAGGACATTTTCTCCTCACCCACAGGGGTTCCTTTACATTGTCAGTTCAAGCACTCCATTGATCTGACCCCAGGCAGGCTGCTTCCTAATGGGATGCTCTATTATGGAGAATGATGAAATCAAGATCCAGATCCAATATTTTTTGTAGAAAGGGCACATAAGGTCAATCTCCTCACCCTGTGGGAGCCTGATTGTGTTGGTACAGAAGAAGGACGATACTTGGAGACTTTGTATTAACTATCGGTCGCTAAACAAGATCACAGTCTGGAATAGGTATCCAATCCCACGGATCGATGACCTCTTGGACTAGCTCAGGGGGTCCAAATATTTCAGCAAGATCAACTTGAATTTTGGGTATCACCAAGTACCAATCGAACCCTCTGATGTGTGAAAGACTGCCTTCAAATCGAAGGAGGGCCTCTTCAAATGGATGGTCATGCATTTTGGGTTGACAAATGCTCCTGCAACCTTCATGTGGCTAATACATGACATATTTAAGCCATTTACCAACTCATTTGTGGTGGTGTACTTCGATGACATCCTGATCTTCATCCAGACTTGGGAAGAGCACCTCCACCACATTCGGTAGGTCCTCCAAACACTACGACAACACAAGTTGTGTGCCAATTAGGAGAAGTGCACTTTTGGCATGACCCAGGTTCAGTATCTGGGATACATTATTGATGAGTGGGGGCTGCATGTGAATTCAGCCAAGATCAAATTCATTCGGGATTGGCCAACCCCAACCACTCTAACAGAGCTCCGCAGCTTTCAGGGTCTTGCCAATTTCTACCACAGGTTCGTGTTGGGATTATCTCATATCACTCGGAACTTGATTCAAGTCACCAAGGGAGGATCGAAAGAAAAAAAATTTGTCTGAATTTCAACAAATGGCTTTCGTAGAGTTGAAACATCACCTCTGCTCTGCACCAGTGCTCTCATTACCAGAATTTCAACAACCATTTGATATTGAGAGAGATGCCTCTGAATATGCTATTGGGGTAGTTATTACTCAAGAGGGGCATCCAGTGGCATATTACAGTGAGACACTTTCCGACACAATCCGAAAGTATCCCACTTATGAAAAAAATATGTATTCCATTGTGTAGGCTTGCCGAAAATGGAAGAATTATAGACACAAACCACCGACCCCTGCAGTTCACACAAACACTGGGGAATTTACGTAACAATCACCATCGGAAGTGGTCCACATACCTACAATAGTTTCATTTGAACATAAAGTACAAGAAGGGAAGCACCAATAATTTTGTAGACTATCTCAAACGACCAATGATTTTGGCGCTAACCACCATGCTTAACTCTTGTGGGAACAAGACTTCCGATTGGCCGCTTCTCTACAGAAGCGATCTAGAATTCAGCCACACATACAAGATGCTCTTGGAGGGTAATAAAGTTCCAAATTTTCACCTTCAAGATGCACTGTTATGTCACTTGGGACAACTTTATGTTCCTTCAAGTGAGCATGCCAATATGGTTTGGGAAGCACACTACAATCAGGTCGCTAGGCATTTTAGGGCCGAGAAAACAGTGGCAGTACTACAGAATTATTTCTATTGGCCAAACCTTCAACAGGATGTCCGTAAGTATATCATATCATGCATTGCCTGCGTCATTGCCAAACCGACCATCAAGAAGGAAGGCCTCTATACTCCACTGCCTACCTCTAGTTGACCTTGGGAATGTATCTCCATGGATTACATGTCGGGCCTTCCTTCTACTAAGCATGGAAATGACTATTTTTTTATGGTCATTAACAGATTCTTGAAGATGGCCATTATGGCCGCGGCCTGCAAGAAGAATATCACAGCAGAAGTCGTTGCTAAACTCTTCTTTGAATGAGTGTGGGTACACTTTTGGATCCCACAGTCTATCATCTCATATCGAGATAGCAGGTTCCTGAGTAAATTTTGGTCCAGCCTCTAGTCGATGCTAGAAACCAAGCTCACTAAGTCCACAACTTTCCATCCCCAAACCAATGGATATAAAAAGGTCATCAACATGATGATTGTACACATTATGTACATGTACAACTCAAAGAATCCATGCACATGGGATGAGAGCCTCCCCTATGTACAACATAGCTATAACCAGGCTCTCCACATCTCAACCATCCACAACCCCTTTCAGGTGGGCTTGGGATTCCAACCACTATTTCCCATTGACATAACCATGCCATTTGCGACTATTCAGGCAAATTCAGATCATGTCCAGTCTGAAACTAACAAGGAGAACAACTTCATTGAACGCATTCAACACATCTGCCAATAGCTTCATGACATATTGGACAGAGCCAATGTTAAGTACAAGCATCGACATGATCAACATCGGGTGCCACACAACTTCCAGGTGGGCAACAAAGTGTGGCTACATTTGCAGAAGGAGCGCCTCACTGGACCCCACTGCAAGCTTCACCCCCTTTGATATGGGCCATACACCATCACAAAGGCTATAGGGTACAATGCCTTCTATCTCAATATTCCACCATTCCTTGGTCTGCACCGTGTGTTCAATGTGGACCGCCTTCGACCCTATTTTCCACCTCTACTAGACACATCTGACATGGCATAACAACTCCCACCAATAGAGTTAAACCCAGGCTACATGGAACATGCCACAACTAATTGGATCATGGACACACATATCAATATTACCCGCCAACAGAGGATCTACCAATATCAAGTTGTCAAAGCAGGCCAACTCCTTCACTAGGGAAAGTGATTCACTAGGAACCAGGTTCAACAGAAATTTCCACACCTCATGGAGGATCTACAAGCAAAGGGGAATATTGATTCTTAATGGGGGAGGAATTATCCAGGTGTATATTGGTGGCCACCCGCCCATTCCACCTAGTTAGTTTTATGAGTTTTCTTATTTACTATTTTTAGCAGTTTTTCGGGTCCTGAACTTCTGAAACCGTTTTGAGGCTCCAAACGACATTTTTTAGGCATGATTCCTCTATATATTTCAAATAATTGTGTTAAAATTTGTATTCCTCGGAGATATATTTCCAATGAGGTATCATATGCATCAAACAGAGATAATGTGACCAAGTTACGACCCCAGGAAGTTGGTTGCCCAACTAAGCCCAACGGGGCCCATAAACTCTTGGTGTTACATATCCTCGAGTTAGGGTTTTGGTTGTTTAGGCTTTTTTCTTATTTTTAAATAATAAAAAGGCCCTTGAGCCTCATTGTAACACAATTCAGAGGCATTTAGCTACCACATCTCTTCTCAGAGATAAGCTACCATCACCCGAGCTAGTTTATTTTCCATTCTGTCAGTAAGCATTTTTCAGTATTTGATATTAATGAAATTAAGTGTTATTCCTATTGCATCTCTATGTTTATGTTTCTTTTTGTATTTTATTGTGTTCATGCATAATTCTAAATCATTGATAAACTAACAGGGCAACAAAGCATCATTTCTGACAATAACTAGTAAACAGAGTGTTGGGGCACTCATCAGGTTGTGGCTTGATTTACAGGGCGTTGGGGCATCCTTCTGGTTGCAACAAGATATTAGGGTTTAGTAATGTCCTAAAGGTTGTAGCCTATGAATTAGGTGGTTGAAGCCTCCCTCAGTTGTAGCTGAAATCTTGATGTAATCAATTTTATTTTAACAGGGAGAAGAAAATTACTAAAGAAACGTTCGATGGTTTTTGACCTGGAGGGGGTTTTCCACCTAAAATATTTATGCGTACTATTTTATCTTTATACATTGTTGTATGGTGTTTTCTACTATTGATTATTGCTTATAACTAATAACTGAATAGCTGAAATAATAATAATAACTGAATAATAACTAATGCTCTGAAAAGGATTAAAAGTGCTAATTGTTAAGAAATATTTATTCACCCCCCTCTAAGTATTTCCAACAATTGGAATGAGAGATTGGTTCCTTCAGTAACAACTAAACCACTGGAAGGCAGTTTCAGAGCATAGAGATGGGAAATTCAATGAAACAGGTTGCAAGGATTTCAAAGAAAGGTACAGGTACAAAAAAATCTAGAGAAAGTGAGTATTGTGTACCAACCCCTAGTTTAGATGCAGATAATTACTGGATATGGGAAATCCAAGATGGAAGTACATTTGCAAGCACATGGAGTATGGGAATC
This sequence comes from Pinus albicaulis, assembly GCA_034641835.2. Classification (NCBI taxonomy): domain Eukaryota; kingdom Viridiplantae; phylum Streptophyta; class Pinopsida; order Pinales; family Pinaceae; genus Pinus; species Pinus albicaulis. The sequence goes on along the minus strand of CM076578.1, from coordinate 1,730,273,611 downwards.
AATTGTTTCTGGAGACACATCTACCGACGAAGCTAAAAGGTACAATTCAAAGGCTGTGAATGTAATTTTGAATGTTTTTCCAAATTCTATGAAAACAAAAGTTGGTCAATGTTCAAAAACTAAAGCTCTTTGGGAAAAACTTCATAATCTCTATTCAACAAAGCATTCAGGTCAAGATGTTATTGAAAATTAGGATCCTTCTGATTATGATGAGGAAATTGGATAAATGAGTAAGACATAGTTTCAAAATCAAGTGATCAGGGTAATAAAAGAACTCAAAAGCCAAAAGGAAAGGGCAAGAATTTTGGAAGAAAAATTGGAAACAGTCAAAAGAAATCAAAAATAAAAATGAAGAATCAAAGAAGATCATTAGCAGTCTTCGAGTAAAGTTGGAAGAAGTCAAGAATATAGAGACACAAAATATCAATAAATAAGTCCATCAAAAACAACAGGAACTTGATACAACCTTTTGAGATATTAGAAAGCTTAAACAACAAGTATAAGAAGCAGAGATTGAAAAGAAGAACTTGGAAAGTAAATTAAAGGAATTTGAGTCATCTTCAGCATAAATAAGCAGACTCAGAATTGAAAATGAGGAGGATAAGGAACAAATATAGGCTCTCAACAGAGAAGTAGATAAAAGCACTCTTCTCAAGCTACAGGTTGAGGAAGAAGAAAAGAAAAAAGGGAGATCTTGAAATGATGGTTTCAAGAAGATATTTCTCAAAAGAAAGAAGAACTTGATGCATCGCTTGATGAGATCAACAAACTCAAGGGATCACAAAAAGAACACTTACAAGATAATACATATGAAGAAGAAAAAATGAATGCAATTAAAGTTGGTAAAGCTACAGTTGATGGAGGTACAAGCTCCACATCTTCGTAGGATGATCCTAAGAAGGAATTTGATCAAAGTGAAAATCCAAATAAGAATGTTGCAACTCCAAAAAACAAGACCAAAGTAATCAATAACAAAGGACAAAACCAGACTACAACATTGGCTCCAAAGAAGAATGAAAAATCTTCCAAGTATGTTCGTTTATTTAAACCAAGTTTTGGACCCCTTCCCGATGTCGGACTTGGCTCTGTGATGGCTCGTTGGAAAGCCTAATGAGTCTACTTTCCAGAAATACTTGTGGTTTCCTGATCCAGCTCTTGTAACCTATTCAAACTACCAAAATCCCAATATTTTCATTAGCGCAGCGCCAAGTCTGAAATAGAGGCAAAATGGTGAAAATTTAGGTGTTTTTTGACCTTTTGAGGGGTCAAAACTGCTCCAATTTCTCTGAAACTTGGTGAGCATAATGTGCTAGCCATGAGAAATCCAAAAATGCTGATTTTTCCTCCTGAGGATGCTCCATGGATTAGCGTAGCACCAGTGGCGCTGTGCTAATGGGCCTTCAAAATCACAAAAAACAAAAAAAATTCCAAATTTCTTCAAAATTGGTGGAGGCCTTATTCAAGGGGTTTTGGAGACCTGTTGAGAAGCTTGGGCCAGAATTATAAGGTTTTCATGACATTTGGCCTCCTTTAGGGTTTGGAATTCAAGGAGGGATTTCTTGAGTTTTGTCCTTGTAACTTGGTTCCTCCAGGCATAATGCTTTGTCATTTTTCTTTGCAGCTCTAAGCCCTCATTTGCCTTCTTCAACTTGGCCTCTAGGTGTATGTTTTCCCTCTCAAGCCACGACTCCCGATCATGTTCAATTTCTACTTCAAGGAGTTCATTGAGAGGAAGTTGTTTTTCTAGGGCTGATTCTTCTTCTCTTTTTTTTTCCAAGGCTTTCTTCAACCTCATGGTTCTAGGTCTCCTCCTAGGTTGACCTTCTTCATCCTCACTCTCCTCGTAAGTGCCCATGTATTCTTCTAGTTTCACCTGTGTTCTTTGGGCTTCCTTCCAGGCTTTGAGTGCTATAGCCTCATAGGTGGCATGTTGGGCACTCATTTTCTTGTTTTCCATCTGATAAAAGTGGATGAAATCCTTTGCCCTTTCCAACTCAGCTTCTAGGTCTTTGATTTGTGCATTCTTGTCTTGGAGGAGGGAGTTTGAAATACTTGTTTCATTTTCTTTGTCACTATCTATCTGTATAAGTTCAAACTCCCTTTCTATCTCAGTATTTTCCTCTTCTACCTTTACCTGTTGCTTACCCTTGTCAATTAGCTGAGTTGAGGTGGATGGCATGGCCCTTTTCCTTTTAGAGGCAACAAACATAGGCCTTAACCCTCTTTGATAACTGAATGAAAAAGGTGTGATGGTAGCCTTTCTGGTGTCTTTATCATGGCTTTGGCTCTTTCTTTTGTCATCAACTTCTTCATTTTTACTGTGATCCTCACCAGTCACCCTATTCTCTGTTTTATTACTGACCGCTTGTTCTTCAATGCCATCACTATTCTTATCTGCCTTACTACTATCTGCACTATCACTTTGGTCCTCAATTTGATTATCAGACTCTGTATTTTCTTCACTTTGGTTTTGTTCATCATCAGGGCCCTTTTCCTCTTCATCCCCTGCACTGTCATTATTTTCATAATCACTGAAAGGCTGATTGTTGTCATGACTGTCATGACAGCTGTCATGACTGTCATGACTATTCTTGTTTTTGTTGTCTTCCTGATCACTTACCTCTTTGTCACTATCCTTTTCTTCCTCCTCACTGTGATCTATTTAATTTACCTAACTGATACCTTCAATCTCTTCCTCACTGTGATCTATATCATCTGCCTCTTCTTGATCCTCTGTTTCTGCTCCTTCTTCAATGCTCATTTCATTTTCACTTTCAACCTCTTCATTTCCTTCAGCATCCTCTTGCATAGTGGCATATTTTTGTTCACTGTCTTGTTCATTGTTTTCATGGTTATGCTCATTGTCCTTACTATCATGTTCACTACCCTCTTCTTCATCATCATTGCCTTCTTTCTCTTCCTCATTAGTTTTTTTCGCTGCCTCAATGATTTCATCACCCTTAATGTCAACACTCTATTCATCATTTCCACTGTCATTCTCTTCATTTGATGCATCAATAGAAGGGGAAGAAGGGATATTTTCTTGGGGTGAGGGTACTTGTGCAGATGAGGCAGGAAAATTTGGTTGAGGAGAAGGCTGGGGGTTTGTGAAGACTTCATGTGTTATGAATACCTCCCAAGCTATACCCTACTGCTCCAACCGATGTAATACCACCATCTTGATCAGGGAATGGTGAAATAGTCTTTGCAATTTTTGGGAGGGAATCCTCCTCCGGACAACAGAAGAGATCTTCTCAATGCTCCTATAGAGATAGTAGGGAAAGTTGAGAATCTTAACCTTTGTGAAATTCATAAGGATTCTGACATGGTAGGAGTTTAGCCTGGAATATCTCCCCTCACAGGTGAAGTAATTCATGATAACCAACATCAAGGGTGAAAATCTGTGTTTGAGGTGTGAGAAAGGGAAATTGTCTTGCTGCCTCCTCTATACCTAGTCTTGACAAATGGCTCTAGAAAGTCTTTGTCCAATTTTCCCTTCTTAAAACACTTTTCACCCACAGCAGGGATACCTATGGCATCAGAGATGGTATCTACTGAGATTTGAAAATCTACTCCTGCAAGGCTTGAGTGCTTGTTGTGCAAGTTGAGAATGAAAAGCCTTGTAAGCTCTGTGTGGCTTTTCACTTGTTTGACTTTCTCACAGAATTGGAAGCACCCTCTACTCTGAAAACATGATAGGATCCTGGGAGAGGAGGTGATGGCCACTGTGCTCTGAGGTTCCAGTCTATTGACTTTCCCTCCCTTATGTTTTGGTCTCAAAGGCCTTTGACCTTTTTCACTATCACTACTGCTTTCTGCTCCTGACATGGTGATAGGAGATTCTGGTTGACAAACTAGGGTTTGATGAAGCAAGATGAAGATGGTGATGAATTCAACTTGTAGTGAATGAGGGATATGGAGGTTATTTCAAGGATTGAGTTGCTTTGGAGCCTAAGGAGGCTTACTAAAAAGGTGTATTGTAGCCACCCTAACTTACTTGCCCTCAAATGACATCAAACTGGTTTTTAAGGAGGTTTAAAAACAAAGGCTTATTTGCATGTAATACCTAGGGTTTACCCACCTAGGGTTTGAACTTCAAAGCCACAAAGAGACTAAAATCAATTTGAAATTTGCTTGGGGACAAGGAGAGAATGCCACTTACCAATTCTTGGCTTCTTTATAGACCTTTGGAGATCAAATTGAAGATGAAATTTGTGACTAAGGGCAAATAATTTGTTGTTTGGAGGATTTCTAATTTAGTGCAACACCCTGCCTGAGCAGTCGGTTCGACCTGTTACCACAGCGCCGGCAGGCCTGCCCGAGGGTTAGCGCAGCGCCGGGCGCGTGCAGCAGTGGTCAGTCTCCGGGCAAGTCAGGCCAGCATTAGCGCAGCGCCCAGGATTAGTGTAGCGTCAGGCCAAATTTGCACTGTGTCTTGTAATTTTGAACGAGCAAAGGACCGATTAGCGCAGCGCAAGCCCGCATTTGCATAGCGCCACTGATTTGCGCAACGCTAGAAAAAACTTGCCCAGAAACGGTCAGAAAACTCTGTTTTTTTTCTTGAGGCCTCTCTCTCTCCACCAAGTGATAATATGAGTTTGAAATGAAAATTGAAGCACCTTTATATCCCTTGATAAAATAAATCAGACTTATGAACCCACTTTACTATTTTAGCCCTTGGTCATTTTATAATTTTCACTAATGTCCCCTTGAGTTTTTGTAGGTGCCTATAACTTTCTCAAGTGATTTTCTTTGGGTAATGGTGTACTGAAGGATGAAGAACCCCCCCCCCCCTTTTTTAGCTTTGAAACTTTGGGGACTGTCCAAACTGTCTCTTTGAAAAACTGAAACCATTGCTTTATTCCTCTTTGGCATTTTTGAGTGCAATAGACTTAAAACATGTGTTTCTCTCCTTTTACTAATACTTGACAGTGAGGTATCTTTTGTGGCAAAGGTTAGAAAATTATACCATGTTATGTCTTCCCTTGGCCACTTTTGATTTATGCAAGTGCCTATAGTACATTTGTCTTTGATCCCTTTGTCACTATTTGGATTTTTACAACCTTTAGTCACCCAACAGGGATTTTTATGTTTTATCATGGTTTTCTATTTTGACAATTTACCTCATGCTTTCCTTCTCTTGACCATTTTGAAGACTTTTGACTGTATTTGAAAGCTTAAGCTCCCTCACACTAATACTCTTTACAATTTCTCCCTTTGGTGAATTGAAGCAATATTGCTTTGACAAACCCTAAAGGCCATCTTGAATAGCCTTTGAAGCCTTTCTGTTGTCATGATGGAGGTCCATCATCTTTATTTCACTTGTTTTTCCTATCTTGCCAAAATTTTAGGTTTTAGGGCTATTAGAGAAGAATAAGTAGTGTTGTCTTCTAAGTTCTCTATAGCCCTTTCAAGTTCATTCATTTTTTTTCAGTTCACCTCACCTTTTTCCCATTTTTATTTATAATTTCTAGAAAATCTTCAATGTGTGCTTGGTTGTGTTGCTATGCCTTCTGTCTTTGTGGCTTTTGTATTGGTTCCTTGCTTGGCAACATTGTTTTTCAATCAATACCAAACCCTGAATCTCATTATACATAGGCATGTTGCCTTTCGTTACTGTGGATGTCTTCTAGTGATGATTCACCCTCTCACCTTACCTCTTTTTATGTTGATGGCCATCTCAGTCATTCTTGCAGAAATGTGAACAATGGGCATTTTTCCCTTGCAGAATTTGTGCTTTGACCAAGGAGGCCTTCCTTGAAGGATTTTGGTCAGATTTGGACAAAGTTACTTGACCTTCTTCTTCTTTGAATGCAGACACTTGACACAGGAAAAACAGAGACTTAGAACACCAAAACAACCCTATGACCTATGAAACCCTAGGTGACCTAGTGGAAGGCTCTTTGGACATGGCCTTTGACTGAAAACTTAGTTTTGGGTTTTCAAGTATATAAAAAAAAAAACAGAGTTTTTGATATTTTTATGTATTGAAGATCCAAAATCCAATGTATTTGATTTATCTAAAGAGCCTATAAAGATAGTTTTGAGACCATCAATGCTTGGTGTATACAGGAAACACAAGAGTGAACATGTCGATTAGTGATCCTAGGTGTAAGGTGGAGGAATATAGGCAAGCCAAAAACAGAGTTTTAAGGTCAAAGGTGACAAAATATAGACAAAATGAGTGACATGAGCCCATGATGGGTCTTCTGGGATTGGTGAGCTAAGCATGACATGATGGGATAATGAAATAGTGAAAAATTTATCGTAAGGATAATGAAGTCAGTGAGATTTCTAGAACTCACAATATTCATGAATTTTGTTTCTAGAAATCTAGGATAAGAATTTAGTCATCTACAAAGGAAAAATTTATTGATGACTAACACCCTTTCCTGCCATCTGAGTCAGTTTGTGTGAGAATATCCTTTACCACAACACTTGGGATAAAATCAATGATATGAGAATGTAAGATGTAAGCCCTAAATTATTTTAATGATTTCACCAAATCAAAAGTTTGCATCTCTCAAAGCTCTATTGAAGAAGGCTATGTGATGTTCATGTCCCTCACTGTTTTTCTGCAATAGTATGCTCGTATGCAAAAGAAAAAATTATAAAATCTTTAGTGAAATCAGGGCTTATCAAAACAGGAGCAGTAGTTAAAGCTACCTGACCTCACTAAATTATTTATTGGTTTTATTATTCCATTTGATTTCAATATCCATTTTTAACATCTTAGTAATAGATCTTAAGTTTTCTACCAAATTAGGGATAAATCCCCTAAGAAAAGTAATTCGACCAATGAAGGATTGAAATTCTTGCTTGTTTCTAGGAGGATCTATTTTTTGTATGGCTTCAAATCTACTAGGATCTATTCTAGTACCTTCTTTGGAAATGGTAAGACCTAGAATTTTTCCCTCCTCTAAACCAAGAAGAGTTTTCTATGGGGTTCAGAGAGATACCGATTTTCCTGCACTTTTCAAAAACTTTCCTCAAATGTAGTAAGTGTTCTCCATTTGTTTTTGAGAATATAGTAATAACGTATACGTAGATCACAATCAACCTGTCAATTTCATCAGCAAAATAAACATCCATTGCTCTTTGGAAAGTGGCTCCAACATTCATAAGGACAAAAGACATTTTCACGTACATAAAAGTGCCACAAGGTGTAGTAAACACTATTTTGTGTTGGTCATCACGATGAACTATAACTTGGTTGTAACTGGAAATCCATCTAACAAGGAGATTCTACTAGACCCAACTACCTTTTGTAATATGTGATCCATTTTAGGTAGTGGATAGTTGTCTTTTAATGAGACTTTGTTCAAATTCCTAAATTCTATACAGAGTCTAATTTCACATGTTTTCTTTCTGGTTGGTACTAGGTTTAAACCCACTTTTAAAACCTTGGTTTCACTATGATATTGGCATTGTACAACTTCTTCACTCATTTCTGAATTAGAGGAAACAATACTGAATTTACTCTTCTTAGATTTTTCTTGAAATGATTTTGGTCGTCTTTGATGGGGCCGGTATGCTTAATGATAGAATTATCATAAGGTTTTAAGTCTTCATAACACCATGCAAACACATCAGAGAATTCCCTAAGAATTTCAATGTATTTATGTTTTTCTTTAGGAGGAAATGATTTAGCTAATTTTAGAATTTTGGGACTTTCTTTTGTTTCAATGTTACAGTCTTCTACATTGTCACCCACATTTTTGATTTTCGGTTTTTTGGCCACATCATTTAATTCAAAAATATCTTCCAATTGTACCAACCATCTTGGCAGCACATTGTCTTTCAATTGTAAAATTTCTAACTATTCTTGAGTATCATCAGTTTCATTTAGTTCCATTTATGCTTTGTTTCTATTTACATCATTATCACTATCATTATCTATGTCTGTATTTACACAATCAAATTCATCTTTCATTTTTAATAAATTTTCTATTTGCTTAATATTTCCAAAAACTTGCCAATATCTAACATTGTCTGGGACAACTAGCCTATGTTTGGCTTCCACCACATATTTTATATTGGGATGAAAAGGAATTTTACATGTATTGGATGAAACAACCAAAGCATCAACTAAAATATTATGGGTCCTATGGATAAAAAATAAATCATATTCAATGAAACATTGCAGAAAGTCTAAAACAACATTCTTATAGGCTCTTAATCTAGGGTGTTTAGTGGAATATTCACCCTTGATCTGTTTGATAATGAGCTTAGAATCCCCATGCACATAAATCCTCTTAGATCCTAATCTCTTTAAAATTTGTAGCCCTAATATCAAAGCTTCATATTTTTCTATGTTATTGGTACGCTAAAAATTTAATTTATAACCCTGTCCTTTGGACAAATTGGTTGATGATTTCATGATAAAAACACCAACTCCTGCACCATCTTTACATACAGCTCTGTCAAAATCCATATTCCATAGAGGTTCTTCCTCTCCTTTTTTCTTTTCAGGTTCAGTTATTTGGTCTTTTTGGTGGATTCAATTTCTTGTTGTGACACTTCTTCTTCAAATGTTTTTTCGTTGTACATAATAAAGGAATCTAAGTCAGAGTGCACAGAGTACAAGGGGTAGTTGTTTGGCTTGTCTTGGCTAATAACCATGTATTTCATCAAATTTTCTCTATACAACCTTATTTGCTGACCAAATATAGGAATGGTGGCATATGTCATATCCATTTGCAAGGTACCCTATAAATTTGCACCCCATGACCTTGACGGTAGCATCCCATACTTGGTGGTATGTCTGCTACTACAATGTCCATGCCTAGAGTTTTGGATGGCATTTGAAATAGAGTGACACACAAATCTTTAATCATACCTAGACATCTCACTTTGCTTGAATTAAAAGAGTATAAGTATTTGTAAGGTCTTGTGATGTCTAGTTCTAGTTTTTCCATGATAGCTCTTGACACTAAATTATGGGAAGCCCTAGAATCAAGCATTGAATTATGTAAGATTTTGTCATAAATGTTCAAACTAATGTAAAAAGGTGGAACAACTCAATCCTAATATTTACCTTCAACCTCAGGTCCAAACAATATTTCAAGTCTGTCATCATTTAAATTAATTGCATATGTCCTTTCTGTTATCTTTAAAGCTTTCATGACTTGAGATTTATACACATCTCTAGCTACTAATTCAGTCAGAGGAATGGGAATTTTTACTTTAGCCAATTCAGTTTCAATGCTAAAGGATTTTTGTGATTTATCAGCTTCTTTGACATTTGCATTTGGTTTCTTAGGCACTTCCTTTCGTGTGTCAACTTTCATCCAACTATTTGAAGGAGCATCTAGTTTTTTGGAGACTTCCTTTTGAGGATATGTTTTTGTTTAACAGGTTGAGGGAGTATCTTTTTGAGTTTTGTTAGGAGGATTTCAACTCCTTTATTTCTTCTTAAGTTATATTGTTTATGTAACTCCATCATGCAATTTTGATATCCATGTTTTTACTCCTTAGATTCTAAAGGGTCTTGCTCTGGTTGTGATTACAAAAATCGATCTTCCTCTTCTTTGCTTAAGAAGATTTGATATATCTCGTTTATTACAAACACATTTATCTGATTGTCTTCAATTTCCTCAGTTCATTCAGTTTCTTCATTGGCATAGTTTTCTTGAAATGGAGGTCTAATCTGTTGCTAATCAGCAAGGCCTCTCTATTCTCTTTGTTTGATTTTTGGGGGATTTCTTCTAAAATCATGATTTCTGATAGGAGGAGCTCTTTGATTTTATCTAGGAGGGGTCCTATCTTCTAAACTTATCATTTCCATCATTCTCTCCATATTTTTTACTAAGGTATCCATATTAGCATATGAAGAAAAATAAGTTGGTTCTTCTTTGATTTGGACCTTTCTTTCAATTTTCGACCTAGTTCTCTTTGCTAACAAATTCGCTTCTATACTAACTGCATTCCTCTGCATTTCTTCTAATGTGGCAGGGTTTCTTTCCCTAAGTTGGTAGGTCACATTAGGGTTAAAACCATTTGGAAACTTCAGCAAGGCTAATCCAGGAGGTGGTTGTATTGTAGTTGGAATAGAATTATAAACACTATTGAACCTAATACAATAGTCTTGGATGGATTCTCCTAGAGCTCTCTTGATACTATCATATTCAGCTAAGACCTGGAGAGGGTTTTTCTTGACTTCTCACCTTCTAAGAAAAGTTTCCTGAAATTGGGTTAAATCTGGAAAGGAGGTAAGTCTTTATGTTTTAAAACACTTTTTAACTTCTCCTGTGAGACTTTGAGAAAATAACCTCATTCTAACATCATCTTCATCGAATTCTTGAAATTCAAATTAATCATTCATTCGATCTATATTTTGCTGAGCAGTAATGGGTCTGGTGTTATCAAACTGAGGTATATGAGTTTGATAGCCTTGTGGCATGGGATTAATTTTCCCAGGTAAAAACAAAGGAGCATAACGAGTAGCCATGATGGTAATATGGGGATGAGAGGAAGGTGTAGTACTAGGAGGTGTGGGTAAATTTGGTATGAAATGGGAATTTAAAATAGTTTTGTGCGTTGTAGTGGAGGTTGTAGGAATGGTAGATGAAATGGGTACGGATTTGGTTGAGCTAGGTGTAGAGCCACTGGGAGGAATAAATGGAGGTACAACACCAGCAGGTGAACTTGGTTGTGGAACGGGGAATGATGCAGTAGAAGTAAGATCTGATGATTTAGGTGATTGAGGGCCAAGATATTTTTGCTCAATCTGATCTGACTTATGAGGTGGTAGCAGGTCCTTATCAACAAAAATTTTAGGCACAAAACTATCAGATTTACTTCTAAAAATTGTATCTTCAAAAGCTAAATAAATTTTTTTCTTCTAAGGTAACAAAATTTTCAAGAAGGGGGTTAACTCTTGGAAGAATACTTTCACTTGATTCACTTTCAGTTGCAATTTTCTTTCTAATTATTGTTTCGGGATTATCTACAATCTCTGGAGCGTCTAGATCTGGATTTGACCTAGTGTATATTCTTTTAGAATTCAAATATACTGCTATATATTTACAGATATTGAATATATACAAATTTTGAGTTTGAAACAACCTTAAATCACATCTATATCTTAGTGACAAACTTAGAAACAACTTTAAGTATTGAAACACAAATTTTACCAGGGAAAATTGATTTTAGATTTAATTTGTCCGTCCCTAGTATGGTCGCCATAATGTCATCACTCCATAATTTCCTAAGGTTGTGAAACAATTTCCAGAGGTAACCACAAAACCAATTTGGAAGCTAGGATCTAGCCCTACCAGCTTCAAAGAGGGATCTCTCTTTCAGATTTAGCTTTTGTTGATTTTTTTTTTTTTTAATTTTAGGCTAGCTATGAATTTTATAATTTGATTTTAGAATTGTTTTGGTTGGAACATCAAGAATCCTCAAATCCCAATCATCTATGTTGACGTTGCATACCTTAGTCAGAGAATTCGCCAAGATATTTTTAAAAGCTTCAACCGTTCCATTGTCCTGAGGGTGATACAATGTGCTCTTCTAGTGATGCATTCAAAATTTCGTAGTTAATGCATCAATAGTGATTTTCAATAAATGTGATCCTCTATCGCTCATAAAGATCTTCGGGAAACTGCACCTTAACAAAAAGTATTCAAAAGTAAACTTCGCAACCATATTATCACTACAATTATTCATCGATTATGCCTCATCCCATCTTGTAAGATAATATGTCGCAATGATGATGTATCGCACACCTGTTTTCTTTCCTAAAGGATCAATCGGTCCCAGAAATTCGATCACCCACTTATCAAATTCCTGCAAGGTGGCTTGAGGATGCGGAGCCATTTCATCCCTTCGCAACGATCTCATTGTCCTCTGACAGACATCACAAGCGCTACAATACTCCTTTGAGTCCTTATGCACTGTGGGCCACCAAATTCCTGCCCTCAAAATATTATGTGTGGCATCCATAATGTCCTCCATCAACTCTGTCATATGCTTTAACCAAAATGATGTGTCTTTTGTGCTCAGGAACATACCTCTATAGTACCTCATTGGGCCCTATCTTATAAAAATGTCCCACAATCAAAGAAAAATATGTTGCCTTAACTACCGGCTCTTTCTTCTGTTGTGTAGTATACTCCAAATGGACTATTCTTGCAGACAAAAAGAAAATGATGTTTGCAAAGTGATCTTCTGCAACCCTTATCGCGAAAAGTTGTGCATCAGGAAACCCCTCTTCATTGTTCATCGGTTCTTCCCCTGTTTCAATCTTGGATAAATGATCTTGTCTTGTATTCAAACGTAAGTTAAGGTTGGTAATAATAATAATTATGTGTATAAATAAAACATTTTTAAATTTTAATTTTATTGGCTTGCAATAATAATTCTAAAAATTAAAATCATTTTCCTAATTTTAAAATTTGATTAATATTTTTTTGTTAAATTATGAAATGGGATTTGTATACTTGTGGAGGGCATTGTGATATTGTTTTTAGTTTTTGGTAAAAAACTGTGACTTTTATTAAAACCAAAAAATCTTATAAAGTTTTCATAATGCTTTTAAAAAAATCATATTAAAATAAATTTATGAAAATTAAAAATTATTTCTAACTTTTTTAGAAATTATTTTTTTATTTATTTTTATTGATTGTTGGTCATTTTTATGTGGTTTTTAAAGCCAATAAATAAATATAAATATTAAAATTTATATTCCAATAATTACACGCACAAATTTAAGTAGGAACAATTGCCATTAGATTTCGAGCTTTTACTAACCTTGAAAAATCATCGATTTAAACAACAAAGTCATCAACGTTACATATTACAATGATTTTTCCCTTACTCATTTTCTTCTTTGTTTTTCGCTTATTTATTCTCATCCCTCCCCAAGTTTTAGCTTTAGCTGATTTGAACTCACTTTTTTTTTTGCCTTTTTCTTCTTTGTTTTTCGCTTATTTATTCTCATCCCTCAAGTTTTAGCTTTAGCTAATTTGAACTCACTTTTTTTTTTTGCCTTTGTGAAGTTTTTTGTGAGTTATGCCTGCTAAATACAGTGTGTGGCCCCATTTTGTGAAGGGAGAGAGTTTTAAATTATATGATTCCGAGGGAAAGGAGTATTTAGATTTGACTCCAGGGATTTCAAACACGCTTGGTAACGAAGATCCAACATGTAACTACTCTTACTCATGTCAGCAATGTCTTTCTTAGAGTTCCATAGGTAATGATGTAAAGTAGGCATGTATGTATGTACATGTTTGTTTACTTTTTTAACGTGCTTTGAGAACTACCTAGTTCACACTACCTCTTTCTATTAGAAGTTGGAATTGGAAAACAAATATAAGCAGATTTTAGTGAGAGAGTTGATAAAATTTCAAGTCTATTAGAAGTTGGAATTGGAAAACAAATATAAGCAGATTTTAGTGAGAGAGTTGATAAAATTTCAAGTCCATATGACTTGTAGCACTATCCAAATCATCTACTCTAAGAGCACGTGGATAGTAAAAGGCCATTATTTATACATGGAAAGTGACTTACTGAGTTTTCACAATTTTGACATGCCATGCCTTTGTTTTTCTATTGTTAAGGTCTGTGCTAAACTCTAACTTATTATAATGTATAACATTTTGCAAACGTCCAATTTCCCTACTAGCCATCGTGATGTCTAGAATATTTGTTATTATCTTCTGGATGCAAAATTTACAGAGGTGTTACCCCCTCGAGTTTCACAATTCATTCTTCTTATATATTTTTATGTGGATTTATGAAACAGGACATGTGTCCCGTGCATGTCCAACACTCAATCATCACATACGAAGCTTACAAAGCGTCTTGTTGAATCGTCATTTGCTGATAAGGTTATCTTTGCAAACTCTGGTACTGAAGCCGATGAAGTAGAAATTGACTTTGCAAGGAATACCAACATACTTTGAGATCTGCCAAAGAACAAAATCCCAAAAACATTACAAATAACTTTCACGCAAGAACAATGGGAGTTCATGCTCTAACTAGAAAAGATAAGTATAAAACTCCATTTGATGCTGTCATGCTCAGAGTGAAATTTGTTGAGTTTGGAAACGAGGAGGAAACAAAAAAGGAAGTTCAACCTGGAAAGATAGCAACCATTTTTTTTTGGCCCTATTCAAGGAGAGGTAGGCATATATAGTGCCATAAGGGATTTTCTCAAAGAATTGTAGACTTTGTGTGTGATGTTGAAGGTGCCTTTCTTTACTCGAGCACATCGATTTTTAGGATTTTTTTTTATCTATAACATTAATAGCAACACTCTAATTTTACTCTACTTTTAATTATTTATTGTTTTTATTTTAATTTAGCTATCAATTTCTTGTTGCATTAGAGGCAGGTACTAAACATCAATTATGGTGATGCTTTTGACTATCATCATTTTAGTGATCTTTGATTCAATTCAGATGTTATTTATAGCGATGGCTGAAAATTGGCTTTTTTGGGATAGTTATATAGTGTTGCCTAGGGAAAATTGTCCTAATTGTGTTTCTTCCCTTACAAACATTTTTGGGAAGTGTGAGGCTCTTTTGTGGGTATTTTTTTTCAATGCTTATTTCGGTGTTGGAGCAGTCACGGAGTAATCTTACCAAAACAAGTTCTTCAGGTGAGAAAGTGTAAAAATATGAACATATTGCTAGACTCTAGTTTTTTGAGAAACTCATGGATCACGTGAGTTACTATTTTGTAAGAATAGATCACCTGATAGCTTCTACACTAACTGCATTCCTTTGCATTTCTTCTAATGTGACAGGGTTTCTTTCCCTAAGTTGGTAGGCCATATTAGGGTCAAAACCATTTGGAAACTTCAGCAAGGCTAATCCAGGAGGTGTTTGTATTGTAGTTGGAATAGAATTATAAACACGATTGAACCTAATACAGTAGTCTTGGATGGATTCTCCTAGAGCTCTCTTGATACTATCATATTCAGCTAAGACCTGGAGAGGGTTTTTCTTGACTTCCCACCTTCTAAGAAAAGTTTCCTGAAATTGGGTTAAATCTAGAAAGGAGGCAAGTCTTTATGTTTTAAACCACTTTTTAACTTCTCCTGTGATACTTTGAGAAAATAACCTCATTCTAACATCATCTTCATCGAATTCTTGAAATTCAAAGTAATCATTCATTCGATCTATATTTTGCTGAGCAGTAATGGGTCTGGTGCTATCAAACTGAGGTATATGAGTTTGATAGCCTTGTGGCATGGGATTAAGCTTCCCAGGTAAAAACAAAGGAGCGTAACGAGTAGCCATGATGGTAATATGGGGATGAGAGGAAGGTGTAGTACTAGGAGGTGTGTGTAAAGTTGGTATGAAATGGGAAGTTAAAATAGTTTTGTGTGCTGTAGTGGAGGTTGTAGGAATGGTAGATGAAATGGGTACGGATTTGGTTGAGCTAGGTGTAGAGCCACTGGGAGGAATAAATGGAGGTACAACACCAGCGAGTGAACTTGGTTGTGGAACGGGGAATGATGCAGTAGAAGTAAGATCTGATGATTTAGGTGATTGAGGGCCAAGATATTTTTGCTCAGTCTAATCTGACTTATGAGGTGGTAGCAGGTCCTTATCAACAACAATTTTAGGCACAAAACTATCAGATTTACTTCTAAAAATTGTATCTTCAAAAGCTAAATAAAAAATTTTCTTCTAAGGTAACAAAATTTTCAAGAAGGGGGTTAACTCTTGGAAGAATACTTTCACTCGATTCACTTTCAGTTTCAATTTTCTTTCTAATTATTGTTTCAGGATTATCTATAATCTCTAGAGCGTCTAGATCTGGATTTGACCTAGTGTATATTCTTTTAGAATTCAGATATACTGCTATATATTTACAGATATTGAATATATATAAATTTTGAGTTTGAAACAACCTTAAATCACATCTATATCTTAGTGACAAACTTAGAAACAACTTTAAGTATTGAAACACAAATTTTACCAGGGAAAATTGATTTTAGATTTAATTTGTTCGTCCCTAGTATGGTCGCCAGAATGTCATCACTCCATAATTTCCTAAGGTTGTGAAACAAATTCCAAAGGTAACCACAAAACCAATTTGGAAGCTAGGATCTAGCCCTGCCAGCTTCAAAGAGAGATCTCTCTTTCAGATTTAGCTTTTGTTGATTTTTTTTTAAAATTTTAGGCTAGCTATGAATTTTATAATTTGATTTTAGAATTGTTTTGGTTGGAACATCAAGAATCCTCAAATCTCAATCATCTATGTTGACATTGCATACCTTAGTCAGAGAATTCGCCAAGATATTTTTAAAAGCTTCAATCGTTCCATTTTCCTGAGGGTGATACAATGTGCTCTTCTGGTGATGCATTCAAAATTTCGTAGTTAATGCATCAATAGTGATTTTCAATAAATGTGATCCTCTATCGCTCATAAAGATCTTCGAGAAACTGCACCTTAACAAAATGTATTCAAAAATAAACTTCGCAACCATATTATCACTACAATTATTCATCGGTTATGCCTCATCCCATCTTGTGAGATAATATGTCGCAATGATGATGTACTACAGACCTGTTTTCTTTCCTAGAGGATCAATCGGTCCTAGAAATTCAATCACCCACTTATCAAATTCCTGCAAGGTGGCTTGAGGATGCGGAGCCATTTCATCCCTTCGCGACGGTCTCCCTGTCCTCTGACAGACATCACAAGTGCTACAATACTCCTTTGAGTCCTTATGCACCGTGGGCCACCAAAGTCCTGCCCTCAAAATATTATGTGTGGCATCCATAATGTCCTCCATCAACTCTGTCATGTGCTTTAACCAAAATGATGTGTCTTTCATGCTCAGGAACATACCTCTATAGTATCTCATTGGGCCCTATCTTATAAAAATGTCCCATAATCAAAGAAAAATATGTTGCCTTAACTACCAGCTCTTTCTTCTGTTGTGTAGTATACTCCAAATCAAATGGGCTATTCCTGCAGACAAAAAGAAAATGATGTTTGCAAAGTGATCTTTTGCAACCCTTATCGCGAAAAGTTGTGCATTAGGAAACTCCTCTTCATTGTTCGTCGGTTCTTCCCCTGTTTCAATCTTAGATAAATGATTTGGTCTTGTATTCAAACGTAACTTAAGGTTGGTAATAATAATAATTATGTGTATAAATAAAACATTTTTTAATTTTAATTTTATTGGCTTGCAATAATAATTCTAAAAATTAAAATCATTTTCCTAATTTTAAAATTTGATTAATATTTTTTTTGTTAAGTTATGAAATGGGATTTGTATACTTGTGGAGGGCATTGTGATATTGTTCTTAGTTTTTGGTAAAAAACTTTGACTTTTATTAAAACCAAAAAATCTTATAAAGTTTTCATAATACTTTAAAAAAATCATATTAAAATAAATTTATAAAAATTAAAAATTATTTCTAACTTTTTTAAAAATTATTTCTTTATTTATTTTTATTAATTGTTAATCATTTTTGTGTGATTTTTAAAGCCAATAAATAAATATAAATATTAAAAATTTATATTCCTAATAATTACACCTAGCACACGTTTAAATAGAAACAATTGCCATTAGATTTCAAGCTTTTACTAACCTTGAAAAATCATCGATTTAAACAACAAAGTCATCAACGTTACATATTACAATGATTTTTCCCTTACTCATTTTCTTCTTTGTTTTTCGCTTATTTATTCTCATCCCTCCCCAAGTTTTAGCTTTAGCTGATTTGAACTCACTTTTTTTTTTTTTTTTGCCTTTTTCTTCTTTGTTTTTCGCTTATTTTTTCTCATCCCTCAAGTTTTAGCTTTAGCTAATTTGAACTCACCTTCTTCTTCTTTTTTGGCCTTTGTGAAGTTTTTTGTGAGTTAAGCCTGGTAAATACAGTGTGTGGCCCCATTTTGTGAAGGGAGAGAGTTTTAAATTATGTGATGCAGAGGGAAAGGAGTGTTTAGATTTGACTCCAGGGATTTCAAACACGCTTGGTAACGAAGATCCAACATGTAACTACTCTTACTCATGTCAGCAATGTCTTTCATACAGTTCCATAGGTAATGATGTAAAGTAGGCATGTATGTATGTACATGTTTGTTTACTTTTTAACGTGCTTTGAGAACTACCTAGTTCACACTACCTCTTTCTATTAGAAGTTGGAATTGGAAAACAAATTTAAGCAGATTTTAGTGAGAGGGTTGATAAAATTTCAAGTCCATATGACTTGTAGCACTATCCAAATCATCTACTCTAAGAGCACGTGGACAGTAAAAGGCCATTATTTAAACATGGAAAGTGACTTACTGAGTTTTCACAGTTTTGACATATCCATGCTTTTGTTTTTCTATTGTTAAGGTTTGTGCTAAACTCTAACATATGATTGATGTATTTTTATTTTGTAAATATTCAAAAATTTGCATCTTTATGTTTGTATTTCATCTCTGTAATTTTAATGTTTTTAAAAATCATATACATATATCGGTGTGGGGGCATCTATGTGTCCAATGTTGGACTCTAGTGTCCGTGTGTCCCCATGTCATGGGACTTAACTGTGGATATTAAGCAAATGGCTTCCCATTATGCTAATATTCATTTTTCACTCCAACATATAATATCCTTGAAATGTGGTTGTGGGTTAAGGTCTGGAAATAGGGATTAACGATGGGAAGAGTGTTGCTTCAGAGGCAAACTCATGCTAATTTCATTTAAGTTTAAGAACAAAAATTTCAAAAACAATATTAAGAAAATTAACAACTAAAATTTGTAATAGATCATCTTGAAAAAGACACAAAAAAAAATTATTATTATTTTTCCTGAAAATCTTTCAGAGCAACATATTCAGAGCATGTAAATCCTTCGAATGATATCAAAAATAGATTCCTCCTCCATCTTATGTTCGCTTTACCTGTTAGCAATCTCAAATTGGGAGAACTGTCAAAACTTATGTAATACTATTTTTTTTAAAGGTGGTTCACGGACATTAGGTGGTGCATCCACGATAAATCCAAGAAGATCAACCTAGAGGGATCTACCCACCGGCCAAAAAAGCATGGCATAACCCCAAGGGCATCAACGAGATTTGACTCTGTGACCTCCCAACTAGCAAGGTACTTAGCAATGGGAACTTGACCAACTGGGCTAACCCTTGGGGCTAACTTATGTAATACTATGTGTATCACTTGACTTCATTATTGGCTATGGATTTCAAGTTCTGACAACGATCCAAATATTATGCATTATTAAAAATTGGAAAATTCCAGTACCATCACATGTTATGCTTGAAGACTGAATTTATTTAACAATATGAAATTTTAGATAAAAATAATTTGACAATGTAAACAAATTAATCTCTATGTACAAGATTGAATATCGATATATTTTATTGCCAACTC
Source organism: Pinus albicaulis (assembly GCA_034641835.2). Taxonomy (NCBI): domain Eukaryota; kingdom Viridiplantae; phylum Streptophyta; class Pinopsida; order Pinales; family Pinaceae; genus Pinus; species Pinus albicaulis. The sequence goes on along the minus strand of CM076578.1, from coordinate 1,730,254,264 downwards.
GAGGGAAATTTTCTTTGGAATGAATAATTTGTTTGTGCTTCAGTTGAAGCTTACAAAGCGTCTTGTTGAATCATCATTTGCTGATAAGGTTATCTTTGCAAACTCTAGTACTGAAGCCAATGAAGTAGAAATTGACTTTGCAAGGAATACCAACATACTTTGAGGTCCATCAAAGAACAAAATGCCAAAAACATTATTTATTTTACAAATAACTTTCACGCAAGAACAATGGGAGTTCATGCTTTAACTAGAAAAGATAAGTATAAAACTCCATTTGATCTTGTCATGCTTGGAGTGAAATTTGTTGAGTTTGGAAACGTGGAGGAAACAAAAAAGGAAGTTCAACCTGGAAAGATAGCAACCATTTTTTTTTGCCCTATTCAAGGAGAGGGAGGCATATATAGTGCCATAAGGGATTTTCTCAAAGAATTGCAGACTTTGTGTGTGATGTTGAAGGTGCCTTTCTTTACTCGAGCACATCGATTTTTAGGATTTTTCTTTATCTATAACATTAATGGCAACACTTTAATTTTACTCTACTTTTAATTATTTATTGTTTTTATTTTAATTTAGCTATCAAATTCTTTTTGAATAAGAGGCAAGTACTAAACATCAATTGTGGTGATGCTTTTGACTATAATCATTTTAGTGATCTTTGATTCAATTCAGATGTTATTTATAGCGATGGCTGAAAATTGGCTTTATTGGGATAGTTATATAGTGTTGCCTAGGGAAAATTGTCCTAATTGTGTTTCTTCCCTTACAAACATTTTTGGGAAGTGTGAGGCTCTTCTGTGGGTATTTTTTTTCAATGCTTATTTCGGTGTTGGAGCACTCACGGAGTAATCTTACCAAAACAAGTTCTTCATGTGAGAAAGTGTAAAATTATGGACATATTGCTAGACTCTAGTTTTTTGAGAAACTCATGGATCACGTGAGTTACTATTTTGTAAGAATAGATCACCTGATAGGATTTTTTTTTTCTATAAAGCCTAATTTTTAGGCTCTTTTTCTTACGTTGATTTGTTGACTGTTATTCTAACACTGGTTGTCAAAAATTTTGCATCTTATTCATGGTTGAATTAATGTCTTCTTCGCCAAATAGACCACATTAGTCTATAGGAGCAAATTAAGACTAGACCATATTAGTCTATAAGACCAATTCATAACTCATGACATATGGGAAGCAAAAATGGAACATCCATTTGTGCCATATTGGTATATGAGACCATTTTGATTTCTTCATGTTAGACTAGTGGTGTTATGTGTTTGTCTCAATCTATGCAATGCATTCTTTGTTATGAGTAAATTCCATAATGTGAGTATGATTTTATAATAACCTTGTGAAAAACATTTCAATTTGCAGGAATGTATGTTCTCTATTTAACCCTATTTCGATTGAATAACCTTGAAACACTAGAGTTGAAACTGAACCATTCTTGCATTCGTTCATTTTGTAAAGTTATAATTTTGTTTTCTACTATTATGGGTTTATGAAAAGACCAACTTCTGATTTCCAATTTTCAAATATTGTAGTACTCATTTCATATCAATTTCAATAACTTCTGAATCCAATTACTTTTTGCATAAGAGGCAGGTACTAAGCAACAATGTTGCACATTACACATGTTTATCTCAATTTTCAAATATATATTATAATTAAATATAAAGGAAACATAAAATGTGGGCTTAACCACAATAGTGTTAAGAAGTTAATGAGATTGTTCTTGATAAATATAAATTGTAATACTAACAAAAAGATATATTAACAAGTAACGTGATTTGTGGTATTCATATTACTAGTTCTCTCCTCTTGCCCATGAGAAGGTCGTTTTTTAATGTCAATAGTTATGTTCCAAGTAATGCAACTAAAGATTTTCAAGAAGCAATTGTTGCAACTCGCTCAATGTTCCTTGATACATTGAACATCCCAAAAAAATTTATGAATGCATCTTGGAGGCTTTCACATGGTTAGCCCTTTAATTGTTGATCCATATATGCCTATTATATGGAAACATTTACACATAAGTGTTAAATAAGGTTGTATCTTCACTCTATCCAATGGAAAAGGATTGGCCACATGTGTAAGCATCCCATGATCATGAGACACACTCGTGTAATAGGTTTATTTTCACCTTTTTTTTGTCCTCTTATGTGAACATTGGGAAAAAGGATGCACAATTGTCCTTTATAGCTTCTTCTTCTTTTTTCTCTAAATCTTATTATGCTCTGTTGGGAAAAATGATACACGATGTTCATTTATTTATGTAATTTTTAATATTTATTTATATGTTTGTTTTCAATTTTGCATCATATTTATGTTTCATTTGTATGTCTATAGTCTTATAGTGCATCATTAATGTCTCCATGACTCCTTAAAATGTCGCATTGGTGTCTCTTTAGAATCCTTGGAGCATTTTCATAGCATCACATAAATGCCCCTAACAAATTCATATTACATGTTTAAGGTAAATTAATCAATTGAGATAGGTTATGTGCGTTAATATGGTTGTGGGTTTGTGGATTAAAAAGTTAGGTAGGCTAGTATGATACATTATGGGTTGGGTGGGTTAAGTAAGTTAGTGTATTGTATATATTATGAGGGTTGGTGGGGTAGGTTAAATGGTTAGGTAGATTTTTGCTAGTTAGATTGATTATGTAGGTTTATTGCATAAGCGTGTTAGGTAGGTGTTGTTCCTAGAGATTTTTTTAGGAAGAGAATATGGCCAATGCAGCATATGGAGGACAAAATCCTCCCCTCTTTAGGTTAACTGAAATTTCAACAACCATAGGAGGTATCCCTCAAATTTGAGGTTGTATACTTTAAATTTATTCATGAGTCGTAAGAAAATTTGTAAACTTGAGACCACATGGTGTGTGTGTGTGTGTGTGTGTGAGTGTGCACATGTGTAACCTTTAGAGCACATGGTGTGTGTGTGTGTGGCCAAAAGCCTCTCCATAAGAATTATGACAAAAAATCAAAAGAAAATATCTATCCGAGTATCACTTACCACATTCTACCATTCCAAAAATCATTTTTTACGAGGTTTTTTTTGTCTATATGCCCTAACAAAAAAGTTAGGTAGTAAAAAAATTGCTCTGTTCAAGCTACCATACAAAAAATATAGACTAAGAGAGTACCTTGTAGGCTGAAAAGATGAAAAAATAAACATGATTTAAAATTTTTGTAGTTTATAAAGCCATCTAAGGATTAGTTACGCCCAAAGGTCAAAAATATGTCCTTGTCATTGGCCTTCTTTATATTTATGGACCTTGCATGAGCCTCGATCCATATTCAATCCATTTTTTGACAACTAATCTGCTTCCTCACTCCCGCTCCTGTAAATATGATTAAAGGAAATATGAGTGATTCATATTTTTTTTGAAAAATACGAAGCAAAGTGTAATTCCCAATATTTGTTGTTCCTTTCAACCAATTTATGACATCAAGAGAGTCTTTGTATGCATGAAGAGAATGAATATCAAATTGTTCAACCAAAAGAAGAATGATATATAATGCAATAATTTTTGTATAGATTTTAGAAGCATGTCTAATGTTTGCAGATAAAGAGAGATTGTGAGAAGTTGATATATGTAGGACTCCCCACACCACTGCCAATAAGGGGTGCCTTGAACAACCTCGTCAAAAAAATCCCATGATGACTTGGTAAAAATTTTGGTTGTAAGAGGAGCGATTGGGGGTCCATTATAGGAGACTTGTATAAAGGAAGACGCAATGACCAAACAAGTTGTGGAAACTTTGTAGAGTTACAAGGTTGATTTTAAAAAATGGTTGTATTTCTTTCTAGCCAAATACCCCAACATATGCACAACCAGAGTGCCTCTAGGTGGTTTTGTAGGGAAAACCCAATACCCACCATTTTTCATTTAGTTACTTCAAATAATGGGGTCTCTTCCATTAATTTTTGGCTAAAACACCTTTTATGATTTACATCAAGTTAATTGTCCTACAATTTTTCCATTTCTTCTTTTTCTTCAGATTTCTATTTTGATTACTTCATTAACTTTGACTTTTAGCAAGCTTTCCATCGATACTTGTTTCACCTCATTTGGTTATCCAGTTTGCAAATAACACTCCTTTGAAGTTTGATCGTTTTGTCGACAAGGTTAAAAAATGTAAAAAAAAGTATATTATTTTAATTTTTGCAATTAAAATAGTCTTTCCTTGTAAATATTAATCCCCAATTATTTTTTACTAATTTTTTCATTTTTCACTAACGGTCCTACAAAATGACCCAGCCAAATTGTAGAACAGTTAAAAAAACACGTTTTCAGGATCTCGGTAATTTATTCCAATTTCTTATTTTAAAACAAATTACCAAACCCAAAATCTCAAAATTGCAAAGTAGTTTTAGTACATTTTGTAGATTTTTTAATTTCACGTGGCCCACACTCCACTTCACCTCCTTCCTTACATTATAAAACTCCTTATTTTGAAACCCCGATTTAAAATCTCTGATTTTCAAAAACCTATGATATTGTCATATCACATATCGAACTCTTTTTTTTATTCATAATTTAAAACTTGCAATATTCGTTTTCTCTAATCGCCAATTTTAGTTTTATACGCGTGCATATTTTCATTTAGCGAATTTTTGGTTAAACTCCTTATGACTCCCGTCCTCCTCCTTTGTCATCCTTACCTCACCTTCCACCTTATCTCTCCACACCTCACATACCTCTCCTCCCTCCGTTAACTCCCATGGCACGTAGTGATGTTTTGTTTTTAGTTATTAGTTTTAATTGATATAGTTTCAAAATGTAATATATATTATATTTTTTATTATAATATATTATATTACTATTATAATTTTAATATAATTAAATTATAATATTAATATAATATAATTGTATTTTAATTAATATTTAAATATTTATTTTTTTATTAATTTAATTTTTAGATATTATTTTTTGGGATTCAACTGCGTTAAGTTATTCATCCATGATCATTTCCATGAGAGGTATTCGTAATTGAATAATCTCTCAAGATTTTTGAATAGTCCACTTAGCACCAATTACATCAGGTGATGCTCACAGGGGTGAAGAAGTGGGATTTAAACTAGTGAAATTAATCACATAGCGTCAATCATCACTTCCAAGGCTTGCACCTGGTAACAAAGACTTCTTGGGAGATCACCCATCCCAGATTGCCTCTGGCTCAAGCGCGTTTAACTGCGGAATTTTTCCCACAATCAAGCCCACTCATCTTGCTACCCCATTTGCAAAACCTTATTAAGTATTGTGCCTTATGAACCGTTCAAGTAGAGCTCCCTTCACTTATTGTATTTAAGTATTGAGGGGTTTTCGCAATGCATTATATTACATATCATTTTTTGGGATATCATTTTAAGTATTCACCCCTGTGAGCATCACCCGATGCAATGAGTGCTAAGTGAACTATTCAAAAATTATGAGAAATTAATCGGTTACGACTACCTCCCATCGAAATAGTCATAGATGAATGACTTACTTAACGTAGTTGAATCCCAAAAAATGATATATAATATAATGCACTACGAAAACCCTCAATACTTAATTTAATTTTGTTTATAATTAATTTCTTATTAATTAATTTAAGTTTTTAATTACAATCAAATTAGTATTAATTAAATACTAATTATAATTTAATTTATGATTTAATTATAATTAAAAAAATTCTAATTTTTAGCCCATGTAATAGATTTTTCAGAATTATGACAATTTCGACTCCTCAACTTTAGAAGCTCATAAGTTGAGTTTTACTTGGCCAAATAAGGTCTATGACGGCTCGTTGGATAGATAAAATCATGGAGAATATTTATGAAGTGGTTTCATAACTAGATTTGATTATTTAATAGATCTAAAACTTAGCAAAAGTTCAAGTTCTGAATTTTTAAACCAAACTAATTTCTAAGTTTAATTTTCTGCATTTTCATTTGCTCACAGCTTCTACTGGGTGTAGATCCATTCGTCTATGCTCTCCTCGACCAATTAGATCTTCACAGGCATAAATATAAAGCTCAGATTCATTTCTATTTATTTATGTAATTAAATTTTGATTGGTTTTTGCAGGGAAACAGTTAAAGAGATGAGGAGAAGAAGATTTCAATCAATGAGTTTGCTCGAGCAATGGAAGAATAGGAATTTGGGCCAATGAAAATTGATTGAGCATAACTACTCTTCAAAAAAATTCCTATTTGGAATTATTTTTGTAAAATTATAAATAATGGATTGTATAATGTACTAAAGAGTTTTTCTTCTCCGCAATTCTGGAATTATTAAAAGCACTATTGTAATGAGGATTTAGAGTTGTATGTGAGAGGAGAGAAAATCTCGGATCTGGGGGATTATTGAGGATTTTTATTTTTGATTCTAAATTATGTATGAAGGGAATAGCTTGAAATATTGCAGCTCTTTTTTTAACAACATATGTTCAAAGCATTGTAAAAGGTTGTTGGAGATCAAAGTGAGATAAACATATTCAACAAATTGGTATTTATAATAGTATTGTTTTAAATACTGGTTTCATTTTATGATGGCAGAAATGTGTCATTTTATTCATATTTGGGCACTATTGTCAATATGAGTAATTTTCCTCAATAATATGTTATTGTTTATCTTTTCTCTTGTGGGTTGAACTCTGATTTCTCAGTAACTATTTGCTTAGAAATCTGTCTTTTATTATTGATTTAACAAAAAACATTTTGTGAACTATTTCCTTATATTATTGTTTAATCATTCGAATTACTGATTTAACAATCAATATCATTTTGTGAACTACTTCATATATTTTGTTTATTGATAATCTTAGTTTAGAGATGTCTAAACATAATGTGTTTTTGTATTCATAATGCCAGTTAATTGAACTACTTCGTTAGCTTGATATTCATTATAAGCTAGACATATTTAAATCTCAATCATTTAATTACCATGCTCTCAGTTGGGTTAGATATATATCTTCATAATCGAGATAGGATTAGGATAACTTTCTTTTTTCTTGCATTTTAGGATAATTTTGCATTTTAGAATAGTCCTCTTAACAAAGAGGCAAAACTTAGTTGTGGCTTGGCTGAGCCCCAAATCAACTTAAAGATCACTTTCTTGCCTGGTCAACAAGAGGGTGATATGATATCTCTTCTCTATTGGTAGGAAAAATTCACACTTTAAGCTGGTAGAGATAGAGAGAAGGTAATTGGAACTAGTTTAACCAGTCGAAACCACCATTTCAACGGAAAATGAGTTGCTTTAAGGTCTAGACTGGGTGGTCTCTCTTATAATGTTGTAGGTAGAGAATTTTGAACCTTCAACATTTTTGGCACTAGAAGGAGGGCCTAAAGACTTGTTGCCTTTTGGAGTTTTTGTATTTTAAAGTTTATTTTAATCACAATGGGCCCCATAAAACTTCCAATTTGGAGTTGTATTTGTGGACGTGCATCTGCTAATACTCCACCAGAAATAGTAAGACACTTGTCAGGTAAATTTTAACAGTAAGAAGAATTTGTTTGCATTTAATCATGCTTTACAGTTCATTCGAAATTTTTCAAAATCCACTTTTCATGATATTGATGAAAGTATTATATGCATGATTTTTACTCTTACAATCTCAGAAAAAACATGAAGTTGATGTCAATCTATTCCTGTTGCCTCTATTCACAGTTGAGATTGATTTATCGTGACAATGTTCCTTTATCAATTTGACGGTTATGATTATGAACATATAAATGATGAATTCGAAGATTTACGAACGTTTGAAAATGAATATTTCATGGATTTTACCGTTAGATTTGGATTAAATTGTTTAAGATTTAAAATCGATGATAAACCTTAAGAAATTGAATTAATGGATTGGTTTGAATATAATTTTTTTTGCCTCTCATTTCAAATATGTATGTAACAATCACAAGCTTTGATCAACCTTCTTCAAATTTTATTAATATAATTGAGAATTCCAATATGAAGGTGCATACCAATCGTGATGAAGTTGCCTCTACTATATATGATCAATTTCTCCATTTAGTGCACACTTCTATAGTGTTAATAATGACCGTAATGCACTCTCACATGTCAACAAATCTCAATCACAAATCTTGGAAAAAAATTCTAATCAAATGCAAGAAGATACTAGCAACAATTTTGGAGAAACAACTGCCTTGAAATCAGAAATCAACCTGAAATTAATTCAGAAAATCAGATTATAGATCAGCAAGTACATGCAAAATTTGAAGTTTCCAATAATATGCAATGTGCTACAGAAATTTCTGAATTTAATCATGTTGATCAAATTCCAAATTCAGGGCAGTCAAACATCCTTCAAGAAATAAAAATTAGCCAAGTAAATGATCCAGAATTTGAAATTTGCAATGAAGAAAATGCACAAGAGTCTGTGAATAGAGATATTTTTAAATTAATTACTTTTGATTCTCATTTTCACCTCTATCATGATATTTTTGTTCATAGAAATCTATCCCCTCTTTGTTTTAATGTTATTTCATAAAATAAAGAGGCTGATATAAATTAATTTCCTATTAGTTTTTATCAATATAGAGAGACAATTATTTATCAGTATTCTGACCTTAATGAACATGTGCTCCATATTCCTTCTTGTTTTGATACATCAGATAAGATTCAAGGGAACTCTAGAGAATGTTATGAAGAAATTATGATCATTACTCTGAAATTGAGGATGTCGATTTGTCTTCTTCTCAATTGAATCCTTATGATCAAATTCAAATCACATGTGAAAATGAAGAACACTCTAACTCAGAAATTTTTCCAACTAGTTCTCATTTTCAAATAAATAATCATACTCATGATTTCAACATTCAAGAACTCACTTCAATCAATGATTCTTATGATGATAAAATTCTCACTCTTATTCATAGTCATGAATCCTCCTCTTTTCCACAAGATGATCATTTTAATTCGAAAATTTTGGACAATCCTTGTGAAAAGGAAATCATTTCAAATCAATCCCAATTGTGATGTAACCCTAGTTGTACCAATAACGTAAATTATGATTTAATTTTATTGTTGTTCCTTCATTTTATTTTTTTAGTTTCATATTTGTTTTTTATTTTCCATTTTCATTTTTTAGATATTTTGTGCTGGCATATTGAGCAACTTGGTATTGAACACTCAATCGATGCATTGCCTGAATGGGAAAATGAAGGTTCAAATTATTATCATAAACATAAAAATCTACTACTCTTCCAATTCCAATTGATGTTCATCTCTTATCAATTGCTTCTTTCTTCTCAAAAGCAATGCCAACAAGAAAGTGTATTTTCACAATATGACCAAGAATCTAATTCAACTAATGATCTTCAATTGAATATAACATATTTGCATCCATTTTTCATTGACCCATTTGAAATATATTCGGAATTTTTTCCTTATTATTGGTAGAAGATTATTAATAATTTAACATATGTACATGAATATGACAAATTTTTGCAAGCCATTGTATCTAAAAATCCATTTCCACAATTTGGCCTATTATCCCCTCTTTTGAACATATCCCAATCATTAATGGAAATCCATCCATATTTCTATGATCTGATTAAAATTCAGCTAAAAGGGACATTTCAAGAGAATGTGATTGTAAATAGGTTGTTTTCTCAAAGTAGATTAGAAATTAGTGTACATACTAGATTCAAATTTATTTTTTCAACAATATTCTTGTTACTAATGTTTGATCTATACATACATGTAGAAATTAGAACGAGAGAATGGTTACATTGGAAGTATGATTATACCTAGTCACGTTTCTTTCCATTTAGTTAACAATTAGGGATAGATTAATTTAGATCTAGATTCCTTTTCTATTTGAAATTATTTCCTTATTAAGATTTTTTAATAATAAAATAATGTATTGGAGTTTTTTTCACAATCCCTTTTCATTTTCTAACTAAGTGGCTTAGAACATATCAAAAGCTTATGAACCACTTGATTGTCTTGTTTTTGCAAAACTTTGTCACAATAGCGAAAATGTTTTTGAATCATGTATGAAGAAATTGCAAAGAATTGGTATGGGTTGGCAATTTTTGATCCACAAGTATTTCTAAGAGCTCATTTTCACCACTCTTGTCCTTCAATGTAAATTTTAGAAGGATGCAATCTGAAAGTTCATTACTTAGGATTTTAAACTGAGTAAATAGATGGTCTTGAAATTTTGAGAAATGCATGGGAGAACTTGAATATTCATGAGGTAAAATTAAAGTCAAAATTCTTCCACATATGCATTAACAAGTTCATTATTTTTGTTATGTTTCTTTTGCAGGTCGTCATTTCCTTGATTTTGGAGACTTGAAGCAAGGAGACAACCTTTCTAAATACGCAACATGTTCAGGGAAGTATTTGTTGTTTCGTCATAGTTTGAAAATTATTTAATTTTGCCTCTATTCACTAAAAAATTGATAGACATTTAATACATTATCAGAAGATTCATATTAGATCATTACAATATCGCAACTCTCCTAAAAAGAAAGTTCTGATAAAATCATTCTCCGATCGAATATTTCCACTAATCAAAATAACTATTAAAGAGGTTTCTATTTTTTTTTTTTAAATGAGTTGGGTGCTTTCTTTCAAATTGAATACCTTAATAAGCTCTTGATCCCACGGGATTTCCACGTAGCATTATCAGAGCTTATAAATATCTAAGTTGTCAATATGAACCTCATTTCGTCAATCTCTGATATCCTGAACCGTCGATCTCCAATATCACTTCCCGCTCATTCTCTGATAGATGACTTTGTCAATACTGCGATAGCCATACATCTTTGATACTCTGATCGTCGATCTTTGATAATCCAAAACCTCTAATCCCCAATAAACTTCCCGCTATCCATATCCAAACTTTCATATCGCGACTTTCAATCGCTTGTTACCCTTTTGCGCACTCGATATCGAATCTATGATACAAGACCTTTGATATCCCTTCCTACTTATATTTTAGTCGTTACATAATCAAGGCCTATCGGAAGGTAAGCATATCACGTGTTTCAAAAAATAAAGCCATAAGATTTCTCCGATGACTATCATGTGTGTAGAAACTCGGGAATTTTTGTTCTTACTTAGCGATATGAGTAAATAATCATATTTTTCCTCTCAACGGTGCAGCTAGAATAAAATGATTACACTCATTATTGCTCTAATTTGCTACAAACCGAGGAAATTTTCGCATAAAATGCTTAAAACAAATGGTCATATCTATGATTTTATCTATGCATGTTTTGAATCTTACAATTGTAAAAATTGAGTTGAACCATTGCATCACACTTGTTCATATTTTTTTCCCTTTAGTCACATTCCTTTCTTTTGAAGGGTCTCAGAGCCTCTAAATTGATGAATTTTGGAATCCTGATCCTCTGCTTTTCATTTTTTTGAGATCTTTCCTCAAAATTTCAGATTTGCTAACTTATTGGAATCTTGGGTTTGTATTATATCATAATAATTTTTAAAAATTTGAGATTTACCTCCCTGAGATCCACATTTCATTTTCCTTCACTTTCATATCCATTATACTTTGTAAATAAAATGGCCCCTATTTCACTACCTTCACTGGAAATTTTGGGTCACAAAATTTTGTAAATTGATTTGAATTCGAAAAAGGTTTTCAAGATATTTAACACTTGATTTATTCTCATATTTATGAAATCTCATACTCCTTTCCTTGGAAGCTTATTTTACAGGTAAATGCAACTGCTCTTGCAATCATTTTTGCAAAACTTCAAATGATCTTATTATCGAAATGAAAGTAATATGAACTACTTTATAAATTCTTATGAAACTTTTAACCTTTGATACATGAATGTTTCATGTTCTAGAAATACAATGTTCTTACATTATACATTTAACAAAAATTCCTTATCGGACATGATTAATATCGTAATTTTTGTTTGTAAAAGTTACAAAAAAAACTTTTGTTCCGACATCTTGTTTCTATTTTTTATTTTAAATACTCGGACTTCTTGTATCAGATGTGAAATTAAATTAAATTTCTGAAAACAAATGTCACCAAAAAGTTTACGAAGAAAGGATTTTTGGAAAACTTAAGCACTTTCCTTTCACTTTGATTCTCTCGGGATTTCATAACTTCAGAATATCGGGTTAAGAATCTTCGTAAGTCTTTCATCAATTAATTCTGATTTTTCACTATGTTCGCATTAAATCTTATTTGATTATCTTTGTATATATATGCTACATTCATATAATCATGGTGGTCAAAAGCTTGGATGTATTTTAATCATAATTTCGTGAGATCCAAGTATTCATTCATCAAGATGACTTTGTGACTTTAGGGATATACATTCTTCATGGTGTATGCACATTGACATTTTTTTTACTCTTCTCAACAATCTACTTGGCTAATGGAAAATTTCATCTCATTTAGTTTGTTTATATTTTTGAATTTGACTAATTATTGGATGAAATTTGTCTTTTATCTCAATCATCTTTTAGTGAGCATCTTCATTTACTACAAAGGCACTCTTGAGAAACCAATATGGTAATGCAGCAATTAATAAGGAATTTAGAACAGGAAAAGGTAATAGACCATGGTTAATTAAGTTTTGAATTCCCTTTTATTTGAATATTTGATATTTCGCTCCATAATTATCATATAAAGATTCAATTCCTCTTCATATACATAATTTCTACATTATTTTTTATTTTGAATTGATTTTATTTTGGAGCTGATATAAATTCAGAATGGAAAAAGTAAAGAGAAAATGCATCGTTGCAAATCATTAAGAAGCATATCTTCATTCTCATTTATGATGAATTTGGTTTACTTCTTATTCCTTGAACTTGAAGCTTCGTTTCTTCTACTTGATTATTTGCTTTATATTAGATTTAATAAATAATGATTTTGGGTTGATGAAATTTCAGTCAATTCAACATCCTCATACATTTAATTTTAATTAAAAGAAGAATTTACCTTGTATTGGAGAAAATGATATCTCTCATGTCAGATTAAATGAAATTCTCCAATGGTAAGTTTTATATGTTTCATTCTTTCCTTTTTGGTTTCAGTTTTGTTTTTAGTTTTTACTAATATAAAACTCAGTTTTGCAAGTATTCATGAACCTTTCACACCTCTAACAGAGCAGATTTGGTAATCATTCTCTTTTGTTTGGTTTTGTTTCAAGTTTTTGGGAGAAGTAGTAGTGGTCTTCATCGAATTAGATAAACTAGGGAGTTTCTAAACTTTTAGTTTGTTTCTTAAGCATTCATTTTATTAGAAAATGGTTAAAATGCTTTTATGTAGGATTTTGCTTTGGAATAGGAAAATTAGTTGCAAACATAGACTTCTCATTAGCCTATTATCTCCCAATGTTGTTGTTTTCCCTTTACATTTTGAGAGCCTCATTCCTTATAACTCCTCAGGATAAAATTTACTATATTTTCAACAAGTGATAAATGTTCACATAATTATCTTGGTTTTCTTCTTTTATTGAAACATTTGTATAGTTTACCTTTTTGGAGTTAGTTCTCTAAAATTTGGATTTTTCTTTCAGCTTTTGCTTTCTTCATTTTTCATCTTTTTTATATTTTGTTTATTTATTTTCTTACTTTAGTTTAAAGCTATTTTCCTTTTGCTTTTATTTATGGTCTGATTTTGGCGACTCTGCCATGATTTGTGTGGAAGGCCTTTTCCTCACCCAATAATAGTTGGCATACATGTAAAATCTTTACTCTATCTACTACAATGAATTTCATTCATCATTAAAGGCATATCTTTATAGAACCATATTTATCCATATCACTTTAAATATTTTCATGGAGGAATACACATCCTTTCTAAGTGACATAGTTTACTTTTTCAAGGATCCCTCCTACCCCTCCACTTTATAAAACCTTTGATTGATAGTCGTGGGGAAATATTTTTGGAGTCAACATTATGAAATTATTATATCCATTAGCATAAGTCTCTATTACCATCCCACCTCTTTCACTTGAGTACATCATAAAGTAAGAGCTTGCAAAGGTGTTTATCAAAAAGGTGATTAAAACAGGAAGCATGGTAAATACAAGTAAACACGCCAGGGTTATGCACGCTCACTAGCGGTGGGGCTAGGCTTGTATGGCATAAAATACAACTTTGTCGGGGTATTGTTCAGGCTCGCTGGAAGTGAAGCAATGTCAGATACCATTCATAACAATGGGTATATACTTCATCAAAAAACTCATATCTGTACCTTCTTCTATTTCTCATACGAGGTCATTTTAAAATAATTTTTTCCCAAAAATCAGATTCATGAATTTTACTCAAGTCTTCTTTGAGTACTTATATTTTCAAACTCATATTGCTTAATCTATTTATGTGTACCTATGGAAATGTTTTATTGTTAAGTGATTTCATGAACTCCATTATTTTTAACCTTTGTGTAAATTAAAGTTCATTATCATTAACCAGAGATAATTGGTTCTTCCCAATGTGTCGCCATTGTTGTAGGTAAAATCCAACACCCCCCATTTTTCATTTAGTTACTTCAAATAATGGGGACCCTTTCCATTAAATTTTGGCTAAAACACCTTTTATGATTTACATTAAGTTAATTGTCCTACAATTTTGCCATTTTTTTTGTTTTCGTCAAATTTCTATTTTGATTGTTTCATTAAATTCAACTCTTAGAAATATTTCCATCGATACTTGTTTCACCTCATTTGGTTATCTGGTTTGCAAATTACACTCCTTTGAAGTTTGATCGTTTTGTTGCTAGGGTTAAAAAATGTATATTATTTTATTTTTTGCAATTAAAATAGTCTTTCATTGTAAATATTAATCCCATTCATGGGTAAAAAATCCTACGATGTTGCTCCCGTGAGCGTGCGCACAACTAGGGTTCTCCCATCGTCATGGAGGCCTTGGGCTCAACCCAGGCTCCCCCGCCTCCTCCTCTGTTGTCAGCAGCAGAGGCTTTCAAATCCCTGCTAGCCTCGATGCCAAAGAAGAAGAAATATGAGACTACCAAATTTGTGAAAAAATTGGAAGACATTCCCGAAATATCTCTACCTCTGGAAGAACCGATCCAGGTTTCTTTGTCCCTTGCAGATCGAGCCCTTGTGGGACAATTTACTAGCTTTGGCCCCCGCCAAAAACCATGGAGAACTAGGTTTTCAAAAACTGGACGCCCCTGATCAAGAACAGCGTAACCTCATACTTTTTGGGGAGGGGATATTTCTTGTTCGAATTCATCACAAAATAGGACAAAGAGCTGATCTTTCGAAATAGACCCTATTTCATAGGACCCTAGGGCTTGTACCTCAATAAGTGGATTCTGGATTTCGATCTAGCAGTGGATGTCCCAACAGCGGTCCCAGTATGGGTTAGGTTTTTAAATCTCCCAGTACACTGCTGGAACTGGGATTCTCTGAAACACATTGGCAACGCCCTGGGAAAATTGATTGATCAAGAAAATAATAAAGATCAATATGACTGTGCCTAGATATGTGTCGAGTTGGATCTAGAAGTGGGATTTCCGAAGGCAACAAAAATTAATGTAGGCAGTTGGATGCATGTGCAAAAGCTAGACTATGAGAAACTTCCATTCAAGTGTCGGAAATGCCATGTCTACGGTCACTTTGCCAAAGGATGCCTAAGCAATGGAGAAGTTGAGAAAGGCAAGGAGGAGTGTTGGAATCAGGTCAAGCGATTAAATACCTCCCATAAATCCCCCAAATCTGGAGTCCCAAATGGTAAAGTCCCCCTGCACTTCAGCCCACCAGGCAGCTCCCCCGAATGGCCAAGAAAACAAGTTTGCATCCTTAAGCTCAGTGTCAGAGGAAGTGCAGGAGGTCGAAATGCAAAATAAAGCCTCCCCTGACAAAGAAACTACCTCAAGCTCGAGGCAAGGAGATAATGCCTCATAAAGGCCTAAAGAGAAACATGAAGAAGTAGATGAGGAGGAACAAGACAGGGAGGAATCAGAGGAGGAAGGAGAAATAGGGGAGTCTCAAATTTCGGCTAGAAGATCGACAAGAGGTCGAAAGTCTTCCCAGGAAAAGACAAAGAAGGAAACCTACAAGGATAAGCTCCAGGGCAGTCAGCCTAATGTTGGTCACTTTAATTTCTTATTAATCTAAAAAATCAAGTGCTACATAAATTGTCAACCCATGGAAGTTTGTTTATTTCAAAGGCAATCACACACTGTATATGCTCAATCTCAAAAGCAATGAAAATTTGTAGTAAAAATTACACTAATCACACCTTTCTTCAAACAAACTAAAGTTCTATTTTGAGTGACAGCAAAATAAATCTTTCTATTGTAGACAATTATCAGAAGAATCCTAGATTACATTAAGAAAACAACAATCTAAGAAAAGAAACCAATCTACAGAAGAAAAGACCGATTATGCTATAACAGAGAACAGGACCCTATTCCCCAAATAGGAATCTTCAACACCTGTTTCTGACTACCATACTTTCACAAACTCATTCTGTAAACAAGATTACCAATTGAATTAATCAACGATTACCTAGGAATGAATTACATGGAAACAATGTGACAATCAATGAAAACAGAGTTTCAGCAATAGATAACAGAGTTTCAATAACGCATAAATGATTTCAGAAAACAGAGTTTTAACAAGGTGTAAAGGAAAATAACAATTAATACACTACAGAAATAAATGGGTGAATCTTGTGAGGAAGGTGGGCCCTTTCCTTCTCACAAGATTCCCCATAAGAAGGAATTAAAACAAAATGCTCAGAACAAGCTTTTATTCATCTGTCAAATGTAACATATTACAAACAATGATCCACGTTCCTTCTCTATAATTCTCTTTAGAACTAAAACCTCCCGTAATTGTCCTCTAATGCTGATGTCTCCTCTATTTAAAGAGGAGACATCTATTACACTTTTGATTACATCATACAAATCCTATTCTTAACCTGATTTGATCTTCTATACTGGAATAGGATATTATGTTCTTCCATAGCAAAGCTGTTGTTACAATGGTTAGGATGGTGCTAGCTTCGAGGTCCAGTTGTTACGGCCAGTGTAACAGCTCCCTTTCTTATCTTTTCTTGTTGCTATCGTGCCTGAAATACTGCTTCAGAATCGCAAATCACGGGTTGTTTTAGCAACGGGATTTGCGTACTATTTTGACTGTTTCAGCAACGTGGTCTTCAGACAACAACAATGAATAATCTGCAGTCTTCAAACTGTTTCAGCAACTATATATTTTCGATTCATTAATAAATATGAAAGTAATGTAAAACAAATTAAACATATAGTAAAGAGAAGAAACGTTATATACCTTTAGAAGAATAGATGAAAATGATAATATAGGCTTTAAATATGGACTAGAAAAGAGTGGAATGATAGCAAAATGTATGATCAAAAAGGTACATTATAGGGTCCTAACGTCCCCCCCAACTAAAAAGGTTGCATGTCCTCAAGCAACTTTAGTCTGAATCAGAGTCCGGATATTGGCTTTTGGCATGCAAGTTACTTAGGCAGTAGCTATGGAAGGTATTGTCTGTTGAAGCTTTGAACCCTTGCACATTTTTTAGCTTTTTTCAAGCTGTTGCTTCATCTTTTTTGGTCAACCTGTGATGAGCATGATATTCCTATGTTGGCATCCACAGAATAGGAAAATGAAAGTGATACCCTATCCATTTTTTAGCACATTGTTGAACACACTTGATGTAGTGTGGTACCCTGAAAATTTTTGTTTCAAGATTAGTAGGACTAAAAGGATTATACTCCTACTTTTCCTTAGAATATTGTTGCTAAAACATATTATTTTCTCTTAAGGCAACAGTTTCTTTGGCCTTAATAGAATGTTGACAGTCCTGGAGTACTGAAGCCTGTAATTGTCGTATATGTTCAGTCATCCCTGGTTTCTTCAAAAATTGATAATATTCTGCCACAAAGATGGCCGAGTTCTATGGTTCTGGTCGTATCCAGAGAAGACGGTTATCTTCATTATGCCTAGCCACTAGAAAAGCATTCTGCCATGTAATCTGATTAGCAAGGAAAGAGGCAAATGCCCTGATCTGAATGTCACCAGCAAGAGGGTTAAGATTAAATCTTTTGTTTCCAGGAATGGCTTCATTTTGAAGATACAATTCACACAGTAAGTGTTGATCACTAGTGGAGGATTCTGCAAAAATTTTCACAAACTATTCAAATGTAAGCACCTCATGGGGACTTGCATCTTTGATTGCTTTCATCTGAAAGAAAGCAAGGCGCTCTGTGAGGAATAGAGATTAATTTAGAGATGGTTTCCCATCACCCAATAAATTTTTTACCAAATCAAACATGAGGAGAATTTTTCCTTTTAACTCTTTATTCTGCTTCTTATGAGCCCTAAATTGCTGGAGTGTTTGCTCCAAGATCTCCCAGTTTGAATACATATGATTCTGCCAAACTAATTTGTGCTCCTGCAAGATTTTATCTTGCGCAATGGCATACTCTTTCCTCCAATTGTTCATTATTTCCAGCTCATCCCATGGTTCAGTTTGTGTTTCAGCATTACAAGTGGTAGGCTGAGGTATATTCTGAGTAGCAGAATCAATTACAGTAGGGCAGGGTACCTGTAAATCAGCTTCTTTTTCTGAAATTTTTGAAGGCCCTAATGTTCTTGTGTAACAATAGGGCATTCCTCTTTGACTGCAGAAGACGTAGATGCTCCTGGAAGTTGGATTTGAATTACTTTATATCCTACTTGATGATAAATATTCCCACATTGGCTGCACATGTATTCTTTATACTGATCATTTTCTTTGTCTTTTTCTGCCATGGATGTTGCATGAGATAAGGTATACAAATTAAGCTCCTTGTCATAAGCTTCCCTTGCCATTACCAATTATTGCTTGTAGGCTTCCAGTTCTGATCTTAGAAACTCGTTTTCTTGTAAGAGGGAATCCAGGGTGACTAGCTTTTGTGTAACAGTCATAGTCTCAGTAACTGGTTCTTGTGTAGCAACTACTGAATGAGTAGCTGGTTCTTGTGTGATAGCTACATGATGTGCAGCATTATGGGCATCTATTTCCTATACATCAACAGTTGGTTCTTTTGTTTTAGCAGTAGCTGGTTCTTGTGTGATAGCTATAGCTGGTTCTTTTTATGACAGCTACTGAATGAGTAGTTGGTTCTTATGTGACAGCTACTTGTTCTAAAAAAAATGATGTCGCAGTACCCTGGGCATCTGGTTCTTGTGTTTCAATGCCTCTGGGTGAGACAGGTAAATATTCCAGGATTTGGGGTTGTG
Source organism: Pinus albicaulis (assembly GCA_034641835.2). NCBI lineage: Eukaryota > Viridiplantae > Streptophyta > Pinopsida > Pinales > Pinaceae > Pinus > Pinus albicaulis. Next base: position 1,730,235,040 of record CM076578.1, on the reverse strand, counting down.
GTGGTGTATGGGCTTTTAAAAGAATGGGTGGAGAGTCTAGGGTAGTGGCAATGGTGGCTGCTTCAATTGACGCCCTCATTCGTCTTCTAGGTAAAAAGGCAGGAAAGGTAGTAGTTTGCTTTATTTTATGAGTATATTTTTCCTGAGGGGAAGGGATATCAGAAGTAGTGTTTGCTTTGGTTGAGGCCCTTCTTCGTCTTTTTGATATAAAGGTGATCGTGGTTCGCCTTTTCCTTTTGGAAGCAGAGGAGGAGGGGTTATCTGTTTGAGAATCATCACTAGATATATGAATGGTAGTATCAGATGATTTTTCCAAATTGCAGGATGGATTTGGTATGATAGGAGGGGAATTTGGATCAATTGGTTCTGCGGGTGGGACTTCTAGAGGATCAGGGGTGTTTTGTGGTTGTTGTTCTTGGGGATTTTCAGCAATTTCCTGGGGATTTTCAGCAGCTTGCTGAGGGTCTATGGGTAGATTGTTTAAGGGAGGGTTTTTTTGAGCAAAACCTTTTCGGATTAGTAACTGGACGAGACGATGATGGGTGAGGTAAAGGAGGAGTAATTTTACGCGTCTGCAATAATACAACATATTTTTAAGACATCCAAGTAAATAATAAGGAATGTTCAACAGTCTACCATGTTGTAAGTGATTTAATAAGACAAAATCATGCTGGTAGACTACCTGGTAGCAACCTTCACATGTGAGGTAATGTTTAACAAACTCTGCAACTTTCGGCCAAGGAGGCGACAACGAGTTGAGTCAGACACCCCAGCCTTTAGGCTCAACTTATTCTCCTGGCATGAGAAAATCCTGTTGTACATTAAGAATGATATGTTTCTGGCTGAACCATTGAATTCCTATGACAGGGAGGCCCGAAACCTATGCTATGTCACCCTCTGAGACTAGAATCCGAACTCATAGAACTATAGAATGATCTTCCTGAAGATTTCGTGCAAATTTAAGAACCTGTTATGGATCAAATTCTTGAAGCCTCTGAAAATATCCTACCCACCCTGCCTACTGAAAAATCCGCTATACCTCTAGGTATAATTCGAGCAGGGTCATCGTGCCAGGTTCATGTCGAATAGCAGGTCCTCCCATAGCTAATCGGCTTTGGTAAAATGCACAGTCAAAGAGCCAAGTGACTGCACTCGAACAGACTAAGTTTTATGAAAGAGAACATGGAATGATGGTGAAGAGACGAGGTAATAAGTAAGAAAAAAAAATGAAAGTAATCGACTTGTTGTGAAATGATGGCGTAAAGTTTTGATATTCACCCCCAACTACGGTTGAAATGATGTCTTTAAGTGTATGGGGATTGCGGTGATAATAAACGAAATCTTCTCATTAACCATAATTTAATTGTACTTACATATAAAATTATATACCTCATGTTTACCTCTAATTCATACTTCGAAAAATATAGTGCTTGCTTATAATAGCTCAACAATGGTCATGGAAGAACTTTAGAATATTTTTGAAACATGAGGGAGATTATATTAGAGGTCTGTTTCATCATAGGAGAAGGTAGTGAAAGGACAAGATTAGCATAAGAAATAAGAGAAGTGAGAATGAAAGAACTGAAGAAGATGGTTTCATGACAGAAAATGTTGCATAGTCATGTCTTTGGAGAAAGAAATGGTGTTTCAGCAACGGGAAAAATGGATGAAATGTTGCTGAAGAGTGGTGTTTCAGCAATGGGAAAATAGGGAAAGTGTTGCTGAGGAGTGATGTTTTAGCAGTGGGAAAATGGAGAAAATTTTTGCTGAAGAATGGTGTTTCAGCAATGTGAAAAATGGGGAAAGTATTTGCTGAAGAATGGTGTTTCAGCAATGTGAAAAATAGGGAAAATTACATGAAAAGGGAAAAAGGAATGAAGGGAATGAATGTTGAAATGTTACTAGAAGATAGGGAAATGAACTATGAATGGATTGAAGTGAGAGGAGCAATGCTTCTCAAAATGTAGCTTGAATCTGCTTGTGGTGAAATTGTCCTTTCTTGGTAAGCCTTTCCTGAATCAAGAATCTGCAAAATAATCAATTGTAACATGTCAGCCCTTGACAAGGATTATTAGTTAAGAAATCTAATTATAATGCTAAAAATACAATGCATAAAAATTAAATGCAATGAGCAGCAGAAGGCTCCCCTAAAAAGAGCTAATGTGAATTTTCCATGCAATTAACCTTAAAATCTTCTTTGGAAATGGGGCACTAGTACAGATGGAGCCGATGACCATTTACTAATAACGGTGTTTTAGAGTCATCAATTGTTAAGAGCCTTACTGTTCCATTAGGAAAAACAGTATCTATTTTGTATGGTCCTAGTCATCTTGTACGTAGCTTCCCTTGAAAGTTTTCAAACCGAGAGTCATACAATAAAGCCCAATTGCCTTTTTGGAATTGCTTATGCTTGATGATTTTTATCATGCCATTTTATTCTTTGTTGTTCGATCATAGTTGTCTGATAAATGGCATCTAATCTTTTTTCATCCAATTCATGAAGCTGTTGCAACCTAGCTGTCTGTGCATTAGTCAAATCAAGGTTAGCAGCTAAAGCAATCCTTAAGGTTTTAATTTCAAATTCCACAGGAAAAACAGCACTTTTACCATAAACCAATTCATAGGGGGGAAATCCTGTAGTATTTCTCCAGGTAGTTCTATAAGCCCATAACGCTTCAGGGAGCCTTTGAGACCAATCCTTATGGTTTTCCTTCACTGTTTTTGTTAGAATGGCTTCTATTACTTTGTTTGTGCTTTCCACCTGCCCATTGGCTTGGGGGTGGTATGGTGTAGTCATTCTATGATGAATATGATATTTCTAAAGGGTGGCTTTAAAGCCATGAGAATTGAAAGGAGGTCCTCCATATGTAACTAGCTCTCTAGGCACTCCAAATCTAACAAAGATCTCTTCAAATAGAAAAGCTAGGACAACTTGTTCATTAGCTCTAAGGAGTGCTTTAGCCTCCACCCATTTAGTCATGTAATCTGTGCATACTAATATATAAACTCTTTGGTTGGATGGAGGATTAATGGGTCCTATAAAGTCTAAGGCCCATCTTTCAAATGGTTCAAGTATTACCTGGGGGTTTAATGGCATTTCATCTCTATGATTAGGTTGACCCATTCTCTGACAACTATCACAAGCCCGGACATATTTCTTTGCATCTTTAAAGAGTGAGGGCCAATAATAACCCATCCTAAGAATTTTATGTGCCGTTCTGTTATCAGAAATATTCCCTCCACAAAGGCCATCATGACAAGCTTTTAGTATATCATACACCTCATCTTCTCTAATGCATCTTTGGATTTCATGATCAAGTCCTATATAGAAAAGACACCAACTTATCCAGCTATACTGAGCACTTTGTTGAATGATTTTTCTTTTCTCTCGATGTGATAGGTGTGATGGTAACTTCCCTGCAACCAGATAATTGACAATGTCTGCATACCACGGTGAGTGGGCAGATACTGCAAATAAATATTCATCAGGAAAGGAATCAACTACTGGAGTATTATCATCAGCTTTTAACCGAGAAAGGAAATCAGCAACTACATTTTCTTTACCTGGTAGATCTACAATTGTAATATCAAACTCTTGTAATAACAATAACCATCTGGTGACTCGAGCATTTGTGACAGATTTGTTCATTAAATACTTAATAGCCGAGTGGTCAGTATGGACAAAAGTAGAGTAACCAGTAATGTAATGTCGAAATTTATTAATAGCATAAATGACTGCTAAAAATTCCTTTTCAGTAACTGTGTAATTAAGCTCAGCAGGAGTCATATTCTTACTAATAAATTAGATAGCATAAGGAAGATGGTTTTCCTCTTGTCCCAAGACAGCTCCAATTGCAGTATCTGAAGCATCAGAGGATATATGAAAGGGAGATGCCCAATCAGGTCTACTTAAAATAGGAGTTGTAGAAAACTGATGCTTGAGTTCAACAAATGCTTCCTGGAAAAGATGAGTCCACTTGAATTCAGCGTTTTTCATAAGTAACACAAACAAAGGAGAAGTTATTTGGAAAAAAATTTAATAAATCTCCTGTAATATCCTGCATTTTCTAAGAAACTTCTCACATCTGTTTGTGTTTTAGGAATAGGAAGATTCTGAATGACTTGTATTTTGGATGGATCTACCTGAATTCCTTGAGATGAAATAAAATTTCCAGGTACTACTCCTTCACTCATCATCATATGACATTTTTCGGTACTTAAGGAGAGTTGAGCTTGTATACATCATTTAAGTACTTTCTCAATATTCTGTAATGCATCCTCAAAAGACACACCATAAGGGGTAAATTCATCCATAACTATTTCCATAGAGTCATTAATCATATCAGAAAAGATTCCTATAATTTCTCTTTGAAAATTTTTTGGTGCATTACATAGTCCAAATGGGAGAACTCTATAAGAAAAATTTCCCTAAGGACTAGTAAAAGTGGTCTTATCTTGGTCTTGGGGTGCAATTTTGATCTGATTATACCCACTAAACCCATCTAAAAAGGAGAAAAATTTCTTCCTTGACAAGCTATATAACATCTGATCAATGAATGGTAAAGGAAAGTGGTCTTTTTTAGTGGCTTGTTTAAGGCTCTATAATCTACACACACTCTCCATTTCCCGTTTTTCTTAGGAATTATTACTAATGGGGAAACCCATTCATTGTCCGATATAAGATATATAAACCCTGCATTAAGCAATTTTTGAAGTTCCTCTTTAAAAATTTCCCTTAAATTAGGGTTCATTCGTCATTGGGGTTGACAGATTGGTCGACAACCTTCCTTGATATAGATACGATGAGTACATAATTCAGGAGAGATTCCCTTCCTATCTGTATAGTCCCATGTGAATGCTTCCTTATTTTCAAGAAGTAACTTCATTAATTGTTGTGTTTCAGCAAATTTCAAATTGGGGTTTATGTTCAGTGTTTTGCCAGGTTCAATTTCTACTGGTATGCTTTTAGAAGAGATGGTGGTTGATGTTTGAGGAAGATCTTCAGGTTTAAGGTTTTCCTGGGTATCTGATTTCAAAAGTGTAGCCAGCTGATTATGTGTTTCTAGAATCACAGAGGAGGGTTCACAAATAAAATTATTAATTACCTCATCCTCGGTGGTGTCTTTAAGGCTTAAAGCTTGTCCAATAGTCAAAATGGGTTGAGTAGCATGATCATCATAGTCCATCCATACATAATTATCATTATTAATCATGGGTGTAGCATGAGGGTAGAGAGTAAGCTGCTTAGTTTCATATCCATTTGAAATTTTCATTGAAACCGATCTACAGCTGATAAAGGCATCGACTGTGGCTAGCCAGGGCCTTTCCAAAATTAGAGGATGTCCCCCCAACTTTGTTTTAGTCTGTAACACCACAAAGTCAGCTGGGTAATTCCAAGATTCAACTAAGATGACTAGGTCTTCAATAACTCCTTCCGATTTGATTGTAGAACGATAACCTAACTCTAGAATGGTTGGTGTATCTCTGATTACGTTCTTCAGCTGTAAGAGTTGTGAAGTTTCAAGGGTCATAATATTTATAGCAGCACCTAAATCTACCAGAACTTGAGGGATTATTGTTTTTCTTATTTACACTGTGACAGTAAGATGGTCGGGATCACCATATTTAATTGGAGGAACTTTATCGGACATTAATGTAGATATATCACCCATAACATGAACTGTAAGGGGATCTTTAGCTTTTCTACCGGGTTTCTTAACACAAATATCTCTCATAGTTCTGGCATAAATTGGTACATCTCTTAGTGCTTATAAAAGTGGAATTTTAACATACAGATTCTGTAATTCCCCTAAAATATTAAAGGCAAGTGGCTCAGGCGTTTTAGTTAAAGCTAAACGTTCAGGGAATGGTGGTTTTATTGTTTCAGCACTCTTATTAAAGGATGGTTGTACCTCTTTATGTGAATCATGTTTTTCAGTCTCTTCTTTATCAGAATTAGAAGAGGTAACATCATCGATAATGGGTTCAACTATTTTCCCTGATCGTAAATGAATGTCATTACATTGTGTAGGGAAAACAGGAAGTATATGCTGGTTCTGAATATCAATAACTTGCACAGCTTTATTATTGGGGTTAGGATTTGGTTGTACAGGTAGCTGGGGTCTCATCATTTGATTTTTTGGTGGAGCACCTAATGGTAGAGGGAGTGGTTGCTGAAATTGAGGAAATTGATTTGGAAACGGGGGTTGTTGACCCCTCCAATTTGGATTACATTGGTTAAAGTAAGATTGTTGTTGTGGAGGCCAAGGAGTCCACATTGCTAGGTCTACAAAGGGAGGGTTTGTTTTTTGCACAGGTGGGTAATTCATTTGATTGAAGGGCGGGTATTGCATTTGATTAAAGGGAGGGTAATTTGCTTAACTAAAAGAAGGATAATTGTTCCAATGATTAGAAGATGTAAATGGCATATTAGAGTTCATACCTTGTCCTCGTGGTTGCCATTGCCTTCTCTATGTCAACAGATAGACTGCTTCAGCTTCTTCTTCGGTTGGTTGCAATGCTGCTTTTATTCCTGGTAAAGAAGGGCATTGTTGTGTTTCATTATCCTTCTCACAAAGGGTGAAAATTGGCACCTTGTCCAATGGGCATTCCCTTAGTGGGTGTTTATCTCTGCATTTGGGGCAAAAGACAGACAAGGTTGCTTCTGCTTCGGCTTGTTTCTTATTAGCCTACAAGGTGTCAATCTGTGAAGCAAAAGAACTTAACATTTCAGTTTTAAATTCCTCAAGTAAATTACCTATTTCAGCTCTTGTTTCTCCTCCACTGGCTGATTTTTGAACTCTTGAATATGTGGTATCCCTGTTGTTTGACCTGTTCCTTGCAACTCCTCTTGAACATATTTTGCAGAGGTTAACGATTTCATCATATGATTCTTTAGATATGTCCCCTTTACCAAGCATATTTATCATATCTAGACAGTCATCCCTTACTCCTTTTAATAATATTGTTTTAAGAATATATTTACTTACATCGGGATGATTGGATCTCTGCAAATTATATAGTAGTCTTTCCACAAATTCCTCCAGATTTTCGTCCTCCTTCTGTACCATCTTAAATAGTTCCTCTCTTTTTTCTCTCGTCAAGCAGTAGTCTTGATATTTGAGTAGAAATTTATGCTTCATCTGATCCCAAGTTGTGATTACATGGCCTCCAAGACTCATGAACCACCTTAGTGCATTTCCTTTTAATGTTGCTGGAAACAGCTTCAATTTTTGGGCATTAGTAATGTAATCATAACTTCTGGATAATATATCAAACTCGAAAAGAAACTCATCAGGATATTCAGAAGATAAACCATGGAAGTTAGTTTAGGCTGAAAGTGGGATATTCTTCATGGGAGTTGCTCCTCTAGGAAGATCACCAATAAGAAATCCCAAGGTAGAGAGAGAATTCTCATCTTTTCCCTCTCCTTCAGGATCTACTTGTCCTCCGCCGAAGAATCCTTCATTGTTCCCCTCCATTTCTTGATCTCCTATTGCACTTGCTTAATCCTCAATTTTGTCTACTGGCTCCTCAGTGTTTTCTGCTGGCTCTTCAACGCTTTCTACTGGCTCTTCAACGTTTTATGTTGGTTCTTCAACGTTTTCTGCTGGCTCCTCAACGTTTCAGGGCTCACAATTTCTTCTGTTTCGTAGTTCGATTGAGGGGAATGTTGAGGCTTTGGCCTTCGAGAGCTTAGCCTCTGAGAAGATTCAGCTTTTGATACGATCTCATCAATAAATGTATTTCTTCCTCCCTTTCCTTTGCCCTTGCCACCTGTAGGGTTAGTTTTCTTGGGGGCTCTGTGTCCTCTCATACAATTTGCACATCTGCAAGAAAATCATCAATGCTTTTGAAACCTATAATTTCCTTCCCCGGCAACGGCGCCAAAATTTTGGTCACTTTAATTTCTTATTAATCTAAACAAACAAGTGCTACATAAATTGTCAACCCAGGGAAGTCTGTTTATTTCAAAGGCAATCACACATTGTATATGCTTAATCTCAAAAGTAATGAAAAGTTGTAGTAACAATTACACTAATCACACCTTGCTTCAAACAAATTGAAGTTCTATTTTTAGTGACAGAAAAAGCAATCTTTTTGTTGCAGACAATTATCAGAAGAATCCTGGATTACATTAAGAAAACAACAATCTAGGAAAATAAACCAATCTGCAGAAGAAAAGACCGATTATGCTATAACAGAGAACATGACACTATTCCCCAAATAGGAATCTTCAGCACCTGTTTCTGACTACCACGCTTTCACAAACTCATTCTGTAAACAAGATTACCAATTGAATTAATCAACGATTACCTAGGAATGAATTACATGGAAACAATGCGACAATCAATGGAAACAGAGTTTCAGCAATAGATAACAGAGTTTCAATAACGCATAAATTATTTCAGCAAACAGATTTTTAACAAGGCGTAAAGGAAAATAACAATTAACACACTACAGAAATAAATGGATGAATCTTGTGAGGAAGGTGGGCCCTTTTCTTCTCACAAGATTCCCCAGAAGAAGGAATTAAAACAAAATGCACAGAACAAGCTTTTATTCATCTGTCAAATGTAACATATTACAAACAATGATCCACGTTCCTTCTCTGTAATTCTCTTTAGAACTAAAACCTCCTGTAATCTGTAATTGTCCTCTAATGCTGATGTCTCCTCTATTTAAAGAGGAGACATCTATTACACTTTTGATTACATTCTATAAATCCTATTCTTAACCTGACCTGATCTTATATACTAGAATAGGATATTTTGTTCTTCCATAGCAAAGATGTTGTTACAATGGTTAGGATGGTGCTAGCTTAAAGGTGTAGTTGTTATGGCCAGTGTAACAGCTCCCTTAATTATCTTTTCTTGTTGCTATCGTGCCTGAAATACTGCTTCAGAATCGCAAATCACGGGTTGTTTCAGCAACAGGATTTGCATACTATTTTCACTGTTTCCGTAACGCGGTCTTCAGATAGCAACAATGAATAATCTGCAGTCTTCAAACTGTTTCAGCAACTATATATTTTTCGATTCATCGCTAAATATGAAATTAATGTAAAATAAACTAAACATATAGTAAAGAGAAGAAATGTTATACACCTTTAGAAGAATAGATGAAAGTGATAATATAGGCTTTAAATATGGACTAGAAAAGAGTGGAATTATAGCAAAATTTATGATCAAAAAGGTACATTATATGGTCCTAACACCTACCCTCGAGAAACTCCTTGCTAAAACTCCGAAGATGACTAGAAATCAGATCCAGGGCTCCAAGGGAGCTCCTCATTCTCAAGAAAGTAAATGATGAAGATCGTCTCCTGGAATTGTAGTGGTATGGGGAGAAAAGTAAAAGAAGAAGACCTAAGAAGTATTCAAAAGCTAGAAACCCCAAACATTCTATTAATCCAAGAGACAAAAATGGGGGACAAATACTTCCTCCAAATAAGCAAGAAAAGTTGGAATAAATGGAATGGACAAGAAGTTTTTGCTCGAGGAGCCTCTGGTAGATTGGGCTCTCTTTGGAATTGATCTGAATTTATGTAGGAATGCAACAGAATGAACATATAACCATAAATAAAAATATGCAGTGGAAATAACACTTCATTTCATTAATATCAAAGAACTGAAATTTGCTTACAGACAGAATGAAAATAAACTAGCTAGGGCATTGGTAGCTATCTCTGAGAAGAGATGTGGCAGCTACAAGCCTCTGAACTAAGTTACAATGAGGCTCGAGGGCCTATTTATTATTTAGAAACAATGGAAAACCCTAAACATCCAAAACCCTAACCCTAGGAGATGAAGCACCAAAACTATGGGCCCCGTTTGGGTAAATTGGTGTTTCAACTTCCCGGGGACGTAACTTAGGCATACGATCTTCGTTTGATGCGAACCATACCTCGTTAGAAATATCTATCTGAGGACTACAAATTTTGAGTGAGAAAAATCAATCCATGGACCCATGTTACTCCCGGTTTTTCCAAAAAACATAGTTTAGGGCCTCAAAACAGCTCCGGAAGTTCAGGACCCGAAAAACTGCTAAAAATAATAAGTTATGCCGAAACTGAAAAACTGAAAGAGAGAATGGTGGGGCCCCAAGTGGAATAGGTGGTTGACCACCAATATCCACCTGGATCATTCCTCCCCCCTTAGGAAGCAATGGTCCCCATTGCGTTAAGTTCTTCCATGAGATGAGAAAACTTCTGCTGAACTTGGTCCCTGGTGAACCACTTTCTTTGGTGCAGGAGTTGGCCAGCTTTGACAACCCGATACAGTTGGATCTTCTGTTGGCGAGTGTTATTGATTTGCATGTCCATGATACAATCTATGGTGGCATGTTCCATGTAGTCTGGGTTTAACTCTATTGGTGTGAGTTGTTCTGCAATGTCAGAGGTGTCTAGTAGAGGTGGGAAGTAAGGATGAAGGCAGTCCACATTGAATACTGGGTACAGGCCAAGGAATGGTGGAATACTGAGCTCGAAGGCATTGTTCCCTACAGCCTCGGTGATGGTGTATGGCCCATATCAGAGCAGGCGAAGCTTGCGGTGGGGTCCAGTGAGGCGCTCCTTCTGCAAATGTAGCCACACTTTGTCGCCCACCTGGAAGTTGTGTGGCACCCGATGTTGATCATGGCGTTGCTTGTACTTAGCATTAGCTCTGTCCAATATGTCATGAACCTATTGGAAGATGTGTTGAATGCGCTCGATGAAGCTATTTGCTTTGTCAACTTCAGACTGGACATGAGCTCAATTATAATTTTGTTGTACATAGGGGAGGATCTCGTCCCATGTGCGTGGATGCTTGGAATTTTACATGCCCAGAATGTGTACAATCATTGTGTTGACGACCTCTGTTTGGCCATCTGTTTGGGGATGGAAAGTTGTGGACTTGGTGAGCTTGGTGTCCAACATTGACCAGGGGCTGGACCAAAATGTGTTGAGGAACCTACTATCCCGATCTGATATGATAGACTGTGGGATCCCAAAGTGCACCCACACTCATTCAAAGAAGAGTTTAGCAGTGGCTTCTGCTGTGATATTCTTCTTGCAGGCCGCCATAATTTCCATCTTTGAGAATCTGTCGACGACCACGAAAACACAGTCATTTCCATGCTTATTAGAAGGCAAGCCTGACATGTAATCCATGGAGATGGATTCCCAAGGTCGACTAGGGGTAGGTAGCGAAGTATATAGGCCTTGCTTCTTGATGGTCGGTTTTGAAATGGCACAAGCAGTGCAGGATCTGTTGTGCTTCCCGACATCCTTTCGAAGGTTCGGCCAATAGAAATACTTATGTAGTACTACTACAGTTTTCTTGACCCTGAAATGCCCAGCGACTCGACCGTAGTGTGCTTCCCATATCATCTTGGCACACTCGCTTGAAGGAACACAAAGGTGTTCCAGGTAACATAAAAGTGCATCTTGGAGGTGAAAATTTGGAACTCTCATACCCCCCAAGAGTGCCTTGTATGTGTGGCCGAATTCTGGGTCGCTCTCGTAGAGAAGCGGCCAATAAAAAGTCTCATGCCCACAAGAGTTGAGAACGGTGGTGAGCGCCATGATCGGTGGTCGGCTGAGACAGTCTACAACATTATTGGTGCTACCCTTCTTGTACTTGATGTTCAAATGAAACTATTGCAGATATGTGGACCACTTCTGATGGCGATCATTCTACAACTTACCTTGTGTCTGTATGAACCGCAAGGGCAGGTGGTCTGTGTGGATGACTATTTCCTTCCCCAAAATGTAATGCTTCTATTGTCAACAAGCTTGCACAATGGAATACATTTCTTTGTCATAAGTGGGATACTTGAGAACTGTGTCACACAATGTCTCACTGTGATATGCCACTAGATGTCCCTGTTGAGTAAGAACTGCCTCAATAGCATAGTCGGAGGCATCTGTCACGATCTCAAATGGTTGTTGCAAGTCTGGTAATGTGAGCACTGGGGCAGAACGAAGGCGATTTTTCAATTCTATAAACGCCTTCTGTTGAGATTCTGACCAAAATAATTTTTCGCTCGCTCCTCCCTTGGTGACTTGACTCAAGGGCCAAGTGATATGAGAGAATCCAAACACAAACATACGGTAGAAATTAGCAAGACCCAAAAAGCTGTGAATCTCTGTTATAGTGGTTGGGGTTGGCCAATCCCGAATGACTTGGATCTTGGTTGGATCCACATGCACCCCCCTTTCATCAATAATGTATCCCAGATATTGAACCTGGGTCATGCCAAAAGTTCACTTCTCCAAATTGGCACACAACTTGTGTTACCGCAGTGTTTGGAGGACTTCTCGGATGTGGTGGAGGTGTTTCCCAAGTCTGGATGAAGATCAAAATGTCATCCAAGTACACCACTACAAATGAGTTGGTGAATGGTCGCAAGATTTCATCCATCAACCTCATGAAGGTTGTGAGAGCATTTGTCAACCCGAAAGGCATGACCAGCCATTCGAAAATGCCTTCCTTGGCTTTGAAGTCAGTCTTCCACACATTGAAGGGTTCAATTGGTATCGGGTGAAACCCAGACTTCAAGTCGATCTTGCTGAAATATTTCACCCCTTTGAGTTGGTCCAAAAGGTCATCAATATGTGGGATTGGGTACCTATTCCGAACAGTGATCTTGTTCAGCGCCCGATAGTCAATACAGAGTCTCCACGTCCCATCCTTCTTCTGTACCAACACGATCGAGCTCCCACAAGGTGATGAACTTGGTCGGATGTGACCTTTCTATAGTAGCTCCTAAACCTACCTCTTAATTTCATCATTCTCTGTAACAGAGTGCCGGTAGATTGGTCCATTGGGTAGCAGCGCACCTGGGGTCAGATCAATCAGGTGCTTGACCTGACAATGCAAAGGAACCCCTGTGGGTGAGGTGAAGATGTCCCCGTGCTCCTCCAAAACCTTGTCCATTTGTTGTTGTCGTGCAGAGGAGCCTTGTCTAGAGGTCGTGGCCACCGTCTTATTCTTGCCCTGGGGGCGGAACATCAGGAAAACGAATTTCCTGGTTTGGGAAATGAGCTTACTACATTGTTTTGCAATAACCAAAGAGATAGCAGCAAGAGGTGGTACCTCTAGTATCCAGTAAAACTTATTTCCCAAAGTAACAATAATAGCACGAGGTCGAGACTCATATACAGCATGATGCTTCCACAAGTATGGTTGTCCTAATAATACATCAGAAACATCAATAGGAGCAACTTCACATAATACCTCATCCGTGAAGGGCTTGATGCTATAGGGAAGGCAGCACTGCTGGCTGACGCAAAGATCTCGTACTTGGTGAAGCCACCCAATGGTGTATGGATGTGGGTGAGCTGTGGTCGGCAAGCCTATCCGCTTCACGGCATCTACTGAAATGAGGTTCTTTTGGCTCCCATTGTCGACAATGAACTGTACCGAGGAGCCCTTTACCCACATCTGGGAGTGGAAGAGACATTCCTCCTCCTCTAGATCTTTCGGTTCCTCCTTCTGGATCTTCGTAGTGGAAACAGTGGCATTGGGCTCTACATCAACAATATGTTTCCCTTTTTCATTCCCCTTGTCCGTTTCTAATTTAGAGTCGAAGCATGCATCTGACTCAAAGGCCCTCATCTCGCCCACTAGCGACTGCTTGGCCCAACACTCACTTGTGTTGTGAGTGGAGCTCTTATGGAACTCACACCACTTTCCCGTGTCCTTCTTTGGCTTTGCGGTGTTGTTCTTTTCTTGTGGCTTCGACAGGTTGTCTTGATACCCAAATTTGTGCGCAGGGTATGGAACAAATTCGTCAGCTCATGCACATCTTGATCCCTTTGTTGTCGCAGCGTAGTCCATTGTATGTACTTGTTCTCATAGCTCCCCACGAGATATTATTGTTCCTTGATGGCATCCCGGAAAGAATTCCAAGTTAGTACGACCGAGAATAGAGAGGGTTCTGTCTGGTCCTGTTTCTCACAGTAGGTTTCCCACCAGTCCTTGACATGGGGGGTAGCTTTGAAGAGTGAAAAAATAATCTTCCCTCAGTTAGAAAAGTCATGAACCAAGAAATATCCTTCTAATAGATTCAACCATCTATCTATGGCATCTGCATCTATTTTACCCTCAAATATGGGAATGTCAAAATTTACTTGTACCTTAAAAGGAGTCGCACCTCCAGAGTGGCTGCTGGATGCAGATGCGCCGCCGGTGGTCAGCCGTTGAAGGATCTGGGCAAATTTATCCATCATCGCATTCCTTTGTTTTTCGAGGGCCTCCTCGAGCAATATTTTGATAGGATCTCTTGCTCCCTCATCTTTCTTTTCGTCCCCCATGGGCATCCGTCGAGGTTTGCAAGGCTGATCTTGCAAAGGTTCCACTAGATCGAGCCTTAACTCCTTATACCCCGACCTCGTTGGGGACATGCAAAGAAGGATTGAGAAAAATAAGACCCGCTCTGATACCACTGATCCAGATTTATGCAGGAACACAACAGAATGAACATATAATCATAAATACAAAGATGCAGCGGAAATAACACTTCATTTCATTAATATCAAGGAACTGAAATTTGCTTACAGACAAAATGGAAATAAACTAGCTAGGGCGCTGGTAGTTATCTCTGAGAAGAGATGTGGTGGCTACAGGCCTCTGAATTGAGTTACAATGAGGCTTGAGGGCCTATTTATTATTTAGAAACAATGGAAAACCCTAAACATCCAAAACCCTAACCCTAGGAGATGAAGCGCCAAAACTATGGGCCCCGTTTGGGTAAATTGGTGTTTCAACTTCCCGGGGACGTAACTTTGGCATACGATCTCTGTTTGACGCGAAACATACCTCGTTAGAAAGATCTATTCGAGGACTAAAAATTTTGAGTGAGCAACATCAATCCATGGATGATCAACGTTGCTCTCGGTTTTCCCAAAAAACATCACTTAGGGCCTCAAAACGGCTCCGAAAGTTCAGGACCCGAAAAACTGCTAAAAATAGTAAGTTGTGCAGAAACTGAAAGAGAGACTGGTAGGGCCCCAAGTGGAATAGGCGGGTGACCACCAATATCCACCGGGATCAGGAATAGCAATAAGTTCATGAAGGTCACTGAGATTTTAAATACTCACTGGTTTTTCCTGAAACTTGAGCATCTCAACACAAAGGAGGTCCTCTCTCTCTTCAATGTGTATGTCCCTGTGAACACAGGGGAAAAGAAGTCCTACTGGGACTCTATCAGAAACCTAGCAGAATTAGAGAACCTGGAAAACACTATTATTGTTGGAGACCTAAACCTCACCTTGCATTCGTCAGAAAAGCGAGGAGGCAGCATCATAAGGGATCTGGAAAGGGAATGGGTGGATGAACTCATGTGGGATTGGGACTTCCTCAACATTAAGCCCTCCTCCGGTAAGTTTACTTGGTCAAACAAAAGAGTCGGTATGAGACACATTGCTACAAGGCTTGATAGATTTTTGGTACATGGCTCCTTTCTCCTTTTAGGACTTGAAGCTAGAATGCATATTCTCCCTTGTAGTGCATCTGATCATAAGCCTATTAAATTAAAGTTGCTGCCCCAAAAGGATCATGGCCCTATTCCATTCAAATTCAGCCCTTTATGGATTAAGGACCCTAAATTCCTCAATAAGGTCAAGGAATGTTGGTGGACGCCTATCAAGGGCTCCCCATTCTTTGTTTGGGAAGAAAAAACCAAAAGAGTCAAGGTTGTTCTAAAATGTTGGGCCAAATCCCTTCAAAATCTAGCGTTCGTAAGAAATCAAGCTCAAATCAATCTTGAACTTCATCAATATCAAACAGAAGAAGCTGCAATAACTAAAGAAGTCCTAAATAAGGAGGCAGAATTACAACTCAAGTTTCATAAGGCATGTATGTCGGAGGAAGAATACTGGAGACAAAAATCTCGTAGCCTTTGGCTTAAAGTGGGAGATAGAAATTCCTCCTTCCACAAACAAGCCCAAGAAAGAAGAAGCTTCAACTCCATCTCAGAAATTAAAGAAGAGGACACAATACACAAGGACTTCAATAACATCAAAAGAGAAGCGTTTACTCATTTTAAAAATCTCTTCAATGAAGATGGGGGGAGAGACTGCAATTCAAATTTTTTAGATGAGGTTCCTTCAAAGATCACCGCTAGGATGAACCAATTCCTTGAAGCTAAAGTCACCAAATAGGAAATTAAGGTGGCCCTTTTTTCCATGGAGCCTGACAAAATGCCTGGTCCGAATGGATTCACTGCCAGATTTTTGCAAGTCTGTTGGCAGATAGTTGAAAATGATCTGCATAAATGATATTGAAATCCCAAGCCTGCCAGAAAATTGGGGGCAGCACCAATTCTGCCTTTCTGGCACTCGTCCCT
Organism: Pinus albicaulis; assembly: GCA_034641835.2. Lineage (NCBI taxonomy): Eukaryota > Viridiplantae > Streptophyta > Pinopsida > Pinales > Pinaceae > Pinus > Pinus albicaulis. Next base: position 1,730,218,708 of record CM076578.1, on the reverse strand, counting down.
AAGGAAAAAGGAGCCAATGTCTTTAGCAGATTTCGCCCAATTTCGCTTTGTAACATAGGATACAAGTTGATTACCAAGGTGATTGCCAATAGAATGAAAAGTATCCTTCCAACCATCATCCCAGAGAACCAAGGAGGATTTGTACATGGAAGGCAACTTGTGGACAATTTCATCTTATCACAAGAGGTGATCCATTCAAGCCTGCAGCGTAAAGAAAAGGGCATGGTTGTTAAATTAGGCCTAGCAAATGCCTTTGACCGTGTTAGACACAGCTTTCTCTTGGAGCTAATGCACAAGTTTGGGTTCGGGTATAACTTTATAAATTGGATTTGGGCTTGTATTTCCAAGCCTTGGATTGTCCCGTTGGTGAACGAAAGAGATACAGAATTCTTCAAAGCAACAAGAGGGCTTCGTCAGGGGTGTCCTCTCTCACCTCTCCTCTTCATAATCCAAGATTCTGTTCTAAGCTTCTACTTTGACAAGAAGCAGTCAAACCAAGAGATCATGGGCCTTAACACTGCAAGAGGGGTCAAAAGCATAAATCATGCTCTTTTTGCAAATGACTCTATTTTTCCGGGGGCTGCCTCTACCGTTACGGCATCAAGATTCAAAGAGGTGTTGGAGGACTTCTGTGAAACAACTGGCAGCATCTTAAACAAGGGAAAACGCCATATTTACTGTTGGAACACTTCTGCCAGCATCCTCTATGCAATCTCAAGATGTATGGGCTTTGCTGCATCGTCAAATTGGACATCGTTCAAGTATCTGGGCCTCGCAATCTTCCAAAGAAGCGCCTTTAGCAAATATTGGCTCCCTCTGCTCGAAAAATTCAAGCTCAGGATCCAGGCTTGGGGCTTCTCATGGCTCAATCTTGCTGGTAAGTCGGTTCTTATTAAAGTAGTTCTCAGCAGCCTGCCTATTTTCCAATTCTCTGTTATGCTCGCCTCCTCATGTATCCTCAGAAAAATGGATTTTATTTTAAAGTTCTTCTGGAAAGGTGGAAGACATAATGAAAACAAAATTCCTTTGGTAAGCTGGGACAAGGTCACCAAGCCTTTGATGGAAGGAGGTCTAATCTAAATTCATGTGGCGTCTTATAGCTCCCAATCCTGGTTGGCCCAAAAGGCCTCGTGGAAGAAATAATTTCATGGTTCCAGAAAACGATGCCTTGACAGTCCTAGCACAAAGGTTGTTTCACAACTCTCCAAGATTTGGGTCAAAGCCACCCCCCTGATCAATCTTAATGCATTCTGGATCTCAGGAAATGGCAAGAATACAAAAATCTGGGAGGATCAAATCATGGATAACTCGCCCCTTGCTGAATCAAATTCCCTTCAAGCATTGCGGAGTTGGATGACTAACGTAGGCTACAAAACTCTTTGGGACATTTCGACATGGAAAGAAAATCACTGGCATAGTTGGAAGCGAATCCAAGTCCCATTGGAGCTGATACGTGATTTTGATGAATTGTTGAAGCTATTCAAAGGAAAGGCGTCGATCCACGAGAGGAGAGCCGAAAAACGTGGATGGGGTCCTCAATCGGGTTCATACACTATGGCGTTGGGCTATAAAAAAACTGAATGAGCTACCTTACGTTCCTCCAAACCCAGCGACATGGAAAGGACTTTGGAGACACAAGTCCATCCCAAAAATTGATTTATTATGTTGGTTAATCTGCCATAATAGAATTCTGACAGAGGATAGATTAAAGACCAGAGGCTTCCAGGGACCTTCCAAATGTCGATTATGCAATGAGAATGAGGAAAACGCTGGCCATCTCCTGTCGAATTGCAAGTTCGCAGAGGAAATCTGGCAGGACATTCTAAGTCCTTGGAAAAATAATATTAATTTCCCCTCCTCAATCTCTGATTTATTTGCTAACTGGTTGCATATTTTTCCAGGGGGTCTTCCAAAGAACGAAAGCTTCAAAGCTGCCTGGCTCACCTTGCCAAAGATCATTTGCTGGCAAATTTGGCTGGAGAGAAACATGAGAATTTTTAGAGATAAAGGATAGGATGTGAAAATTATCATTGTCAAAATTAAATGTCAATTGAAAGAAAGTTTGGGGGATCAGCTTGAGGATACTAATCTAAGTCAGCAAGAGCTGGATTGGGGTGCCATGATGGGCCTCAAGTTTTCCGAAATTGTAAGACAAAGCAAACCATCCATTGAATGGCAAATCAGAAGCAATGAGAGAGACTTCACAACATGGTCTAGCAAGCAATATAAACCTTCTCTTTTCTTTGACGGGGCAGCCAAAGGAAACCCTGGCCTTACTGGTGCTGGAGGAGTAATCAAGAACATCGAAGGCAGAAGTGACCATAGTTTCACCTGGGGATTGGGCTACAACACAAGCATACAAGCAGAAACACTTGCTCTCTTCCAAGGCCTCAAGCAAGCCAAGGCCTTAGGCATCAAAGAAATAATTGTAATTGGGGACTCTTAGTCCATCATCAAAACCATGGTGGAAAAGTCAGTACCTTCTGATTTCAGATTTGCAAGAGTGGTGGCTAGAATCAAAACCCTGGTCAATTCCTTTCAGAGGATAAACTTCTTTCATGTGTTGAGGGAGAATAACAAGGACGCAGATTTGGAAGCCAATAAAGTTGTTCATCTCTCTGCTGGCTCTCTTTTAAGAGACTGGGTCGAAGAATGGGATCCAATTCCCTAAATCCTTGTAATCATGTTTTATCGAATTTTGCTGAACCAATTTGTTTGTATTCACAAGTTAGGTAAAATTTCGGAGATTGGCTCAATCGCTAAATGTAAGACTCACCGACTCTTAATCCTCTAGGCCAACGAGCTCCAGACAAGAGAGGAAACTCGAGCTTTGACACTGCTTTTTGTAATCTGTTTGGTGACATTCTTGGCCATGGCTTTAATATAAAACACTACCCATTCCTGTAATATATATATATATATATATATATATATATATATATATATATATATTAATCCCTAATTAATTTTTACTAATTTCCTCAATTTTCACTAACAGTCCTACAAAATGACCCAGCCATATTGTAGAACAGTTAAAAAAACGTGTTTTCGAGATTTGGATCATTTATTCCAATTTATTATTTTAAAACAAATTACCAAACCCAAAATCTCAAAACTGCAAAATAGTTGTAGTCCATCTTGTAAAATTTTTAATTTCATGTAACCCCACTTCACTTCACCTCCTCTCTTCCATTATAAAACTCTCTATTTTAAAATCTCTTATTTTCAAAAACCTTCAATATTGCGATATCGCAATATAATTAAAAACTTACCATACTCATTTTCCCCTAGATTTAAAATCTCTTATTTTCAAAAACCTTCGGTATTGCGATATCGCAATATCACATATCACAATTTCTTTGTGCGCATAATTTAAAAGTTACCATATTCATTTTCCCATCACCAATTTTAGTTTTCTACGCATGTCTATTTTCATTTATCATAATTTTTTGGTCAAACTCCTTATGACTCACGTCCTCCTCCCTCCATCATCCTTACCTCTCCGTCCACCTTAGCACTACACATCACATACCTTTCCTCCCTCCGTTAACTCCCATGGCACGTAGTGATGTTTGGTTTTTAGTTATTAGTTTTAATCAATATAGTTTTGAAATGTAATATATATTATATTTTTATTATAATGTATTATAGTATTATTATAATTTTAATATAATTAAATTATAATATTAATATAATATAATTATATTTTAATTATTTTTTAAATTATTTTTTTATTAATTTAATTAGGTTTATAATTAATTTAACTTTTTAATTTAAATTAAATTAGTATTAATTAAATAATAATTATAATTTAATTTAATATTTAATTTTAATTTTATATATATATTTAACCTAGACAACAGAGTTTTCAGAATTTTGACAGTTTCGACTCATCAATTTTAGAAGCTCATAAGTTGAGTTTTACTTAACCAAATGAGGTCAAGGATGGCTCATTGGATAGATAAAATCATGGAGAATATTTCTGAAGTGGTTTGATAACCATATTTTATCATTTAATGGATCTAAAATTCAGAAGAATATCAAGCTCCAAATTTTTAAATAAAATTAATTTTCTGAATTTAATTTTCTGCATTTTCATTTGCTCACAGCTTCTACTGAGTGCAGATCCATTTGTCTATGTTATCCTTGACCAATTAGATCTTCATGGGCATCACTAGAAAGCTCAACTTTATATTTATTTATTTATGTAATTAAATTTTGATTGATTTTTTGCAGGGAAATAGTTGAAGAGATGAGGAGAAGAAGATTTCAATCAATGAGATTGCTCTAGCAATGGAAGAATAAGAATTTCGGCCAATGAAAATTGATTGAGAAGAACTACTCTTCAATCAATTTCCTATTTGGAATTCTTTTTGTAAAATTATAAATAGTGGATTACATAATGTACTAAAGAGCTTCTCTTCTTTGCAATTCAGGAATTCTTAAAAGCACTATTGTAATGAGGATTTAGAGTTGTAGGTGAGAGGAGAGAAAATCTCATATCTAGGGGATTATTGAAGATTTTTATTTTGCATTCAAAATTATGTACGAAAGGAAAATCTTGCACTATTGCAGCTCTTGTTTTAATAGCAGAAGTTCAAAGCATTGGAAAAGGTTGTTGGAGATTACAGCCACAGAAACATATTCAATAAATTGGTATTTATAATAGTATTGTTTTAAATATTGGTTTCATTTTATGATGGCAGAAATGTGTCATTTTATTCATATTTGTGCACTATTGTCAATATGAGTAATTTGCCTCAATAATATGTTATTATTTATCTCTTCTCTTGTGGGTTGAACTCTGATTTCTGAGTAACTATTTGCTCAGAAATTTGTCTTTCAATGTCGACTTAACAAGCAGTAATATTATGTGAACTAATTCCTTATATTATTGTTTAATCATTTGAATTACTGATTTAGCAATCAATATCATTTTGTGAACTACTTCATATATGTTTTTTATTGATTATCTCAATTAAGAGGTCTCTAAACATAATGTGTTTTGGTATTCATAATGTCAGTTAATTGAACTACTTCGTTAGCTTGATATTAAGTATAAGCCAGACATATTTAAATCCCAATCATTTAATTACATTTCTCTCAATTGGGTTAGATATATATCTTCCTAATCGAGATAGGATTATGATACATTTCCTTTTGCTTGAATTTTAGGATAATTTTTCATTTAGATTTAATTTTACATTCCTAGAAGTCCTCTTATCAAAGAGGCAAAACTTAGATGTGGCTTGGCTAAGCCCCAGATTAGCGTAAAGATCACTTTCTTGCCTGATCAGCAAGAGGGATGATCTGTTGTCTCTTATCTATTGGTAAGAAAAAGGCAGACTTTAAGCCAATAGAGATAGAGAGAAGGTAATTGGACCTAGTTTAACCAGTCGGAACCACCATTTCAACGAAAAAGGAGCTACTTTAAGGTCTAGTCCAGGTGGCCTTCCTTATAATTTTGTAGGCAAATAATTTTGAGCCTTCAACAGGTTATCATGGAAGGAGCTATGAGATCCAAGATTACTAAAAATTGTTTATATCCTTTGCTTCCCATAAGATCAATGAATTTCCCAACTTCTTGATGCCAACCCATACTTCCTGAGTGAGTTATATATAAAGTAATAAAATAGAAAGGAACTCCAAAAAGTAGGAAAATTTAATTATCATTTTCGACCAATATATTTAAAATAATGGAAGATAATTATGATAATGGACTACTCTAAAACAATTATGAGAGACAATTACTTCGAAGTAGGGAAGCAAGAGATGAAAATAGCTAAGAAATATATATTGTAAATATAAAACAATTTACCTAATTTTTTTTAGTATTAAACACTATTCCAATAGCATGACCATGAGAAAATATAATCACAAGTACAAAGTATGCAAATAAATACTCATTAAGTGAAAGTAATGTATTCCTTCAACTTAATTTTTTACAAATAATGTTTTCCAAGAAATCTAATCTCAAGAAACATAACTACTTCAAAGATGAACTTTAAAAAAAAAACTAACATAAACAAGATTAATTACAATAATGATGAATCATAACATATTCAATAATCGGAGTCCTTGATTAGATTATTGGATCCAAGTCTAGTGAAACAATGTTAAAGCCTTCTCCCAAAAACAAAGACCCCTTCAAAGTCTTTATTGTCTCCTTTTATCCTTCATTGAGTAGTTGTGTTGGTCGGATAAATCGATCTTGCGGACAAGATCGATCTCCCTAGTTTCAGAAGCCAATCTAGCAACAAATGAACAACTAAGTTTGTATTTTTCTAAATATATTCGTTTTACAAATAAATGCTATGAAGGTGTCGATCCTACCTTAGATCCAAATGCTTACTTGTAGTCGTAAAGCTTCCGTCGCATCAGTAGTTCTTCCGTCTCAACAATAGTCTTTCCGTCGCAACAAGAATTCTTCCGTCACAATAATAGTTCTTCCGTCGCAACAAAGTGTCATCTTTCTTCACAACAAAGTGTCGTCTTTTCGTCGCAAAAAATTGTCGTCTTAAAAAGACCTGCAATCACAAGCAAGCAAATATTAAATAGCACCTGTATAACAAATAATTATAAAACATACCTATCATAGTGATCAAGGAATCTATGAAATAAACTATCAAACGACAACTTATTGAAATAAACAATCGAATGACAATTTATTGAGAAAAACAAAACTTGACTGTATTAATCTTAAAATAATAGAAGAACCTTACAACCTTGGCCTTGATGTTGAACAGGCCTTCCCGGGGTCCGAAGCAGGAGTCTCCTCTAATTTGATAAGTCTTGCACACTTCCTCCAGGAGCATATAGAGGTATGTGATCTTTCCTCTCAAAATCTTAGCAGAAAGAAGTCTAAATCTCAACAGCACTTCAACTCAATCAAATGTAAAGCTTGAACTCCCTTTGAGGCTACCCAGTGCCTCTTTTTATAGAGTAGATGAGGAGGTTAGGGTTCCACCTATGAAGGGATATAATCCTCCTTGAAAGGGATAGGCTCCTCACATCAAGGGATTAGTTCCTTAAGGTGTGGGATACAGGCACCTTATTGAAGCGTACTCATCCCCAAAAATTCTCATCTAGAAGCTTCTATAATTGACCTCAAATCAGCTTTTTAACTTTTGTTTCTCGATTTTTTGAATTTGGAGGGGGTATGCAGGCATAACACTGGAAAACTTCATTCCAGAACATAGTTTCTCTTCACATTACCTGCGTACCCTAGCCAGGAACGCAGGTAAGCCTGACATTACCTGCGTACCCAGGGTTTTTGAGCTTTTTAGGGTTGTTTCTCCTGTTTTAGGGCTTGACATGAGGAGTAAAGGTTGTAAGACTTGCAGAGGAGGTAAGTATGAGTTTCAATGACTCCTCTGCTCAATGAAATCTTGAGTGGCAGGTTTTTAGTGCAACAGATTTCCTCCTAAAGTGCGAAGTCTGGAATAGATGAAGATGAAGTCTGTCATATATGAAGAGTGAAGTACTTTATGATTTCAAGGATCATACTGTGGACACCCCAGTTTGAACCTATAAAAACATTCAATGAAAAATATATATATGTAAACATATCATCGCTGAGGTAGGCATTCCCATTCTTAGATCAAAACTAACTAGAAAACTGATTTAAACTGTTCTGATACAGGAATGATTTTCAATACATCAATAGTATAGACGTGTGTAGACACAGTATGGATGCAACCATCTGTTTATGAATAGTCCACTGTATAAATGAATAAAAAAATTCCTCGTAGCCTTGATGGTAGAAACTAGATCCAGGGTCTTGATTTCCGTTTCTCAAACCAGTTCGATTCTATCTATGTGAATAAATGTGTCGAAGTCGAACATGGTAGAAACCACTTAATTACCAGTCAATAATGAAAACTATTAACAAGTGTGGGAGTAACCACCAGTAATGTCAATGGCTCTCAAAGTACTCAGTACAATCCATGAAATGTGAATGGATGAGCTGAAGTCGAAGATGTCACGGAATCATTCGATCGAATGTCAATGATGCAACCTGTCGTTGAAGGTGAGAAACCTGCCATTGAGGCATGCAAATTTCAAGGTACTAATGATTTCTGGATAAACTTCCTAGATAATGAGCTGTCGTCAATAGAAAGTGATTCGTCTTAGGCAAGCCCACAACACGAAATCATAGATCAAGTTTTGAAGAAATATATTGGCGAGGACTAACTCAAGGATGGTCAAAATGGAAGACAAATATTTCAAAAATGAATGGTTTGTTTTAACTGTCCTCTTGAACACATAACGACATTGCAGATGGTTTGGTGACAATTGACCCTAAGCTAATACCCAGAAACCAGCTGAATACTTTCAATATGGTTTGATTAACTGTTAGGTAAAGGATTTTCCCAACCCAAGTGAACAAAAGTGTCGTGTTCAAGAGTGGTTAACGGTTTTCCGAATAATAAAAATGTAACAAACAAGTTCGTTTTTCTCTCTTTTCACACATTCGGCAAGTACCTCTTTATTTTTGACAGCAGGAGGATAACATTTTATTATTTTATAGCTCATGCCGGATGAGTCCAACTTAGTTTAAAATTCGAACCCTAAGAAGGAGTGGTTCGTTCTTGTTTAAAATTGAACAGGTCCTTTACTGTTAAATTTTAATGAGTCCAGTATAGGATAAACTCAGTGTTTTTCAATTTTAAGGAGTCAGAATAAAAAACTTAAGAAAATTCCATTGGTGTACTTTTTCGTAAATTTAGTATCTCAAGCTTGAAAAAGGATAAAATAATGTGGGAGAGAACTCTATTGACCGTAATTAGTCAACGTATACCTTTTTCGTAAATATTCCATTTCAGTCCGTAAAAGGGGTAAACTTATACTGAAGGGATGATCATTCATTTACTTTAACGATTTATAATAGTCAAGTACTTGGCAATCTTTTCATTTTTAGAGAGTCTGAAAAGGGCTTAAAAGAGAACTCCAGGGTTTCACTTTTTTGTAAGTTTTAACGAGTTTGAAAAAGGAATAAAAATGTACTCATGGTTTTCACTTTTTCTTAAGTTTTAACAAGTTCGAAAAAGGGATAAAAAATTTACTCTTGTGGCTGACTTTCAATTTAATTTACGAGCAGGAAAATACGGAAAGAACTCAACATTTTCATGTGTTTTATGAGAATGAAAGATAGCAAAATAATCTCGAGATTTTCATGAGTTTAACGAGTCTTGAAAATAACCGAAATCGACTCAAGATAAGTTTCATTTTTACAAAAGCTTGAAATAGAGAAAAACTATGCTTCAGATAGGTTTTAATGCCCCCTAAGTGTAATCTGTTAGAGCGCATGCCCCCCTAGCTTCATTTCATTCAAATAAATAGACTACTGGTATTTAATAGCTGGATGGAATGAAGGTTCATTTACAAGATCATATGAAAGACCCGACCTAAAAATGTGAGAAAATTATGCAAAAAATGAAATAACTAACCTAAATATATGACTTAACATTTACGAGATCTAGTCAAAGAATTGACTCAATTAGGGGAGGATTTGTTTCATTTTTTAACGAGCTTGACACGGGAAAAGAACTATTCTCATGGCAACGTGTTTCATTTTTTAATGAGGTTGACACAGTAATAGTAACTATCCTCACCTAAATGTTTCATTTTTTAATGAGGTTGACACAGTAAAAGAACTGTCCTCAAATCTACTCTCTACAATCTACCTATATAACCTACTGATTCATTTTTTAATGAGGTTGACACAGGAAAATAATTGTTCTCATACCTAATTCATTTTTATAAGTTATTTCAGTGGCAATAGAACTATCTTCTGACCAATTGATTCATTTTTTAATGAGGTTGACTTAGTAACAGGAACCATCCTCATACCTGATTCATTTTTTAATGAGGTTGACTCAGTAACAATAACTATCCTCATAAACTACTTATTTCTAATCTATTAATCTACTCTACAATCTACCTACTGATTCATTTTTTAATGAGGTTGACACAGTAAAAGAAACTATCCTCACTCACTGATTCTTTTTTTAACGAGGTTGACACAGTAAAAGGAACTTTCCTCAGACTCACGGATTCATTTTTTAACGATGTTGACACAGTAAAAGGAACTATCCTCACAGACACCTGTTGATCATGGCTTCCAACTAGAAGAAACACATGTCAATGGACACACCTTGATCATGGCTTCCAAGAGGTCTTCATCAGAAGGAAGAATAGTTCTCTGAAAGGAACACATGTCAAGGGACTCAAAAGGGATAAGAAAATCACGTTCAAATAATCCCATAGATTTTTCCATGTCAGTTACCGGATCTAAGTCAAAGGAAGACGAGCAAACAGTGAGAGGCTCGCTTACATCGGTAATTGAAAACATGGGACTAGTTTCCACATAATTAACCCGCGGCGGGGTAGATACCACTTTATAATCAGGAACATTTAGGGGTGTCATATTATTGGTAGTCGAAACAAGACTAGGGAATGAAAGCTGGTCTACAGTCACAATATTTCCATTGTGAGGGAAAGACATCACGCAAAAGAGTGTCGATACGACAACTTTCATTGCATAAACATAGTCTCGCCCAAGGAGTAAATTGAAATCCAAGGGGCCTCGAACTACCATAAGATCAATATAGACAGTTTTACCTTCCAAAGTAATAGAAAAATTAGGAAGGATCCCCAAAGGTTCACTATTGGTTCTGTTAAAAGCTTTCAGATTCTGCGTAATAGGCACAAGCTGAGGGGAACCCAAAGCTTTCCAAACATTTGAGGATAAAATACTAACAGAAGCACCTTCATCTACTTGTGTGCGGTGTATGTCCCTACCACCAAACCTTCACAATGATTTGGAAAGGGATGGAGGAAGGAAGACGAGGTTATATCAATCTATTCCAATCAAAGGAAAAGACCTTGGTACTTGGAGGGGGTTCTGTAGAAACAGGTGTAATGCCCCCTGGCGTAGAAGAATCTGATGTAACAAGAAGAACCTGAGTGGTATGAATTTCACTCTCTACAGGGAGAGTGGGATCGACCAAATGTGAAACCAATTCAACCACTTGTTCAAATAATGGATCATCAACCTTAGTGATATGAGTTTCACTCTTCAATGGAAGAGTGGGATTGACTGTACTTGGAATTAGATCAATCACTTCATCAGTTGATGGTAGGTTGGGAGAAAGTTCACAGTAACTAGTTGGAAGTTTTTGCTGTGGAACAGTAAGGTTTTCCAACAATTTTGAGGCTTCATCCATGTGAAGGAAAATGTGAGTTTGATGACTCCCTTTGCATAACCTACAAGGAAACCTAACTTTACCCTTTTTCCGAGGAACCTAACAATCACTGGTTGATGGATCAACGGTAAGTTGATGAGAATTTTCTGACCATACTTCCAAGACCTTAGGAATACCAGGACAATTGATAAGGAAGTGGTCACCCTTACAAACTGTGAATTATTTAGGTTCTGATGCATGTTTTGAGTTTTCCTCAACACTACTAACATTCACAATATGGTTGGTTGGTTGACTTCTTTCTTATCTTGCTTCTTCTTTTTCTTCTTCTTCTTCTTCCCTTTCTTCTTCTTCTTAGTCACCTAGTTACTAGCGTCAAGGCTTTTACCAAGCGAAGAGGAAGAAATGGAGGAAGAAATATTAGGCGAAGAAGGTAGAGGGTCAATAGAAGGTTGGTGATGTTGAGATGGTGAACTTTGTTGAGGCGAAGCATCTGGTTGAGGTGGAACAATTGGAGTATTCGGGGCCAATGAAGTTGAAAATAACCATATCGTTAAACCTATTGTAAATCCAGGTAATGAAAATGTAGCCATATAAGGAGGACCAACATTTCCAAAGCAAGGAAAAGTACTAGGATTCTCATTAAGAGGGGTTACTTGGTTGGTAAATTCCGGAACGGTTGCCATTATATTCAACTTCAGTGAATTTTATTAACAAAATAAAACTAAAATTAACAATTCACAATTCACACCTAACAATTAAAATTCACAATTCACACCTATGGTCTCGAAAAGTAAAAACAAACAAATTAACACGCGCTATCAATTATAGAAGTCAAACCACACACAAACAGTAGATTTCCACACTAAAAACACTAGTTGGTGATGAAATCCAACATCGTATAATTTTAATGAAGAAATGGCAGTTGGAACAGTTACCCCGATAACCTGCTTAATGAAACAGACTGGCACAAGTTTCTTCACAAAACCATCTCGAGTGAAGAGAACCCCCAAAGAGTCCAAGTGAGTCTGAAAATCAATGTCTGCTCCGGGTACAATGAGATCTTTCCTTCCATAGTCACCTTGGAAATAATCTTGGTTATGGACACTAAGGTTACCAACGACAAAAAATACAGGGGGAACGGTCTACGATTCGATTCCACGCAGGCCAGTACTTAGCTGATCCCTTGAAGGCTCTGAGCAACTGGTCAATCCGAGGTTTAGCAACCAAGTGACCCCAGGCTCGACAATGGGTTATCCCGAGTTTACCGTTTATATCTGTACATAAATCTTCTATCTTCCCCAGGTAAACAATTGATTGTCTCAAAGGTTCGGACATGATCTCGAGATTAAATCCTTTAAGAGAAGCTTCCCAGATTGTACCAATTACAATTGGATTTATTTCCTACTGCAAGATTTATCTACTTGTTTGTTTTTACTATCTTGGAGAGTTAATTACTCCCTACTCCAAGATACTAGCCTAAGCTATATTGGTGATAAGAGCCCTAGAAATAGAAAATATTACTAGTTCAATTTTAATTAAGCATTGTTTTATTTAGGTTGTTATTTCTCAAAAGGGTAAATGGATATGAAACCAATGGTGTTATGACCCAACCCAAAACTGAATGCAATCGAATATGATAGTGTAATCTTTTCAATTTGATGAATCCTAACTAAAGTAAGGAGAGAGTTTCCATTAACTTCCAACAATGCAAAAAATTGATCACTAAGAGAAAATATAACAAATTCTCTAATGCACTAATTTCATCAAGAAAAACTAATGCAAATCAATTCCAAAACAATTTTTTTATTTTTGTGTTTTTTAAAACAAGCATAAAAACATGTAAATTCAAATTAAAGAGAACTAATCTAAATCTACAATTGATTTTTCAAAATGTAAATTATGCATTTGTAATCTATGCATAATTCACTCATATTCTGAAAATGAGAATTCTAATTATGCAAATGTGATCTATGCAAGAGAATTCTCAAACACAAGATGATTCTAATGTAATCTAAGAACCAATCAAATGCAAGTAAAGAAAATTGGGTGTGAGTTCCAAAGATCAAAAAATAAAAACACTCAAAAGTGATTAACACTTATACACAATTTAGCGCCCCCCCCCCCCCCCATCGGTGAATGAGGGGGAATTTTTTTTGCAAAAACAAAAGCAAAAAGATGCAAAATTGTGAAAAGACTGAGACAAACATCTAAGTAATGAAAAAAGGAAATCAAATTAATAATTTCTCAAAAAAGAGACTCTAAACACCCAATTAACTTAACGAAGATGAATCAGAAGAAAAATTTGCTAAAAGAAACTCATAAACAAGGCTTTTTGGCAGAAAAATACAAATCTGGGTAGATGCTAAGAATCTTAAATCAAATCTAAACTAAAATTGAAAGAAGAAATCTAAGTTTTTCAAGGCTTTTAATAGGATCTGCAATAATGTGCGGTCCCCAAAAAAGTTCAAGAGAAACAAAGAATATTTCCAAGCTTTCCAAATCAAAGTAAATCTAAGTTACCCAAGCCCGTACAAATCAATCAAAAATAAGGAAAAAGCATTTTCTCAAATCAAAATAAAGGAAAATCAAAACAAGTTCTTTCCCTATCGGAGTCACCAATTTGTTGGCCGGATAAATTGATCTTGTGGACAATATCGATCTCCCTAGTGTCAGAAGACAATCTAGCAACAAACGAACAAATAAGTTTGTCTTTCTCTAAATATATTCATTTTACAACTAGTTGCTATGAAGGTGTCAATCCTACCTTAGATCCAAATGCTTATTTGCGGTCGTAGTGCTTCTGTCGCATCAACATCCTTCCATCGCAACAAGAGTTCTTCCATCGCAACAAGATTTTTTCCGTCACAACAATAATCCTTTTGTTGCAACAAGAGTTCTTTCATCGCAAGAAAGTGTCATCTTAAAAAAGACCTTTTTGCAATCACAAACGAGAAAAATATTAAATAGCACTTGTATAACAAATAATTATAAAACATGCCTATCACGGTGATCAAAGAGATATGAAATAAACGTTCAAGTAATAGCTTATTGAAATAAACAATTGAACGACAATTTATTGAGAAAAACAAAACTTGATTGTATTAATCTTAAAATATGAGAAGAACAACACAACCTTAGCCTTGATGTTAGACGAGGCCTTCCGGGTCAGAGCGAGTCTCACTCTACTTTGATAAGTGCACACTCAGGGAGTGGTGAAAATGCAGCAAGATGATGGAGCTTAGTGAAATGAATTCGCCTTCACTAAGTGGGCCCGCAGGCGAATTCTGGCGCAAAGTCTATTTTTAGACTATGTCTATTTTTAGACATATGGAGCATGGTCCAGGGGTTGCAGTATGTTATTCTTGGAGTATTGGTCATGTTGGTAAAAATAGATGGGACTCTATTTTGTGACCTATAGGTCGATAGGTCGAAGTCTATTTTTAGACTGCCTATCCTAAAAATAGGGAAGTCAAATATTATTTACCCTTAATAATATTTCGACTATAAACTTCAGTTTACTCTCTTGGAGCACTTCAGTTCGAGCCTTGGAAGTGGCTCATCCATCTGACAGAGGAATTACGCTATTCCCAAGGGTTTGATGGCATCATGCATGGTTGACTTCAGTTAGGACTTCAGTGGCAGAAGGTTGGTGGAGTTAATGAGACAGCTAGTGGAGTTGTGTTCGGTTTAATTTAGTTGAACTGGTTGAGATTAGTTTAACTAGATAATCAACTAGTTATGAGTGGAGTGAATTAAATATTATTTAATTCATTAATTAGTAACTCATTATTCAACTCAAGAACACATCAGTTCACTACAGTGCATGGACAGTTCAGTGGAGACCGGTGAAAGAGGTAGATGAAAGGGTGGAGTTAGCTATCAGTGGCGACATCAGTTGTGCATGAGATTTGCACCACACTTGGAGGAATTTCCCATGATGATTGCGCTGTCAAGCCAAGGAGATTCGAACCTTGGATCTCTCATTAGACCAGCCGTGATTGCGCAATAGAGGCAGGCAATTAGTGGATGTGTTTTGAACCTGTGACTTGTTCAAAACCAAGCTAGTTTGTGTGTAACTTCATGAGATAGTATTGAGTACTTGTGAGGAGTATTGTACTGAGTTTGTTACATGTTTTCTCCATTATAATATACACAATAGTTGTGGGGTTTTCAGCTATAAGCTTTCCCCATACATACTGTGTTAATGTGTATGATGATTTGATGTGCTATCGCTTGTTTTATTTCCGCATGTTTGATGATCTGAGTGGAAGAGATTATGTGTTGCATATAAATTCGAATTGTATGTGATCAAGATAGTCTCGGTGGATAATTAATCATTATTCAGCAAATTTCTACATGGTATCGGAGCTATTGAAGCAGAGATTGATCATCACGGTGATTACAAACTTATTTCGGTAGACAGAGTCTGCATGCGGGCCAGGTAGCCTCCGGATTCATCTTTCTTCGGAAAGTGAAAGGTCTGGTAAATGCCCCTTGCAGTCAATCTCTGTGCTAGAAATAATTTGTTCTCACAAATCTAGAGCGGTTGAGCTTTGAGGTGGAATTCGAAATTTTGCAGCAGTTTTGTTTTCATGGTGCCAGTGTTGAAAATGTCTTTCAACGGTTTGCGACTCGAATATGCTCTTGAAGGCAGTTCGAATTATGTTGCATGGAAGGATCGCATGGAGGCAGTATTAGAAGATAATGGTCTGAAGGAGTTCGTAGATACGGATTTCCAAAAGCCCACTGATCCTGCTGAAGTCGAAGCATGGCAAAAGAAGATGGCAAAGTGTTGAAGGATCCTGTTGGAGGGCGTCAAGGATCATATTGTATCCAGCCTGCATGGAAAGGCTTCTCCATATTTAATGTGGAAAGCTTTGACGGATCTATTCCAGAGTAAGAGCGACCAAAGGAAGCTGGCGCTCAAAGATAAGCTCGGGAACATCAAGATGGAGAAGGGCGACAGTATCGCCAAATACCTCACGAAGTTCACTCAATGCAGAGATGAGCTGGGAAGTGTGGGGGTGACTGTCGAAGATGAGGACATGGTCGACCTGGCTCTCCTTGGTCTTCCGAAAGCTTGGCACTCATATCAAGATAGTGTCAATGGTCGGGAGAAGCTGCCGGGATGGGAGCGCCTTTGGGCGGATCTCATGCAGGAGGAGATAAGGAGGACTACTCGAGATGGATCTTCATCAAAGGGAGCTAATGAAGAAAACTGTGCTTTGGTTGCCAAAGTAAAGAAGGGGAAGGGTAAGAAAACCTCTCATTCTGGTGCAAAGGGCAAGAAGCAGGATATGGTGAAAGTGAAGTGTTTTCACTGCCATGATCACGGACATTATGCTACCAATTTTCCAAAGAAGAAGAAGAACAAGCAAGCGGGAAGATCTGCAAATGGAGAAGCTTTGGCTTCACAGTTCAAGCTTGAATTTTCACTGATCACATTCTTGGTTTCAAGTGTGATGGGATTGGTGTGGTTCTTGGACAGCGGTGCGTCATTTCATATGACGGGAGATCGGGATTTGTTCTCAGATCTGGAGGACAAAGATTTGGGTGTGCACATTGAGATGGGCGATGATGGTAGATACAGTGCGACTGGTATCGATACCATATCCTTTCAGAGGGAGTCTAGTAAACCCTTTGTATTGAAGGATGTCATGCATGTACCTGGATTGAAGAAGAACTTGATCTCTGTGGCAATGTTGGAGGATAAGGGGTATGATGTGGTCTTCAGTGAAGGAAAAGCCTTCCTGCGCAGTAAGACTACTGGAGAGACCCGGAAGATAGGGGTTCGAACCAAGAACCTTTATCAGTTGCAAGTAGATGGCTGCGCAGAAATGGCATGCAAGGTGGGAGAAGTGGTGAGCGAGGATGATGAGGGCGAACTGTGGCACAGGAGATTGGGCCACCTTCACCATGGAGCTTTGAAGATCCTGCAGCAGATTTCTACTGGGCTTCCTAAGGGCACTCTTGTGTAGTCAGATCAGTGCAAGGGGTGTACTTTAGGGAAGTATGTGAAAGCCACCTTTCACGAGAAGGATAGTCGCGCCACGACGATCCTTGAGAGAGTTCACACAGACGTGTGTGGTCCTTTCTCAGTTGCTTCGACAGCAAAGCACAAGTATTATGCGATCTTTGTTGATGATTTCTCTCGAAAGTGCTGGATCTTCTTCATGCAGAAGAAGAGCGATACATTCGCGAAGTTCTGTGAGTTTAAAGCACTGGTCGAGAAGGAGTCGGGGAAGAAGGTGATTGCCTTAAAGAGTGATAACGGTGGTGAATTCATCTCGGCTGAATTCAAGGAGTTCTGCAGCGCAGAAGGGATTCAGAGAGAGCTCATCGCGCCCCATAACCCACAGCAGAACGGGGTGGCTGAGCGGAAGAACAGAACGATCGTGGGTGCTGCACGGGCGATGTTGCATGATCAGGGCCTACCCCTTCACTTGTGGGCTGAGGCATGCAATACAGCAGTGTATGTGCAGAACCGTTGTCCTCACAAGGTTCTTGGCATGAGTACACCAGAGGAGGCTTATTCTGGCAAGAGGCCTGATATTTCCCATTTGCGGATTTTTGGTTCTCATGTCTACATGCATGTGACGAAGGATGCGAGAAGGAAGCTGGATCCAACTGCTGAGGTTGGAATATTTGTGGGATACACTGATACACCTCACAACTATCGGGTGTATTTGTCAGACAGTCGCAAGACTGTTGTGCGACGGGATATAAAATTTCAGGAGGAGAAAGCCATGCAGTGTTCGCTTGAGAGGGAGCTACACTTGCATGCAGATGAGGAGCTGTTAGTTCCTAAGGAGGAGCTTCGGGATGTGGATCAGCCACAAGAGGAGGTTCAGGAGGTGGAAGAAACCACCCAGGCAGCGCCAACCATCAGAGGGCGCATGCGCACTACAGAAGCTGAGCGACTGGCTCGGGATGCAGAGAAGGTTGTAGGACCACCTATAGCACAGCGCAGACAGAGACAATCACCGGATCGGTACACTGGATACATGGCTCTTGTGAGTTAATGTGTTGTGACGGAGCCATCCTCTTTTGAGGAAGCTGT
This sequence comes from Pinus albicaulis, assembly GCA_034641835.2. Taxonomy (NCBI): domain Eukaryota; kingdom Viridiplantae; phylum Streptophyta; class Pinopsida; order Pinales; family Pinaceae; genus Pinus; species Pinus albicaulis. The sequence continues at coordinate 1,730,200,441 of CM076578.1, read as the reverse complement.
GGAGGAACCCGCATGGGTTGATGCCATGATCGAAGAATATGATTAGATCGTCAGGAACGGTGCATGGGAGATTGTCCCAAGACCGGTGGGGAAATCAGTGGTGGGTTCGCGATGGATCTACAAAGTGAAGCAGGCGGCTAACGGGAGTGTGGAGAAGTACAAGGCGAGATTTGTCGCCCATGGCTTTTCACAGATCGAGGGGATTGACTATGAGGAGACTTTTGCACCTGTCGCAAGGTACTCTTCCATACGGACAATCCTTGCTCTCTCAGCGCAGATGGGGTGGCACATTCATCAGATGGATGTGAAGACTGCGTTCCTCAATGGAGTTATTGAGGAAGAGGTGTACATAGAGCAGCCTGAAGGTTTTGAGATCTTTAGCAGTGAGTCGCATGTGTGCCGACTCAAGAGAGCACTGTACGGGCTGAAGCAAGCACCTTGTGCTTGGTACACTCGGATAGACAGCTACTTCACCGGGCTTGGATTCTCCAAGAGTGAGGCAGATCCAAACCTGTACCAGATTGTGGTGGAGGGGAAGCTGTTGATCATCGTACTATATGTGGATGATCTGATTTTGACTGGCGATGAGCGGTTGATACTTTCATGCAAGGAGGATCTTGCACGAGAGTTTGAGATGAAGGACTTGGGCATCCTTCATTATTTCCTGGGATTGGAGATTTGGCAGCGCAGCGGAGGACTGTTTGTTTCTCAGGGCAAGTATGCCTGGGAGATTCTGGAGAGGTTCAACATGCAAGGCTGAAAGCCTATTGACACTCCTCTTCCTGGTGGTTGGAGGAAGGAGGATGCTACTTCAGCGGAGGTAGTGGATGCCACTGTCTATCGACAGTTGGTGGGGTCGCTTATGTATATGGTCAATACACGACCCGATATATGCTATGCAGTTAACCAGCTTTCGCAAGCTATGGTTAAGCCTACCAAGCTCTTTTGGAAGGCGGGAAAGCATGTATTGCGCTATATTAGAGGCACATCGGGATATGGTCTATGGTACAGACGGGAGGATGGAGCGAAGCTTTCTGGCTTCACTGATGCAGATTGGGCAGGGAGCCCAACGGACCGGAAGAGCACATCTGGAGGAGTTTTCAGCATTGGGTCGACAGCAGTTTCCTGGTACAGCAGGAAGCAGAGATCCGTGGCACTCAGTTCAGCAGAGGCCGAGTACATGGTAGCTAGCTTGGCTGCATGCGAGGCTATTTGGATGAGGAAGATCCTCGCAGGATTGTTCAGGTTGCATTTGGAGCCTACAGTGATCTACTGTGATAACCAGAGTTGCATTAAACTCTCGGCTAATCAAGTATTTCATGATAGGTCCAAACACATCGACATCAGGTACCATCATATCAGAGATTGTGTTCAGCGGAGAATCATGATGCTTTCATATGTTCCCACGGAGGATCAGGATGCCGACATCCTGACGAAGGCGCTCACCAGGAACAAGTTCGAATTCCACAGAGGCAGGTAAGGGTTGCAGATAATCCATATCTTGCTGAGAGGGAGTGTTGAAAATGCAGCAAGATGATGGAGCTTAGTGAAATGAAGTCGCCTTCGCTAAGTGGGCCCGCAGGCAAATTCTGGCGCAAAGTCTATTTTTAGACTATGTCTATTTTTAGACATATGGAGCATGGTCCAGGGGTTGCAGTATGTTATTCTTGGAGTATTGGTCATGTTGGTAAAAATAGATGGACCTCTATTTTTGTGACCTATAGGTCGATAGGTCGATGTCTATTTTTAGATTGCCTATCCTAAAAATAGGGAAGTCAAATATTATTTACCCTTAATAATATTTGGACTCTAAACTTCAGTTTACTCTCTTGGAGCACTTCAGTTCGAGCCTTTGAAGTGGCTCATGCATCTGACAGAGGAATTACGCTATTCCCAAGGGTTTGATGGCATCATGCATGGTTGACTTCAGTTAGGACTTCAGTGGCAGAAGTTTGGTGGAGTTAATGAGACAGCTAGTGGAGTTGTGTTCTGTTTAATTTAGTTGAATTGGTTGAGATTAGTTTAACTAGCTAATCAACTAGTTATGAGTGGAGTGAATTAAATATTATTTAATTCATTAATTAGTAACTCATTATTCAACTCAAGAACACATCAGTTCACTACAGTGCATGGACAATTCAGTGGAGACCAGTGAAAGAGGTAGATGAAAGGGTGGAGTTAGCTATCAGTGGCGACATCAGTTGTGCATGAGATTTGCACCACACTTGGAGGAATTGCCCATGATGATTGCGCTGTCAAGCCAAGGAAATTCAAACCTTGGATCTCTATATAGACAGGCCATGATTGCACAATAGAGGCAAGGCAATTAGTGGTGAGTTTTGAACCAGTAACCTGTTCAAAACCAAGCTAGTTTGTGTGTAACTTCATGAGATAGTACTGAGTACTTGTGAGGAGTATTGTACTGAGTTTGTTACATGATTTCTCCATTATAATATACACAATAGCTGTGGGGTTTTCAGCTATAAGCTTTCCCCATACATGCTGTGTTAATGTGTATGATGATTTGATGTGTTATCGCTTGATTTTATTTCCGCATGTTTGATGATCTGAGTGGAAGAGATTATGTGTTGCATATAAATTCGAATTGTATGTGATCAGGATAGTCTCGGTGGATAATTAATCATTATTCAGCAAATTTCTACATCCTCCAGGAGCATATAGAGGTATGTGATCTTTCCTCACAAAAGCTCAGCAAAAAGAAGTCTAAATCTCAACAGCACTTCACCTCAATCACACACTAAAGCTTGAACTCCCTTTGAGGCTACCCAATGCCTCTTTTTATAGAGCAGATGAGGAGGTTAGGGTTCCTCCTATGAAGGGATAGAATCCTCCTTCAAAGGGATAGGCTCCTCACATCAAGGGATTAGTTCCTTAAGGTGTGGGATATGTGCACATTATTAAATCGTACTCATCCCCAAAAATTATCATCTAGAAGCTTCTAGAATTGACCTCAAATCAGATTTTTAACTTTTGTTTCTCGCCTTATTGACTTTGGAGGGGGTACGCAGGCATAACACTGGAAAACTGCGCTCCAGAATGTAGTTTCTCTCCACATTACCTGCATACCCTAGCCAGGAACGCAGGTAAGCCTCACATTACCTGCGTACCCAGGGTTTTTGAGCTTTTTAGGTTTTTTTTCTCCTATTTTAGGGCTTGAAATGAGGATTAAAGGTTGTAAGACTTGCATAGGAGGTAAGTATGAGTGTCAATGAGCTCATACATTCAGCAGAATGTCAGAGTGACAGTTTTTAGTGCAACAAGTTGTAACAATTATTCCTTGGTAATTGTTTTCTTAACTCCTGATAAGTTATTATTTTTCTTTGGTTTTGAATTGATGAGTGTTCACTAGGGGTTGATGGGACAATTTGGAATTACATGGAAGATGATATCGGTATAGTCGATATTACTGATGGTGCCACGGTGGGTCTAGAATCTCAAGGTGTATTTAATCATGGCATTTTGTTCCTTATTTATGCAATGACCTACCATTTGGCCTCTTATAGAATAGGAAATTTATTCATTATCCATACATTGATATCTATCTGAGTTTATAGATTACATGTCATCACTGGAAGAGACTTTTGGAATACCATCACTAAAACTAAGAAATCAAAGGTTAAATTTTCATAAATCAAACATTTCAAAATGGGACCAGTGACATCATGGAATTTCTCTTGATCATATCTCCTTCTCTCCAAATGCTCTAAATAAATATCATCACCATAGAATTAACCTTCATGTTTAACTTCTCAATTTTCCTTCTTTTGACAATCCATCTTTCTTTTTTCCACCCATTTTGTTACACATTTTCACTTCACTCCCGCTTGCTCATGAATTAAAATTCATTCAAATCATGCAAGTTACATTTAAAAGGTAATCATCCATAATCAACTCAAATTTATGTTTTCTTTATGAAATTGGTTTAAACTATACTATAGCTACCAAAATGTGCACTTTCTGCAACTAATTTGAATTTCTATGGTCAAATCCAAAGTTCTACAGGTTCGCACGTGTTAGAGAAAAAACAAAGCACATGAGTAGTTTTCAAATGTTATCAATATAGAAGTCCACCTATTGGTTATGAATGGAAGCTCACAGGATAGGCGTATCTCATTCGTCAAACCTTTGGTCAACGTGGTTGTGGAATATTTGTTTGGTGCAGAGTATGAAGAGATCGATTCTACAATCAAGCAAGCGAGATCTAAAGACCATGATTTAAGTTAATGACGTGTCAATAAATTTCCTCTCGTGGTTCGCTTCCCCCAGTAGAAAATCATGAGAAGCAAAATTCCTAATTTTATTTAGAAACCTAGATGTCAATTCCAATTCTCATTTCTAGGCAATAATTTCTTAAGTTATTAATCTTGAAAACATTATAAAAATGATTTGTTTTGAAAGCGAAAGACAGTCAGTGAAGTTCATAATTGTTACTATTATCATTTTCCTATTGTGGAGACTTTTCTTTTAAACTTCAGGTAATACAAGCTTTGTTCATGGCATATTTGTGATTGTGTTGGTGATTCAAGTCTTGTGATTTGAGTTTTTTAGCACCTCACACCCATGAGGAGCCCCCCCCCCCCCGAGGACGTGTGAGAGATAGTATAAATGTCTTTTGATGCTTTGATTTAATTTCCTTACGCTCTGCAACTAGATTAAAATTTGTTTCACTTGGTTGTTCAGTTCATTTACATGATATGTTTCATTTCAATGCTCTGTTTTTAAATTAGAATTATACTCATTCGCCTTTGGTTATTTACAGGTCAAGTGCTTGATAAAAATATCAAAAACACCAAAAATATTTCCATTGATTATCTTTTCTAGATTAGTCTTAGATTTATGCTTAATAGGTTATGTCTAGCTTTGGTGCAATGTGCAAACTAGTAATCGCTTGAAGCTCCTCGCACTTTAATTACTCTTTGGTTTTTTTTGTTTTCTAGAATAATTTCAATTCCAAGTCTCATAGATTTTAGATTAATTTTTCTTTCAGAGTTTGGTAGTTTAAAATTCATTTCAAGTCTCATAGATTAAATTTTCTTCAAGCTTCATAGATTAAAATTATAATATATTCATAAAATAGATTTACTTCAAAGTTTCATAGAATCCCCCAATCAGGGTGCATGCAGGAGGATCGTCCCACTTGCGACCAATGCTACGAGTGATCATATGGTCTTAAATATAGGAGTACGAACTTGGCAAGTGCGTATCATTTGTGATAGGCCTGATGTGATGCGAGGAGGCATGGGAGAGACTAAGCAGGGCGACAAATCGTGTCAAGAGTTAAACCTCCAAGTGGTGGTGAATATCAGCAGTTTTTTGCATGCAGCCTCATTATGGTGTATTGAGGTGTTGAGAGCAGAGGATAATTTTTCGAGCTCATCCCCAATGGAAATTTTGGAATACATTCTTCGATTGCGAAAGGGTATCGACGTCGGCTTCATGGCGATGGTTTTAGGGTATGTGTTGTCTCTTCCTTTTAACCCTTGCCAGCAACATATTGATACTATGAAAGTAGCTCATAATATTTTTGTTCCCTCCTATGAATGGGTGACTCTGAGATCCAATGTTTTTTTATCATTAAATGGGAATGTGGACGAATTTGTTGTTTTTAAACTGGTTTCGATTCTTTATGGTATTTTATTACTTCGCATGGGAATGTATGGCAAAATATGGACCCTTTGTCTTTGCTGGAAGGGTATTTGTCATGGTCGGCATGGTTGTTTCTATATTTGGTCGAATTGGTTTTCAATTATGACCTGTAGGTTATCATTTTTTCTTTATCATAATTTTGAATTTCGATATGGGAAGGGGCTTGAGGAACAGGCAGGCAATTATTTCCCTGGAATGAGACAAACTCACTATGGTTTAAATTGGTTCGGTAAAAATATAGAGCACGAGGTGCTAGCAATTGGAGAAGAGTTCCATTGGCAAGGGGTCACCCAGATCTGTTGTTTTTTTACAAGGCATGAACCTAATTTTATACGTCCCTTCCTTCTGTTCTTTGTTAATGTACCAAGTGTTAGTAAGTTGAGATCCCGCCCAGTCTACGAGTCGTGGGCTTCTAGTCGACTAGTGGTTTTGCTCGATGATTATTATGTTGTTCAATGGGGGTTAGTGAATATGGCTCAAAAAACCATAGGGAAAAATGAAACCAATACAGGGGAGTGCAGGCGAAGATGCAATGTTGAACCTCGGGAGAGACGAGGAGCTTCCTCCTTGCAACTTCAAAGGCGGACTGGTTGGAAAATGCAATCTCAACACATTAGTGTCATGGTTCAAACTTATATTACAAGCACCCCTGCATAGATGCAACAGATGATTGCAGGTTGGGAGGTTGACCTCGACCAACGTGTTGAGTAGGAGATACAGGAGGAATAATGGTGTTTGTTGGTTCTAAATATCGAAAATACTCATGGTAGGATTACCCAGTATAATATAACAATACATATCTACTGGATGATGAAGAACATAGTGGCCAGGGCTATAATCAACACAACAGGTTTCATTAAAAATGATCCAGGATTTCAAGAAATACAAAAGGAATGCCAACTTGTCCAATTTCAAATTTAGCAACAAAATTTTCGAATGGGATGCATTGAGCAACACATTCAGTGCCTGTCTCAGTCAGATATTTCGAGATCCAGTGCAAAGGACCCAGCTCTAGTGGAGTCCTCAGAGGACTAGCTTTGATATGCTTCTTTTTGTTTTTGTTAAATTTTGATGTTGTATATGTCATTAAGCAGTATTATTGTTAGTATGTTAAGGGTGAACTGGGTTTTAGACATTCCTGCCTATAAGACCAAGTTTGACAGACTTAAGAACTTCGGGTTTTGGATGGCTTATAATGCATTCTGATGGTCAACATACCCGGTTTCCCAATGGGAAGGTTGAGGTCACGAAATGTATATTATGGTTGTGACCTGCTTTTTATATGAATGAATTAAAGGTCCTACTAAGCTTACAAAAAAAAATCATAGAATATATTTCTTTTCCAAGTCAAACAAAGTAAACTTATATTTTGAAGTTTAATAGAGTAAGATTTTATTTCCTTAATTTATTTCCTTATTTTATAGAATAATATTTTAAAGCTTTCACAATATTATAGTTTACTTTGAATTCATTTAATTTTCAAGTCTTGAATTTCGCAATTTACTCTGGTCTTTGAGAAAGAACATGTGTGTGTGCTTACTAAGGATCTAGTCACAAGTAGGCTTGATTTTCATCTTGTTTTCAGAATAGTTTTCTTGTAGTTAAAAGTTGACAACTTAGTATATATAGTGCAAGTACACTTTGCAAGTTCACGAACCTTGGATTTATAATTTATTACTAAGTAATTTAACCAAAAATCGAATTAGCTAACACTTCATATCCTCATTGTGTAGGTAAACCACATTACTAAGACTTGGAAAAATTGCTTCTAAAATTTTGAGCAAAGGTATTGATGTTTTCACATTTCAATAAGCGATGGAAATAAAATTGTGCCTCTATTTAATTAACGTTACTTCCATGATAAAATAATTCATATCTACTATTCCTATGGATTTTAATTTTTCTCCAATATGGATATTTACAAATTTGATCACCTCATCTACCACTTCTGCCTTATTTCCCATTTGTTCTCAAGCTATTTAATTTGAAGGCTAAGACATGTTTCCAATTTTCCAGTGTTGCTTCATATGGTAAAAGGATCTTTGAATATTTTCATTACTTCTTATATTTTGTCCCAAATACAATTCTTAACTCCAAATAAATATCTCTTGGTTTCAAATTTTTGGTTGACATTTTTCTTTAGTTCCTCACACCCAACCAAATTTTCTATTGCTTCAACTATTTGTCTATATTTTAAAGCAATGACAAAATTATTTTGATTTATAATCACATTTCTTTTTTCTACTAATGATTGCATATATGAAACCTCTATGACCTCTGCTTGACATTCTCAATATAATTGGGTTAATTTTTTGTTCAATTTAACAATCTACCCTTGCTCTAATCTAACTTCAATGATTTCCACCAAGGAAGAAATTTTTGTTTCTCCAACCTTTCAGCTAAGGTTGTTGTCTTTTGCTCTTCTCAACTTTTGATAATATTTTCATTTTTGTTATTTATCTATGTGAGAGCGTTGATCCATTTTCTCATCAAATTCATTTCCTTTTCTAGCTTTACCAATTCTTTGATCTAAATATGTTTAGTGCCACGAAAATTTAACTTTTATTTTATTCTTTAGATATCATTATATTTCTCCTTCAACAACAAAGCTACATTTTCTTTATCTTTCTTTGAATTCCCAGCTACAAGGAGGTCTTTTTGAAAATATATAATGGAAAGAGACTAACCTTTGTTATTTCCTTTTTAATTCATAGATGCCCTTCCATTCTATGAAGTTGAATCTTCATTTTCTAAACATTTATGGGGCCCTAGATTAGGTCCCTAGATACCACTTCATTGGTGTGTTTATTTAAGTTAATCTCGTCTTGTGTTGGGAGACTATCTAAATCCGTTGATACCCTAGTATTCTCATAATCCTTCGTTCCAAGTTGAATTGTTGGTTTTTCCACTTTTGGTTGTAGAAAAACCATTTGTAATTGTCATGTCTTGTAATCAAATGAGGATAGTAGTCTAGAGAGATATGAAATTTCTTATGTCATAGACATAGAGCTTCTTGGAAGCCTCCTCATCAATATTTATGAAAATACATTTACCCTTATCCATCTCTCGAACTATTTTATCTCGAAACAACACGTGTTATGAAGTAGATACCTTCTCGGGGAACATAAGTAATTATTAATGTTTTTGAATTAATCTTGATCTCACTTCGAGTCATTATTCTTGCTTTCTTGTTTTGGGGTAATAGAGTATTCGCATCCATGATATCCTTTGGAGCTTATGTAATCAAATTTTTTCAATTCCATTTTTGTTTCATAAATTCCTTGCTAACATGTAGCTTCTCGAACAACTAATGAAAAGGATATTTTATTTGCCAACTTCTATATTTTGCATCAAGAATGTGAGTATAGTTGGTGAATTTTATAGAAGTCCTAAAGTTAGAAATAATCTTATGAGGATCATATTTCCATGTTTCATTTTCTTTGAACGTAAAAAACTTAATCAACTTCTCAACAATAGGAAGAGAAGTTGTTGCACTGATCATAAAACATAATACTTTGTTGAGAATGTGGAAACTTGATTTTCTACCCTTGGAAACAAAATGAAATTCATTTGAATGAATTCTCTATCTAATATATTCAAGAGTAAATATTTTGAGTTTTAGATGTATAAGAAATCTATAAGGTTTTACATCATGTGCATAAATCCTTGACATAATATAATTCCTCTCTAAATACCAATCACCACAATTGAAATCAACATTCATTTGTAATATGAACTTATAAATATCTATGATTCTAAGAGGGGGTTGAATATAAATCAATTGTGGAAAGTAATCATGAATTTATCAATAAACATTTCATATCCATTTGGTCTATAACTATATTTTTCCACCTTATTACATTCAAAAGGTAAGAGGTTCTCCCCTAATTGATTATTCTTTTATAAACCTAAAGATTCAAAATGTATTGCATGTAAGCCAAAATCAAATAAATTAGATAGGACTAGTATGTAAATGCTTTGATCTATTCCTCAAATTGATCCAACTACTCATGTATTTGCTTCAAAATAAATTTTGTATGGTTAAATTTTGTAAATTGAAAGATCGTATGTGGAAGTCCCAATATAAGAGCATCATCCCAGTTATTATCATAGCCTAAAAAATGTTGATCATTGAATCTTTTAATATCTCATCGTCCAAAGGAGTTTTAATCTCGGTTAAAATGTTTCCTTTTGCAATAAATCTCATATTAGTGTTACTGATATTGTTGGCAACTTGAACAAGGTATAATGAGATATTTTCTATGTATCTTTGATTTGAATATGAAAAAAAAAAAAAAAAAAATCTCCTTTTGTTTTTCAGTCAAGGTTTTAAAACGACTTTCAATATCTCCTTTATCAATAGCTTCAGAATTGTCTGGTAGCCCTAATAGTTCAGAAATATATCATCCTTTTAATGAGAAAAGTATACTAGAGCTATGATTATCCTTTACCACCATTTAAATGCCATTTAAATGAGGCAGTATAATTTAGAGCACATATGAATGAACTTTGAAAAAGGAAAAGTTATTTGGAACCAAAGCTTGTAGTGATCCACTAACCCAAATAGAAAATATTTGGAGGAATTTGGAGAAAAAAAGAGGGTTTCATTTTAGAGAATATCATAAGTGTTTTCTGCTATTAGAAGCTCGAAAACATCATTTTATTGATTGATAAAATCCTTGAGTGTCTCTTCCTCTTTCGAAATTGTATCTTTTTTCCTAGGCACCATGAAAGAATATCAACAAGAATAAACTTTTAAACCAAGGGAAATGAAAAAAAAAAACTCTTAGAAATGTTCGACTAACTAAGAATGTGAGGAATACTTTATTTGGGTAAATGTTCGACTAACTAGGAATGTGCAGAATACTTTATTTGAGCTTTACCCATACCTCTAGCATGTTTTACCTTTCCACGGTTCAATGCATAAAGTTTGAATAAAGCATGATAAACCATACGGCTGACTTATTAATAAGGCTTGTTGGGTGTTAAGTCATGATTGAATAGTAGGACAGTACCATCATTTAACTCATTAATAGTCGGAACGTTTTGGGAGTCTGAAACCATAAGCATTTTTTGACCCAACCTCAAGCGATTTCGATTGAGGTTCAAATGGTCTAAAGTGGAAAATACCAGTAGTCTTTAGTGTGACTTTTTTAAGGCATTTATGGTGAATTTTTACGGTGTAATTTCTCTAAATTCTGGCAGGAATTTATTGAAAAGAGAAGTTTGATTGCTAACTTTTCACAATCGAAGTGCCCTAAAGGTTTTTGAGGGTGTTGAATCCATATATAGAGTAAAAAAACCAGTTTGAATAACAAAAACAAAGATTTTACCTCAAAAATTTTCACCGGATTCCGGCAGCTGAAACTTCAAAAAGTCGCACTAAAGACAACTCCTGGAAAATATAGCATCAGGTTACCATAGGGTGGTTCACTTTTTAGAGTCGATTTGTGTTTTAATCTGGGGCTATTTTTTACTCTGAAATAGATATAGGCTATTGATCAATAATTTTTATCGATGAATGGATACAAAATGCTTTAACTTGAAGCAGAAGGTTGAACCTGTTTCCATTTCACCCTAATGTGTTCGATATTTAATTTTGTAAAATGAAATTTAGCGCAAAGTGCGATATATTTATACCTTTCGAAAAAATCAAAGTTTAATTCCTTTGTATCCTCAATTTAATACTCCTAAAATGAAATTAGTTACACCAACATGCTTGATGGATATTAGTAAATTGAGCGGGTTAGCTCTTTATGGCTTTTGTAGAAGGATGGTGGAATAGCTAGGTTACTTGCAGTGAGTAGGTTTTGTGGGTTAGGTTAATAGGTTAGATATGTTAGGTTTATGGGTTAGGTGGGCCAATTTTTTATGTAGGTTAACAAAGGGAAGTGGTGACGAGGAGGAGCGGGAGGTAGTGAGGCAAAACTTAATTAAGAGAGGATTTACTTTCTTTTAAGTTATTGTGTATGGGTCTATTTATAATTTTTGTCAACATTTAACATGTTGAGGAGTTTGAAGTAGTGAGGAGAGTTTAATTATTAAGGAGGAACAATGCTTTCTTTTTGTTACCATGCATAAGTCTACCTAATAAGTTGCATCAACATCAATTATTGGAGGGATATATTGTGCTTTGTTTCAACAACAGGAAAGGATGTGAGTTTAAAATAATTGTTTAAAATGTGTGAAAGGGAACTAGATTAAGTTTTCTCCAAGGTTTCATGACCTTTGTATCTTAGTGTCAAATCCATTCCAACCCTCAAAAATATTGTATTACAATTCCTTTTATGTGATTGCCACCTCAAATTCCGCTTCAAGGGAATAGTTTTTATCGTGATCGGGACTTGAAGTGCTCAATTCCATTCACCATAAAGTTTTTTTTGTTTGAGGCTTGAAGCCATGAGCTCCATTAGTGTTTCCTTAATGTCATGAAAGTTTCATTGTTACCTTATTTGGTAGAAGGTACCAAGTTTTTGCATAATTTTCAAGAGGTCGTTGTATTCTAATATGTTACTTATTCAAGGAGTTTTTGCATTAGAAGAATGGAATGTTAGGTTGGAACAATGTCATGTTGGATCCTATGAAACTGAAAACACTTTGAATGGATCATGTAAAGAGATTGATCTCCTTTGAATTTTTGCTATTAATCAACATGATTATATTTCTGGTTCTAGTTCCATTGGCACGATGTTGGATTTGAAGCTATTAAGTGATCCTCGAATTAAGAAGTGGTGAGGCTTCAATCTCCAAAGGGCTCAAGAAAACCAAATATGCATAAATGTATCAAATAAACACTTATGGCCATTAGTGTAAACCACAATAGTAAAACTAAACTAAATGTTATAATAGAGATGGGGATTCAAGCATTTATAGGATGTTTTCCTAAGAAGAGAATGAGTAACTACCAATTGAAGGATAGTACCATTCTCATTTTCAAGCCAATGGAAGGAGACTCTCCACTCTTCCTAATTATCGTAAAAGGATAATTGGTTGGGTTTTGAGGATAGCTAAAGAAAAAGAAAATATATTTCACTAGCAGTGGAAGTGGGGTTCCCAATCCCTATTCTTGAAGGAAGACATATAGAATTTTATACTTGGTAAACTAGTGAGGACATTCTCCCAACATGGGTTTGTTTTCTAGGACTTCCATTATTTATGTGGTTTGCGGGAGTATTCTTAAAAATTGGTGTCAGTTTTGGTACTTTTCGTAAATAAAACTTATCTTTCAAGAGACTAGGTCTATGGCATGGCTTAGATCTTGGTAGGGTTGGAGGTGAGAAAATGCTTGGTAGAGTCAATGGATTGTTTAGGGGGAGTTGATATTTTCTGCTTCAAACTGAACTGTGATGGGATGCCTTTCAAAGGCATACATGACTATTGTCTGGGTACCTTGTTGTAGAATGAACCTATCCAAGTATGTGAAGGAATTGGGATTTGAGGAAGCATCCAAGATCTAGAGACATTTTAAATATATAGTTAAGACTACAAGTAGGAAAGAATATGTATGGGTTCATGTGAACTCGAATGGCCTTTAAATAGGAACATTGGTATCAAATGCTTAGAACTCAAATATTCAAAGAACATAACTATGACATTGTTAGTGACAACAAGACAAATTCAATTGAGACTCATCGATCTCACTCAATGAAGAAAATTGTCTCCTTGGGAAATTTTATTTATGGGACATAGGAAAATGAAGGTGGATCCAAAGAATAGAAATTTATGAGTGAATTTCTACCTACTTTGTTTGGAATTAAAAACTCCAACCTGCCACCTCTCTAATACCAATTCCTGGAATCATAGAGAGTATGTATGTTGGACAGGTTCCAAAACATTCCAATGCAAACCCTAATCTAGACTACTCTCTAACTAGAAAGGGAACACAAGATTCTAACACCTTGAAAATAGTGAAATACAAGTTAATATTTAGAAGTAAAGGCATGCTTGATTTTCTTTGAAAAGTGGTGAGGAATTAGAGTCTTTTCAAGAGAAATACCCAAATGCAATCAAAATAGAAGGAAATATTTCATGTCCATGGGCTAGAAAAAAACATTTGTGGAAATTAGTTGCGAGAGACAACTATTCTTAATCGATATTCTTAGAATAAATTCCCCTTTTGAGGGTTCCAAATGAGTTTTGTGACTCTAACTTGTAGAGAGATGGTTAACTTAGTAAAGAATCTAACCATGGAGAAATTAGTTAACAACATAAAACCTTATATTACTCGGTTGCAGGAAACAATGATTGATGGGGAGAAAATCACCCAGAGCTCTCTAAAATGCTTAAGAATTAGGACTTCTATTATATTGACGTTGTTGGGAGATTATTTGGGAATGTGATTGAATGGAATAAATGTTCCTCCAGACTCACAAAATACCATGCCTTTTCTACAAGACCAAGGACCTCCTTTTTCTCTTTAGACCTAGGGAAATATATCACAATGTTGAATGTTTATGGTCCTTACATGGATGGGATCAACTATTGGGATAGATTTTTCATAATGGATGGAATTTAAAATCAAATAGTTGTAATGGGGGAAGGGGACTTGCAGTTCACCTCAAAGGCATCTAAGCTCCAAGGACCGACTTCTCAATTGGACCCTCTCTTTGGATATTTTATCAAAAAAATGGAAGAATTTGGTATTTTGGATGCTAAACCATCTGAGTTACCTCCTATTTGGAGTAACAACAGACTTGGGGAAACCATAATTTCTAAGAGGCTTGATAGGTTTTTAATTTATGAATCCTTTCTAGATGATTCATTAGCGTCAAACAATGGGTCACCAATGCAAGGGACTCTAGCCTTAATCCTATGGTGTTGGAAGTGATTCCTACGATAGAGAAACCTACTATTCCCTTCAAAATAAATGTAGAATGGACGAAAATGAAAGATTTTGCAGGGAAAAACAAAGTTGTTTGAAATAATTTTAATGGTAATCGAAGAGAATATACTCCTCTTCAATTCGAACAAAAATTAAAAGAGGCAAAAAATGTAGCTACTAATTGTGCAAGGGACCAAAAGTTGAAATATGACAGGGTTCTAGGACAAATAAAGGAAACCTTGGAGGTGATCTACAATAGGGAAAGTTTTGGTTTTATTAATGAAGTATAGAAATATGAAGTAAAAGTGCTAGATGATAAAAGGAAGCATATTATTTTGGAATACAAATTTATTTTATGTATTATCTCAACCATAGAAAACATAAAAAATCCATTAAGGGAATTGATAAGGGAGATGGTATTTGGGATAAAAATTACATGGTCGTGGATTCAGGGGTAAATCATTTTCCCTACCTTCTAAAGGAATACAAGAGAGATAAAATAACATAATTTTCCCTAGTTTTGTCAATGAGGATAATTAGGCCCTAATAAAGGAGGATTGGAAAGAAGAATTGTATCAAATTCTATAGATATTTCAAAATGACAAAAATTCTTAGTCTTGATGGACAACCTATGGAATTTTCTTCGTCTATTATAATTTTATAGTGGAATATTTATGAAGAGTGGTGGAGACAATAATAACTCTCGGAAAAATGTCAATAGCCTTGAATACAACATTCCTGGCTTTGGTTCCCAAAGAATATAATATTATAACTTTCATAAATTTACACTCATTTCATCATGAAATCGCATATACAAAATTATCTCAAAGGTAATAGTTAAGACATTCAAAAGTGTTTTGTCAAACCAAATCTCTAGAGAACAATTGGGTTCTCGGAGGGAAGGAAAATTCACGAGGTAGATGGGATTTCCCAATAATGCATTCATTCAATAAAGATCATGACCAAAGATTGATGGTGATGAAAGTGGACCCATCCAAAGCTTGTGATATGGTAAGTTGGATTTATACAATATTGTTTCTAATTCATTTAGGTTTTTTTCCCTAAATTTTTTCTTTGGGTAATGAGTTGCATGTAACCACCTCCTCCCACATTTACCCAAGTTCATCGGTCTATCGGGGTAAACATGGGACGAAGAGTTACTATGATATGACTAAAACTCCTAAGTACAGTTAAGGAAGTGGAATCGACAAACTGAAACTTTAATGACCTTCCTCAGGAGTTATAGGACCCCTAAGAGCTAAACCACCCCTCCAAGTGCCTAAACCCTGAGTTAGATTGCTTTTTCACTAACTTGAACTCCCATTCGCATGAAAAATCTTCCATCCATGCAAATATAGGCCTCCATTTTCATTCATAAGCCTGCAAGGTAGTGACAACAATCCCAATTTCCTAGTTCTGAGCCTACAACCGCAGAATTTGTGCCACCTTTTCAAGGGTAGTATCTAGATCACTACCCAGAACTTGATGAGACTTTCCACAACAATAAATGACACAACTAAAAATCCTCTAACACAAAACTTGATCAAGGACTTGAACTAGCTATGATAGACATTTTTTCAAACACATTGTGAACATGTAATCTACAGGTCATGAATCCATACTTAAACATAGGGGTCTCATACTTATCTGAAAATCATCAAGAAGGTCTAATGATTTCTCATAATATTTGTAATAACATCTATTAGATCATGCATTCATTAACCATTCATCAACAAATGAAACATATAGAGAGCCATACCTAGAATATGTTATGAAACCATGCTTATAACCAACATATAACCAAAATAATAACCACGATATAAAAACCATCAAATCCATATAATAACAATTATGATTATTCATGAAATACATTAGGAAAAAATATCTTATTAAAATGTGCAAAATCCAACCAAGTTAGGGACTTCCACGTACCACCTAACCATAGATTAGGCTGAACCAAATCTTTCTTTCATCCAATCACCCTCGTACCATATTGCAAGTATGAATGTGGGACTCACAACAAAACAACCATTAGGCGTCCTTACGCTTTACCACAATCCTACCAAAACTTGTTAAGGGACTCCTAGGCCTAAAGCAAGCACCTACACAACCATGCTTTACCGCAATCGTGCAAAAAATGGTTAAGGGATTCCTAGGCCCAAACAACAAACATACACTACCATGATTTACTGCAATCCCACCAAAATCGGTCAAGGGATCACTAGACCCTAAACAATCTTGGATGCCTTCATATTTATTCACCAATACCTTAAGGAATTTTCCCATCTCCACTATCAGGATTTACCACAATCTCACCATTATCGGTCAAGGGATTCCTAGGTCCTTGGGAATTTTCCTGAGACCACCTCACCTGGTTCCAAAACCATCTAGCAATCCAAAGCTCCACCCAATGAAAGCACCCCATAACACCATGGCTATCCGGAAATGGCAAGGCAAGGCTAAAACCACTGTCACACCTAGAAAACCCCATGCCAATGACAACGATAGAACCAAATATACACATGCAATTACCATGCATGCCAAAACTAGCAAGGAAATCATACATGCAACTTGATACCTGTAAGTAATCTCATTGTATCTGCTTGATCCAACTCTTCCTTACTCGATCTTTGTTTTCCTTTGATTTCTTGTCCTTCCTTTTCCTTCATTTGTTCAATGCTAGAGTGCTCCACGAATGCTCTAAGTGTGCAAGAGTATGAGAGAGAGAGAATAGAGAGAGTTCTCCAAGCTAAAACTGACAAAAGGTTGTGAATTGATCCTCAGAAGAATTTTTACCATTGAGACCTCTAATTTCTCTAATTTCCTTTAATTTTCCTTCGATTTCCTCCACGTATAACTTGTGACCTTTTACCCTCCTTTTCATCTTCCTTTATTTTCATAAATAAAATGCCAACTAATGCCTCTTCGTCGTTTCAAAGCCTTTTCTAATTTCCTTAGCCATAATAAACCAAATGAACACCCACTAGGATGTTTTTCCTAACATTCAGCTTGGAATACGTGTCCCATGACCTTGGTCTTACTTTTCCTTTATTAACGTTATTACATGAACTTTTAACTCGAGCCTGTTACATACCCCTCCCGCTTATGGGAACACCATCCTGAGTGTTCAATGACACCTATAACCAGCAAAACCACTGAAACCCAACACATACTTCCCATGAAGCTTTATATGCTAGCTCGATGTAGTATTTACAATGACATCCTGCTAAAAATCAAAACCAACATGACAAACATGACAGCATGACAACCATACCGCTTATTGTAGCTTTATAACACAACTCATTGTAGTATTTACAATAACAACCATACATAACTATATACATGGATACCAAAACTCCTTTGCCTCAACTGATCTCCCATGCAGCTTCATCGGGCCCAAAGTGCTTCCATTGCACTTTAACTTACTCGATTACTCGGTTCCAGAGCATGAGTTGTTTCTGCTACAAAATGCACTGAGGTTCTAGCTGGAATTCTCCTTCTGGATCCACCTGCAATATAGACCAATCAATCACATTATCAACATCTTTCACATATGTTTTAAGCAATGAAAAATAGAAAACATCATGGACTTTCATTGTTGGAGGCAATTAAAGTTTGTAAGCCACTGGTCCAATCCTCTCAAGGATTTCGAAAGACCCTCAATACTGAGGTGCCAGCTTCACACATGACCCAATCCTCAAGGAGATTTTCTTGGGCTTGATGCGCAAGTACACATGCTCTCCAACCAACCTGAAACTCATTTAATTCCCTATACTTATTTGCATAACTCTTATGTATGTCATGTTCTACCTTTAGATTATTTTTTATAACCTATATTTATTGTTCCATCTCTACCAACATGTCTGGTCCTATCAACACCCTGTTCACTGGATCACTCCAGTTGATGGGAATATTACAACTCCACCCATAAATTTCCTCAAACACACTCATCCTCGATGACTTTTGATAGCCATTATTATACGAAAACTCTACGATTGGAATATACTCTTTCAACTTCCATTGTTGATGCATAACATACATTCTCAATATGTCCTCTAGAATCTTATTGACCCTCTTTATTTGTCCATATGTCTGTAGATGATAAGTTGTATTTAAGGCCAACTTTGTACCCAAACTTGCAAATAAATCCTTCCAAAACCTATAAGTGAACTTGGCATATCTGTCTAACATGATATTCTTAGGAATACCATGTAACTAGCTCCCTGATGAATACCTATGCTACCTCACTTGTTGAATAAGTAGAATTAACCGCTATGAAGTGAGCTATCATAGTCAACTTTTTAACCACAACCATGATGGAGTCATGTTGTATAGATGTTTTCTAAAAGCTTGTAATGGAATCCATATAAATGAACTCCCATTTCCATTTAGGAATTGGAATTGGATGTAGTAAACCACCTGGATGCTTTCACTCTACTTTTACCTGTTGATAACCCAAACACCTAGCGACAAACTCTAATACCTCTTTCTTTAGATTTGGCCAATAGTTTAATTTATTCACAGTTTTTAGAGGCTTTTGATATCCCATATCACCTAAATACATATTGACATGAAATTCCCACAAGATAAGCTTCTTGAGCTCATTGTTGTCTGACACATCGATCTTCTCCCTAAATATGACCAAACCATATGCTGTGAGATGATAGTCCACATATTTTTCACCTATACCCTGTTGTTGTAACCTATGCCTAAGCTCCCTATACTTTTCATCATGTTGTCTTGCCTGTAAGATCTGATCCTGTAAATTTGTCCCATATGAACTCATAGTTTCTATGTGATTTACTTGTACTCTTCTATTGAGTGCATCTACAAAGTCAAGCTCAAAGTCAAACTCACTGAGCATGGGAAACCACCTAGCTTGCCTAGAATTCAGATTAGGTTGGTCAAATAAGTATCTCAACCCATTGTGATCACTCATCAGCACAAGACTCCTACCAAGATGGTACTGCCTCCACATCTTCAATGCATGAATGATCATTGCCAACTCAAGATCATGTGTCACATAGTTCTGCTCATGCTCATTCAGTTTCCTCGACTCATAACATACCGCCTGTCCTTCATGTATCAGGACTCCACCAAGTCCTTTGGATCTGAAATTTTTAGAACTAGAGCGTTGGTAAGAAATTACTTCAACTAGTCAAAAATTGTTACAAATTCATTTGTCCATTAAAATTTATTTCCTTTCCTCTGCAATGATGTAATAGGATAGGAAAACCGTGAGAAGACCCTGATGAACCTCCTATAATAACTTGTTAACCTCATCCACATTCCTATGATTTTCCCATTCCATGATAGTTGTTATCTTTTTCGGATGCACTGTTATGCCTTCCTTGCAAACCACATGCCCCAAATAATGTACCTTTGTCTAAAAGAAGTTGCATTTACTAAGCTTGGCGTACAACTGATTCTCTTTTGGAAATCTCAATATTGTTTTTAATTGTTCGACATGCACTTCCTCGTTCTTATAATATATCAATATATCATCAATGAATACAATACCAAACTTTTACAAATAATAACGCAACACACTATTCATTAAACACACGAAAGTAGTCGGGGCATTAATCAAACCAATAGGAACCACAACAAACTCATAATTTCCATACCTGGTATGGAAATAAGTCTTGTAGATATCCTATTCTTTGATGCATACTTGATGATATCCTGATCTCAAATCAATCTTCGAGGACATCGTTGCTCCCTTTAAGTTGATCAAACAAGTCATTCATCCTCGGCAACAAATACTTGTCCTTAATCGTCACCTTGTTCAACTATTTGTAGTCGATACACAACCTGAGAGTACCATCCTTCTTCTTTACGAACAAAATTGGTGCACCCCAAAGTGACACACTTGGCCTAAGGTATCCCTTTTTAAGCATTTTATTCAACTACAACTTCAATTCCACTAGCTTTGGAGTGCTTATCCTGTGAGGTGCATTTGATGTTGGTGTTGCCCCTGGCACCAACTCACTAGAAAATTCCACTTCCCTGTGAGGCGGTAACTCTAAAATCTCTGTTTGGAATACATCTTGAAACTACTGTAAAATAGGATACCTCTTTATGACTTTTTCATCCTCAACGTCCTTACCTTTATTAATGAAAAAATGCACTACAAAAAACACACACCCTTTCTTGTGAATGCACTTTGCCTGAATAGTTGTAACTATTTTAATCAATGTTGCCTTCTTCTTACCCTGTAAGATTATTTTTTCTCCATTTTCATCGAAGAACTCAATAACCTTCTCATAAAAATTCACCTTAGTCCTGTGAAGATACAACCAATCCATACCTAAAAGCATATTTTATGAACCCAATGGGAATACATTCAGATGTGTTGATGTTGGAATACCATTCAACTCAAATGCATAATATCTTACCCAATGATGAACTCCCTTCTTAATGCATGATCCAAATGCACTAACATGTAACATATAAACAACCAAACCTACGATCATATAAACCTGCGAACCTGAGGTATTGCTCGTTTCGGTGGCCATTCACCTTTAGCTTTTTTATTCCCTTTCCAACCATGCTTAGTCTTTCTCTTACGCTTAGATTTAACATACAAGTGCTTCAAATTCCCAATCACTTTTTCAAGCGACCGATGCTCATCATACTCATTATGATCCTTAAATGGTAATGATAATCCACTAAAAAAACTTTGAACCTTGGCCTTCTCATGCTTGAGATATTGTACATACCTCAATAATTCCAAGAACTTAGCTGTGTACTCCTCATCTGTCGTCGATCCCATCTTCAGCTCATAGAATTCCTTGGCTTTACTGGCAGAGTACCTTTATGACAAGTAATTTTTCCTAAAAGTCCCTTGAATTATGGCCAACTCAACTCCTCTATCCTAATGTCTCTGGCAAGCTTCAAATATTACCACAAGATGTCTAATTTCCCTTTGAAAATAAAAATATCTAGCTTGTCCTTCATATTCTCTGTGTAGTCATGCATCTCAAAGAATTTCTTCATCCTAAGTAACCATGCCACTGCATCTTCTGTTTTCTTCAACTTTCCATCAAATTTAGGTAGTTTGGCTTTCTTGAACACATCTAGCAAATATCCCCTGTCATTCCTCCTGTAAGGATGATAGTGATCGTGACCATGACACTTGTATAAACCAAAACTAGAGTAGAACCCATGTCCATTGCCTCTCCTACCAGGTGTATCCAAGAACCTTCCATCTCTAACCGTGTCACCTCTATCTAACCTGTGCCCACCATGAGAAATACTTCCATATGCCCCATTAGTCCTATCCTCCTATCCATAACTGATATGTGGTTTTCCATGTCTCTACAAGTCTTGAAAACTCTGAAAGGATAACTACGTGGACCTCTGCTTGTTTTTCTTGTGCCTTGGCAAGCCTTTCATGCGACTTCGGTCATTTTCCTCCTTGCAACTTCTGATATTTTCCTTTAAACTCCTCAAAGCATCTGATATGTGATGGGAGTACTCATCTTTTGTTTTCTCATCTGATCTGTAAGGGGAGTCTCGTAAACTGTAATCCACCATTTTTATAGTCATCTTTGATCTTCTTCTTCCTTCAAGTATATCATGTCAGCTAAACCAAACTACAAATATAATAAACATACCCCAGTGAAGTTCAGGTGAGGCTATCTCATCTGCAAAATAGTCCAAATTAACATGATACATGTATAATCATAATATCAATGTATCGACGTCATGCATGACAATACCAACTCATGACCTCATGCATGACCACCATAACCATGAAAATACATGCATAAAAACCACATAGGAAACTGAAATGCATGCATGGAAAACACATTTCACCCATCCATTCCAAGCATTGAACCATGATATAATACCAATTTGTAACCACCTCCTCCCACATTTACCCAAGTTCACCATTCTACCGGGGTAAACAAGTGATGAAGAGTTATTATGATATGGATCAACCTCCTAAGTATAGTTAAGGAAGTGGAATCGACAAATCAAAACTGTAATGACCTTCCTTGGGAGATATAGGACCCCCAAGAGTTAAACCACCCCTCCAGGTAGCCAAACCCTTAGTCATATTGACCTTTCACTGACCTGGACTCCCAGTCACAATCACAAGCTTGAATCCATGCAACTATAGGCCTCTAGTCGTATACATAAGACTGCAAAGCAGCGACTGCAAACCCAATTTCTCAATTATGAGCATGCAACTATGGAATTTGTGCCACATTTTCAGGGCTGGTCTCCATATCAATGCCCATAACTTGATGATACTTTCCAAAACAATAAATGACACAAGGAAAAAGCCTCTAACATAAAACTTGATCAAGGACTTCATCTAACCAAGCCTAACCAAGACAAAAATTTCGTCAAACACATCGTGAACATGTAATCTACAGGTCATGAATGCATATTTAAACATATGGGTCTCATACTTATCTGAAAATAATCAAGAAGGTCTAATGCCCTCTCCTAATAGTTGCAATAACATATATTAGCTCATGCATTGATTAACCATTCATCAACAAATCAAACATATAAAGATCCATAGCTAGAACCTATTATGAAGCCATGCATATAACCATCATATAACCAGAATAATAACCATGATAAAAAAACCATTAAAGCCACATAATAACAAGTATAATTACTCATGAAATACAATAGGAAAAAATATCTTATTAACATATGCAAAATCCAACCAAGTCAGGGACTTCCAAGTACCTCCCAACCATATATTGGGTTGAAACAAATATTTCTTTCATCCAATCACCCCCATGCCATATTAAAAACATCAATCTAGGACTCACAACAAAACAATCAGGCTTCCTCGTGCTTTACCGCAATCCTGCCAAAATAAGTCAAAGGACTCCTAGGCCCGAAGCAAACACCTACACAACCAGGCTTTACTGCAATCCTACAAAAACCAGTCAAGGGATCACTAGGCCCTAAACAAGCTTGGAAGCCTTCAGGATTGATTCACCAATACCTTGAGTATTTTTCTCATCTTCACCCTTAGGCTTTACTTCAAACCTACAATTACCGGTCAAGGGATTCCTAGACCCTTGGGAATTTTCCTGAGACCATCTCACCCGATTCCAAAACCATCTGATAATCCAAAGCTCAACCCAATGAAAGCACCCCATCATACTATGGCTATTCAAAAATGGCAAGGAAAAGTTGAAACCACTTACACCCAGCAAAACCCATGCTAATGACAGCAAGAGAACCAAATATACACATGCATGCCAAAACTAGCAAGGAAATCATACATGCAACTCGATACCTGCAAGTAATCTCGTTGTAGCTGCTTGATCCAACTCTTCCTTGCTCGATCTTTTCTTTCCTTTATTTTCTTGTCCTTCATTTGCCTTCCTTTCTCCAACGCTAGAGTGCTCCATGAATTCTTTAAGTGTGCAAGATTACAAGAGAGAGAGAGAGAGAGTTCCAAGCTAAAATTGACAAAAGGTTGTGGATTTATTCTCAAAATCCTTTCTATCATTGAGGCCTCTAATTTCTCCAATTTCCTCTAATTTTCCTTTCTTTTCCTCCTCACATGCAACCTATGACATTTCACCTTCCTTTTCTCCTATTTTCCTTTATTTTCATAAATAGAATGCCAGTTAATGCCTCTTTTCATTTTCAAAGCCTTTGCCATAATAAACCAAATGAACACCCACTAGGATGTTTTGCCCAAAATTAAGCTTGGAACACGTATCCCATGACCTTAGTCTTATTTTTCCTTTATTAACTTTAGTACATGAACTTTTAACTCGGGGATGTTAAATTACATTTCCTTAATATATTTTGTTATATTATTAAATGGAGCAACAATTTATCCAGATCAAGGAGGGGCCTCGGGAAAGATTGTCCCCTATCCCCCTTTATTTTGTTTAATTTCCAAAGGCTTAAGTAAGCTACTTAAATAAGTATAATAAAATGGTAGTATAAACGGGGTACCCATTGGAGTCTCACACAATACCTCATATCTACTATTTGTAGATTATATATTGATTTTTCGTGAAGGTACAAGAAGGGTCATTAACAAATTCAAGGGTATCATGGATTTATTTTGTAAAGTGATTGTCATGGTTATTAATATGGAAAATCATTGATGTCCATATGGGGGGGTGTTCTTATGGGGAATATCTAAAAAGGAATAAAACTTTAATGCATAGTTATTTTGGTATAAGATGATTTTACTATAATATTGTTTGAAATATTTGGGTTTCTTTTTGAAGCCAAATAAATAAAGTGTTTGGCAATGGACAATAACTAAAGTGGAGAAGAAAATAAACACATGGTGCAATAGATGGTTGTCTAGAGAAGTTCATTTGGTTTTGATAAATGCAGTTTTGGAAACAATTCAAGTCTATTGGATATTATTGTCTTAGAATCAAAATATGTTTTGGAAACCATTAAGCGGATTTTCTACAAATTTTTCTAATGTGGAGACCAAGAAAAGAAAGGATTGGTGCTTACCTCTTGGAAAAAATTGGCACTTTTTTCTCTTTTCAAAAACTCTTGTTGTAGAAAAAAATGTAAGGAGGATAATTCAAGGAACATGTATGCAGATTTAGATAGTAAGAAATAAGTATATTTCCCATCATTTAGTGGAGGATTGGATCAAAATTCCCATCAAACAACAAAAATGATGCTACAATAATATGGAATTCTATTGCCTATGATTTCTATTTGGATGGAAATTGGTTGATTTGACAAATTGGAAAAGCAGATAAAGTGCAAATTGGTCTCAACCCCTGGGTAGGTAGCAAAGGAATATATAGCCTTCCCTTTTAGATGATTCAAAAGTTAAGGAATAAATATTATTTTCATCTTAGATAGGTTGTAAACTAGGCAAGACCACAACTTGGCACAAACAATGGTTATCATGGGAAAAATTGGTTTGAGGACAAATAATGGAAAATATGTACAAATCAATTGGTAGGAAGAATTTTAGGCTCAAGGAAGAACAATATTAGGCTACAAAGCACTAATTATGGATGGAAGAGATGACTAACATATTTGGTAGCAGGAAATTATATGGAAATTAAAATGCCCAGCTGAAAATGAGATTTTTATGTGGTTGAGCTTACAAAATAAGGCTCCCACATGGGATTTTATCCATAATAAGAATTTTACAAGGCCAATATGGTGTTGTAAATGGTGCAAAGAAGAAAAAAACAACAACTCATCTCATGCTAGAATGTCCATATTCAAAAAATGTATGGAAAGAGGTGGACATATTAATAGGCATTGAGAATATTTGGGAAGAAAGAACTATTGAAAGGGTCCCTTAGTACCCATTGTAATAGAAAAGAGACTTCCAATATTAGAGCAGCACCACTTAACACGATCTGGGAAGTATGGCTTGCCAAAAATCTAAATCTATTTGAAGATAAATAATCATTTCCCTCAAATGCATTTCCTAGCCCTTGAATATCCTAAATACCTAAACATAGGTGTAGGAAAAATACATCTCTCATATGAAAGGTGAAGTGCTAGTAAATCAAGAAAATCCATGGGCATTTTCTCATTGTGCATCACAATGGAACCCTTTCAAAGGAGGTTCAAGAGGCATTCCATACTTATGTTCATAGACAATATTGCTGTTAAAGTTTGAATTGGTCAAGAAACTAATAAGTTATGTGAATTGATGGCTTTAAAGTTAATCCTAAAGCTAGCACAAGAATTTGATGTAACAAAATTATAATTTTTTGAAGATTTAAAGTTGGTTATCCAATTATGCACAAAGAAATTTCTCAAAGGGGTTTTATATCATGCCCCTTATTTGATGAAGTTTTCAATATACTAACATCTTTCTCATATACATATTGTCTCATATTTATTAGGATAGGAATAGTGTTGCGGATCGGATCTCAAATTTTTAAGTTGGGATAGAACAAGGAACTTGATTTATTTTAGTATCCAAAGTAGACACACCACAAAATATATTCATGAAGATTGGGCCTAACATTGGCCATTATAGTTTCTATCTCCGTTTTTAGATAGTGATGGGCCTTCAAAGGTCTATGGATGAATTATTAATGTACTTTTTGAAACATCATTTTTGTTCCTTTTAAAGAGGCTACTAATGTAACTAAACAGGAACAACTTTTAGTTTTTTGGTGTGATGGTGGATTGAACATAAGAATGTCATGTAAAGGGCTTAACACCACTTATGAATTCCATGGGAATCTCACTTTGTATTTTTGTTTTTGATAATCCTTAGACAAGTTGAATGTTGACCTTAAAATCCCTTATCAAAACCCTAAAAAATTGAGTTATTACATTTATATTATTATGTTGTTATGTAGGCTAGAACCTTTCATTGTATCCTTTCATTATAAATGTACCCTTTGTCTCCTATGTATATACCAAGGAGACCGACCCTATTGTATTTTGTTGTATTAATTGTGAAAGGAGGTTCCATCCTCAAATTAGATTGTATTAATTGACTTATTATCATTTTTAAGGTGTAAGGTCTATAACATTTGGTATCAAAGCATACAAACGTAGGGTTTCGTTACTTCAAAGGCGTCATCATGGAATTTTTACTACTACTTTTTTTTTTGGAAGTTTCAAACTGTAAAATTTTAAGATGACTAAGAAGAGATCTTAAAGTACATCTAATACAAATTTAGTTTATGGTTTTCTATACTTTTAGATATACGCCATGTGGAAATTAGGGTTTCTTAATGGTCCTAAAATCGGTTTGAAATTATTGATCTTGCAATTTTCATTATAACAATTTTTCAAGGATACTTCAAATCATGAAAATTTTAAGAGCCCCAGTAGAGATCTTGGGGTATAAAAAATAAAAAATTTGGATTATGATTCACTACAAATTTGGAGATATACCTTGTGGAATTTAGGGTTTTTTAATAGTATTAAATCAATTTCAAATTACCGATATTATAATTTCTTATGTAGCTTTCTCCCGGAGAAGTTTAAAATTGTGAAATTTTTAAGGATATGAGGAGACATAGAGAGGTATATTTGGAAAAATATATATTAGAACAAATTTGTTATAATTGTGATTGTCATTAGACCAAAACCTATAGGCATTAGTCTCTGCTACAATCGCTAGAGTTAGCATCCACGAGAGGCGGTTATTCCATGTTGTGAAACACATGGGTAGCGTCGAACCTATTTTACAACAATCTCCATCAAGCACAAGTCGGGTGAGTTTTGAACTCGAGACATTTCGCTCTGATACCACTTGTTAGAATTACGATTGTCATTAGGCCAAAAACCGTAGGCATTTGTCTCCACTACAATCACAAAAGTTAGGATCCACGAGAGGTAGTTAGTCCATGTTGGGAAACACACAAGTAACATTGAACCCAATGTCCAAAAACAATTTCTCTTGGGAAGAGGCCACAAAATAGCAAGTTTTTGGAAAGTTTCCATAACTTTACAAATAGTCTACAAATTAGGGTATTAAAAAATACGTAACTTACAATTGGCATAACTTTTGATTAGAGTGTGTATTTTTGGTGATTTGGAATTTGTGATAAAGAGGAAAATATGATCATATTAGTTATTCACATGGCTCATTAAGGTGCTTCAAAAGTTATTTCACCACTTAAAACTCCAAAAATCTCATCCATGGATCATTAATAAATAGAAGATGTCTAATGCTAGTTATCCAAGTTGGAAAGTCAATTGTCACGTGTGGAATAGAAGATGAAGGAAAACATGGAAGAAATACAAAATTTTGTCAAGGAAGAAATACAAAAATCCATCAAGGATGAAATATGAAAGTCCATAAATTCAAATACAAATATTCTCTTAGGGATCCTTCCTAAAAAAGATATGGAGATCCTAAGAAATCATGAAAACAAGGAGAACAATCTTATTGAAACTAAATTACATTTAGAGAGTACTTTAACTCGATTGTATAGAAAATTTATTAAAGAATGTTAAGTCCCTATATTAATAGCGTAGTCCCTTATTATGTTATTGTAGTCCCCCTTATTGTTATTATTGTACCCCTGTAACCCCCATATTGTTATTATTGTGCCCTTAAATTATTATTGTTAGGTCGGCTAGGATTACATTGTGGCCCCACTAGGATTACATTATGGCCCCATGGACTCCTATATATAGAAAGGAGGTTTTGTAATTTGAATCATCAAGGTGGCTAGACTATGCCCAGATATATTAGAAGCTTCCCACTTGAGAGCAACTTGACTACAAAATTAATGATATACTTTGTTTATTTTTGATTAGTTCCAACATTTATTCAGGCTTTTGAGATTCTGGGTTATAAGCAGTTATAATGAATTTCACTCTAAAATTTTTCTACAAAAGTTGAATCCAAAGGCCTTTGAGTGGAAGCCAAAATCTTGGGAACATCTTATGAAATTTGAACTTGGTTTCATAATATTTGGGAACATGATCTGTGCAAGTTAGGTCATTTTGCAGGCTCCTGAATTTAACCTAAACAGGTCATCGTGGTATTTTCGTAATAAATTTTTTTCTACGAAGGTTCAAAAGCTAAATTTTTTAGAGTGCAGAGCCGTAATCCTGAGGAATATCGTCGCAAAATTTAAGATATTGGTTCACAATATTTTCAGAGATATGATCTGTGGAAGTTAGGGCTTTTTGAGGCTTCTGAATTTCATCTAAAAGAGGTGATCGTGGGAAAATCTTCATATCTCTCTCTCTGAGCATCGGATTGGAATGTTGTAAAACGTGGCCACAAGTAAACAGACTGTAGTTTTTGGTCTATAAATTTCAGGGACAAAGGAGGAAACAATGACACGTGGCAAGTCGTACAAGTTCACTCTACTGAACCAGTCCATAATTAGGTCATCGTAGGAGATTAGGCACAACTGTGTCTTAAAGAATCCAAATTAGGTCAGACCTATGGCATTCTAAAGAGAATTCAGAGGGCTACCTCAGTGCCAAATTTCAGATATTGAATATCTGAAATCACAAAGGTAATTCAATTTCAATATCAAGCTCCTCAAAAGCAAGTAAAAGGTGTGTAGTTGGTTTTTAAAGTTGCATAACATTTGTTTGAAAAAGAAGTTTGAAGTGATTCCAAGGGCATATTTTAGAATTTTTATCAGTATTGGGTTCTATAATGCCTCCAAAAAATAATTCCATACCCATTAAGCCCTCAAAAAGCTATACTATGATGCATGAAGAGGAAGAATTGCAGTATGAGATATCAAAATTATGGTACCAAGTGCAACAAATTTCGATCTTACGAAGAGCAACCGAAGATGACATAGATGGTTTAAAAGCAGAAATGGAGGCTAATTTGGATGGTTTGAAAGATCAAATAATATCTATTATGGATGATAGGTGTTGGAAGATCACATCGGAACGCCAACCTTAGGATTACCAACTCTAAAGGATAACCTATATCTTTGGTCAAGATAAATGAAACATCAAGAAGATCGGCGTCACATTAACAGTTGAAGCAATCACGAGAACCAGAACTCGACAAAGTAGTCCAACTTTAGAGTATCTCAACAAGTGGAAGAACTTTCCTGTAGAAGATTCCACATGGGAGGATGAGAATTTTATATAGAAGCATCAAGAAATAATCAAGCATTGAGGACAACACTTGTTTGAAGGAGAGGGGCATGTTAAGTCCCTATATTAATAGTGTAGTCCCTTATTATGTTAGTGTAGCCCCCCTATTGTTATTGTTGACACTACTTGCCTTTTACATATTGTTATTATTGTGCCCTTAATTATTATTGTTAGGTCGGCTAGGATTACATTGTGGCCCCACTAGGATTACATTATGGCCCCATGGACTCCTATATATAGAAAAGGAGGTTTGTAATTTGTATCATCAAGAATTGTTCATTCATGTGATGTATTAGGTTTTCCCCTTAGAAACATAACGGCTTATTTCTAAGGTGTTGATATCTCTTTTCTTCTATTTTTGGAGTTGGTTTCACAACATTTGGTATCAGAGCTTTGAGATTCTAGGGTTTCGCTGCTCCAAACAGGTTATCGTGGAATTTTCGCTATAAAATTTTTTCTACAAAGGTTCAGAATCTAAAAATTTTAGAGTGCAAAGCCAAAATCCTGAGGAACATCATCGCAAAATTTCAGAGCTTGGTTCGTAATATTTTCGGAGATATGATCTGTGCAAGTTAGGTCATTTTGCAGGCTCCTGAATTTAACCTAAACAGGTCATCGTGGTATTTTCGTAATAAATTTTTTTCTACGAAGGTTCAAAAGCTAAATTTTTTAGAGTGCAGAGCCGTAATCTACGAAGATATATAAATGCATAAGGTGAATATTGGTTCACAATATTTTGGAAGATATGATACGTAGGAAGTTAGGGCTTTTGGAAGCTTGAATTTATCAAGGTGATCGTGGGAAAATCTTCATATCTCTCTCTCTGAGCATCGGATTGGAATGTTGTAAAACGTGGCCACAAGTAAACAGACTGTAGTTTTTGGTCTATAAATTTCAGGGACAAAGGAGGAAACAATGACACGTGGCAAGTCGTACAAGTTCACTCTACTGAACCAGTCCATAATTAGGTCATCGTAGGAGATTAGGCACAACTGTGTCTTAAAGAATCCAAATTAGGTCAGACCTATGGCATTCTAAAGAGAATTCAGAGGGCTACCTCAGTGCCAAATTTCAGATATTGAATATCTGAAATCACAAAGGTAATTCAATTTCAATATCAAGCTCCTCAAAAGCAAGTAAAAGGTGTGTAGTTGGTTTTTAAAGTTGCATAACATTTGTTTGAAAAAGAAGTTTGAAGTGATTCCAAGGGCATATTTTAGAATTTTTATCAGTATTGGGTTCTATAATGCCTCCAAAAAATAATTCCATACCCATTAAGCCCTCAAAAAGCTATACTATGATGCATGAAGAGGAAGAATTGTAGTATGAGATATCAAAATTACGTTACCAAGTGCAACAAATTTCGATCTTACGAAGAGAAACCGAAGATGAAATAGATGGTTTAAAAGCAGAAATGGAGGTTAAGTTTGGTTTTTTGAAAGATCAAATAATAGCTAATATGGATGATAAATTAGTGGAAGATCACATCGAGCATCAACAACAAGTTCTCCAACTCTCAAAGGATAACCTAACTTTGGTGCAGAATCTAATGAAACAACAAGAAGATCAACGTCACATTAAAAGTTACAGAAGCAATCACGAAACAACAATCACACAAACCGTCCCGATCAACTTTAGAAGGTATCTCAACAAGTGGAAGAACTTTCTGCAGAAGATTCACATAGGAGGATGGTACATATCCACCATGGAAATAATCAGCTTGTGGATTAACACTTTTTTTCAAGGAGAGGGGCATGTTAGGTCCCTATATCACTAGTATAGTCCCTTATTATTGTTAGTGTAAACCCCTTATTGTTATTATTGTACCCTTGTAACCCCCATTTTGTTATTATTGCCCTTAAATTATTATTGTTAGGTCGGCTAGGATTACATTGTGGCCCACTAGGATTACATTATGGCCCCATGGACTCCTATATATAGAAAGGAGGTTTTGTAAATTGTATCATCCAAAAATTGTTCATTCATGTAATGTATTGGAGGTTGCCCCCTCGAAGTGGCTTATTTCTAAGGCGTTGATATCTCATTTCTTCTATTTTTGGAGTTGGTTACACAACATTTGGTATCAAACTTGAGATTCTAGGGTTTCGCTGCTCTAAACGAGGTTATCGTGGAATTTTTTTCGCTATAAAATTTTTTTACAAAAGTTAAGAATCTAAAAATTTTTAGAGTGCCAAAACCAAATCTACGAGAACATCATCGCAAAATTTGAGAGCTTGGTTAGTAATATTTTGGAGATATGATATAGAGTAGCGTCATTTTTTGCGGGCTCTGTACATGTTATACGGGTCATCGTGGTATTTTCCTTATAAATTTTTTTCTACGAAGGTTCAAAAGCTAAATTTTTTAGAGTGCAGAGCCGTAATCCTGAGGAATATCGTCGCAAAATTTAAGATATTGGTTCACAATATTTTCAGAGATATGATCTGTGGAAGTTAGGGCTTTTTTAGGCTTCTGAATTTCATCTAAAAGAGGTGATCGTGGGAAAATCTTCATATCTCTCTCTCTGAGCATCGGATTGGAATGTTGTAAAACGTGGCCACAAGTAAACAGACTGTAGTTTTTGGTCTATAAATTTCAGGGACAAAGGAGGAAACAATGACACGTGGCAAGTCGTACAAGTTCACTCTACTGAACCAGTCCATAATTAGGTCATCGTAGGAGATTAGGCACAACTGTGTCTTAAAGAATCCAAATTAGGTCAGACCTATGGCATTCTAAAGAGAATTCAGAGGGCTACCTCAGTGCCAAATTTCAGATATTGAATATCTGAAATCACAAAGGTAATTCAGTTTCAATATCGAGCTCCTCAAAATCAAGAAAAAGGTGTGTATTTGGTTTTTAAAATTGCATAATGTTTGTTTGAAAAAAGTTTGAAGTGATTCAGGAATATTTTAGAATTTTGTGATATTGGGTTCTATAATGCTACCTCAAAAATTATTCCCTATACCCATTAAGCAGTAGAAAAGCTATACTATGATGCATGAAGGGAAGAATTGTAGTATGAGATATCAAGTCGTTACCAGAAGTGCAACAAATTTAGATCTTACGAAGAGCAATTGAAGATGAAATAGATGGTTTAAAAATAGAAATGGAGGCTAAGTTGGATGGTTTGAAGGATCAAATAATAGCAAATATGGATGATAAATTAGTGGAATATCACATCGAGCATCAACAACAAGTTCTCCAACTCTCAAAAGGATAACCCAACTTTGGTGCAGAATCTAATGAAACAACAGGAAGATCAACGTCATTAAAAGAAGTACAAGCAATCACGAAGCCAAAGAACTCGACTTCTGATGCGATCAACTTCAAGTATCTCAACAAAGTGGAAGAACTTTCTGTGAAGATTCCATAGGAGGATAGAATTGAATATATAGAAGCATCGAAAATAATCAGAATTAGAGACAACACTTGTTTGAAAGAAGAAGCATATTTAGTCCTATATTAATAGTATGATCCCCTTATTATGTTCAGTGTAGCCCCCATATTGTTGGTATTATTAACACACCTTTATATTATTATTATTGTGCCCTTAAATTATTATTATTAGGTGGCTAGGATTGCATTTAACTTTGGCCCATGGACTCTAACCTATATATAGAAAGGAGGTTTTGTAATTTGTATCATCCAAGAATTGTTCATTCATGTAATGTATTGGAGGTTTCCCCCTTGAAGTGGCTTATTTCTAAGGTGTTGATATCTCTTTTCTTCTATTTTTGGAGTTGGTTTCACAACAAATAACCTTAATTATGATCTTTAAATCCAAGATCCACATCAAAAGGGCTTCAAATTAACACCATGAAACTACTTCATTTGGAAGATCGATATGAGGAATTTTGATGGTAACAATCCTATAACATGGATATTCCATATGGAGCAATACTTTCATCTACACCAAGTG
This sequence comes from Pinus albicaulis, assembly GCA_034641835.2. Taxonomy (NCBI): domain Eukaryota; kingdom Viridiplantae; phylum Streptophyta; class Pinopsida; order Pinales; family Pinaceae; genus Pinus; species Pinus albicaulis. The sequence goes on along the minus strand of CM076578.1, from coordinate 1,730,166,491 downwards.
ACAACCTTACAAAATTTGAAACAACATAAAATGGATGAAAGAAGAGCAAAATGAATATGTTTCAATTGTGATATAAATGTGGTGGGAGGAAATTATTCTACGTAGACTATGAAGAGGGAGAAGAACAAGAATTGGAACCATCAAAAGATTTAGAAGTATAAGATACTCTGTTAACATATTGCCCTGCATTGGATAGCATTAGTACTCCACAAACCCTCAAGATAAAAGGATATATCAAAAATAAAAAGGTAACAATTTTGATTGCTTCTAGTAATACCCATATATGCAACAATTACAAATTTGCAAAATTTCTCAATTGCTATGTGTTTCTAGCATCAAAATTTCAAGTAATGATTGTATATGGAGGTACCATAAATTGTTTAGGGGTGTGCCATAGTATTATGTTGAATATGGAGGATTTTTTGGATGATCCTATGATTGCAATCAAAATGGGTGGTGTTGATGTTGTATTCACAGTCAAATTGTTACAATCAATAGGAATAATGGCCCTTAATTTTCAAGATATTTTCATAATATTTCCTTAAAAAGTAAGAAAATTGAGCTTTGAGGTATCAAAGGGTATCCATATAAAGTGATAAGCTCTAATAACATGACAAAAGCACTCAAAAATGAGCATCATGGTGTAATTGTACACTTATACTCACTATATGTTCAAACACTTATAACCTTTGCTCAAGTGGATCTGTAAATATTTATAAAAAATCATTCAAAGGTATTTGGAGAGATGCTTAAAGGTCTTCTACTTGCTCAAGATCATGATTGTAACATACCATAACCCCTACTATCCCTATCCCATACTAAGGTTAGAAGGAGGTAGTCACTAAGATGGCCCAACCTTGAAAGCCTAGTTATGGAAATAGGGTCTAATTTTTTTCGACCTTTTACAACTTCTTCAAATATCAAAACGAATGACATCGTTACATCTCTCTCGTCAAGACCTTTCCAGCGATATAAAATTTTCTCTTATGTGATTAAAGGAACAAAATATATGTCCATTTAAATTATGGCCTACCAAATAATGCTACACCATCTAACCTTCCATTTGGTGCCCACGTGGCTACCCATGTGATATACCACATCACACTCATGTGGTATTGGTTGACTCATTCATGACTAGCCACGTTATACTGCTTCCATGGCTCACGGAACATGCACATACATTATAACGTAAGGTTTAAACCCCTTCCAAATATATACATATCGTGCAAACACCCTATACCCCACCTCATCGCAAAGATTAAATCTCAGGAATTCCTCTTACAGTCTTCCACCTAATCTTCTAGGGAGAACCTTCTAGGATTGTGTGGATCCTCGTGGACCCCATTGTTAATGTGTCCCAATACCTTCATTACAACTACACACTTGACTCCATCCTTCCACATCAACCCAATCACTCCCTTTGTGATGCATTCAACACTACCACGTTGATCTGACCCATTTTAACTTACGAGGTGACGTGGGAAACCTACGAGGTTTACCTGCTCTAATACGACGCATCCAATGACACACCTTTCCATGACATCCCAGAAATAAAATCCTGGGATTTTTCCATAGTGCCTCCATTCAAAACCTTTGGGGTTTAGGACGTTGGTATGTTGTCATCAAAATGAAATTTCGAGGTGAAATCAGATGACTTCATCCCATCCACATGGCCTTCTATGAGAGTGTCATGTGTCACATTATTTGAGCCCTCTTGGATCCGTGAAAAGGATAAAACAAGGTGCCACAAGGGCACCACGCCACCCTCTCTTCCATGTCATTCACCTCATCATCCAGGGTCCCATCACAAGTTCCAACCCCTTGCGACACAAAGGTTTCATGTATTATTTAATTGGGGTTTTCCCTTCATCGCTTTGTACTGGGTCAATTAACTAGCCCTACTGCACCAAGTCACCCTAGGGATAAAATCCCAACCAGATTGCCATGAGCTCCTATTGAATTCTCTCAGGTAAAACCTATGGGACACATGGCACTTAGCTCTCAACAACCTAGATTTCTCCTTGTTTAAGCACTTTATCACAACACCTGGTCACAAGATCGAAGATGTGTTAATCCATTTCCTACCAAAGTCTCGTGCTTCGAACTTGAGGATCCAACCGTGCACTTGGTAATTGTTACTGCACGTATAAGAACTTTCGCCAAGGCATCGAACACATGGTTTGTAGATATAAAAGGGTATAAGTAGGCCCTTCCAGGCTATCCCTCTTAAGCCTTACCAAGACTTGACCATGGCCTTTAATCCACTGTACGCATATGTTCTTTTATTCCAATATTCCTATTCCTATTCCTATATATCTATATAAATATATATATATATATATATATATATATATATATATATATATATATATATATATATATATATATATATATATATATATATATATATATATATATATATGTATATGTATGTAGGCTCAGGATGGATTCAGGAATAAACCATTTCCTAAAGAAAACATTCAGAGAGAACTTCTATACAGGAAGTCACAGTCCTTGTTGTTAACATGAGAAATTTATCAACATAGTGGCCAGATATTCAAACATGTCAATGCAAGTAATTAATCATTAACAAAGATTACCCATCTCTTCATACACGATCAATCCTAATTTAATTTCAATCTCAAATATATTCATGGGAAATAAGCCATTCCTTAAAATATTTACACAACATATTGATATCCCTCATTAATGCAGGAAAACAACACTCCTCAACATTATGATGACATTATTTCAGCACAATCAAAGACATGGTATTCACATGCATAAGACATAAGAGAATGATTATCTTATAAGAGATTTGGAAATTGAGAATGGGACTCTAACTCTCTACCCAACCTTAGACAAGATACAATCACATTTACTTGAAGTTGTCACCCCCAAGCCATATTCCAATGCTTGAGGAGGAGTTCTTTTGACAGGAAACTTAAACAATATTGCCAGCTGAAACAGGTGGTCACAAGATCACTTTGAGGATACCACAATACAAAGAGTCTCAACTCACTTTGAGGAGAAGATAGTCCATGTCAAGGGAAGGTTCATCGGTGGAAAATCCATTGTTGGGTAAAGAGATCACCTCTCTAGGTACTTCATCAATGAGTCAAGCACCAGAGCTTCAATACCAAGGCAAATCTTGGTTGTTCATTAACCCTCACAAATACTTGAGTGTCTCTTCCCAATCTAGTAGCTTCATCAATCCACAAGCTTCTATTTAGTTCTTCAGCCTTCAAGCAAGCTACGTCTCTCTATAATTTTTTCACCCAACAAGCCTCTTTGAGGGTTCCTTAGTTGGTTCACTTTCTCCAAAGCTCAATCACTATGATTCAAATAATTTCTCTCTTGTTACACCTTCGACCCTTGGAGGAATTTCTCCCAATATTCACCACTATGTGTTTTCCCATTTCACATTCGTTATAATGAGTTCTCCACTCTCACCGACCAGTTTTCGTGCTTCCCCAATAGACTAACCATCTGCCTTTCTTGAGGCTCCACACGGTCAACTACCTTGGACAACGTAACCCATTCATGTTCTTTAATTATGTCCTGTATTGCTATGTCATGTGCCTCATCATCTTGGGTCCCACCACAAGTTCCAACCCCTCACAACACAAATGTTTCCCATATTATTTAATTTGTTTTTCCCTTCTTTTCTTTTTTTGGGTGCATTTAACCGATTCCAGTACGTCGAGTCACCCTGGGGATCAAATCATTACGGGATTTCCCTAGGCTCCCAATGAATTCTCTGGGGTAAAACCTCCAAAACATGTTGACAACTATATAGCACTCTTCTCTCAACAATGTATAATTCTCCTTGTTTGAGCGCTTGATCACTAGATGGAAGAGGGTTTAAGCCATTTCCTTTCAAAGTCCTCTGCTTTGGACTTAAGCATTCCAACCCTGCACTTGGTAACTATTACTACACATATCAGGGTCTTCACCAAGGTCTCCAATGCGTGATATGTAGATATACGAGGGTCCTTTCGGGTTATCTCTCTCTCTCTCTCTCTCTCTCTCTCTCTCTCTCTCTCTCTATATATATATATATATATATATATATATATATACACTACACTATCACTTTTGAAAAAAATTCAAGACTTGTTTATTGTGAAAGGCTTTTTGAACATGTGTTGAAAAATTATGTAATTATTAAGACAAAATTGTTTTTAAATTAATAAAATTAATATGTAGTTGGATAAGTCATGTTAAACATGAATGGAATATGACATTATAAGGGGAAATATTGGGTGACTCTTGGAAAAACATAATTGGACAAGTGGCAAGTTTAGTTACACCGCAAATTCGAGTTGGGACAAAAATCCTATAATGTAGGCTAAGTTAACCAACTTTTATGGTGGTTGGATAGTGGAAGTTAAGTGTTAGGAATTTATGATGGGGGTGGTGGTGTTTATGGGTATGTTACGAGGATGTGTGGGGGATACAAGTACCCATTAGTAGTGGATGTGAAAGCAATTGTTATGAACACTAAGAAAAAGTTTGAGGTTGCGGAAAAAACTTATGTAAAACACTATCCAAAAAAAAATTATTGTGATGAGCATTGGAGGAGTGTGAAGTACTGGTAATAGAAAGACCATACTAGGAAAGCAGTATCAAAAATGTTTTTCCCTGATAATGTCATAGTTCTAGGCACGGGGATGTCAAAATTGAAGTAGATTGGCTCAATGTCATAGTACTAGGCACGTGGATGTCAAAATTGAAGTAGATTGGCTCAATTTCTGGACAACAATTGGGTGGAACATGGCTTATCGAGTACACATTGAGTAGCATTCACCTTAGGTTTAACGTTGTATACGTTCAAGTTCTTATACAATAGTTAAAATTTATTTATTTGATTTAAGCCTGGTTATAGTTTATTTAAACTTTATTTGTTTTTGTTAGTAAAAGGAAGAATAAGACAGTTATTAGTTGTTTTATACTGTTACTTTATTTTAAAAATATTATGATTATTGAAAAGAACTAAAATATAGTCAAACATAAAATCCATTGTCATGTAATTATTATTTGATAGATACAGAAACAAAGAGAAATATTGATTATAAAATACATATTTGAAAAATATAATTCATTTTCTTTTAAAAAATAACAATGAAATTGGTAGCAGAGTCTCTACAATTTGTCAATAGGATAGAATTATAAACTATTCTATATACATGTCATTGACAATGCAACTCCCTAATTATATTTCGAAATTAACTCCTTTATGGTAAATGACTATCAAAATTGAAAAACAAAATAGCGCTAACGCAAATGTATATTATATTGTAGGAATATACTAGTTATACAAGTTTTGAGCTACAACAGTAGCTATTTAAAAGTGGGAGGAGACAAATTAATTTATACGACAATAATATTCAGTAAGGAGAGTGAGAATGTGAGTTTCAGATTTAAAGATCTTCGCCTAGTAATATACAATAGTTTCTACTCATTGATTATACAAAGTTCTGAGTTCATAAGGTTAAAAGCACTTATTATGTAAAATAGGTCATAACTCTAATAGAACATGTTAAAAGAAAAAAACACACAAATATAGTTGGAAAACAAAAAAATTGTGCAATGACATACTAACTCACAAAATTCAATCTTAATGAAGTGGTAGGGATAAATACCCTAAATCTAAATACATGGCAATACATGAAAATTTATATCGAAAAAAGAAAGGTAAAAAAAATATGTATGTAAAACTAAACTTTCTCGTAATGATTGTCTGAATTGTGAATAACATAATATTGTTTGAATTTTGAATTGTGAATAACATAATATTGTCTAAATTTTGAATAACATAATAATAGATGAATGAAATTTGGAAATATAAATTAAGATCAAAGGGACAAAACCCTTACTCTTAAAAAAAACTGTAAAAAACAATTAACCCAAGAAATTATGTACAAAATATATAAAATGCAAGAATATCAATTAAAGCTTGTAAATAACAACATTGCAAATATAATTGATAATAAGTCTTGTAAAGCTAAAAACACAAGAAATAGAAATAGAGTATCCATGTTCGTACCTCTCGATTACACAGAAATATTTCACAAATAGTCCAATAATATTACATACCTAGGAATTATGAAATCGTACATTTTGGTTTTCATAGGGACAAACCCTCACCCATCAATTAAAAAAAAATTACTTAAAAAAAAACAGTAAGTTATAGGATATAAACACTAAAAAACCACTCAGATCTTGAGACATTGATGATATCTATAACAATGAGACCTAAAATGACGCCGAGCGGGAGGGTTCTCAATTTCATCATCATGCCTCTTAATTGGAATGTTTAATCTTGCTTCTACCAGAAGAATGTGGGCATATGAGTACCTGCAACAAAAACCCTACACCCATAATTGTATAAAAAAAATTAGGCAACAATTTGTTAAGTCAAGTTTCACTGATGGCGACCCATTTCCATTTAGAGAATTAATGAAGAACCAAAAGTGAGAAACATAGTTAATGGTAATTGTTGAAAAACCATTGAAATTTCCATAAATAGAGAAGGCACTGAGTAAAAACCCTTAATGGAACCATTGCTACTATAGTTAGAGACCAATAAAACCATAAAAACGCTTCAGGTGAATGAAAAATGTCTTAAACAATAGTGAAGACATTCAAAGGGCTAGACTAGTCATTGGTTACCCTGCCGATCTATCACAGAGCGAAGGGCACATGGCCAAGGTTAATGATGTCATATGAGGAACCATAGATAATACCAAGTGCATGCCAACTCATAACCCCTACAAGTTTTTGAGAAACTTTGGGTGCACAACAATAAAATACACAAAAGAAACAATAACGCTAATGCTAAAGTATTGAAACTCCAAATTATTATGCCAACCCTTTGGTTGTGTTATTTTTCAAAGGCGGCTGTCAAAGGAGCAATATGATGCATGTTACATATGTTCTTTACTGATACTTTCACTAGGTTAATAAGTGTTAACCCTCTTTTTACCTTTGTATTATGCAATTTTATATTCTATAAGAAGGTATATTAGAATAGTTAGTGTGTAAAATAATTAGTCATCCACTTAAATAGAACCTGGCTATAATCTTATTTTGAACATGAAAATATGAAGAAGAAAAAAATGATAGTACAATAATAAGTAACACATTTCAGGGTCAATTATATTAATTTCAGGTCCTACAATCAATTATTGTTCTAGGATTTAAGAGAAAATTTTCCAAAGAATGCAAGTTGACATATATGTTGTAATTAGAAAAAATAAATTGTTAGAGTGTTTGGAGATGTTACATCAGCCCAAATTGGCTTGTAGTTTGTAAATTGTAAAGCTTAGCAGGAATAGCATTTATGAGCGTGTGTGTGTGTACACATAAACAAAAGTTATTCCTCATGAGATTTACAATTTATAAGTCAAGGCCTTCTAGCCACATCATTTTCGTACAACCATCCAGTTGATTGATTGAGTTTGTCTACCTCTTCATACACATGCCATTGAGACCAATTTTCAGGCTAAGGATGGATTCTGGAATAAACCATTTCCTAAAAAAAACATTGAGAGAGCTCTTTTATACAATAAGTTGCATTCCTTGGTGTTAACATGAAAAATTTATCAACACAATGGCCATATATTCAAACGTGTCAATACAAGTAATTAATCATTAATAAAGAATACCCATCTCTTTAGACTCATGCAATCCTAGGATAATTTCAATCTTAGAGATATTCATAGGAAATCAGCCATTTCTTAAAATATTTACACAAGATATTGATATCCCTCATTCATGCTGGAAGATAACACTCCTCGACATTATCATGACATTATTTCAACTCAGTAAAAAAAGACATGATAATCACATGCACAAAGACATAAGAGAATACTTATCTTATAAGATACCTGGCAATTGAGATTGGGACTCTAGCTCTCCACCCAACCTTAGACAAGTTACGACCACATTTACTTATAGTTGTCACCCTCGAGCTAGATTCCAATGCTTGAAGTGAAGTGATTTTGAGAGGAAACTTAACCAATATTACCAACTAAAACAGGATGTAACAAGGTCCCTCTACTTTCATCCCCCAACTACAGAAGCTTCCACTCAGTCCTTCCATACTTTTCACACATGATTAACACCCATGTCAGGATACCACAATAGAGAGAGTCTCAACTCACTTTTAGGAGAATATATTCCACATCAAGGGAAGGTTCATCAGTGGATAATTTATTGTTGGGTAAAGAGATCGCCTCTCCACGTACTTCATTAATGAGTTAAGCACTAGAGCTTTATCCCCAAGGAAACTCCTGGTGGTTCATCAACCCTCATAAATACCTAAGTGTCTCTTCCCAATCTAGTGTGTTCATCAATACAGAAGCTTACAATGGGTTCTTCAACCTTCAGGCAAGCCACTCCTCTCTATAGTGTTTTCACCCAACAATCCTCTTTGAGGGTTCCTCATCCTGTTCAATTTATCTAGAGCTCGATCACTGTGATCCTAATTGTTCCTCTCTTGTTACACCTTCGACCCTTGGAGGAATTTCTCCTGGTGCTCACCCTATGTGTTTTTCCACTGTGCATTCCTTAGAATTAGTTATCCGCTCTCGTCGACCTTTTTTCATGCTTCCCCAACAAACTAATTGTCTATCTTTTTTCGAGGGTCCAGGCGGTCAACTACCTTGGACAATGCAACCCATTCGTGTTCTTTGTTTTTTGTCCTTTATTACTTTATATTGGAGCTAAAAGACACATAATATTGTCCTTTATTGATTTATTACACAATCATCTCATTTAAACCTCTTAGGCAATGTTTGATGCATTCAAAATCACCAATTCCTTAAGCAATCTCTCTCCCCAAGCATTTTTAATCTATGTCCCTTTCTCTCTGCCAAAATATATATATATATATATATATATATCTATGTGTGTGTGTTCTTTGTTTTTTGTCCTTTATTACTTGCTATTGGAGCTAAAAGACACATAAGATTGTCCTTTATTGATTTACTACACAATCATCTCATTTAAACCTCTTAGGCAATGGTTGATGCATTCAAAATCACCAATTCCTCAAGCAATCTCTCTCCCCAAGCATTTTTAATCTATGTCCCTTTCTCTCTTACTTAATATATATATATATATATATATATATATATATATATATATATATATATATATATATATATATATATATATATATATAGATATATATATATATATAATGAGGGGAAGTTTAACCAGGGGTTGCCATAATGGCCATGCTATTCATTTGCAACTTACAAGTCTACCACCTAATATCAGGTCTCACAGGTATCCATATGCATAAACTTACTAAGATTGAGCATTTGATTCTAGAAATGTTAAAGGTTGGCATCATTCAACCTATCAAAAGTGATTTATCTTTTCCAATGATGATGGTTACAAAAAAAGATGGTTCATGATGTAGGTGTGCAAATAAATTAAGATTGATGCATTATGGCCCCTAGAATGTGTTACAAAAGATTAGAACTATAGCTTACAAAATGGAGTTGCCTTTATATTTGCGTGTACATCCAATCTTCCATGTTTATTACTTAAATAAGGGCATTGATGAGGAGATCCCAATCCAAACTATTTTACCATAAATTAATGAAAAAGAGAAAATCATACTAGAACAAAAAACAATCCTTGAAATAAGGATTCAACAATTGAGAAATCAAGAAATTGTTGAGTACCTCATCAAATGGAAGAACCTAACATCGGAAGAGGTAATATGTGAAGATGAGGAATTCATGCAGAAACAATCACAATTAGTCAAATCTTAATAACAACACTTATTTGAAGAGGAGGTTCATGTTAAGCCCTAGACAAGCCCCATGATAACCCCGAAACCCCCTATTAAAGTCACAGATATTGAGTTATTACATTTCTATTTCCATATTGTTATGTAGGCCATAACCTTTCATTGTACCCTTTCACTGTAATTATACCCTTTGTCTTCTATATATACACCAAGGACACATAGTCTTAGGATCATCATATATTGTCTTGTATTGTATCCATTGTAAAAGGAGGTTCCACCTCGAAGTGGATTGTATTCATCAACTTCTTATCATGTTTAAGGTATTAATAAAAATATGATTTTTTTCTTTTGAAGAAAAAATGATTATGTAGGTTGGTGTGGTAGATTGGAAAGGTTAGTGGACTACGTAATTTATATGGGTCAATGGTGTATGTCGGGTGCTTAGTTAGTTTAGTGGATTAGGTAAGATTTTGGGTTGTGTGGGTTAATGGGGTGGGTCATTAAGTTAGTTGGCTTAGGTGAGTAAGTTATGTGTGTTAGATTATGGTTGTCTTAATACTTCAACCCATATCCCACTAACAAGTTCAAGCCTAACCCTTAGCCATTATTCTAATAACACCCCTAATCACTAACAAACCACCAATTATTTTAACCATTAAACTAAAACCATAAATTTATTGGCATTTTAATAGATTGAAAAGATTAAAATAAAATCCATTATAAATTTACATTAATTACTAAATACCAAATAATTAAAAAATGAAATAACTATTCATAATAAGCAACTCCAATTCAATCGAAACCATCAATTTATTGGCATTTTAATAGATTGAAAAGATAACAAAAAAAAATCCATTATAATTTAAATTGATTACTAAATACCAAATAATTAAAAAATAAATAACTATTCACAGTGTCCATAATAAGAAACTCCAATTCAATCGAGATAACCCATAATTCCCAGGCAATTGTTTTTCATTAAGAAGTTATGAACAAATCAGTATAATGTTTATCATGTCAATTAACTTTGGTTAAGCGACCCACATTTAGTTCACCACTTGCATTTGCATCGTCCTCTTCTTAACCCAGTGGAACATTTGTACCAAACAACTCATGTAAAATCCTTTTTCCCCTAAGTGGACAAGGGAGAACAAACCATTTATTTTCATTCAATACACTAAGACGAAAGAAAACATGCTAGTAATGCTTTAGAAAATATATGTTTAACATTTGTCATGGATAATTCTATTGGTGTGTCCAAAGCACACAAGTCAATATATTGATTGTGAGTACCATTTATCCTATACAAATGTTAAACCATTTGCATTCGAGAATCACATATTTCAAGGACATACAACCCAATTAATAATAGCCTAACAAATTCAGACACTATATAACAGGCTATGAAACTTTTGTTCACACAGATCATTCTACAATTAGATATCTAATGAATAAATCAATTACTAATGGCAGAAATTATTAATTTCAGGGTCAATTATATTAATTTCAGGTCCTACAATCAATTATTGTTCTAGGATTTAAGAGAAAATTTTCCAAAGAATGCAAGTTGACATATATGTTGTAATTAGAAAAAATAATTTGTTAGAGTGTTTAGAGATGGTACATCAGCCCAAATTGGCTTGTAGTTTGTAAATTGTAAATCTTAGCAGGAATAGCATTTGTGAGCGTGTGTGTGTGTACACATACACAAAAGTTATTCCTCATGAGATTTACAATTTATAAGTCAAGGCCTTCTAGCCACATCATTTTCGTACAACCATCCAGTTGATTGATTGAGTTTGTCTACCTCTTCATACACATGCCATTGAGACCAATTTGCAGGCTAAGGATGGATTCTGGAATAAACCATTTCCTAAAGAAAACATTGAGAGAGCTCTTCTATAAAATAAGTTGCATTCATTGGTGTTAACATGAAAAATTTATCAACACAATGGCCATATATTCAAACATGTCAATACAAGTAATTAATCATTAATAAAGAATACACATCTCTTTAGACTCATGCAATCCTAGGATAATTTCAATCTTAGAGATATTCATAGGAAATCAGCCATTCCTTAAAATATTTACACAAGATATTGATATCCCTCATTCATGCTGGAAGATAACACTCCTCGACATTATCGTGACATTATTTCAACTCAGTAAACAAAGACATGATAATCACATGCATAAAGACATAAGAGAATACTTATCTTATAAGATACCTGGCAACTGAGATTGGGACTCTAGCTCTCCACCCAACCTTAGACAAGTTACGACCACATTTACTTATAGTTGTCACCCCCGAGCTATATTCCAATGCTTGAAGTGGAGTGATTTTGAGAGGAAACTTAACCAATATTACCAACTAAAATAGGATGTAACAAGGTCCCTCTACTTTCATCCCCCAACTATAGAAGCTTCCACTTAGTCCTTCCATACTTTTCACACATGATTAACACCCATGTCAGGATACCACAATACAGAGAGTCTCAACTCACTTTTAGGAGAATATATTCCACATCAAGGGAAGGTTCATCAGTGGATAAGTTATTGTTGGGTGAAGAGATCGCCTCTCCACGTACTTCATTAGTGAGTTAAGCACCAGAGCTGCAGCCCCAAGGAAACTCCTGGTGGTTCATCAACCCTCATAAATACCTAAGTGTCTCTTCCCAATCTAGTGTGTTCATCAATACAGAAGCTTACAATGGGTTCTTCAACCTTTAGACAAGCCACTCCTCTCTATAGTGTTTTCACCCAACAATCCTCTTTGAGGGTTCCTCATCCTGTTCAATTTATATAGAGCTCAATCACTGTGATCCTAATTTTTCCTCTCTTGTTACACCTTCGACCCTTGGAGGAATTTCTCCTGGTGCTCACCCTATGTGTTTTTCCACTATGCATTCCTTAGAATGAGTTATCCGCTCTCGTCGACCTTTTTTCGTGCTTCCCCAACAAACTAATTGTCTGTCTTTTTTCGAGGGTCCATGCGGTCAACTACCTTGGACAATGCAACCCATTCGTGTTCTTTGTTTTTTGTCCTTTATTACTTGCTATTGGAGCTAAAAGACACATAAGATTGTCCTTTATTGATTTATTACACAATCATCTCATTTAAACCTCTTAGGTAATGGTTGATGCATTCAAAATCACCAATTCCTTAAGCAATCTCTCTCCCAGGGGTTGCCATAATGGCCATGCTATTCATTTGCAACTTACAAGTCTACCACCTAATATCAGGTCTCATAGGTATCCATATGCATAAACTTACTAAGATTGAGCATTTGATTCTAGAAATGTTAAAGGTTGGCATCATTCAACTTATCAAAAGTGATTTATCTTTTCCAATGATGATGGTTACAAAAAAACATGGTTCATGATGTAGGTGTGCAAATAAATTAAGATTGATGCATTATGGCCCCTAGAATGTGTTACAAAAGATTAGAACTATAGCTTACAAAATGGAGTTGCCTTTATATTTGCGTGTACATCCAATCTTCCATGTTTATTACTTAAATAAGGGCATTGATGAGGAGATCCCAATCCAAACTATTTTACCATAAATTAATGAAAAAGAGAAAACCATACTAGAACAAAAAACAATCCTTGAAATAAGGATTCAACAATTGAGAAATCAAGAAATTGTTGAGTACCTCATCAAATGGAAGAACCTACCATCGGAAGAGGCAATATGTGAAGATGAGGTATTCATGCAAAAACAAGCACAATTAGTCAAATCTTAATAACAACACTTATTTGAAGAGGAGGGGCATGTTAAGCCCTAGACAAGCCCCATGATAACCCCGAAACCCCCTATTAAAGTCACAGATATTGAGTTATTACATTTCTATTTCCATATTGTTATGTAGGCCATAACCTTTCATTGTACCCTTTCACTGTAATTATACCCTTTGTCTTCTATATATACACCAAGGACACATAGTCTTAGGATCATCATATATTGTCTTGTATTGTATCCATTGTAAAAGGAGGTTCCACCTCGAAGTGGATTGTATTCATCAACTTCTTATCATGTTTAAGGCACAAGGTGTGTAAGAATTATATTAATAAAAATATGGTTTTTTTCTTTTGAAGAAAAAATGATTATGTAGGTTGGTGTGGTAGATTGGAAAGGTTAGAGGACTACGTAATTTATATGGGTCAATGGTGTATGTCGGATGCTTAGTTAGTTTAGTGGATTAGGTAAGATTTTGGGTTGTGTGGGTTAATGGGGTGGGTCATTAAGTTAGTTGGCTTAGGTAAGTAAGTTATGTCTGTTAGATTATGGTTGTGTTAATACTTCAACCCATATCCCACTAACAAGTTCAAGCCTAACCCTTAGCCATTATTCTAATAACACCCCTAATCACTAACAAACCACCAATTCTTTTAACCATTAAACTAAAACCATAAATTTATTGGCATTTTAATAGATTGAAAAATATTTAAAAAAAATCCATTATAAATTTACATTAATTACTAAATATCAAATAATTAAAAAATGAAATAACTATTCATAAATTTACATTAATTACTAAATATCAAATAATTAAAAAATGAAATAACTATTCATAATAAGCAACTCCAATTCAATCGAAACCATAAATTTATTGGCATTTTAATAGATTGAAAAGATAACCAAAAAAAAATCCATTATAATTTACATTGATTACTAAATACCAAATAATTAAAAAATGAAATAACTATTCACAATGTCCATAATAAGAAACTCCAATTCAATCGAGATAACCCATAATTCCCAGGCAATTGTTTTTCATTAAGAAGTTATGAACAAATCAGTATAATGTCTGCCATGTCAATTAACTTTGGTTTAGCGACCCACATTTAGTTCACCACTTGCATTTGCATCGTCCTCTTCTTAACCCAGTGGAACATTTGTACCAAACAACTCATGTAAAATCCTTTTTCCCCTAAGTGGACAAGGGAGAACAAACCATTTATTTTCATTAAATACACTAAGGCGAAAGAAAACATGCCAGTAATGCTTTAGAAAATATATGGTTTAACATTTGTCATGGATAATTCTATTGGTGTGTCCAAAGCACACAAGTCAATATATTGATTGTGAGTACCATTTATCCTATAAAAATGTTAAACCATTTGCATTTGAGAATCACATATTTCAAGGACATACAACCCAATTAATAATATCCTAAAGGTTTTCGGAATTTTCAAGTTGGTCATCAATTTGGTTTTTATCTCTTGAACTCACAAGACTTGTTTCACCAAATGCAACCAACACTCCATTGTCACATGTTTATTTTTAACTATATGCACGTGATAATCATATATTTTAGATTGCAAGATATGTTTGTACCTTTAAGTATACACCAATATATATTACACACAACAAGCTCAATCTTCGAACAATACACAAATTCTTATACCTTATTATATGTAGTGTCTCATACATTACATACTACTTTGTTGTGTCCAGTTCCTATGTTCAATGCATCTTTACTTTCTTTATTGTTTAAACACGTTTGATAAATTTGGTCATTCACCCATGCTTTGGTGCACTTTACATTCAAATGACTAAGAGATAGTTGACCTTTTGAATTCTTTTATATCTTTGTGCATTGCTTACACATCTCATTATAGATATTCACCATTTTTTAGTCACCTCCGTTATTAAACAAATTTATTTATTTATTTTGTCCAATCTATCAATATGTGCATTATTATTGAAAACATAATATTAATTATTTAGTCAAAATAAATATTCAATGAGCAACAACATTTCAATTATATAATTCAACAAGTATACCTTTCAAATCTTGCCCCAAAGGTTAGCTTAATTAGTTTGGGACCATCCACTTGGGCATGTTGTGAAAGGGAAATCTGTGGGTTCCAATTCAGTCACACCCCATGGAATACCAACCACAAAGTTGACAGTTTATCTGGCTTCAATCTAGAAATTTCGAGGAAGAAGGTGTAGTTCTCAATGAGGTAGACAATATCATCCTTTTGATGGTTGATATGCTTAATGATCTGTACATTAAGTTGCTTGAGGTTTGTGAAATTTTGCAAGTGATTCAATTATGCTTTAAGCCTATCTTGTGAAATTATTAAACACATAAACATGAAATTTAAAGTGAATTTTGCAGAAAAATATAAGACAATATCACCATAATGGTAAAAACACAACAATAATTGATGGAGTTCACCCCTCCTCCGCTTCGTCTCCTGGTCCAACTTCCAATGGTTGGGTCTCTTTCATTATGCTCAAAAAATGGTATTTTCATAAAATTACAGTGCTCAAATGGCTCTATTGATAGCTCCAATGTCTTCATAGCACTCAAAAACCCCTATATAGCCTCTTTATTCTCCCAAAAAGGCTAAAAATTGAAGAAGTTATGGTCCTTCCAAGTTTTCCAACTAGTTGACCCACAAATTCGCCAAGTTTGGCCAATTGTCCTACAATTTCGCCCCATTTTTCGCTAATGAAGCAACAAATCGGTGGAATTCCAGTGAAAATTGCGGGACCGTTAATTTGCATCCTAAATTTTAATTAATATATGGTGGGACGAATATTTGATTAAAAAACCAAGACCATTAACATTTAAATACAATTTTTGAACCATATGAATTAAGTAATAATGTTTCGTGTAATGGTTGGGTGTTCGTCTTGCAAGTGGGAGGTTTGGTGTTCAAACCTAGTGGAGGTGCATTCGAGCTGTAACAAGATTTTAGTTGCCACTAAAGTGCCATGTGGCAACCTCCAATTGGTCCACATCATCAATAAAAATTTCACCAATAAGAATTCGCCCAGTCAGCACCAATCATATCTTGAAACTTGTCACGTGGAGATTGGCCCTTACAATTTAGACACTTTTCCAAATCAACATTCCACGTCATCTGTACGGATTTCTAACTGGGCAGCCCTACACAATTTTTTTCCAAAATTCGCATGTTTGACATATCTATCAGAACTTGTTTTTGGGAGCATACAGTGTCAGTTTCACGTGAAAAGAATTGCGTCGGATTCAGAACGATGAGATCTACGCAAGCACATCAATTTCATTCCATTATGAGAACTTTGAATTTTGAGCATAAAATTTGATCCACTGGATCATTTCTCCCCACTGGAAGTTTTTGGACCTCTAAAAGCTCTTTATCTGTCAGTAAATATATGAGGGCTCATCTCCCTCACCCTTCCAGTCTTAATCCATGGAAAAGTACTTGAATGTGACATTTTGAGCTTTTCTTGAAAACTGATCATTTTCCCCGAATTTGGAGACCTTAACTTGTTGTTGTAGATACCATCTTTTTGCAATTTCCCAAAATTTTAAGAATAACAACCTGTCCTTAAAGGAACAAACAAATTTCCTCCTGGGTCGTCAATTAAAGCAAACGTGAATAACTTCAAATTCTTCTCACCTAGAACATTGTCGACACGACGATGTTTAGCATGTCTTGCCTTGTGCTTGGCTCGACTCTTGACCAAATGTGATCACCATCTCCATGCAGCATCCCATTTCAAATACAATACATTGTGAAACCCACAAGAAGAAACTTTGAACCCAATTCCCTCTTTGTCAAATTTCTTTGACGCTTGCTCTTTGACCTTTGCACTCTCTTGCATTGGAATCTTGTTCACATCGCTACTCAACAATGATGCATGTTGTTGCAATTTTACTGCGTCTTGTTTACCTATTTTAGGAGGAAACATGTTAGACTCCTGAAACATATTATCACAACCATTAGCAACCTCAATGAAATCAGATTTCACATTTGATGTATCTCCTTGAAAGGCCTCATTCACAACATCTTGATGCTTGAACATTAACAAAGCAAAATTTTGACTAGCATTCACAATTCTCTTCATTTGTCGAGCACGCATAAGAGACAAATTCATCTTCTTACTATGCGCTCTAAAAATGTACTCAATCCCTTTCTTGAAAAGGTGATACTTATTCTCATGGCGATGAAATATTTTTCTCTTGTCATAAAGATATGGGCTACCAAAAACGATACCAAAAATATCAAGCGAAACAACATCAAGTTCAACTTCATCAAGAAAGTTTGCAATGATTGCAAATCTAAGTATGCACTTCCTTGTCCCCTGCAAATTTGAATTCTTACATATCCAACCTAAAGGATAAGGTCTTGGATGAGGAATGGTCTCTAAATTCAACTTCTTGACTAAACTTCTGAAATAATATGTTCTTGTGAATCACTATCAAATAGGGTGTCAATCTTGGTATGCTTTGAAATAACTCTAACATGGAAAAGCCCAATTCTTGTTTCATCATCTTGAGTACTATTTTGACAACTTGAAGAACTAGTACTTTCATTGTCCTTACCTTTCAAACCCATTGCGGTGATCTTTGTTTCATCTCCGAAATTAGAACCCAAATCATGTGTTAATGTTGTATTTGTCTTCTCCTTCTCCTTGTTTTTAAGCTTGTTGGGTTTCATCTTTGGATGAAGTTTCTAGAAATGATCTTCATCATGTCCATCTTTGGAACATTGTTTGCATGTGATTTTTTGTTTCTCTGTCTTGATGGAAGCATTCTTCTTACCTTTACCCTTGAACTTACCCTTTCCTTTTTCTTCAAAATCAAAGGTATTCTCACTTGTCTCATCTGAAATATGTTTCCCTCTTGCCTCTAGATGTGTGGCATGTACACATACTTCATCTAAATTTGAAGGATTAAACATGAGAATAGTATGTCTTAGGTAACTTTGAAAACCTCCAATGTACTTCAACAAAATTTCTTGAGAAGTCAAATATACACCAAAAGTAGTGCTTTTCTCCTAAACTCTTGAGTATAGCTTTGAACACTTTGTCCTTTACCTTGCCTAAAGGTTTGCCAATCCATTATAGTCTTTTGCATGCTAATGGATAAAATTGTCTCCTTAAGGCAACAACAAAATAATTCCAAGAGGTTAAGACCTTACCATGTTTATTCATGTCCTCTTGAGTTTTGGCTTCCCACCAAATAAGAGTTTCACTTTCCAATCTTAGTGAAGCAAGCTGAATCTTGGTGCCAAGATTTAAAAATGGAAAATCAAACTTAATGTCAAGCTTTAAAAATGGAGTTTTACCATGACCTTTTGGAGATTTTGGAGGTGTTTGTGAAGGGCTTGTTGTGGAACAAGATGATGATGAAGATGGTGGTGAGGATGGAGGTGGGGATGGAAGTGAGGAGAATGGTGGTGTCAAAGGTTGTTTTTCACCATTCCCATTACCTTTTGGAGGCTTGTCTCCATACCCTCCTTCTCCTTTTGAAGACTTGTCTCCCTTTGGAATATTGGAGCTCTCACCTTGCATCCCTTTTATTCTCTCCTCATAGAGAACTTTCACCATTATTTTCATATCAAAGAATTATTTCTTGAAGGATTTTCATCCTCTGACATATTTTCAGGCTCTCCTTCTTGTGACATACTTGTTGAAGTTTCAACTACAATTTGAGGTAGAATTTGTGGTGGAGGTTGAGGCAAACTTGCTCTCCTTGTCCTTGACCTCACTTGAGGACTTGCAACCACAAGCTTTCCTTCTCTTCTCTTGAGATTCAACTTTGTAAGCATCGCATACACTTGCAAACAATTAAACCCTCACAGCAACAAACAAAACCTAAGCTATGATACCAACCTTATCTGTATATGAAGTTGCTTGAGGTTTGTGAAATTTTGCAAGTGAGTCAATTAGGTTTTAAGCCTATTTTGTGAAATTATTAAACACATAAACATGAAATTTAAATTGTTTTTTGTAGAAAAACATAAGACAATATCACCATAACATTAAACACACAACAATAATGTTGAAATTCAACAATAAAATTTCAGCACCCACGCCTAGTGCATTAAGCACCTAGACTAGGGTGGGGCCCACAGGGCTAAATTTGGTGCATGTCTATTTTAGTTATCCCTTAATTAGGATGTACAATAAAATGCAATCTAGTCTCAAAATAACTTGTAATATAGATAAATGTCTTTCAGATGAACCACATTAGATGGTTCGAAAGACCAAATCTTAATGATGTGATTAATCCGAAAAACATTTATCTACATTATGGATCACAAAAGTATTAGATATAACTTGTAATAGTTAACTGAGAGTGATAAACTCAGTTAGCTCATGAATTTTGAGTTAGAGGTAGTTGGTGAGGCATGCAGATTAATTCTAGTTGTAACAGAGTTCAAAGTGCAGTGGTGCATTAGTTAATGTAGGTTGTAATCAGTTTAACTCAGTTAAGTGGGTTAAACTTAGTTGTGCTAGTTGTAACTGATTGATACACTAGTGAGAGATCAAGTGAACTAAATATTAATTAGTTCACAACCGGTGATCTCACATGCAACTTAGGATTTACCATTATTAGTTGCATGCATGTCAGATCCAGTAGAGACCCAGTGGAGATATAGGTGAAAGGGAATTTGACTATCAGTTGTAGGATTATTGGGTTTCACCCATGCAACCAAACACCCATTGGAGTGCCCATGATACTTGCGTAATCAAGGAAGGCCAAAATTCCTATTCTTTAGGGATTGTGCAAGCAAGGTAGGTTGTCTGCAGGCAGGAAATTGGCTAAGTATTGGTCAGTTTTATGTATGAAAGTGTGAGACAATTAGTTGAGTACATGAGGGCTCTTGTAGAAGAGTTGTATGTAATTGTTTCATGATTCCACACTGAATATACAATACAATATAGTGGGGTTTTGAGCAGCAATATTTCCCTGGGAAATTATCTGTATTATGGCTTGATTGATTCTTCTTTGCTTCATTTGATTGGCGATGGTGTTTTTAATTTCACAAAATATTTGTAGAAGCGATTCAGTATTTAACTTTAGTACATTGTTAGATTGGATTGAATCCATGATATACATGCTTGTTGTATAATTTATACATGGTATCAGAGCACAGGAAATCACAATTGTGAAGGAGGAGTTGAGTTTGTGACTGGATAGAATTCGAATTTGTAAAAGGACTTTCTTGGTGCTACAGCTGATTTAGGATCGAAACGGCTTTCAATGGCTTGAGGTTGGAGTATGCACTCGAGGGCAACTCAAAATATATTACTTGGAAGGACAGGATGGAGGTAGTATTGGAAGACAATGTCTTAAAGGAATTCATTGACAATGATGTTTCTAAACCCGTTGAGACAGATGCTGCAAATCTTGATGCATGGAAAAAGAAAGTGGCAAAGGCGAGGAGGATCCTATTGGAGGGAGTATGAGACCACATTGTCTTAAGGCTCCATGGGAAAGCCACACCATATTAAATGTGGACGGCATTGACGGATCTATTCTAGAGCAACAGTGACCATAGGAAATTTGCGCTCAAAGATAAACTCGGGAAGATCAAGATGGAGAAAGGCGACTCCATACCAAAATATCTAAAAAAAATTGTCTAATGTTGGGATGAACTGGGGAGCATTGGTATAACTATCGTTGATGATGATTTGGTGAACTTGGCTCTCCTAGGACTTCACAAGAGTTGGCATAGTTATCAAGACTCTTTCAACGAAAGGAAAAAGCTGCCAAATTGGGAACGACAGTCGTCAGATTTGGTGCAGGAGGAGTTCAGATGGAACACCAGAGATGGATCTTCATATAAGAATGAAGATGAAGAAGATTGTGCTTTAGCTGCTAAGGTGAAGAAGGGGAAGGGGAAGAAATTCCATTCCAAATCCGAGTCCAAAAATGGCAAGAAGCAGGACATGTCCAAGGTGAAGTGTTTTCACTGTCACGAGCATGGACATTATGCTACTAGCTGTCCACAAAAGAATAAAAACAAGAAGGTTGGAGGATCTGCAGTTGGTGAGGCTTTGGACTCGCAATTTGAGCTTGAATTCTCATTGATTGCATGCATGGTGTCAAGTGCATTGGGATCTGTGTGGTATTTGGATAGTGGCACTTCCTTTCACATGACGAGAGACAAGGAACTTTTCAGTAGCCTAGAGGAGAAGGATCTCCAAATGCATATTGAAATGGGTGATGATGGATGGTATAGTGCTACTGGGATTGGTACCATTACCTTCCAAAGGCAGTCAAGTAAACCCTTTCAATTAAAATATGTAATGCATGTACCAAGTTTGAAGAAAAATTTAGTCTCAGTTTCAATGTTGGAGAATAGAGGCTATGATGTTGTTTTTAGTGAAGGAAAAGTTTTCCTACGACACAAAACAACAGGACAAGCCAAGAGGATAGGGATTCAAGTTAAGAATCTCTACAAGTTGGAGGTAGATGGATGCACAGCAATGATGGGAAAGGCGGACAAAGTGGTGAGCCGGGATGAGGGTGAATTATGGCACAGGAGATTGGGCCATATTCACCATGGAGCCTTGAAAGTCATGCAGCAGATTTCTACTGGTCTTCCCAAGGGTACACTTGCACAGTTAGAAACATGCAAGGGGTGTACTATGGGAAAATATGTAAAGGCCACCTTTCATGAGAAGGAGAATCGAGCTTCGGGGATCTTTGAGAGAGTTCATAGAGACATGTGTGGACCATTCTCTGTTGCTTTGACAACAAAACGTAAGTAATATGTGATATGTTTTGATGAATTTTCTCTTAAGTGTTGGATCTTCTTCATGTAGAAGAAAGATCAGATATTCTCTAAGTTTCTTGAGTTTAAGGTATTGGTGGAGAAAGAGTCGGGGAAGCAAGTGAAGGCTCTTAGGAGCGATAATGGTAGAGAATACATCTCTAACGAATTCAAGAAAT
Source organism: Pinus albicaulis (assembly GCA_034641835.2). Taxonomy (NCBI): domain Eukaryota; kingdom Viridiplantae; phylum Streptophyta; class Pinopsida; order Pinales; family Pinaceae; genus Pinus; species Pinus albicaulis. The sequence continues at coordinate 1,730,144,030 of CM076578.1, read as the reverse complement.
TCTGCAGCAAAGAAGGAATTTGAAAAGAACTCATAGCGCCTCATAACCCATAGCAAAATGGGGTTGTAGAAATAAATAACAGAACGATCGTGGGTGCAGCAAGAGCAATGTTGCATAATCAAGGCTCACCGATGCATCTGTGGGCGGAAGCATGCAACACTGTGGTATTTGTGCATAAATTTTTTCCTCATAGGATACTTGGCATGAGTACACCTGAAGAGGCTTTCATTGGTAAGAAACCTAATGTTTCACACTTTAATATTTTTTTGCTCATCTGTTTATGTGCATGTGACCAAGGACGCCAGGAAGAAACTGGAACCGACAGCTGAGATCGGGATTTTTGTGGGGTACACTGAAACACCCCACAACTATCGAGTGTATTTTCCAAACAATAGAATGATTTTTGTGCGACGGGATATAAAATTTGATGAGGAGAAAGCCATGCGGTTGTCCCTTGAGAGGCATTTGGGCTTGCATGCAAAGGAAGAACTGTTGGTTCCCAAGGATGAGCCTCAAGATGTGGATCAACCACATGCAGAGGATCATGGATTAGAGAAAAACACTCATGCAGAGCCATCCATCAGAAATGGCAGAAGGCGCACCACGAAAGATGATAGATTGAGACTTGATGCTACAGAGAATGTAGGAGCCCGTACTTCACAGCGCAGACAGAGACAATCTCCTGATAGGGTTACTGGATACATGGCTCTTATGAGAAAATGTATTGTGACTAAACCATCTTTCTTTCATGAAGCAGTGCAACAACCAACTTGGGTTGATGCAATGGTGGAGGATTATGACTCCATTGTCAAGAGAAGTGCATGGGAGATTGTCCCAAGACTGGTCGAAAAATTAGTGGTTGGATCTAGATGGATCTACAAGGTAAATCAAGCTGCTGATGGGAATGTGGAGAAATACAAGACCAGATTTGTGGCCCGGGGATTCTCACAGATCGAGGGGATCGATTATGATGATACTTTTGCACCTGTTGCAAGGTACTCTTCCATTAGATCCATACTTGTACACTCAGCGCAGATGGGCTGGCGCATTCATCAGATGGATTTGAAAAATGTGTTTCTCATTAGGATCATTGAGGAAGAAGTGTACATAGAGCAACCTAAAGGTTTCAAAATCTTCAGCATTGAGTTGCATGTGTGCCGACTCAAAAGAGCATTGTATGGGATGAAGCAAGCACCTCGTGCTTGGTACACTCGAATAGACATCTATTTCACCAAACTGAGCTTCACCAAAACTAAAGCAGATGCAAACCTATACCAAATTGTGGTTGAGGGTAAGTTATTGATTATTGTTCTTTATGTTGATGATCTAATTTTAACTGATGATGAGCAGCTGATACACTCATGCAGGGAGGATATTTCAAGGGAGTTTGAAATGAATTACATGGGACTCCTTCATTATTTCCTTGACTTGGAAATATGGCAGCGAGATGGTGAAATTTTTGTGTCTCAAGGCAAGTATGCAAAGGAGATATTGGGTCAGTTTCACATGGATAGTTGCAAACCAATGGATACTCCTCTTCTGGGAAATTGGAGGAAAGAGGATGCTACTTCTAGAGAGGTAGTGGATGCTACTGTCTACCAGCAATTAGTTGGTTCACTAATGTATCTAGTGAACACCAGACCATACATTTTCTACGCAGTTAACCAACTGAGTCAAGTTATGGTTAAGCCTACCAAGCTCTTTTGGAAGGCGGGGAAGCATGTCTTGAGATATCTTAGGGGCACATCAGAGTATGGTCTATGGTACAGATAGACGGAGGGAGTGAAGCTTCAAGGCTTCACGGATGCAGATTGGGCGGGCATTCCATCAGACAAAAAGAGCACATCATGAGGGATCCTCAGCATAGGATTGATAGCAGTTTCCTAGAATAGTAGGAAACAATGATTTATGGCACTCAGTTCAGCGAAAGTAGAGTACATGGCAGCAAGTCAAGCTACATGTGAGGCTATCTGGATGAGAAAGATCTTGGTTGGTTTGTTTGGTTCTAAGATGGATTGGACAGTGATTCATTGTGATAATCAGAGTTGCATTAAAATCTTGATTAATCTTGTGTTTCATGATAGGTCCAAGCACATAGATATCTTCTACCATCATCTCAAATATTGTGTGCAGAGGAGAATAATTTTGCTTCAGTACATTCCCACGGAAGATCAGGATGCAGATATTCTGATGAAGGCACTCACCAGGAGAAATTCGAATACCATAGAGATAGGATCGGGGTGAAGGATAATCCCTTTCTTGTTGAGAGGGAGATTTGAAATTCAACAAGAAAATTTCAGCACTCACGCCTAGTGCAATAAGTGCCTAAACTAGGGTGGGGCACACGGGGCTAAATTTGGTGCATGTCTATCTTAGTTATCCTTGAATTAAGATGGACAATGAAATGTAATATAGTCTCAAAATAACTTGTAATAGTTAACTAAGAATGATAAACTCGGTTAGCTCATGAATTTCGAATTAGAGGTAGTTGGTGAGGTATGCAGAGTAATTATAGTTGTAACAGAGTTCAAAGTACAGTGGTGTATTAGTTAATGCAGGTTGTAATCAGTTTAACTCAATTAAGTGAGTTAAACTCATTTGTGCTAGTTGTAACTACTTGATACACTTGTGAGAGATCAAGTGAATTAAATATTAAGTAGTTCACAATCAGTGATCTCACATACACCTGAGGATTTACTATTATTAGTTGCATGCATGTCAGATCCAGTGGAGACCCAATTGAGATCTAGGTGAAAGGGAAGTTGACTATCAGTTGTAGGATTATTGGGTTGCACCCATGCAACCAAGCACCCATTGGAGTGCCTATGGTACTTGCACAGTCAAGGAAGGCCAAAATTCCTATTCTTTAGGTATTGCATTCATCAGGGATTGCGCAAGGCAGACAGGCTATCTGGGGCAGGAAATTGGCTACGCATTGGTCATTTTTATGTACGATAGTGTGAGACAATTAGCTGAGTACAGGAGGGCTCTTGTGAGAAGAGTTGTATGTAATTGTTTCATGATTCCATGCTGAATATACAATAGAAGATAGTGTGGTTTTGAGCAGCAAACTTTCCCTAGGAAATTATTTGTGTTGTAGCTTGATTGATTCTTCTTTGCTTCATGTGATTGGCTATTATGTTTTTAATTCCACAAAATATTTGTAGAAGTGATTTAGTATTTAGCTTTAATACATTGTTAGATTGGATTGAATCCATGATATACATGCTTGTTGTATAATTTCTACAAGTAATTGATGAAGGAGTTAACCCCTCCTGGGCTACGTCTTCTGAATCAGCTTCCAATGGTTAGGCCTCTTTCATTATGCTCAAAAATGGTGTTTTCCTACAATTATATTGCTAAAATGGCTATTTTGATAGCTCCAATGGCTTGAGAGCACTCAAAAACCCCTGTCTAGCCTCTTCTGTTCCCAAATATGATAAAAACTGAAGAAGTTATGGTCCTTCCAAGTTTTCTAGCTAGTTGACCCACAAATTCACCAAGTTCGTCCAACTGTCCTACAATTTCACCCCATTTTTCGCTAGCAAAGAAACAAAGCAGCGCAATTCTGATGCAAATTATTGGACCATTAATTTGCATCTTAATTTTTAATTAATACATGGTGGGCCAAATATTTAATTAAAAATCAGGGCCATTAACATTTAAATACAATTTTTGAACCATATAAATTAAGTAATAATGTTTGGTGCAATGGTTGGGCATTGGTCATGCAAGTGAAAGGCTGTGTGTTCAAACCCGAAAAAGGTGCATTCTACTTGTAACAAAATTTTAGTGGCCACCAACACCAATGTGCCAAGTGGGAGCCTCCGGTTGGTCCACATCAACCAAAAATTGACCAATAAGAATTTGCTCAGTCAACGCCAATCATATCTTGACACTTGTCACGTGGATATTGGCCCCTACAGTCTAGTCATTTTTCCAATTTAGGAGGCCCAATCACATCATTAGTACAAACTGCTGACTGAGCAGCCCTGCACAAAATTTTGCCAAAATTCGTTTGTTTGACAAATCGATCAAAACTCGTTTCTGGGAGCATTGGGTGTCAGTTTCATGCGAAACGAATTGCACCGAATTCAGAATGACGAGATCTATGAAAAATCATAGGTTTATTTCCATTCTAAGACCTTTTAATTTTTAGCATAAATATGATCCACTGGATCACTTAAATATGACAATCCCTTAAAATGAACAAACTTTAGATTTTTTATCAAGAAAAAAATATATATCTTTCAAGGTGCATGCATCTCTTTTTTTTTATGGTGGCTCTCCTTCTAGTTGCTCTTCACCATGTTCACAATCCCATGTGTTTGGATCAACTACATGGATTAGTTTAAGGAACTTGAGGATAGAAATGAGAGATTCCACTACAAGGTACTCCTTGGCCATGCACTCTTTAAGGCACACACAATGTCTTAAATGCCCTAAGTGTTTTCATGTACCTCTATAGGAAAAATATCTATCTATAACTCAACATACTATCTAATTCAATGTCTTGAGTAGATTATATTGAAAGGAAAACTTGAATGTCCATAAAAATATTTTGGAATAATTTCCATGATTTCATTGCATCAAGACCATATGCTCATAACATTTATCTCCTTTGGAGCGATCTATCATGTTTCATGATGGACACAAAAGCTAAACATTCAATGCATTTATAAAATTGACACTAGACCCTGCCATTTCATATGTGGATGACTATAATAAATTAATAACAATTGATAAAATTAACAAGTACCTAACAAATGCAAATAATCATCTAATGGCACGATGTAGATATGATGTGAGACTCCTAAACCCATGTTTCGAAATGAGATAGATGTGTTAAACATATTCATCCTTGAAATTATTAGATTGTACCAATACTAAGAGAGAAAATTCACTATTGAATCAATAATTGGTACATTTAACAAATTAACGTAATCGTGTGCCCGAGGCCCATTAAGTGACCATCAATAGTAAATTATCTAATCAAGGAATAGTCATATCTTTTCGATGTTTTCATCACATGAATCACCTTATTAAAAAGCTCTAAGTCATCCTTGGACAATATCCAGGGCATATTGAGATCTATCATTTGTCCATTTGTCTTTATTGTTTGTTTTTCTTATAGATTTCTTTGTTTTTTATATCATTATCTTAGTTGAAATAACATGTTTACAAGGAGATTCTAACATATTTTTTAGTACATGCATTGGATTCAATAAATGTACCACTATAGGTTCTCCTCAATGTGCGATATCATAAAATTTGGAATCCATGCTCATGTCTACGAGCATGCAATCTTGAGGAATTTCGACGTCATTTAGATGCTTAGGAGTATCAATGTCACTATTGAGAATTTCCCCACAAATATTTTGCCTTACATTATGAAATATATTTCCTTGATCCATTGGTTTCTTTCTATTAGGGGGTCTTTCCTTGGATTGTCCATTAAAACAACTCTTCATTTAATGAAAACAATGCTCTAAATGCAAAAACCTCTTATGTCCTTCATAAACACACCCATGAAAATATGTGGAATAACTTAAATAGATGTCCTCTTTACCATGGATAAACGCATAATTTGTTTATCCTTAGTCTTGAACCATAACAATAAGATAAATAATACACTAAAATGAATATATCATAAAATGTTGATGAATATAAAAGTTTGATTAATTTAATAGAAATATTTGAATTATTTCACAAGGTTGGATTGTTGATATACTTAAGCAAGCTTTGAGACCTAGAAATTTATGGATGGTCCAATAAATTACACCACAAATCACAAATGATTTTTTAGGCAAAGATTATGAACTAGCAATTGCAACAAGAGGTGCAAAGGAACGCTGATAGGAGGAGTGGGGAATGTGGAAGGGAATAGTTCATACATCATTTTGTGTAATATCATGGGGTTCTAAAAAGGGGTGTAGGTTGAATTCTCCTGATTAGTACACCACAAGCTTAATAATTAGGTACCAAAGTGGACTTTTTCAAAGTGGACAAGTTAGTACAACTCTGGTGCTAAACCTTGTCACCATGAACTAGGGTTTGGTGATTTTTGCGCAGGCTACCCCTGCCAGACCCTCTACCCCAGCCTTGGGGACCTTTTCTTCTTCTGGGGAAAAGGTAGGTTCACACATGACGAACAATAGTTGGGGGACTGTGTATCCCCCCTCCTCTGGTTTACCCTCAAACGGAGCGATGGAAGGGGCTAACATCGATCATCAGCAAAACTTCGGTCGTTCCCTGACCCATCTGGGATGTCACCCATAGCGAAAATGCCAACAGAAGTTGTCGAAGAAGCAGCAACAGTCACATCCTCAACATGCATACCCAGGCCACTACAAGAACCAAGATCGAGCTCTCAGCTCATTGAATCAACGAAAGAATTCAATACATGAAGGACCATGCACTGATAGGCAAGTTCATGGGTTTTTGGCCTACATAAAAATCTCTTCAAGGTTGGATCGCCTCCAAATGGAAGCCCAAGGGCCACATTGATCTACAGCTATGTGCCAAGGGCTTCTTAAACGTGATCTTCACTTGCATTGAAGACAAAAACCGAATCCTGGATGGAGGGCCTTATTTCTTTAACTCAACAGGTTTATACCTACGCAACTGGGTCGAACGCTTCAATTCGAACAAACAAGATTTCATTTCGGATCTAGTTTGGGTCAGGCTCTACACCCTACCACAAGACTATTGGGACAATCTAACCCTTCAAGACATTGGCAACTCTTTGGGTGAATTCATAAAAATAGTGGAAGAGACAAAGATCAACAAGCATGCAGCCTATGCAAGGATATGTGTATACATGAACATCGCAAAGTCTCTCCCTGATGAGGTAATCCTGCTTCATGATGACTATGAATGGATACAAACAGTATATTACGAACATGTATTGTTTAGATGCAAGAAATTCCACTAGCATGGGAACCTATTCAGAGACTGCCCCCTAAATCAAATATCTACTCCGACAAATGACTCCACATACAAAGACCCCGAAGGGTTCATGAAAGTCTCTAGAAGGAAAAGGCATACCAGGAAGTCAAATAAGAACAAAAGCAAAAAATCCCCAGCATCAAAAAAAAACTTTGATACCCTAACTCAACTGAATGATAATGATAATGAAATCCCAAGAGACTCAGATCGACCCCCGCAGGAGAATCCCCAGACTTTGGAGACCCATCAAACTACAATCCAACTGGAAGCCTTTCTGCAACCCCAGTCCTCATCACACACGATTGAAAACTCAGGAAAAGGAAAAGGCGCAATCTTGGAATCAATCCCTATGGTAGTGGAAGAAGAACTGAAGAGCATTGAATACAGGGACCTAGACATCATGGGGTTGGTAGATGCATGCAAATGGAAATACTTTCTCTCAATTCCACATCAACAGATCTAGAAATTGGAGGAAGCCCTCCTTAGATCTTAAGAGATACCCTCCCTCGACATTCAAGGTGGCACACTCCTGAACACCAAACTCCTTCTGAAAGAATCTCAAAAACAAGGAAGAAGAACATATTTGCAGCGACTGGTCATCATGGGCAAAGAGCTAGTAGAATCAGGGCACTATCCCAAGTTAACAAGGTTCTACTCTGTATTTCCCAACACCCCTCAATGAATACTATCTTATGTAATGTCAGAGGGCTAAATAGTCCCTCCAAGCACAGGTTAATCAAGAAAATAATTACTGAGGAAAACCCCACGATTTTATTTATGCAAGAAACCAAATGCTCCAACTCAAATTTGGATACAATCTTCAAAAGATTCTGGAAAGGCTGCAACACCCTAGTTATTGATGCAAGTGGAGCTTCGGGAAGCCTAGAGATTATCTGGAACCCCCACTTGATCACCCTAGAGAATAGTTAGGCACATCGACACTTCATTCAAGCTTCCTTCCACCTAACTGGAACCAGCATTCATGGACATCTCACGAATGTCTACTTCCCACAATCAGTATAGCAAAAAACATAGCTTTTAAATAGCATAGAGGATCTCAACAACCAGTGAACTCACCCTCTCTGGCTGACTGGAGGAGACTTCAACATGATCACAACCCTTTAGGAGAAAAAAGGAGGAATAACCCATCTTGACATGGACAACACCAAATTCAAGGATTTCATCCAAGGAAATCATCTAATATATCTTCAAACATCCAATGGAATATTCACTTGGAGTAATTGGAGGAGAGGATCCCATCAAATTGCATCTAGATTGGAACGCTTCCTCATCACGAAAGACTTCATCCACCTGGGAGGAGAGCTTGTAGCCACTAGTTCAGATCACTGGCCGATCTAGCTTCAATGGCTCAAACCGGGTATTGCCACACCCAAACATTTTCGCTTTGAACAATTTTGGCTCAAACACTCAGGGTTCAAAGACACTATCTTGGATTGGTGGGCTTCCCTCAATCCACCCTTGGGTACAGAAATGTATCAGTTCCAGTAGAAACTAAAGATGTTCAAAGGGAAACTGAAACTATGGAACAAGACCACCTTCTGAAACATCTTCAAAGACTAAAGAGATCTAGAAACACAAATGCAGCAGCTCCAACAAAAAATCATCTTAGAAGGAAAATTAGCAGACTCAGAGACCAAGGAAAAGACACTAACAACCCAATTTGAAGAAAGAAGAAGTCAAGAATAAATCCTATGGAAACAGAAATCACGGATTTGTTGGCTCAAGGAAGGAGAACGAAACACAAAATTATTTCACTACTCCACAATCCAGCATATGATGCACAATAGAATCACAGTCCTGAAGATTCAAAATGGGGAGCAGATGGGAAACCATGAGGACATCATAGAGGAACTGCTCAATCACTTCAAGGACATCCTCAAAGAATCCAATACCCAGTGACAGGAGGTCGTTGATAAAATCATACAGCATATTCCAAAATTAGTCAATGAGGATCACAACAAGATGCTACTCAAAGCCACAACACTGATGGAGGTCGAACAAGCGGTTTTCCAATTAAAAGAAGGGAAAGCCCTAGGACCAGATGGATTTACCAACAACTTCTTCCATTTCTTCTGGGATACTATCAAAGAGGAAGTATGGGGCATAGTGGAGGAATCATGCAACACTCACTGGATTCTTCCAACTCTCAATGAAACTTTCCTCACTCTCATCCCAAAGGAAGATAATGTTGCTTCCCCAAGTAAGTACAGACCAATAGCACTCTGCAATGTTATTTACAAAATTATTTCCAAAGTCATAGCTAATAGATTGAAGCAGCTTCTTCCCATGCTCATCTCTCCAGAGAAAATGGGCTATGTTAAGGGCAGGTGGATCCTTGATTGAATCATTCTAACCCATTAAGTCATCCACTCCTTAAAAACCTCAAAAAAACCTGGAATGCTCCTCAAAATTAACCTTTCCAAGGCCTTTGACAAGCTCAGCCAGAACTACATAAAGCAAGTTCTTCTAGCCTATGGCTTAAGTCAAACCTAGGTTTGTTGGATCATGAGCCTGATATCCTCTCCCTTCATCTCTATCCTAGTCAATGGCATCCCCTTGGCAACATTCAAACCCTCCAGAGGTATAAGGCAAGGATATCCTCTCTCGCCTTTTCTCTTTGTTCTCATGGCCAAGGGTCTAGGTCGCCTGATCAAGAGCCCGATCCAATCTCATGACCTTCAAGGTATCCCCTTACACAATATTCCCCCCATTTCCATCAACAATTTGTGGATGAAAACATGATCATGGGTCACCCCTCTGTGCAGGAAGCTCGCACCCTTATAACCCTTCTTGATTTTTTCTCTGAAGCCTCTGAAACCACTGTTAACCCTGAAAAATCTCAAATCTTCTTTTCAACATGCCCCTTGTTACCCAACACAACATAGATCGCATCCTTGGCTTCACCACAACCTCTCTATCATCCAAGTACATGGGAGCTCCTCTCACAGACTCAGATATCAAACATTCATCCTAGAGAGAGTTGTTGGACAGAATGGAAACTAAACTGTCCACCTGGACTGACCACACTCTCAACATTGTCAGGCTCCTGGTCCTCATCAAATATGTTCTTCAATCTCTGCCCATATACCTCTTTTTTGTTCTATATGCACCAAAATGGATCCTCAAAGCCATCTGTAGCCTTCAACGAACTTTCCTTTAGGGGGGATCCAAAGACAAGCACAAATGGGCACTAATCAAATGGAAAGAGGTATGTATGCCAAAAACTCAGGGAGGACTTGTTCTAAGAGACCTGGAGCACAAAAACAACATCGTGGGCACTAGTATATGGTGGAAATGGGTCTCCAACCCACATATACCATGGGTGACCTTATGGATAGCCAAATATGCCAAAAATTGGCCCAAGGAGGAACTAATCAGATTCAACATTTCTCTTGGAGGATCCCAAATCTAGAATGCAGCCAGTCAACAAAAACATCTGATCCAAACCCACAGCTTCTGGGAATTGCACGATGGAACTCAAACCCAGTTCTGGGAGGATTCATGGTAGAAAATTCCTAGCCTATCCTCGATCTTCACTCAACCCATATAGCGCACAGTCCTACAGGCAAGAGAAAAAATTTGTGTCTAGGATTTTTGGACTAATGAAACAACTCAAGGCTACTGGAATTAGCTCCATGCGGATAGATGGCAGACAGACTAGAACAATGAACAACACAAAGATATTTGGGAGGAATTACAAAAAGGAGAATCAAATCTCAGCAAGGGCCAGACCTACTCTGTTGGGGCCATACTCAAAGTGGCAATTACTCAACTAAGTAAGCCTACCATCTCATTCAACCTTTGAACCCTGACCCCACAAATAAACTATGGAAGAAGATATGGACAGCTAAGCTCTGGCCCAAATTAGCTACATTTTTATGGATGCTAAGTAAAAGATGCATCCTCACATGGGAGAATCTTATGAAGAGAGGCTTTGTGGTTCCTTCGAGGTGTCCTCTATTTCATAATGACATTGAAACCATCAATCACCTGCTGGACCTTTGCCCCATATCCAACACTTTCTAGGACAGGATTGAGATCCTATGCAGAAGATCCAACCGAGATCGGGGCAACATCACCAACACCATTAGCAGGTGGTAGGACAACCCATATTCCAACAATCTCCTAAATCGTCTCTACCAGCTCATTCCGGGCCTACTCATATGGAACCTCTGGAAAGAACGAAATAGCAAGATATTTAAATAAATAGCTTTAAATCAAGAGCAAATCTGGACCAAGCTACACAACAACTTAGAAATAACTCTTGCCATGGCTCATTGGGGGAAGGATGACTTCCTGACAACCACTATTGAATGTACCATATGGAACAATTGGCATATGAGTATTGAACCCCCTATGGAGAACTCACCCCCCGAGCACAAGTAGGATTAGCGCACTTGAACACTGGGATCCCCCCCGGCAAGATTTTTCAAATGCAACTTCGATGGAGCCTCCAAAGGCAACCCAAGGGAAGCCAGATTTGGGGGCATCTTCAGAGATTCTAGTGGCAACCACTTACATGCCTACTATGGAACCCTAGGGTGGGATAGCAACAACTCCACAAAACTAGAGGGGCTTGTACAGGGTATCTCCATAGCCACTGAGCTTATTTTTTTCTCACTGGAAATGGAAGGATATTCACAACTCATCATCCAAGCAGCCATCCACATCCTCCTTGGCTCTTCTTCCACAAAGGTCTCTACCAGCTAGCGGCTAGCCAACCTTCTCAATCACTTGGAATGGTTGTTGCAGCATCACAAAGCCATCACATTCCACTATGTGCGCAGAAAAGTAAACACTGTAGCAGACCTCCTTGCCAACAAAGGAGTGGATAGCCACTCAATGCTCTACCACTCTAATTTTCCTCAGATTCACGACAAAATCCTACGCAGGAGCTACCACACTCTCCTCCAAAAGGATCAAATCTCCTCGGATGCAGGTGACACGTCCATATAGTGCGAGGACAAATCCTCCCATGCTCAAGCTGACGCCACCCTGCAACGCCAACTCTAACATGATGTAAAAAATTAATTCATCAATCATTCATAATGGTGCTCTACCCACAGGGGATTCACTCAATGAACCTCTAACATATCACGTGCGTTCATGGCATACTAAACAAGACCCTTAATTTGATTACATATTGGGAAATACCTCTAAAAATCACATTGTTTAACCCCTTACCAATACGAACCCAATACACCTTCCCTATTTAAAAAAGCCTTAATTTCACTAAATATTGTAGGCATCCATTTTTTCAATAACATTTTTTATACCCCTTTATATTTTTTCGTTAACTTTGAGCTCCATTTTTATACCTGCCAATATAAAACCCTTTACCCCCTATTATATGATCAATATATCATGTCATTTTTTTCCTTAATATATATCCCCCAGTATGAATGCATGTGTTATGATATTTCTCCCCTAGTGAAGCCCCCATTGCTCTACAGCACCTGACCTCATGCCATACTTTGTACCACATGGAGTCACACTTGGACTGTCCCTCACTGCATCTGCACGTGTGGCACAACCCCTCACTGCATCTGCACTCATGCCATAGGTATTCAAAAGGCACTAAAGCTACCCATTCAACCATCTCACAGCTGCTTCAGCCATTCTCAAGATCCAGTGTTGTTATTCCCCTCGCCGTCACGCTGCTACTCAAGCTTCCATCGCGTATCTCCACTGCACGCTCCCCCTACCGCGAGCCCCCTATCATGCACCCTCATGCAGTGTGCTCCTCCCTCTGCAATCTTCCTTGCTACGTGTGCTACGTACCCCCCCCCCCCCCCCCCCGGCCCTCCGCCTCCCTGTTGGACGTCCCTCCTCGTGTACCTCTCCCTGTTGCACGGTATCCGCGACAAGCTCCCCCTTTGCGCCCCCCCCCTATTGTGCACCTATGCAACGCATATTGCAATTACGCATCTCAATTATCTTAGCCCAGCATCCCTTCCCCTGCTTGATAGCCTCCCCATGGCCCCACAGCAACAACAAAATCCCATCAGGGGCAGCCAAAGAGGTGTGTTCTCGGGGTGCTATCATTGCGATCAAGATCAGCGTCTAGAATCCATTGAAGGTTCCTCTTCAGGAAGCCACAAAAGGGAGGCTACTCAAATGCCTGATTGCACCCAGGAAGAGATTTTCTTTACTCTGGAGAAGCCTAGGGGCAGAAGAGGCCCCATAAAATCTACCATTACGCACTCTAAGCTGCCCACTCCTTGGAAAATCGAGCCGCTCCCTGTTCATGAGCCAACGGAGGAGGAGACAGACGTTTGGATCATGGATTCGAATGGATTCTGGACCATATTTTTAGATGCAGAGTACCATGTTTCTCCTATCACCCAAGCAACCCTTGCGTGAGCCTACAGCAGAGGAGGAGGCAATTGCGTGTGAATATGGATGCCTCATCGAGGAGGAGGACCACACAACAAAGGAAGATGAAGGAACACCATGACTGCGTGGTAGCTTGGTTCCTTTATGTTTTTTGTCAACTTAGGACATACTATAGCTATTTTGTTTTTTAATGTGTTACAGAACATTTTGTAAAACATTTGTTTGACTCTTTTAAGGGGTTGGTTTCCTCCTAGGAGGCAGCCCCAAACCTGCTTTATTTTGAAAACTACCAAGGCTGGGATTGGCTAAGCACCTCCTGCCATCTCATCCCAATTCCTATGTAAAGTTTCTTTTATGATCTAATATAGTTTAGCCTAACTTACAAAAAAAAAATTAGGTACCAAAGTGCAGAGGAGAGGGAGGAAAAGATTTTGTAGATAAGAGACTGAAAAAATTGAATATTCAGTGACAAAACACCTTATTTAGTGAGATAAACTAACCCACATAAAATTGTGGAACTCCCTATTGAGGCAGACATTTAAAATAATGATTATACGAAATATTTTATGCCATTGTAAGGACGAAAATTAAATTCAAACAAATGTGCATTTTGTATAGAGTTAGAAACATCCATAAATTCAACACTTTTTCCCTATTTCTATGTCAAAATATTATTTTTTGGTTCCCTCATTCCCAATTTCCTTTCTTGGGAAAATACAAATTCCAGTTCTTACAAAGGTTGGCTTCCTATAAATCTCTTGGGATCTCATACACCTTATGGTGCATTCACTAAAGAGGAAGATTATTGCAATCAAAATTGGACTTCCTTCTGGCTTTATAATCCCCTCTAAGATGTTCATAAAGTAATAACGGGGGTTAACACGGTTTATAATCCCCTCTTAGATGTCCATAAAGTAATATGGGGGATTAACACGGTAAGGGAATATAATGCGAAGGTTGGAAAAATATTCTTCAATTTCATCCACATGTCTAAGATACACGAGGTACCCACCCTTAGGCAAAAACACTAAATCATCAAACATCTTGAATAATATAGAGCTAAAAAATAAACCAAACACATCTATTACATAAGTTGTAAATGAAAAGGAACCTTTTGGAAACTAGTATTCAACCAACCAATTTCCGAAATCAATACTATTTAGCTTTGCAAGTAAAACACCAATTCAGGGGAATTTAACTCTATTGCATATCTCAAGATATTTCTAGGAACCTGATAGACGTGATAAACAAGAGTCAAGTCATTTAAATTATAAAATATTCCCAAAATATACAATTGAAATAAAGATAACCGAAAATTAATATGCTTCAGCAAATGAGTCATGCTTATTTCATATTTTCCTTTTTTCTCATCTGAAGTCATGCAAGCAAAAACACATGCCAGTCATGATTAATATAAAACTTTACCTTGGTTGATGAAGTACCACACATATGTTTACTCCTGCTAAAGCTTCTCAACGAAGGGTTTTTAAAAGAAACAACGAAGAAGTGTTGTCTAAACCAAATGTGGGTTCATCTAAGAACAAAAGAGATGGTTCCATTAGCAGGTCAAGCCCAACATTTACACATTTTCTCTGTCCTCCAGATATCCCTCGATTTTCCATTGTACGAACTAACAAATCTCGTACAGATTTCAACCCCAATGCATCAATGGCATGTTCAACAACTAAAACTGCGTCTTCTTTTGGCATGTTAACAATAAGCCTTAATGCATCACCAATTTTATCATGTCAACCATAGAAATTTATCAAGAATGACAAATATCATATTTTATTTCATGAAAATTAAGCCAAAGCATAAAAAAAACATGTCAATTGCATTAATCTGAACCTTATGGCAGTGCCATTTATTTCCCATTCAAAATTTAAAAATGCTTAGAAAAAGAGTCACTTAAACCATGTTGCATATTTTCGTTTTTTTCTCTGTTGTTTCAACTGTTAATTGCAATGGAAAGTAGTCATAAGGCATGATGAAGGGAAAATATTAAGCACCGTGCAGTAATTCATGATTGGCTTGTTGCTTTTTCATTTTGTTCATTGAATATCATTTTGTTATCATCCACTAAAAATGGAAGCATAATGAGAGAATAATTGACTGACTACATGATGGTTAACATTTGCCATACTAAACAAGCATTTATGAGTATAATAAGGGTTATGATCACAATCTGAAGAATAAGGGTTATGTATCACAACCTAAATATTTATTCAGAAAATTAATTCTCCCATTAGCGACTTCAACGATTAAGAAGAGTCAACTTTTCCCTTTTCTATTTCTATGCCTCTCATAATTATATAAAAACCTAAAATAAAGGAACTTTCAACCAATTTCATAACAGTGAATCCATAGGCTTGAATGTGCACAATATCAAGTTATAACATTCAGTTGCTATTTTTTATGATTCTCATTTTGTATTTGTCATACTACAGTTGTAGAATATGCCATATACAAGTATTTTCACAACAACTAATAAGTCTTTCATTAAAGACATCGTAGTTCTTGTTGCATTATTCTAAACCTTATTGATGCTCGTTCAAAATGGATTTAGTCACCAAAAGAACAATGTTGTAAACTTGATAACCTGTATGGGTTTTATTTCCAAAGATTAAGACAGGATTGGTAACTAGAAGTAGACCTCAGTTGAACTTGGGTTAACACATGTAAGTATTGAGGATAAAGAAACAAGTGTCTACTTTGTATATATTGTCTGGTTCCTCTTGTGATTCCTCTGATGATTTCTTTGGGCATTCATTGGCAAAATGATTGTATTCATGACATAAATTACATTTGAATAGGAGATGTTCATAGTCGAACTATTGAATATGTGCCCAACTCCCTACATTTATCTTCACTTTTTTTGGTAGCCCTCTAACAATATGCATTGTCATTTTCAGCACTCTCAAAAAGCAATAAATATGTTTACTATTAAATAAACAATACAAAAACTACTCCATTGTTTTTTCCCTTTATCCCATCATTGTTTATAGTCAGGCATAAGGTCTCTTCACACTCATCGTACAAAGCTGTGTTTAGAACACACATACAAAAGAAATTAAAACAACACTTATCTACTAAACAGATGTCGTATTCAACATAATGAGAAATATATCACACTCTTCATAAAAAGTTGGATTTAAACCACATAAACAGAAGACTAAAAACAACATTTTAACACTTATCTACTAAATTTTTGTTGTCTTCAACATAATGAGAAATATATCATACTCTCCATAGAAAGCTGGGTTTTAAACCACATACACAAAATATTTGAAAGAACATTTATCTACTAAACAATTGTATTCAACATGATGAGAAGTATGTGGAGATCGAGCATTTATTTCCATCTATGACTTCAGACACCTTCATTGTACTTCCCAGATCCATGATGCTTCTTTTAATAGATGTCCAACATTGTCGTTAAAAACATGCTAGAAGGAAAGAGACAAGGAGATGAAAAATGCTTCTAGGCTCTCTTTTCTATCCATAACAAGAACTAAATTTTCCATTTACCTAGTCCACTAAGTTTGGAATATCCTATCACTTGTAGGTAAATTGATTACTCATGTATACTTTCTACATATAATGGTGGTTGTCCCCTTTTCTCTGAATATTATTTTCTTACTTATGGATCTAAAATTCATTTACTTACAAACCTTAAGTTGATTATCCTTATTCATCTAATACCCCTAGGTTCTTTGGGCAACCAAAAACAAGTTGAGTTTCAGATATCTCGAATGGAAGCCTCCAGTACGTCCATGCAACATGCAATGTCATCTTACTTGAGGTTAATCTCAATACCTAACCCATTGTATGCTTATTCCATATTTGCTGGATGAAAATCACAATTTCAAGCACCACAACAGTCACAGGGATAGCAATATCTCCAAACTTCAAATAAAAATTTAAGATAGGATTCGCAAATTCATATACATATTCCAAGTGAGGATTAAAAACTAGAGGTATAAGTAATCATAGATTTGAGGAAGGAGCCGCAGAACACTGATACCATTGCAATATTGTTTCGTAAGTGGTTTTCGTTCAAAATGCCAAAGAATATTACCGATAATTTTAGGAAACATGAATAAATCATGTACCAGACCCACATACTCCTAAAGCTCAGTATCCCAATCAAATTGGGTGTACGCATGGAGTGTTGAATAAAGAAACGTTGAGGACTGAATTGGGTGGCTACTGGTATTCAAGTTATGAACAATCAACACAATTAAAAAACCCATAGCATGTATAATAGAGGAAATAGCAAGCACTCATTTATCGCTGAAGACTCTCCATGGCTTTGAAAGACTCCTTGTCAACAATAAAATACGAGATTTAAAAACCTTTTGGCATAGTATTAGTGTCAATAGACATGCAATCAACATTAGTAGTTTAACCATGTACTCAATCTTCTTAGACCCTCCACTCTGAATCATAACAAAATGATTATGCTCCCTCTACACCTGTTATGAGAGGAATATTGTATCCAATGGCTTGAACACCCAACATGACAAGAGAGATATATGGGGAGACTTATGTCTTCTCTTGACTATAGAAAAATTGGCTCATAATGAACCCAATCATCATCGATAGTGTCAATATATGTAAGACGAGTTCTACACTTTTGCGAGAAATGATCTCTTCCCCATGCCATCGATATAGAATGGGAAGAGTCTCGATTTTCATCTGCTTGAAAAACAATGGGTTGTCAACAATTCGTTGGCTTTTAACAGAAAGCTTCACGGTTCAATTTTCGAATGACTGGGAATTTGTAGGTGGATACTCCACTTCCACTTCAATGAGACAATAAAAACCATCCTATAGATCCCTTATTTCATGCAAAACTATCCACCATGGAGCTTGGAAATCCTTTCGAACATCACTGCATCCTATAAGGTGCATTTTACCCACTCTTGGATCATAGAGACCCTCAAGAAAAACCTTTGAAATATTGCCTTCCAGTTTCAGTTGTGCAACAACTTTCAAGGACTTATCTTCCTCTTGCCCTTTTGAATGAGGCGATTCTAGAACCCCCTCAGATATGAAATTAGAGTATGAGGCGATTCCCGAACCTCCTCGGATATGGTCCCAACCAACTCCCACAAATTCCTCGATGGCTATAACATCCAAACTTATGATGTTCTTGAGAAAATTCCCTCTGGAAAACTGGTCAATTGTGCCCAGTGAATTCACTAAGAGATCCCGGATAAGAACAGAAAAACTTCGTCTTGTCTTGCCCAACTCCTCCTGGGGATACTTTGTAGTATCCCAAGGATCAAAATTTAAATAAATCAACACATCTAGTGTTCCAACTAAAAATAATTGTGATAAAAACACAGAACACAACAAATATAAGAAATTGAAGCCCACTTGTGAATCCTGGATGGATTCACCACATAAACATCACCGCGGGGTTTTCATCCCGGGATCAATAATAGAACTAGCCAGTCCAGGTTCTCAACCCAAACATAATAAAATAGATAATTCCGAATGATCTAAATGCCTAGCTTCTCTCCCCTTTTATAGGCTTGATGGATCAATACCAATAAGAAATACCATGGGTCAATATCATGGGTCAATATCAACAAGAAATACCATGGGTCAATACCATGGGTCAAAACCATGGGAAAATACCACGGTAAGTACCATGGATCGATTCTATCCACTTTGACTGGATCAAGAAAGGGAATATTACAAATCCTCCCGCCCAAAGATTGCTTGTCCTCAAGCAATCCACTTCTATCCATAACAGAAGCATTTGTACATTAATACCAGGATCCCATACAATCTGATGCGACCTCCATGTTGAATGGTCCTGAATGGATCCTCCAATACCTAGATCCCAAACAATCCTCTGACCAATCCTCCCCTCAATAGATTTACCTGGATCCCAAACAATCCTTTCCCCGATGGATTCTCCCGGATCCCAATGCCACCTAAATCCTGGGACCTGTGGGTTATGGTACCATTTCAACACTCCATCGCTGCCCGCACCAAATGGTCCAAATTGTAATTTTCCTTTGGCTATGGGTGTCCTCCAAATAATCAACCCATCTATAGAATACCAACTCATAATCTCTCGCCAATCCATACTTGGGAAAGAATGAATATCTGCAAATCTACAATGTTGATGTTGTTCGATGCTTGATTCATGTTGCTCTACTTGGTTACCCAACATGATGTATTTGGAGAATTCTGCCCTGCTCTTCTCGATGTATAAAGGTGGGTTGTTGGTGTTGCAATCCTTATCTATGTATTCTTGTAGAGTGCTGCTATGGGACTCCCAATTGTACTCCTTATGCGGCCTTGTGAGGGACTTGAGTTGTTCCTCAATACTCGACAACTTGGTCGATGATTTGGCACATTTCCCTATGAGTTCCTCAATTTTTCTGTTCTCTTGTAAGACAGTGTCTCGGACTATCCAGACTCTTTGCTTCAACAACATAAGATCTGATTTGAAATGCATGATCCTTTCCTGAAAATGCATGATCCTCTCCTCATTTGATTCTCCTTGGGTGTATTCATCCTGGACCTCTTCACATGTGAGGATCAGATGTCCATCCTCTCTGGTTGCCAAACATGGATGTACTGGTGGAATTTTATCTATACCTGATTGCCCATACTCTTTATGGATGTCCTCCGTTGTATTTATAGATTCAACTACCACAACATCAGGAGGAATTACATCTTTCCTTTCGTCATGTACTTTGTCAAGCTAACTACTCAGCTTGTCCTGCAAGTTTCTCTGAAGAGCATGGTGTTGTTGCTCACCATTTGTACTTGACTGCTCAAATCCTTCATAGGCCTTCTCCTGAAAACCGGTGAACCCTTCTATGGATGAATCTACATGATCTAAAGAGGTCTTTAATTTTTCCATCCTTGTTGCCTCCTTATCATCTGGACATGAATGGTCCAATGCCCAAACTCCCTTGCATACAAAGCATAAGCCTTTCCTCCTTAGTTCATTCTTGTTGTCTCCACAAATTTTTGTTAGTTCCTCCTTGGTTAACTTCTTTCTAAGTAATTTGATGCTCTGTTTGATCAACCTCTCACTAGTTCATAAGCAGCAAGTGATGCAATTAGCTCCTTCCTCCAAATGGCCAACAATTTGGATCTCAATTGTTCACAGATGGCCCTATCTTCTCCTAGGATCGGAGATATGATCTTTTGCATGTCTGTTTTGATGAAGTTTGGATGAGATGTTGTAATTCCATTGCAGAAGTATTGGAACATCTAAAGGATTAAATCATCACACTCTAGATCCAGCATAAGTATACCAAATATGAATTTCGCCATGCGTGCCAAAATTGTGCGCTTTTGGAAAAAAGTAAGAAGCGTGGTGTTGTCCAACCCTTGGAGTGCTTCTACCATTACCCAAAAAGTCCTCCCCATGATGTCATCATTGTAGGGCAATAGCGGTGCTTTTAAGGCTGTGATTTTACTGAGACAAGAGGCGACCGTGAGTCTAACCTTTTCACAAGAATGCTCTAAGAACCTAGGTTGTATCAAAGCAAGCATGGATGGCTTCAAGGCCCAACTTGACCCTTCCCATTCTGATTTATCTATCAAGCTCAAAACTGCATTTAATGTGTCTAGTTGTAGGAGAACATATTTTGACTTTGTACCCTGCAATTTGGATCCAAGTTCAAAGATACACTTGCTTGTTACATCTTCTTTCCGGATATCTTTTGACTGCTGAAGGATAACATGGACCTTTCGAGAGAAAGGCCTGTTGTTGTGCTCTTGCTTCTGATTTGTATGTTGTTGCCATCTTTGATCCACAGAAGTATTGTAGCCCAGAGAATCGACTGATATATCATTATTTTGATTCTTGTGGCGTTTCCAAAAATAAAATGATGACATTGGCATCAATGGATCTCAATACTTAGCTAATGAGAAACCTGGGAATGATCCCTGTCTAGCAATAATTTTCCAGCCTTTCAACAATGACCATATTTTCAAGAAAGATATGAATCTTCCATACACATGAACAAATATCATGGGTACATTTATTCATAAGAGGCTATATGCAAGCTATAAATGATTTTGTCAATCACGCCTTCAAATATTTTTACAAATTTAACCCACAAACATATAAATTATTTTCCCTTCACTTATGTCTCCCAATAAAATAATTTACTGAAAAATAAAAATCCAACTAGGGTCATAAATATCACCGAAGTGAGAAATGCTATCTAGGGTGAAAAATAAATTTCACCAAAGTTCCTTGCATAAAACTCTCAGGCTGGCAGGATGCACAGCTTTGATACCACTGTAGTATCCCAAGGATCAAAATTTTAAATAAATCAACACATCTAGTGTTCCAACTAAAAATAATTGTGATAAAAACACAGAACACAACGAATATAAGAAATTGAAGCCCACTTGTGAATCCTGGATGGATTCACCACATAAACATCACCGCGGGGTTTTCATCCCGGGATCAATAATAGAACTGGCCAGGCCAAGTTCTCAACCCAAACATAATAAAATAGATAATTCCGAATGATCTAAATGCCTAGCTTCTCTCCCCTTTTATAGGCTTGATGGATCAATACCAAGAAGAAATACCATGGGTCAATATCATGGGTCAATATCAACAAGAAATACCATGGGTCAATACAAGAAATACCATGATTTTTCAAAACCATTAGTCTCGTCTATCTCCATTTGGGCCAATTGGTCTTGTTGTATTCGTATGATATATTGTTGAACACATATTGTGGCACTTGTCAAGGATGTATAAGCTCAAATGAGAGATCAAATGAGAGAGGCGGAAGAAATTTGTATTGTTCCCAATGTTGAAAATGCTGCCAACAATTAAACTTCTTCACTTGATGGAAAGTGAAAGGGGAATGTAAATGCATATTCGAGAATTAGAAGCGTTGTGATTCTTGATGGATCCAAGGCATCCCACCATACACAACTGATCAAAGGATGAATTTCATTTACCCTTTGTAGCCAATGTTAAGCCATTAAGACCTGATATTTTACATACTAAACATTGATCATGTGAAGGAGGCACAACTCAAAGAATTGCACTAAAATTTGCAACATCGGTATTACACTTCAAATGTTGCATACAAATAAATAAGAAAATATATTGAGCCAGACAATATATACAAAGAAGACACTTATGGCAGTAAACCCTCGCTTAAAGAAACCATTTACCCTGCCTGTAAAAACAGAAATTAAAATCCTTTGAGGTAATCGATCACCCAACCTCTATCTTCAACACAGTTCCATCTGCCTCAAAACCCTCATGAAAACCATCTAAAACCTTGCCATCTATCGTTCACACATATTTCAAACCATATCAGCGAGTAGGATTTCCAATAGATCTTATTAACAAGAATCATGTATCATTACACAAACCAACTCCATCTTATTACACATTTTTCTTGTTTAAGAAATTTCATCTTATAACATTTTTCCCTAGACAAGATTAGTCCTTCACTACAGTTAAAAGGTTACAGAAGACATTTCTAATAGCCTTCTCAGTCACTGACATGAATTGATTAAGCCTGTTTTTTAAAATCATCATAGCATTGCTAGTACAAGTTGACATTGCAGTTGGAGCTCTTCTAGCCCCAAGTTTATTATACATTCACAAAAACAATGAATAATGAGGATTCTGAATGAGATCAAATGGGTTGGATTTGGCAACACTTACTGATAGAGAATTAAGATGGCTCAAAGTATTTTCCAGTCAGAATTTGTTTAGTCAAAATCCTATTGGCCTAGTCTATTAGGTGGATTCCAACCAAGATGATATAATAGGTGAGATCTGAACAGGAGCCCACCGTCATAGACTTTCCATTCACAGTGCTCGTGAGTCCACATTGTGTAGACCAGGTGAAGTTGTATTTTCCTTCAACTCCACAACAAGATTGAGTGGTGGCCTTGAATCCATAGGTAGAAGGGTTGGCGAAGAAATCATATATTATGCCATATTCATTGACATAGACAATGTCGGTTCTTGGGGGCTGCTTGCGCAGAAGAGTGAGTTTTTCTTGAAGTTATGTGTTGTAAAATTTCATAGCGTCATTGTATGAAATCGAGCATCCGTATTAATAAAAAATGTTGGGTGTGTGAGGCCCAACGTTCTTCACAAGAATTTTATGTGCCCCTGATCGTGCAACTCCTGGACAGCCACTGCAATAGACTTGGAAACCTTGGGAAGAACACTCTGCTTGACCTAGATAGGGGAGAGTTTAAGGCTTTTGTATGCATTGTCGAAGTCTTTGCCCCCAATTTATATGGTATAAATGTCCTTTTTAAAGGCATATGCCTTTGGAAGATAGTTCAAATTCCCATGTGAGCTGATGGTGTCGAGAACCAGTTGCTTGAATACCTTGAACTCATTAAGATGAACCATAAGAGTTATGGGAGCATTAAAATCTGTTGAGGTCGGTCGAACAGCAACACCGGAAGTGGAAAATTTTTATCCGTGTTCGAACATTGACCCCACTGACTGCAAAATGGGCTTAAAAGGGGAAATCCCAATTCCTGTGTGAAGTAATACCACATGGTTACCTTTGGTGATGGCGTGACTGAATGCTCTTCAGTGCCACAGAAACATATATGGCGGATACAAAGAAACTCCTCAATAACTTACCTATGTGCTTGCCTGAGTATAAGCGAAATAAAATAGGGGAGCATGGCAGCAGAAGTTATTGTATTTGTAAGCACACTTAGTGAGAAATTGACTTCCTTGCTGGCTGACAAAATATTTCAAGAGGCATTTCTAGTTATCAATTTCAGAGAGGATGTAGAGTTCATTTGTAATGAGATTGATTTCTTTAAAATGGGGTTGAACGACGTGAGAGAGATGATGAAATCTAGTTCGACCACCAACTAGCTGCTCAAAGTTCAGGTTTGTCTCTATCATGTTATGGACATCGTGGAGGAGTTTGAGGTTCGCAATTTTAGAAGCTCGTTCTTCTTCTACCAAATGGACCGAAGGATAAGGGCATTAAAAAAGATTATCAACGACATACACTCCAGTGCTAAACGTCTGAAATATTTAAAGTTTTTAGTTGATATGAATGCTCAGGTTTGTGCATTAAATGAAAATTTTAAAGAAAGAGAAAAAATTGAGTGCTCTTCTTACAGAATCCATGCATGTGGGCATGGAATTGGAGATTGAATGCATCAATAAATGGATATTTGGAGACGTATCTACAGTGATTGCAGTTTTGGGCACTGGAGGTATGGGTAAAACTCTTGTCTTACAAAATGTCTTGAACAACCCAATGGAAAAGGCAGCCAAAGGCTCTTTACAGACATTGCCTGGGAAAATTTGAGTGCAGAATAAAATTCCCTTTTTAAAAGCATCTGTGCTTGGAAGATAGTTCAAATTCTCATGTGAGCTGATGGTGTCGAGAACTTGTTGCTTGAATACCTTGAACTCATTAAGTTGAACCGTAACAGATATGGGAGCTTTAAAATATGTCAAAGTCGGATGAACAACAGCACCAGAAGTGACAAAGTTTTCTCCATGTTCAAACCTTGACCCCACTGACAGCAAAAATGGGCTTAAAAAGGGCAATCCCAACGCCTGTGCGAAGTAATACCACATGGTTAGACTGAACACTCTTCATTGCTGCAAAAACAAATATGGCAGAGGATGGCGTGAGTACAGAACCATCGCAGGTATGGAGGATGGCATGAGTACAAAACCATCGCACAAAGGTATGGGGAGAATGTGGTATACTGATGGAAAATTTTCTTTAGTTGGAAAGACGAACACATGGAAAAGTTTAATTAGTTGGAAGGGAAAAAAATAAAGCTCTCTCATTTACTGGAGTGAATAGTGTTTTTCCATCCCATTTGCTGAAGTGAATAGTGTTTTCCCACTCCAAGCCAGCAAAAAAAAATATCATAAAGTAAAAAATGCTTATCTACATAAATATCATAAAGTTGAATTTCATTACATAGCATTGGCATCTCCTCTATCAATGGTTCCAATGAACATTCATATCATTAACTTTATGCTTTACATAAATAAAAAGAAGACTCAACATCAAGTGCTCTTTTTTTACACCCATCCAAGAAGAGATTTTTTAGTTGATGAATAGAATGGGCCAAATTGAATTAGTTGTGGATTAGAAAGAGAATGGGTCTGCTCCTTAAAATATAGGATATAAAAAATAACTTGTACTTTGAAGAGTGGAACTCCCTCATAATGATTATTTGTCAAAGGCACATCCATCATTATTAGGAGTTGTTGTAGCTCGAAAAACTCCCCATTATTTTTTCTCTTGGATTCTCATGGAGTGGAATCATATTTTGGTTTTTGGAACATTTTTCTATTAAATCGAAATGGCATATGAGGATTTAACCAAGGAAAATTTGCAATAAATTATATCTTCCCTTCATGAGAATTTTTTTATTTTTCTTCGATAACCAATTAGATTAGCTATGGTATAACATATCTTCAAATTGGTAAATATAATATAAAATCAAGAACTTCTTTTGTAACTATACTCTACCACATATGGGATATTCAAAGGTATCATCATTGGGGGTAAGGATAGATTAGTCGGTGTGTTATCAAGTGAACATCCATTTATGAAATCTGCAGTTTTGGAGCATCTGATATTAACATTATAACCAATTATTGAGAAAGGAAGTCAACTAGAAGTATTCTCTTGTTGTAAGTATTTATTTATATGGACAATACTTATGTGTGTCATGTATGTCAACTTATAATGGAATGTGTGGTGGAAGTGATACATGTTTCTCATGTATTATGGATCTCAAAGCTTGTTTTCATATTATAGTGATGCTTCCAAATCACAAATTATCATTGTTTTTTTCTAATCACACTCATTAAAGCACAATGCAAAGGTATCTAATCCAGATGACCAATGCCTCAGGGGTTAGCTCAATTGGTTGAGTTCTCGTCGCTAAAGCATCTCTTTAATGGGAGGTCACGGGGTCGATTCTCCTTGATGCCCTTGGGGTTAGGATCTGCTAATAAGCCAGTGGGATGTGATCCATTTCGATGGATGTGCCTGAATATTTCCTCGCAAAAAATGATAATAATAAAATAATAAATAAATAAATCTAGATGACCAATTTCTCAAATTGTAAGATTCTTAAAAGATCGAGTTTCTTTGGATGTTTCACCATCTATACATTATCTTCATTCATCTCAACAGAAATTCAAATATATAAATAGGTTATATTTTAGGATGCCTTAGATATGGGGATGCTTGTTGACCCTATAAATATTTTGTACAAACATGTAAGAGATTTGAATGGCATTCTAGGTAGCAAGTCCCCTTGCATTTTCTTGATAGGATACCAAAGCCAAGATTGATCTAAAATTATGAAAAAGGATAGACACAATAGATGCACGGTTCAAAAACCCATTGACCTTAGAGAAAGTAACTCACCTTATTTGGTATTGTTAAAATTTATGGAGAGAAAATTAAAGTTACCGAGAAAAACATTAAAACAACAAATCGTAAAACATAAACAAGATGTTTTATCTTGGAAAACCCTAATATGGGGAAAAAATAGCTAATATAATTCTATTAGTCCCTGGCCAAAACATGGCTCAGTCAGGAAAGTGAGCCTTCACCTATCACCTCCCCTACCCTATTACAATGAAGTTTTCCCAGACCTTTTAAAGGCTTCATTACATGCATTCCACGGGCATAAAACTATGGGAAACCAAAACCATGTGCCTAAAAACACCACTGTAGACCGAGTAACTTTGAATTCTCTATCGATTCAACTTTCACCTATTAATCCCCACATAAAACTTGAATTACGGTCTCCCTTGGCCAAATCCATTAAAACTAGGCAAGTGAACTAACCCACTCCCCTCTACGCCCTATCCCCGTCAAAGTTTATATCCAAGCTATAATTTAGCATGCCCCCTATCACCTAGGACTAACTCTAGATTTTGTATATAATTTCCCAAGGGTAAGGATGCCTTACATATAATAAAAAATTTAACTCCATTATAAAATATTAATATTTTTTCATTGTTGATATGGCCATCCTCTCGCTCGGTGCTCTTGTCTCCAAATCCAGCTTCCTTGATTATTCTCTTTGTGAACATGTGCAAATTGACCTTTAATTTGGTTTTCCTATTCCATGTTCCTACACTTTGTACTCATCACCTGGGAGTCCTCCTCGCACAACTTGGAAGGCATGCCCTTCGACGTGACACATAGCAACATGAACCACACCATGAACCCAACCTCGAATCCACACACTCTCCATTTCCATTATTCAATAAACCATTATCCTTTGGTTCTTCCATTGAATTCACTTTCTTCTAATTTCCATACTCATGTGCCTCTCTCACAATTGTCAAGACAAATAAACCATTGGAAACAAAGACATCCCTTTCAAGCCAACACTTGTCTGTGATATATTTGTGATATCCAAGTAGCCAAGCCATAAATAAATGTTCGAATTTGATACCATGTTAAATTATCGGAGATAAAATTAAATTTATTGAGAAAAAAAAAATCACAAAGAAAAAATTCATAACTTTTCATTAAAGATAGGTTACATGTTACATATGCTGGTAGTATATACTACTATTCAGTCCATGACTTTTACATTTAACCTAACACATTTGCCTTCATGAAAGCAATAAACAGTCCCAAAATATAAATATCAAATCAGTATGTAGCCAATATTCACAAAGTAAGTTCGGTGCATAAC
The DNA here is from genome assembly GCA_034641835.2 of Pinus albicaulis. Lineage (NCBI taxonomy): Eukaryota > Viridiplantae > Streptophyta > Pinopsida > Pinales > Pinaceae > Pinus > Pinus albicaulis. The sequence continues at coordinate 1,730,116,022 of CM076578.1, read as the reverse complement.
TTACTAGAAAATAGAGACAAAAACATATAAAGTAAATATACATGCCGAAATAGGTGATCATGGGAGATAGTAACAAAATCCTCCCAAAACAGTTGTGCATATAGACAGCCCAAAAAGCAGGTGCCTCATCCATAAAAGGCCGATGAAAAAATCTGTAAACCTGTTCACCAGAGTGTTCTGTAATATGCCAGGTGCCCCAAGTCAGCTCCGAAGCTTCTTTGGACAATTGGTCATCCACTTTGTTCCGAGACCTGTAAATGTGTGCCACAGAGATGGAGTCAAAAATTGTTATGAGTTGATGAACCTCTCGCAGCTGTTACACAGCAATTTGTCACCGTCCCTGCAATTCCCCATCCCGCACATTGGAGGGCTCATTCCGTGACCTGTGAATAGTAACATAACTTGAAAACACTTTCATGGCATTCCCCTGAACATGTACTTTCATTTCCTTGAAGACAACTCCTTGTGAAAAACCCTAAAAATAGCCTTTTCATCCTTGGCACGACTATCCTGTGTTATACCCGCGCCAATGGGGGAAATTCTTCAAAAAGGGCATGCCAATTGGCGCTCTGTCTCAAAGTCGCACTCATGCCAAGCTTAATAAAGGGTGTTTTTTAAAAATAAATGGCGGAAGATTGACTTTAACCAACTCCTGAACTGGTCTCTAAATTGAGTTGGGTTGTTTGGCTCCGGATTTCCATGTAGAGGAAGTAGTTTGCCACCTCCCATGGAAGCTTCCTTGAGGATAGGGCCAATCCCATGATTGTAGGGATCCCAACTCCCCTTCCTCCATCTATATAAGCTTGCCATTTCCCTTTGCAAGGTAATCTCCAAGAGCCTTCATAGCCTAAAGAATGTTGCAAGAGCTTTGATAGTCTTCATAGTGCCAAATCCATAGCAAGGAGATTGACGATCGAAGAGAGAGGCTTGTCCCTATTCCTGACAAGCTTTACCGAGACGTATTCTGCTGACGACCCGCCAAAGGAGGATTTCAGCGTCAGAGCCAGGTTGTATCATCCTTTGTTTCATTAATATAAATGACTACGATTATAGTTCCACTCATATTGTTCATGCTTGTTTATGAGTTGTGTCCTCTCTGACTGACACATAATTGCAATTATATGGTTTTACGCTTGTGTGTTCGTCGTGTTTCTTGTACGTGCAGGTGTTCGATCGCGTCAAGTGGTGGAATTGTGACCTGTCGGAGCAAGGGATCGAGAGCACTATCCTCTCCGCAACGACAACAGCGTTGAACCTGAGGTAGGCCTTCTATCGCGCTTTGATTTTTGCAATTAAGAGCTTGCGTTGTAGCGTGTTTGATTGTTGCTAGACCCGATCTGGGCTAGTAGGGATAGCCTCTGTCCGCAAAGGGGATTTACCTCCTCAACAAATTGGCGACTCTGCTGGGGAGTTAACTTGTTGTTTGCTTTACAAACTACAGACGGAGCCTGAAGTTAGCCAGATAGCCTTCGAAACGCTCTTGCTCTACATTAGCGAAGTAGATCAATGCTGCTTCAGTCATTCTCTGGTTTAGTTTATGAACTGAACACTTGGAGTATTGTCTTGTCTTTTGATCGATTCTTGAGTTTGCCTGCTTGATCAGCTCTTTTGGCTGGCTCTTTTTGTGAGTTTGGCTTTTGGTTTGAGCTTTACCATCACTAGTCTGCTTCTTGGATTGCTTGTTTTTTATTTTTCCTTAGTAAACTCGGCTGGCGCGCTTTTCAGTGTGACAGTCGCGCCCACTGGCACATTTTGTCAGTGTATTACTCGCGCCAATCCCATTCTGGCACTAGTTTCAGCCTTACAGTCGCGCCAATCCTGTAAGGTAGTAGGGTTTACTCTGTTTTGAGCCTTCTGAGACTGATCTGGGTGTTTCGTCTTGTTTTTTTGACTCCTTGAGTGTTCTGGAGCCTTGTTTGACTGACTGTGACCTTCTTCCTTTGGTTGTTTGCCCATTTCTATCGATTTTACATTGTAGCCCTAGGGCATCTAGGTGCTATTGTGCATCGAGCCTCCCTTGGGAATTTTTAGTTCCTATCTGTTCAGTCAGCTCTGTGATAGCTTCTCTGCACTCGTTTGGTGGTTGTCTATCGTTTTATTGTGTTATTTGAGTGATTGGCTTCTTCTTCATTCGAATTCCGCTTTGTTTCGTTTTGGGCCTAGATTACAAGGTTCAATTGAGTCTTTGGGTGTCTTTTGATTTGAGGGACTTTTTGTCGATTTGAAATCTGATTGTAGGCTTGCGTTGAGTGAAATTCGATTGTTTTTCTCTTTTTATTTTGCTTCTCAATTGCTTATCTCTTTAGTTTTCATCTTGTTAGCGCTCTTGCTCTTAAACGTTGAAAAAAAAAAAAACTCTTTTGCGTTGAATTAGTTGATGTGAATTAGATCTTTTCGGTGTTATTAGTGATTAGTAACTTTGAACGAAAAGCTTTTAGTTTCCATTAGCTACATTAGAGATATCATTGGTTGTTTTCTGATCATTTTGTTGTTGTGTGAAAAGCTCTTAACTCTCCTGTAGTTAGCTTTCATCGAATGAAATGATATACTATGGCATGTAGTGTGCATTTAGGAGATTTTGAGACATTACATTCGCTAGGGCCTGAAAACTGGAACATAATTGAAGATAAACATTAAAATTTATTCAATTTACACTAAGGCAGCATTGAAACATTAACGAAATATTTAGAGGTCTAGGCTAGAGACGTGTTCCGACGTCTTTAAACCTAGTAGCTGTCGTTCGCCTCTTGGCTTTAGACAGCGCTAGTACGGACTTGTGCTCCTCGTACCGTCATGTATATAAAGGGGGACCCCACTAGGTTTCTATCCTTTATCCATAGGAAGCTGAGTCTGCCGCCCTATACCCGTGATACACCGGACACAGCATTCGGGGAGATTTCCTACACGTACGTCAAGTCCTTGGTTGATTTCTCTTTCATTTTGAAACCAAGGTGTATATTGCAGTTCACGGTTATTTGGTACACCCTTTGCCTAGCATTCCTGAGCAGTCATTTTGATCTTATCTGACTCCTTAAATTTGAAAATATCACCAAGCGCTTGTCCTTTCACGCTTGCTTCAAAACTGAAAGAGATAGAGTCATCTTTCATCCGTTTATCGACTCTTAAAACATGAAACGGTGAAGTTTCTAAAGTTTCAATGTGGTAAAATAAATCACCTGCGATCACACACCCTGTTAGATCTTGATTGTTGGCCATTTGATTGTGTGCCTTGGTTTTTAGCCCGTGTGCGGTTTTGAGTTGTTGATGGCAACTTTTCCAGAATTCACCAACCAAGGAATCCCCTCCGATGGGAATCCTGATCATTTTCCTCCTTTTGGAAATGTTGGAGCTCCTTATATGGCAACGTTGTCCCTTCCTGGGTTAACTGTTGGGTTTCCTGTTTGGTTTTTTTCAACCTTTGTGGTCCCGAATCTCTCGGCTACTGTTCAATCAGTTCCTCTGCCTGAACAACATCATGTTGATTCTAAGGTGTACCTCTCCCCTTCTTCACCTATTTCTGCGTCCTCCTCTTCTACTTCGCCTGGTGAAAGTCTGGATTCGAGTAACCAGGTGGCTAAGAAGAAGAAGAAGAAGTCTGATAACAGAGAGGCTAAGGCTGCATTTACTGCTTCCGAAACATCTCCTCTTGATAAACCTCCCAACCCTCCACGGAAAGTCAAATACCCTTGCCCTAGCATTCCCAAGGTGCTCGAAGTATGGTCCAACGGTCGTCCACCGTTGCCTTTGGCTTCTGGGAGTCAGGTTGGGGGCACATCTTCAGCTAGTGCTGGTAAAACTCTTAAGAAGCAGGGTAAGCTCACCAATCCCTGTAAGTTGTGTGGGGGGCACCATGCCATTCACCTTTGTCTATATATGGATGAAGCCAAGCAAGTTTTGGACAACTCAGCTATTTCTGTGCCATGCCTTCCAGCTGGTTACAAACAACTTTCTTTGAGTCCTCCACCAGCTGATCCTACGATCGGTCAAGAGTCATCCTTTGTCGATCCCACTCCCCCGAAAATTCAGATTCAAGAATCCATCCCCGACCAACCATTGGTAGTGGGATCGGTTGAACTGGCCCACTCTACGGTGCACCAGGTCTTTTCCGTAGAGAGTGGATCTCACACCCCCCATGTCCTTCTAGTTTCTTCAGATTCTTCGGACTAGGAGAAAGATTCTCCTATCCCTATACCACAAGAAGTTTCTCCTCCACCTCCCATGATGGAGGTCCTGGAGGATACTCTTCCCGACTCCGAGATGGAAGTCGTGGAAGATGCTCCTTCTTCCGTAACACCAAGGGAAGACCATCTCGGTTTGATGGTAGCCCCTCCACGTAGTTTGGTCGCTTCCTTTGATTGGAATCGATTTGCAGGAAACCGCCTTCCGTTTTATGTGCCTTTCGAGATAACGCTACAGGCTTTTGGTCTGGTCGTACCCAACACCATTATAGATGAAGGCGCATCTGTTAGTGTTCTATCCTCAACTACTTGGCAAGGTTTTGGCTCGCCGCTGCTTGCGCCTGTTACGCAGAATCTGTTGGCATTTAACAGAAGAACGAGTCAACCGTTAGGGATCCTTCCAAGGTTACATATTACTTTGGGAGGTAAAACTATCCATATGGACGTGATGGTTGTTCCAGGCCCCTTGGATTTAAATCTGCTCTTGGGGCGCGATTACACCTATGCCATGGGAGCGCTTGTCTCCTCCCTTTTTCGTGTGGTCTGTTTTCCGCATGAAGGACGGATCGTGACCATTGATCAGCTTTCGTTCTTTGGTCCTGATATGGCAGCTGGCCCGCCATAATCCCTTCCTGGTTTTTATCCACCCGTTGTATCTGCCCCACCGCAGGTCAACTATGTGACTACCTACCCCGTGCCTGTACTCAGTGATGATGTCGTCGTGCATAGTGTGCTGGGGGAATTGGGTCTTGACTTCCAGGAGGTTTTCTTTCCATCAGGAGTGGAACTCTTGGAAGCGATGACTTCTTGTTCATTATGATAAGGTGGTCGAAGCACAGTTCATTTTCTTGTGTCAAGCTCCTTAAAAAATGAAACAAGCCAGTCCGAGCACAGTTCGTTTTCTTGTGTAAAGCTCCTTAAAAAATGAAACAAGCTGGTCGGAGCACAGTTCGTTTTCTTGTGTCAAGCTCCTTAAAAAATGAAACAAGCTGGTTGGAGCATAGTTCTTTTTCTTGTTTCAAGCTCCTTAAACCATGAAACAAGGTGTCTTGAGGATAGTTCTTTTAATGTGTCAACCTCATTAAAATAATGAAACACTTTCCTGTTCAATTCGAGTCTTTGATAAGTTCTCGTAAAATCCCAGGCGAGTCTTTCTCTTGGTCTCGTAACTTGAACCTTCACTCCATCTGCCTTTCATATGGACTGAAGCTTGGGGGACATGTACCTCAAATTGAGTCACCATGCTGGGGGCATGCTTACTTTTTCAAGCATAGTTTGTTTCTGTTTCAAGCTTGTGTAAAAATGAAACCAGTCTCAAGCATAGTTTATCTTTGTTTCAAGCTTGTGTAAAAATGAAACCAACTTCAAGCAGAGTTTCCTGATTTCAAGCTTGTGTAAAAAATGAAACCTTCCCCATTTTACCTCTTGTGATTTCCATTTTATCAGCCTGTTTTTGCCAGATGAGCCTTGGTTTTCTCACTCCATCGTCACTATCTGCTTGGCTGATCATATGCCTTCACTTAGTTGTCTTACCCATTCCTGAGGAACCGTTGCGATGAGTGGTCTTGTTAGCCGGCCTCTTAACCTTTACTTGTTTTGATCAGTTCCACCTTTACCGGAACCAGTTGCTACCCTTTATGCCACTCGTTCCTCTAGGTGGAGTCATCTTTCATCTCTTTTCTGACTCTCTAAACATGAAAAGATTGTTGAGTCCCTTGTTGTTTCGATCTCGTTAAAGTGGACACGAAACGACATATACCTAGTATACGTTTACCCCTTTTTCGGGCTGGGATGGATTACTTACGAAAAAGGAACACCCTAGCCTATCGCGACTAGGAGGTTTTCTCAGACATATTTTTCTACCTTTTCAGGTCTGAGGAACTATTTACAAAAAGGGACCATTGGAGTTTACTTTTATGCTGCCTTTTCAAACTCTCTAAACATGAAAAGACGTCGAGTTCTTCCTTTGTCAGACTCGTTAAATTTTGATGACATCGGATTCAGTGGAAATGACAATATTCGAGTTCCTCCTTCCTAGGGCTCGTTAAATGTACTAGGATGGACTTATATAGCAAGCATATGGTATCCTCTTCAAGCTTGTGTAAAAATAAAGAGGTACTCACCAGAAATGGTGGGGAAAAATAGAACCAATATCATTGTCGTGTTGGCAGTATGTCGCTCTTGAACATGGCACTTGTCTGCATTCATGTCGGGTTGGGGACATCTCATCTCGTTTTCCACTTGCCTCCGTGGGTTTGGGTGATCCGTTTTGACCTCTCCTCTGCTCTTTGCCTCGTCATCATTACCTCTGATCCGTTGATTTCAAATACTACCAAACTCACTGTCGTGCCGCCATATGTTCAAGAGAAGTTGACCTCTGCAAATTTCAACCTTCCTTTGATTCTCATTTCGTCTTGATTCACAAAGACATTATGTTCCTCTATCTCGCGTTGATGATGTGGGAAACACTATGGCCCACCTTTGATCAAGGTCATTTCCTGTCGACTTCATCCCAATATCTAGGAAGCTGATCTAGAGACACTCTTTGGTACCTTGGAGCCTGCATGCCTCAATGGTAGGTTCTTCGCGTTCGACGTGAGGTTCTCATCATTGGCCTCCGATTGAGTGATTCTGCGGGTGTTGGACGCCAGCTCATTGATTCACATGCCGTAGATTGTACCTGCAGTACCTTGAGGGCCATTGTCATTATTGGTGGTACCTCTCGCGTTTGTAAACAACTTTCATCATTGGCTGGTAATCAAGCGATGTTATCGCATGTTCGACTTCAGCTGACATATTCACATGCTTGAACTTGTACTTTGTTCGGATCGAGATGGAGAGCAAGACCCTGGATTCCTGTCTGTTATCATCCAGGCTGCGATTTTGTGGATTATCATGATTAGATACATGACTCACTGATTGGATGGCTGCGAACATGCCTGAGTCTATTTATCGATCCTTACTGGATGGCTGCGTCCATGCCTTGAATCTGGATCATTGTATACTCTGTTATGGATGGCTGCGCCCATACCACATATATATCATGTATCTGAGATATCAGTTGTACTTATCTACGTAGGCTTTCCGACGGCGGTGTTTTCAGTTGGACACGTTCTCGTAAAGCATTTCACCCCTCTCTCTCTTTCGGGCCTCATGCTTTAGGGGGCATCTGTTACACAGCAATTTTTCATCGTCCCTGCAATTCCCCATCCCGCACATTGGAGGGCTCATTCCATGACCTGTGAGCAGTAACATAACTTGAAAACACTTTCATGGCATTCCCCTGAACATGTACTTTCATTTCTCTGAAGACAAATCCTTGTGAAAAACCCTAAAAATAGCCTTTTCATCCTTGGTGCGACTATCCTGTGTTATACCCGCGCCAATGGGGGAAATTCTTCAAAGAGGGCGCGCCAATTGGCGCTCTGTATCAGAGTCGCACTCGCGCCAGGCTTAATAAAGGGTGCTTTTTTTTAAAATAAATGGCGGAAGATTGACTTTAACCAACTCCTGAACTGGTCTCTAAATTGAGTTGGGATGTTTGGCTCTAGATTTCCATGTAGAGGAAGTAGTTTTCCACCTCCCATGGAAGATTCCTTGAGGATAGGGCCAATCCCATGATTGTAGGGATCCCAACTTCCCTTCCTCCATCTATATAAGCTTTCCATTTTCCTTTGCAAGCTAATCTCCAAGAGCCTTCATAGCCTAAATAATGCTGCAAGAGCTTTGATAGTCCTCATAGTGCCAAATCCATAGCAAGGAGATTGATGATCGAAGAGAGAGGCTTGTCCCTATTCCCGACAAGCTTTACCGAGACGTATTCCGCTGACGACCCGCCGAAGGAGGATTTCAGCGTCAGAGCCAGGTTGTATCATCCTTTGTTTCATTAATATAAGCGACTACGATTATAGTTCCACTCGTATTGTTCATGCTTGTTTATGAGTTGTGTCCTCTCTGACTGACACATAATTGCAATTATATGGTTTTACGCTTGTGTGTTCGTCGTGTTTCTTGTACGTGCAGGTGTTCGATCGCGTCAAGTGGTGGAATTGTGACCTGTCGGAGCAAGGGATCGAGAGCACTATCCTCTCCGCAACAACAACAGCGTTGGACCTGAGGTAGGCCTTCTATCGCGCTTTAATTTTTGCAATTAGGAGCTTGCGTTCTAGCGTGTTTGATTGTTGCTAGACCCGATCTGGGCTAGTAGGGATCGCCTCTGTCCGCAGAGGCGATTTACCTCCTCAACAGTAGCAGTGCAGACAGTGTGTGCGAGTGACAGTGAGCAAGATTATTGAACCAATTGATCACAAGTTGAGAGTCACCAAAGATCTGAATAGAGTTGCAGTGAATATCCCGAGCAAATGTCAGAAGGAGTCTAAGGCATTGTAATTCAGCATAGTTTTTTGTGCCAGGTCCCAGTCCCATTCTTATTTTGTAGTGGTGGTGTACATTTAAATATAGCGTGGCGCCCCCACCACAACCCTGTGTGTTGGACACACCATCGAAATAGGCCCAAGCACGACTATGATCAATGATTTCAGGTGTCTCGAGTGTGGGGGGAATGTGTATTCGATCCACTGGCAGGAGTTGGTATGTATAAATAGAAGCAACGCATATTCTGTCCCAATCAATAGGTATACCATTGAATATCAACTTGTTGCGGCCGATCCAGATCTCCCATGCCATAATCAAGGGGAGATTGCGCATCCTCGGGCAATATGCATATATTTGCCACCAATTAGTCCATGAGTCTATTAGTGTGTCACCCTGCCAAAGATGTCGACAGCCCAAATCAGTGGTGACCCGAGCCCAGATACCTTTGATGATGTAGCACTGTAGAAATAAGTGGGTAGTATCCTCGCAATCTGTGAGACAGTAGCAGCATTGTGATGGTCCATGAAAAGCTCGTCTGTGGAGGAAGTCCATGGTAGGAATGCATTGGTTTAGGATGCACTAGAATAAGGTTTTGTGCTTGTGCAGGGCCTTCAACTTCCAAATATTGTGGCACCACCGTGCTTTTAGTGGGGGTTCTTTAGTCTGGATAAGGGCAAGGTATCCAATTTTGGGAGCATATTTCCCATCAGGTGAGCAAGCCCATATCAATTTGTCCTCATGTTCAGTGATGCAGATGTTTGATGCTTTTAGTGCCGAGATGTAAGATTGCCAAACCTGTGTGCCTGCCTATGGGATCTCGAGGTATTCTGCCTGTAACCAAGCTTGACCCCACCAAGTGTTATGATCCATATCCGCAATCTGAGTGAGGTAGTAAATGTTTCTGTGGACCAGGTGCTCAAGAATGAAATTGGGTAGTTTGTAAAATTCACCGCTCCCTGACCAAGAATCAGTGCCAATGCGGACAGATGCACCAGTTCCAATTTGCCAAGATAAACCTTTCTGTATGATGTGAGCCACTTTTTTTATTGCCTTCCAGATTATTGAAGCACCAGACAACTGTCCGATTCTGTCTCTGATCCAATCGAGAGGGTTCCGTGGTGCGATATATTTTGCAACAATTACCTCTTTCCAGAGGCTCTGTCCAGTGATTAAGTGCCAGCACATTTTGGCAGCGAGAGCCCTCGAAAAAAGATGGAGATCTTTGATCCCCAAGCCACCCCATTGTTTAGGAATGTTTATGCGGTCCCAGGCAATCCAAGCAAAAGTAGAGGCCTTTCCCTAGTTGCGCCATAAAAATTGTCTGCATATACATTTGATTCTGTTATTTATACCAATAGGTATCCAAGCTAGGGTCATCCAATAGACCGATATAGCCTCTAGAAAAGACTTAATGAGGATCAGTCGGCCAGCCATGGATAGCCATCGGTTATACCAAACATTTATTCTGCGTTGAATTTTAGCAATGATCCAGTTCCAGTCCTTGATCTTATAATCGTTTGGTTTGATATGATATCCCAAATATTTGAGACCTTCGTTGATATTTATGCAGACATAGTCAAAAATATTCATTGCAGTGCCTTGTTCCAGTCCCAAGCATCCAGTCATGATAATAGAGGATTTGAGGCCATTTGGTGCCATACCGATGGCTCTGCAAAAACAATTCAGTAGCAGATCAAATTGTACAGAGTCTTGTCTAGAGCCATTGAGGAATATTAGTACATCATCCACAAATAGTAGATGAGTGAGATGTAGTATATCATTGATCCGGAGTCCCTATAATACTCCCTGAGCTTTAGCATTGTTTATGAGGATAGAGATACCCTCCATAACCAGGACAAATAATAATGGTGAGAGAGGACAACCCTGACGAAGACCCCGCCCCGCATGAAAGAAATCAGATGTAATGCCATTGATCAATATGCTAAATGTAGCATGACAAATGCAGCCCATAATCCAGTTTATAAATCTATGAGGAAAACCTGAGTGGATTAGCATGAGATGAAGGTAACTCCAGTTTACCTTATCAAAAACATTTGTAAGATCAATTTTGAGAATAGTGGATTTGAGGCGCTGAGTTTTAATGGAATGAAGGGCCTCCTGGGCAGTACCAATAGCTTCATGGATTTTCCTATGGTTCAGAAATGCAAATTGTTCCTTTTCAATATGTGTGGATAGGAAAGGCTTGATGCGGTTTGCAATTATTTTAGATATGATCTTATAAATGCAGTTACAAAGAGATATGGGCCTATACTCATGGAAGCTGATCAGTTTGTCCGATTTTGGAATAAGCGCAATAAAAGTAGTGTTAAAACCATCATATATCCTACCTCGCACCCTGCTATCCTCAATCATAGTCAGAAGGTCATTTGACATGAGTTCGAAGAAATGGATGAAGAACTCAATGGGCCAGCCATCAGGCCCCGGGCTTTTGTCCCTCTTGAACCATTTCAAAACTCCCTCAAGTTTGCCCAAAGTAACCGGTGCATTGAGGTCATCAATCTGCTCTTGTTCCAAAAAACGTTTAAAGTGTTGAGTTATGTGCATGATGTCCGGGAGATCGATATTTGTAGACGCCCTATAAATATTGGTGAAATGTCAGTTACCCAGATAAAATAGTTGTGATTGCGTTCTCGCAATAAATCCATTTTGATCAGACAGTTCCCAAATGGCATTTGCAGCCATGCGCCCATTTGCATGTTGTTGAAAAAATTTAGTGTTTTCGTCTCTAGCCTGTAACCAAATAGCCCGACTTTTAAGTCGCCAATCTTCCTCCTTTTGTCTCAAAATTTTTGCCTTTTCACTCTCAAGTGCAGTAAGCTGCACCCTAGCATCAACAAATCTATATCCCATAAGATCAGTGTTGTTTAGTAGTGCAATTTCCTCTTCGATCTTATGGAGTTCCTCCCTCTCCAATCGTTTTTTATTTCGAACCCATTGAATGGTAAGATTTTTAATGCGATTGAGGTTGTCATTGATAATCCGGGTCGGGTCTCTATCATTCAAAGGTCTACATTGCTACCAGGCCCGGGTGACCATCAAGTGATACTCAGGGTCTCGCAACCATCTGGAGTTGAATTTGAAGGGGGGGCGAGCTCTGTTGTGTCCACATTCGAATTCCAGGAAAATAGGAGAGTGGTAAAATTTACCACCCAGCCCCACCCATTGTCGAGCCCGAGTAAGGGTGGAGAGGAGTGACTACTTGATGAGAAATTTTTCTAATCTACGGGCCAGTGCATCATTCCCGGTCCTTCTGTTTCTCCAGGTGGGTTGAAGCTTGGTGGTCTGGATATCAATGAGATCAGCAGCTCCGAGCATGGTGTTGAAAAACTCAGCCAAAGGATCCGGGGTAGCATGGGGGCCCCATGATTCTGAAATACCTAATGAAAAATTCGGTCACCACCCAAAATGATGTGGGGGACAGCCAACAAGGTGCAAGACAATAAAGAGTTCCAGAAATTCTCTCTATTAGTGCAGGGCCCATAGACATTAATCAAGGTGAACTCGAGCTCAGAGTTACCAAATAGGACATTCATACCAAGTACACCAGCCCGGCCCCAACAATTTATCATCCGGGTGGTTTTGTCGTTAATTCCCAATGCACAACCCCCAGATCTTCTGAGTGCATCAAGAGTAATGAAGGTCCATTCAGGAAGAATAGAAGTTAAGGTAGCATTCGCCGCAAGCCCACACCTAGAGTCTCTTGTAGAAATAGGATATCAATAGGCTTCTGAGCTATCAAATCCTTGAGTGCCAATCTCTTATCGGGGTTGGCCAGTCCCCTGCAATTGTAGGAGAGACAAATCATGATGTTACAGCCAACAAGGGTCTTCTAGCTCTAAGGACCCGCATAAGAGATGATTGAGTGCCAGCTTCCACTTCGAGATTGGCTCTCTTGATAGCCTTTGCTAAAGCAGATGGTCTACCGCATGACTTGCTGGGTAGACAGCCCTGACCTGGCCCAATACCGGCCCAATACCGAAGGCCTCACCAGAGTGGGGTAGGGAGTGGGATCTAAGATAATAATTATGTCTCGTGGAGGGGGTCTCCGAAGAGGAAGATGAGTGGCAGTAGGAAGATTCAGCAGATGTGTGTTGAATGATGGGGGTAAACGACGGAGGGGCCAAAGCGATGGTGCAGCAGATCGAGGGGAGCTTCTGTGTGTGGCTAGTCAAAGTCGATGTAATGCATGAAAATGAATAAGGTGAAGACAAAGTATTAACAACACTACCAGATGTAGGAACAGGAATATTATAGGATGGTGCAACAACAGAGCAGTCAGAAAACATAGAGGCAGTGTTAGGAATAGTACCCGGGATAGTAGAATTTCGCTGAGTAGTCACCAGAGTAGCCTGTGGGCGAGATCTGGGATGAGTGTTTGTCCACGATGGAAGTTGTTCAATCGACACCAACCCAGCATCACTAGAAGAATCTGGAACAGTAATCGGCTCACCAGCAGTTCCCCGATCGGTGCTGATATGAGGCTCCATCTGAGTACCCACAGTACAGGATTTCTTTGAAGCTAGCCTGCCAAAACCCTGCTTTGGGCATTCTTTGTATAAATGTCCCACCTCATGGCATTTCCTGCAGTGAAATTGCACACCCTCGTAATCCAGAGGTTGTTGCCACATCATCCCATCAAATATCATGTTGAAATTGTCATACAAATCATCCCGAGTGTCCAGGAATATCAAGATTCGAGCCACTGCCCTGCTGCCGGTGGACAGGTAGGAACGGTCATGGTTCAGATATTGACCAAAATGTCCCCCAATGTTCCGAAGGGCAGTATCGTTCCAAAATTGCACAGGCAAACCAGGCAGCCGCATCCAGATGGGGCCTGCCCCCACATTCTCCTTGTTGGGATCGAACAGGGGAACCCATCTCTTGAGATAGACAGGGTGCATCTCAAGATGCCAGTAGTGCTTGAGGGCCCAGTCAGATTGTTCTGGACAGGCAAATGTGAGGGAGAACCATCCTTTGGTTAGTACCAGGACATCCAGTAATATGTCGAGGGTATCGCTCCAGATCTCACGAGTCCACCGCTGAAGTCTTGCCGCAGAGTATTTCTGGCCACGCACCTTCCCCACCAACATCTTTGCCGCAATGTGACCCCAATCCTCCATGCCGCTCTCACTACCGAAATTCGAAAAGTAGCTGAGCTTGTTTTTAGTGGTTCTATGCTTCTTCCCAACTTTGCTGCAACCCGGACCCGGCTCAGCGGATGTGTCGGACTCAGATGATGTGCAGATCTTCTCCGGTATGGATATGTCCTCTGGTACGTTGGCAAAAACCCCCGAGGCCACCGATGGAGCGTTTGACGCCAAGCCAATATGTGTCACACCACCAATGTCAGTTGGGTAGTGCGAGACACCACATTGAGGGAGAGGGCCCTCAATACTCAGTTGTGCCAAGGAGTGGGATGCATCCCTAATGTCATGGTAGACTGCCTCCGAAAAATGCACCGAGATCCCTTTGTCAACACTCGCCAGGGTGTCATGATCTGCCAGAGAGAAATCCCATAGCCCAATATCCGCATCAGAGGGTGTGGCGAAACTATACTGTGCGTGTTCACCCATGGGCGTGTTGCTGCCCTCCACGTTGGACAGAGTAGACAAATTAGGCATCGCCTCCCCAGGAACTAGGTCCGAGTCGGACATCTCATCCACCTCAATGTGAGAATCAAGACCCCAAATTTTGACCCCCTCCAATGGGTCCTCCGAGTAGTCCACCTCATCTTCATAGTTTCTCATGATAGCAAGTGGGTAGGCCTGGCAAAGCCCGTGATGCACCGACAGGAAGACTAACCCCCAAAAGTGTAGCGCAGGTTCGAGAAACAGTTCCAGCAGTCGGGCCGGTAGTAGCAGTGCCAAAGGGTATTCAGTGAAAATTCCAAATACGAGTACCTGGTGTAGGTCCAGGCAAAAATTACCCCGGACAAGGTCCACAGTCCTATAATAGACCCCACCCAAATCTGAATGCTGACAATAAACAGTATACGAAACTCAACAGGTCAAGGGTATGAAGAAGCGCCGGTCAGTGCTCCCAACATGGGGTATACAAATGCCCGAACCGAGCTAGCAACTCTCCCAATACCGTCAATAAACTAGTAGAAAAACCCCATTGATGCAATCGAGAATCACCATGGCAGCAGGTCAGTGGGGTCCCATATACCCAGTCCAATAACAATATTCGAACCCCATATTCCCCTAATCCAAATGGGCAGTGCCTGATGTACTGCTATGTTCCAGAGAGGGATTCAGCAACCCGTTACCACCATGCGAGGGAACTCAGTCGTCGCCATACAAGGGTTACAGTCGCCGCCATACAAGGGTTACAGTGACCATCCTCTCTTTGAGAAAAAAATTAAAACAACAAATCATGAAACATAAATATAATTTTTTATCTTGTAAAACCTTAATACAGATAAAAACTAGCTAATATAATTCTATTAATGTTCTTATCCAAAACTTGGCCAAGTCAGCCAAGTGAGCCTTCACCGCTCACCTCCCCTAGCCTATTACAGTGAAGTTTTCCCAATCCTTTTAAAGTTGTCATTAAATCCATTCCACAGGCACAACAGCATGGGAAAAAAAACGATGTGTCCAAAACAACCACTATAGACCGAGTAACTTTCACTCTTTTACGAAGTCAAGTTTTACCTAACATGAACAAGTTTGAAGGTAACAAATACAAGCTTGTGAAACAATGGACTAAATATAGCAAGTCATTGTGGGCTTTAATATTGCTTGCAGGCCTAGGAATTTCTTCTAAAATACAATTATCAAAGAATGGGTGGTATTTGGAGATTTAGAGGTAGAGATAAGAGCTTTAGAGGATAGGAAGAAAGTTAAAAGTATGTAGCTTGGAGCTCTGAAATTCATGACCGTCATTGTTGAATTTGATTATAAATGTTGAAGAGAGTCTCAAGGATATAAAATATATTTATTGTGATTCAAATGCAAGGGAGTTTATCTTTGAGAAGTTTCAAGAGTTACCACCTTTAGCTCCTTTGATTCTCTTAAACCATAATTTCATCATAAAAATTTTAAAAACTGCTCCACTCACTTCTAAAATGTCATACCAAAATCTGTTAAATAAACACCCATTTCCTTAAACTCCTTATATCCAACCATCAATTATGTAGGAATTTACAGGGTAAGTTCCGTAGATCAAGAACCAAAGGTCACCGCTCGCAAACGGATCACAAAGCAGTACACCAGTATAATCACGTGGTTAAAACCCTCAAAGAGGGAAACAGTCCATGCCCTGAGCCAACGCGGCCACTTCAGGGAATTTATTAATATAAAAGAAAAGTTACATATGTTTCTCTCATAAACAGTTACCAAACAAATGACCCTCCATGCTCTTTAAATAGAGATCATGGACCAATCGGGTGTTAAGCCACGGATCAAGTTCCGTTAATACCGAGGTGAGAGATAACCGTCGGATCACTACAAATCGTGACCATCGGATTATAAGTTACAAATGTACATGGTAAAGAAACACACTTTACCTAACTCTACACTAGACTAAGTTATTCTTAACTATTTCCTATGTGTCGGAATATCCTAACATCCCCCCTTAAGAACAACTTGGGATAGGATTGAAGGATTTACAAAGGTGACACAAAAAGAGCTTATTTCCTATGCGTCGAAATATCCAAACATCCCCCTTTAAGAAAAAATTGGGATAGGATTGAAGGATTTACAAAAGTGACACAATAGGAGAAGGAAGGAGGCATTAGAGCCTATCTCCCCTTAATGAAAACTTTCCTGAACTCCAAGCATAGATCAAAGTTTGGTAAACTTCGCTTTTGTGAGAGCCTTTGTAAAGATATCGGCTACTTGATCATTGGTTAGACAGTAGTGCACTTCAAGAACACGATCATGAATGAGCTTTCTAATGAATTGTATGTGGAGTTCAATGTGTTTCATACACTAATGCTGAATTGGATCTTTACAGAGCTGAATGGCACTTTGATTATCACACCAAATTGTAGTTGGATGTTATTAATGGAGACCAAATTCGGCAAGAGCTGACGAAGCCACATGGCTTCGTTGCTGACTTCAACTGCACCACGATACTCTGCTTCTGCTGAAGAAAGAGAGATGGCACTTTGTTTCTTACAAGACCAAGTAATAGGTCCTAAACCAAGAGTGAATACATATCCTGCAGTAGACTTTCGATCATCAGGGTCACCAGCCCAATCAGAATCAGTGAAACCAATCAACAATGGAGATGCTCCTGCACTGTAATGAATCCCGAACTGAATTGTACCTCGAATATATCGAAGTATTCTTTTAGCTGCTTTCCAGTGACTTTCATGAGGTTGGTGCATAAACCGAGCGACAAGACCAACGGCAAAGGAAAGGTCAGGACGGGTATGGGTTAGATACAAAATTTTACCAACAAGTTGATGGTATAAGGTAGCATCAACTTCAGGGGTAGTACATTTGACTGAAAGCTTGACTCCAGACTGAAAGGGAGAAGGGGCAGGCTTACAGTCTTCCATGTGAAAGTGGTGTAGAAGATCACAGGCATACTTGGACTGAGAGAGGGTAATGCCTTCCTTGGATTGCAAGACTTGAAGACCAAGGAAATAATGCAAGTGTCCTAAGTCTATCATTTCAAACTTCTTTTTGAGGCTAGAATTCACATGGTTTATATGGTTTGGATCACTACCAGTAAGGATAAGATCATCAACATAAATAACAAGGATGGTGAAGGACTTACCCACTTTCTTGGTGTAGACAGTGTTGTCAGAATGACACCTAGAAAAGCCATTATATAAGAGAAATCTATCCATTTTGGCATACCAAGCCCGAGGAGCTTGTTTGAGACCATAGAGAGACTTCCTAAGGCGACAAACAAGGCTGGAGTATTTTTGGATAAAGCCAGGGGGTTGTTCCATGTATATTTCTTCATGCAAATCTCCATGTAAGAAGGCAGATTTAACATCCATCTGATGGACTTCCCATTTAAAGGAGGCAACAAGGGAAAGAACAAGGTGGATAGAATTCATTTTGGCAATAGGGGAGAAGGTTTCAGTATAGTCAATGCCTTCAACTTGTGAAAATCCTTTAGCAACAAGACGAGCTTTATGTCTATCCACTTTTCCATCTGGTCCAAACTTTGTTTTGTAAACCCATCTGCATCTGACAAGTTTTCTTCCTTTTGGAAGAGGAACAAGATCCCAAGTATTGTTTTCCAATAAGGAACGATACTCTTCATTCATAGCTTCATCCCAATCTGGATGACCAGAGGCTTCTTCAAAGGTTTCTGGATCAAGTTTTTCTGGAACTTGAGCTAATAAGGAAGAGGCTCTTCCGAACTGAGAACGTGTACGTTGTCGATCGGTAGGGTCACCTGCAAGAGAACCTGCTGCATCCCGAGTAGAGCGGACCCATCTTGGAAGTGGTGGAGTATAAGGAACAATTTCACGAGCTGGAGGAGGATTGTCATCCTCGCTGTCATCATCTGAACTAGAAGGAATGCTATTAAAAATAGAAGAGAGAGAGAGAGGTGGCACATATGCCGAATCAGGCTCATAGGCCAAAGGTGGCACACCCGCCGAACTAGGCTCGCAGGCCGATATATTTTCATCAAATTTTACATCTCTTCTAATGATTATATTTTTGGATTTGGTTGAATAAGTCTATATCCTTTGAAATATTCATAATATCCAACAAAAATACATTTTTCACTCTTAGGTTCTAAGGCTTTATGTTTCGCATCTGGAATATGGGCCCAAGCATCACTTCCAAAAACACAAAAGTGACTTACATCTGGTTTGATTGAGCTCCAAGCTTCTTCTGGAGTTATATTCTTTAAAACCTTAGTAGGAGTGTGATTTACTATGTAATTTGCACAATTAATGGCTTCTGCCCAAAAATTGAGACCAAGTCCTTTAGATTGAAGCATACAATTAGCCATTTCTTTTAAGGTGCGATTCTTCCTTTTAGCTACACCATTTTGTTGTGGAGTATATGGAACAGTATGTTGCAATTGAATGCCATGCTCAGTGCAGAAGTTGATAAATTTGTTGTTAACATATTCTCTGCCATTGTTTGATCTTAACTTAAGAATTTGATGTCCAGATTGTTTCTCAACAAAGGCCTTAAAGGCCAAGAACATGTTAAAAACTTCACTCTTGAGTTTTAAGAAATATACCCAAGTGTGTCTGGAAAAATCATCAATGAAGGTTAAGAAGTACTTGCAACCAGAGAAAGAAACAACAGGAAGTGGACCACATAAATCACTGTGCACGAGTTGCAAAGGGGCTGAAGCGTGCCAAGAGGCATGTTTGTTAAAACTATCCCGATGATGTTTTCCGAGTACACATCCGGAGCAAACACCATCCCGGTAAGATACCATAGGAAGGCTCGTCACCATATTTTCCTTACACAGAGTTTGAAGAGAGCGTTAGTTTAAGTGACCAAATCGCTCATGCCAAAGTTTGCTCACATCATCATTATGAGCAACAAAAACAGAGGGAAGAGATGATGACCCAAAGTTGTCAAACTTATACAACCTTGTGGAATCATCAGCAATGCCAGTAGCTAAAATATGTTTAAGATCTTTGAGGTCCTTGATTACAACATCATGAGGTGAGAATTCTACTATTTTCCCTTCACCTGAATGAGTTATCTGATAAATAGATAGAAGGTTGCATGATAAGGTAGGAACACATAGTACATCATTAAACTGACCATTATCTAGATGAATGGTTCCAAATCCTACAACACTAAGAGATCTATCATCACCAACATAAATATGCTTGGTGTTACAATCATTTAAAGAAGAAAACATGGATTTATTTTTAGCCATGTGGTAAGAAGCTCCGGAATCAATGAGCCACTCATGAGAAGGAGAAGAGGAAGATACATTTAATGCATAACCAGATCTTGATTCTTGACAACCACAAGAAGAAAGTGCCATGCTTGAAAATGAAGGTGAAGAGTGCTCCAAATTGATGTTGTGCTTCTTCATTGCTACTTCTAAGGCTTCCATCTTCTTAAAAAATTTGGACTCTAAATGGCCATCACGATTGCAAAAGTTACAATGTCTATCTGTCTTATTTCCTTTGTTTTTATATGCCTTATCATTTTGGTGAGTTGCTTTTTCGGTTTGTGGCTGAAATTGCTTAGGACCCTTGTTTGGTTTCAGACCATACTTTTTAGGATACTGCTTCTTGGGATTCTTTTGATATGATTGATGTTGGGCTGCTAAGGCTTTCTTAGAAGCGTTTCCAGCAGTGATAAGACCAAGGTGTAAAATTTTTTCTTGTTCTCTTATCAAAGAATCACAAAAGGCATCAAAAGAGAGATTCTTGTAGGTGGTTCCTAAAGAAATGATGGCTTCTCTAGTGGAATGGAAGGTGGAAACAAATACAGAGTATGCAGGGCCAAGCTTAGTAAGAATGCAATAGATGAGGCTACCATCTTCCTTTTTGACCTTACAACCTTCTAAAAGAACTCTGAGGGTCTTGAATATGGACAAAAAATCTTCAATAGAGGAGAAATTATTGGGGTCCAAAGTAAGAAACTCATTTTCAAGCTGATGGGCAATGATTTGATTTTGAATGCCAAAGACAGTATTTAGCTTATCCAGGGCTTCATGAAGGGTGTCAATGTCAAGGATATGAAATCGAAGATCTTGAGCAATGGACATTCCTATCAACCCTCGCGCTTGATCTTGTTTATTTTCCCATTTAGCAACTTTATCATCATCAGAAGGTTTATTTTCTAGCCCTGTGGCTATTCTATAAAGCCCTTTACTTCTAATTATATCCACCATGTGAGGTAACCATTGGAAATAATTGGTGCTGTTAAGAATAACCGAGCATGCACTTTCCATTTTTATTTTTTTAAATGAAGCTGAGAAAAGCTGAAACTAACTGCTCCAATGGAAATATCTCGAAAAATTAGGTCGTTTCAAAAAAAAATGGCTCGAAAAATGGCTTCCAGATGAAGAAGTTATGTCTTTTGAAAAAAACTAAGTTGTAGATGCTGAATAGTTACGAGAATAGGATGAAGTGCGACTCTTTTATAAAAAAATTCCGCCCCTTTGAACAAAAAGAAGCTTGAGAAGGAGACTTGAACCCAAGACCTCTATTCTCATAAACTAACCCCTCACCAAGTGAGATAGTAAAAGGATTATGTTATTTTAGAAAGGAGGAAGGGGGATTATTATTATTATTATTATTATTATTATTATTATTATTATTATTATTATTATTATTATTATTATTATTATTATTATTATTATTATTATTATTATTATTATTATGGGAGGTGTGCGTGCCTTTTCCTACACAAAAAACGAGCAAAAGAAACGAAATGCAAAGCCTTATGGCTTCTCGGTTAGCCTTACCGGCAACTTTCAATTTTTTTCACTATTTTTGATTTCCCGAGATCACACAAAGACGCGGGAAAGAGCATACGTAGCAAAAAAAATCCCTTTTTCCTGTTTCTGATTTTCCGAGATCACACGGGCCGCACAACAAAGAGCATACACAGAGAAGAGGGTATAGATCCGGCAAATAAATAAAACCTTAATACAGGAAAAAAGACTGAAATAAGCAGAACTATTAACAAATATAACTGCAAAATAGATGCTTTATACCTCCAGATCTAAACTGACATAACTTGGGCAGCCGGAAACCTTTTCGCATGAAACAAAAGGCGTTCCTCACTGTAACAGACGCAACGAGCAGTTCTCCAAGCCCAAAAATGTTCAGAAATAGTAGATCTACAAAACGGCATTCGCATGCAGTCAAACCGACTTCGGATTTTGATCAACAACAGACGCGACCCTCAAAATAGCTTTGATACCATGTAGGAATTTACAGGGTAAGTTTCATAGATCAAGAACCAAAGGTCACCGCTCACAAACAGATCACAAATCAGTACACCAGTATAATCATGTGGTTAAAACCCTCAAATAGGGAAACAGTCCACGCCCTGAGCCAACGCAGCCACTTCAGGGAATTTATTAATATAAAAGAAAAGTTACATATGTTTCTCTCATAAACGATTACCAAACAAATGACCCTCCATGCTCTTTAAATAAAGATCATGGACCAATCGGGTGTTAAGCCACATATCAAGTGCCATTAATACCGAGGTGAGAGATAACCGTCGAATCACTACAAATCGTGATCGTCGGATTATAAGTTACAAATATACATAGTAAAGAAACACACTTTACCTAAATCTACGCTAGACTAAGTTATTCTTAACTATTTCCTATGTGTCGGAATATCCTAACAAATTAGACAATTTTCCTTGCACTAACTTTCCATGTATGCATGTGTGTCAAGAAGTGTAATGTACCCAACCCCCTATGTACCATATTAAGGGTATGGGATATCAAATTTTGAGATTTCCATCATGTTCTTCTCGTTGAGAGATTTTTGGCAATATAAAATTTATTAAAAATAGTGTCTCGGTCATTAAGATATGATAATTTGAAGAGTTTCACCCTTGGCACTGAGAATTAATTTCCTTGCATTTAATTTAAGTTGATATTTTATTAACAAATTAGTGCATTTGAGTTGATATAATCATATTTATTGTTATTATTATTATTATTAATTAAATACATTTAATTAGCATTATCATGAAGTTGATAAATGACCCACATGAATAATATCCAAACTTTGAAGGTTTCATTGGCCACCAATGAAATCCAAGACTTACCCATGTAAATCATTTCATCGCCGATGGGGTTAATCTCCTAATTCTTTGTTGACCAGATGAGCTCATTGGCCATCAAATAAATTCAACGAGTTACCAAAGTGAGACCCATAATATTTTTCAAATTGTTGACGAACTCAAACTCACATTGGCCCATGATGAGCTCATCAGCCATCAACAAAATTTGATAGGTTACCAAAGTGAAACCCAAAATACATCACAACTTTCACTCTCCCTTAGTATTAACCAAGTTTTCTACTGATTTTATTATACCTCCATTTCTCGTACTATCACTTGCTATATAGTAAAGATTGGTGTCATGCATTAGTATATGTTTATTATAGCCATGCACTCACACTTCCATGTGCTTTATTGATATTTATAGTACATAGTGCTTCCTTTTAATACAAGTTTAATTAGTTAGATTATACAACACCCAAATTTTACCCATGTAATTATGGAAACAAGGGAGGCAGAAAATAAAATACTTGTACACTCTCAAGTCATCATACTAGATATGTATGTCAATTTAACACATGTAACATATTATAAATTTCATACAAGAGAAAACATACATTTTCATCTCTAGTTTTACCAAAAAATAAATTAGAGATCAAATGAACAATAATCACATGAATTAGAGACAACACTTATTTGAAATTTCAAGTTGGAAATTGACTTGGGAAGGAGCAATTTCCACCCAACAATAGGCACAACTACAACAATTCTATATATAAATAGCCACCCCCGGCTAGGATGTGATACCACAAGGGGATACTACAAAATCTAAGTAAATTAGGACGAGTGAAGGAAACTCTCCTTCACAAGGACAAAAACATCGAAGAACACCTTGGCTTATTAAGTTTGGGTTCTCCATAAATCCCAAATACATCTAAGCTAGCCAACATAGCAATGCAAAAATCCCTTCAATACTCCATAGTCCCTCAATAATTTCCTTTCCCATTGCTTATCATAATGGCCCAACATGCATCAATTTGTGACTCCCATTACTCAGTTAAGTTACAGAGCTCTCTGATAATTATCAGCATGCAAATTTCATCTTTAGAGAGCCTAAAATACACCAACAATGTTCCAATCCATGATTGGCACTTTTCAGGGTGTATTTGGTCACTTGAAACTCTATATAAACACTCAGAATAGTCCAACAAGTTTTCCACTTTAAAATGGAATCTATTTTATCATGAAAATTACCATTGTAGGAGCTTGTATGTCGGTCAATGCTTAAATTCCAAGATGGGTACTTTCCCATGCTACCAAATGAATTATGAGAGTACTCCACAACCATGACTCAACCTTCATAGATGTGGTAGATGATTTCTTCAACTATCCATGGCTTGATTCAATGGATTATGGCCTAGTGGGAAAATAAGGTAATAAAATTTCAAAATCGAGTTTTGGCATAGATCACTAGATGAGGTTTTTATGGCGATAACAAGCATGGTTAATTTCCAATAACCCCCTCATCAGTTCCCACTTGTGCTATCATAAAATCTATCGGTGCTCACATTCCTAGTTAGTTGCTCAACCTTTTTAATTATAAAATAAATATTTACATATGTGTCATTTTAAAATTGTTTAGTGTGATCTATTGCCACAGTGACACTTCAATGTCATTATAAGCAATAATGACATAATTAGTTACAATAATCCTAGGGTTAAAAATGGGGTTGTTACAAGAATTTGTTGTAGATGAAGAAGCAAACATAGATAAAATCATCAATAAGTCATTCAAGTTTGTGTGTAATCGAAATTTTAGTAAACTAGTATCACAATCTAAGTATTATCTCATAATCCAACTATTGAAAATTTGATATGATTGTCAAAGCCAACATAATTAACTCAATGTGTTGGGTGTGGAACGTGATTATCTCCCTGATTCATAGGTTCTGTTTTAGTCGTGGTTGGATCCCAGTCCTTAATGGGGGGTGTGGGGGGGATTTCCCCCCCACTAATACCGCTAAGGGGGTTGGTGAGCCCTGGTATTGCACCAAGAGTGCCGCAACTCCCAGGGGATGCCCTACTTTACTTTATCAACCCGGGGTTCATACAAATTTTGAGGTGATAGTGCTATATACACAGCATATGCATTATGTTCATGTCATCCTCTTCTGCTTGACGAAAGGGTGTTACTTCTTAAACTATGAGAACAACTGGAAAGTAAATTGCTGGAAGGAAATGACAGAAAGGAAACTAAATTAAATCAATGAAAAGAAATGACAAGAATGAAACTAATTTAATTTGCAGAAAGAAAATAACAGAAAGGAAACTAATCCTAAACCACACTTAACTTGGCCAAACGGCTAAATGCACTCTACTTATCCTATGATCTACCTACCATGTTTCTATCCATGCAACTAAGCTATCCATGACTCTATTCTAACTAAAAAGAGTTAATTTGCAGCTTGGAGGAAAAAAAAGGGCTAAAAGAGGCTAATGGGGGGTTTAACACATGAAACAAGGTTTGGAAGCGGAAAGAGGGCATTAAACCCTTAGAAAACTTTATTATAATCGTGAGAAATGAATTTGGAACAAAATAATTGAAAAAGGCTTAGAAGCAAAAAGAATTGGAAAAGTGTGATGGCAGAGTGCGATGAAGGTAAAAGTTGCGATATGCGATGCCGCAATCGCAATATCGCGAGTTTAAAGGGATAGCGGAAAGGTTGTTCAGGAGTGGGAGTGAAGTGCGAAGTGCGATGAGGTAAGTCTTGCGAAGTTCAATGGGTGACATGGCGGAGTGATCACATCGGCGGAATGAGTAGTAAGTGTTATGCGAAAAAGGTAAACGATGCGATTTGCGATTTCGCAATATCGCAATCACAGTTGGAGCGATAAGCGCGAACAGAACAAGCTAAATAATACAAAGTGCGATTACAACGAGGAGAAGCGATTGTGGTCGAGCGAAAAAGGGAATTTGCGGTAAGTCTCAAAAGAAAAAGGGGAAATGTTGCGGTGATAGATTTGCGATGTGGTGAATATCGCAATCAGTGTTGGGAAGTGGTAAGTGTTAATGGAAGTAAGCTAAACACTGCGATTTTCGAAATGCGATGTACAGGAGTGGGATTTTCGAGGAGGAAAGGCGAAGGTTAGGTTTTTGAATGGTTTTTCAAGCGTTTTGCATTAAAACGAGTAAGGCGATGACGATCGATAGAAAAAAGGAATACGGTGGGCAAGCGGCAAAGGATAGCTGTAAGTGTTCAAGACAAAAAGTAAGAGCTGCGAAGTACAATTTCGCAAACATGCGAAGTACGGTAGTTGAAGAACCGAGGAGGAAGGAGGAGGTCGCATTTAAATGGGTTTTGAATGGTTTTTCACGTGTTTTGAATAAAAAGGGTAAGGTAACCGTGAATGGAAAAACCAAAGGAATAAGGTGGAGTTGAAGGGATTCAATGCGTTTAGGGAAAAAAGGTAAGTGCAGCAGTAAAAAGAAGCTGAAAATAGGAAGGAATGGAGGCATAACAGAATCAATTTTTGGGTCTGTAGGAAGATTCTCCCTCCTCGAGCTCTATTGACAGAGATGAGAGGGGGAGGCCTGACCATAAATTTTGGAGTTTTTCTCCTCTACTCTATTAATCATAAGCAAATAAAACTACAACAATGAACTAAAAGCAGAGACTAAGAAGCCATGAACTATCAGAAGCAGATCCAACTAAATGGCAGAAGCAAAACTAGCTAAATGACAAAAAAGGAAAAGATAGTAACAGCAGAGAAGCTGAGGCACATGGATTGGACCCTAACCCACAAGCCTAGCCCTCTAAACTTAAATCAATCAAATGAAATCAGTTTGCTCATTTCATAAAAGAATAACTGCATACATCTCTAAAAGTTTCGATCCCTGAATAAAACAAAAAGCTTCAATAGTTCACAACAATAATTCTGAATGGAATCGAGACTAGGATAGATTAAATCTTCCTAGCTCTAGCTCTGCCCTATTTATTCTAGAGGGAAGCTACTAACAGCTTCCTAGAAAAATGGTGATTGAGTCCACTGGACTCCAAGTAAACCAAGATTGAGTGCTCTCCTCTTCGAGTGACTTGGCTGCCTCTAGAATTTGAATTGCTGGAGAGAATCCTTGGGTACCCTTCGGCTGCTTGTGGAATTTGAATTACTAGAGAGAATCTTTGGGATCCTTTGGCTGCCTTTGAGGGTGGAAAATCCTCCTATAATTTCTCCTTGTTGTCTCCTCCAAGTCTTTGTGATAAAATCTTTATAAAAATGGTTAATAAATCATGATTTTCTACACTCAACCTTATATTAGGCACTCAGAGTATGTTAGCCTTAATCACCACCTATACTAGCATCATAAACCCAAATAATAATAAAAATGCAAGAAAAAGAGATCTAAAAAGGAAAAAAGGTGACTATTAACCCCTCCAAATATGTCTAATGATGGAGCTCATCATCACCCCCCTACTGAATGGTTGCTCATCCTCTAAGCAAGTGATCCTCCTCTCTTGTTTCCTTCAAAGATTTGATAGCCCCCCTGATTTTCGAAGGAAGAAGTGTGGGAGTTTCCCCAAGGGGGTAAAATCCATCATTCTTTTCTGCATTCCCCCATTATTTTTCTTGTGCATAAATGTCCTCTTCATCAGTCAGCCCCAGCAACAAGGGTGGGCTAAGCTTCAATCTCAACCATCGGATCTTTTTGGCCTGCATGTTCCTCTTGTATAATGGTGCCCTTTATAATGTACCCCTTAGTATTTTTGGAGTATGATACTCCCTGTTCTTGAGGCTATGTGGGAGGTCATTCCATCTCCTCTGGCTGGTCATAATGCACTCCTCTTCTATCTGCCTAGAAACGTCATCAAAGTGGCTTATCACCTGGTTTTGAGCCTGAAGGTAGCTTTCAACCAGTGCAGGGTCCTTTTTAATCTCTCGATGGTTAAGGATGACTCCTCTTGGGCTGAACACTTCTATTCTGAGATATAAGGGTTCTTTATTTATTCTTCCCATGACCTTCCATATATCTTTGGCTCTCTTGTCCTCATTCACCATCCAAGATGCTAGAGCCACTAACCACATATCTCCCATTGTAGGATTGGGGTCCCAAATCTCCAAATTTGTTAGCACAAAGTTATGCATATAAAACTCTGCCATCTTTGCCTGATTAACTATGTTGGCTTGCTTGTAGAACTTCATGAATTGCTTACAATCTTGGAAAGGGAGTGATCCATGGGAGGCTAGAGTGTTGATTTGAAATAGAAGCCATTTTTCTTTGAGGTACACATCATATGAGTCAGAGGGGAATCTGTGTTGAAGGGCTTCTATGCATAAGTCCACCATGGTGGCTACTTGCTCCTCTTTTTGCTGCAATTTCTCCTTTAGCGCTACATTCTCTGCTTTTGCCTTTTGCGGTTGCTTCTTCAGAACTATTTCTTTGATCCTTTCCTCCCCCCTTGGTATTCTTCAATGATGATTGGGCTTATGGGAGGAGTTTCTGGATTTCTCTGATTCTTTTCAGCTCTGGAATACCTAGAGGTCTACCTTTTTCTTTTTGCGCTCGGAGGAGCCATGGTGGCAGTTATCTTTTTGTAGTGAGGGGATGTGACGCTGGGTTGTGAGTCTGTGTATTGCCCACTTTCTGTTATCTCTATGACTTCTATGTCCATCTCTTCTATTTTTCTTTGGCCCTTTTTCTCTCTCTCTTCTTCTTCCGGTTCTTCTTGTTTCTGCTGGTTCTTCCTCTTCTTCTTTCTGGTTCTTCTTCTCTTATTCTTTCTGGTTCTTCTTCTTCTTCTTCTTTCCCATTCTTCTTCTTCTTCTTCTTCAAGCGATGCATGCTTCCGTCGGTCCTCTCCCTCTAAAAATTGTCAATTCACTGGTTTGGATGAGACGGCATCTCCTTTTATTAGATGACGCAGCTAAAATTGGAGTGCCAATATAACTCCGCTCAGCTCCAGTTCTGTCGTAGATAATTGGTTCCTCCTCCCTGTTAATTCAGGATGGACTGCGCATTTTCCTCCCCTCATTCTCCTCTACTCCACTGATTTAAAATTATTCTTTTTCATGCCCAAGTGGCATGTTCTCCGAGTTTTATTCCAGCCACACCTCACGGTGGTGGCCGAGTTAACTGACCACCTTTCTGCCCCTCAAATTGTAAGTTTGAAAATTAATTATTTTTGGCTATTAAGAATGCGTAGCAAGGGGTGAGAGCTTATACCTAAGTTTACCTGTTGTTTACAAGGCGGTTGCAGGAGCTAGAGGTTTGAGACAAACCTTTTTAGATGTTGTGTTTTTCACCATATTCCTATTCTCTGAGTGAGCAGCTTCCTGAATGAGTTGTTAATATTTGTCTGTTGTTTCTCTCTGCTGCAGATGTCACGTGGGGTGCTTGAGATGCCATGGGTGGAATTCTCGTTCTCCTGTAGTCTGTTATGTAGCCACCCTTGTCGTTATTCTTGGCAGTCCATGAACAACATTGTTTTTGAAGGAACTTCCTAATTTTTGTAGCATTTTGTTTGTGTGTTGCTTCTCTTGCTACATTGTGCTCATGAATGGAGGAGTGTGGTGTATGGAGGTGATGGAGGAAGTCATGAAGATGAATGGAGTGAATGATGGGATGGACAGCAAGGTAGAAGAAGGGAAAAGAAGATGAATGATTCCCTGTGTTTTAAGAAACCATTAACAACCTGTAGAACAACAAACACAGAAAAAGCATAGTGATGCAGATGCATTTTTTTTTTCTTTTTTTTCGAAAGAAAGTGGGTTGCTTCCATGGAGGTTTTCAACCCACAAACTTGCCTTGCGCGCCTCAGAGAGGTTTTCACCCATGGATCTTTTTTTTTATTCTTTTTTTTTAGCAAGTGAGCTGCCTTCATCGAGGTTTTCAACCCACAAGCTTATTCTTTTTTCTTTCTTTTTTCCCTTTCTTTTTTCTTTTGAGCAAGTGAGCTGCCTCCATCAAGGTTTTAAACCCACAACCTTTTTTTTCTTCTTCTTATTTTTCTTTCAGGAGGTGTGGGAAACTATGGAGTTTCCCATCACGTACACCTCTTTTCTTATTGAATTGATGAATTATGCCCTTGACAGAGGCTTCTTGTAAATTTTAATTCTGTGACCATTGACAAGCAAGGGGATCCCTTCCTCAGCTATGGTCCTAATTTGAACTACGCCATTATCAAAGCATTTCTCCATCGTGTAAGGCCCCAACCATCTTATCATCAACTTGCCTTTGAATTATTTAAACATTGAATCATACAACAGTGCCCAATCTCCTTCTTGGAAGGTCTTTTATTTGATGTTCTTTTCATGCCATACCTTCCTTTGCAGCTCAACTACCTCTGTGTGAAGAAGTGCTTGCATTCTAAGCTCATCCAATCCATTTAGTTGCAACAACCTCTCTTTTTGGGCATTTGTTAGATCTAGATTTAATTCAGTTGCCATTCTTAAAGTATTGAATTCAAACTCAACTGAAAGTATAGCTTTCTTACTATAGACTAGTTCGTAAGGAGTGAATCCTGTTGTTGTCTTCCAAGTGGTGTCGTAGGCCCAAGTAGCTTCTACCAATCTATCTGCCCAATCTTTTATGTTGCTATTCGCAACCTTGGTGAGGATGCTATCTAAATCTCTGTTAGTTATTTCTACTTGGCCATTCGCCTGAGGGTGATAGGCAGTAGAATTTCTATGCTTAATCCTGTGCTTCCTCAAAATATTCTCAATGAGGTGAGAGGTGAATTGTGATCCCTAATAAGTGACTATTTCTCTGGGATATCCAAATTTGTAAAATAGATTCTCCCTCAGAAATTCTATTAATTTTTCTTCAGTTGCTACCTTCACTGCTTTTTCTTCAGCCCACTTTGTCAGGTAATCAGTGCAGACTATGTTATACTTCTTTTGTCTGGATGGTGGATCAATGGGTCCAACAAATTCCATGCCCCACTTGTCAAATGGATCGAGGGCCACCTAAGGGTGTAAAGGAATTTCATCCCTTTGTGTGGGTTTCCCCATCCTTTGGCACTGGTCACACCTGTTGGTGTGTCTTTTGGAATCTTGGTGAGGGGTAGGCCAATAGTAACTCATCTGCAAAACTTTGTAAGAAATTCTCTTTGCAGCAAAGTGGCCTTCACATGGGTTGTCATGACATTCAAAGAGGATATCAAAAAATTATTCCTCCCTTACACATCTTCTTAGGATTTGATCAGGGCCTAGCTTGAAGAGATTCCCCCTAATCCATTTGAAAGGGGTAGTTTTTCTAATGATTATGGTCCTCTCCCTGAATGAAAGATTAGGAGGGAGTCTTCCAGCAACCAAGTAGTTCACTATAGCATAAAACCATGGTGAGAGTGTTGATATGGCAAAGAGGTGTTCATCTGGTAGCTGGTCATCCACCATTCCTTCTTCACCTACAGGGAGAACTAACCTAGACAAAAAATATGCAACAACGTTTTCCTTTCCAGGTTTATCAACAATAGTCAAATCAAATTGCTGCAAAATTCACAACCATCTAATTATTCTAGCATTAACATCTGGTTTGTTTATTAAATACTTGATGGTTGCATGGTCAGTGTGAACAAAGGTCTGATATCCAATGACATAATGCCTGAATTTGTTCAATGCATGGACAATGGCCAACGTCTCCTTCTCAGTAACAATATAATTCAACTCGGCTTTGGACAAATTATTGCTGATGAAATAAATGGCATAAAGGATTGTCCTCTAATTGTCCTAATGCTACCCCTACAGCTTTTTCGGATGCATCAGTGTGGATGTGGAAAGACAGAGTCCATTTTGGACCTTGAAGGATGGAGGCAATAGTCAACTGCTACTTAATGAGCTCAAAAGCCTCTTGACAAGGACCGGACCAAATAAACTCAGAATCTTTGGCCAATAACCCAAACAATGGCGAAGCCATCTTGCCAAAATCTTTGATGAACCTTCTATAGTAACCAGCTAAGCCTAAGAAACTCCTGACATTTTTCTGCTTTTGAGGAGCAGGTACCCTTTTGATGATAGTGATTTTGTTCGGGTCTACATCTATTCCTGTTATAGATATGGAGTGTCCTAATACGACCCCTGCTTCCTTCAGGAATTCACACTTTTATGGGCTCATGGAGAGATGCATCTCAATGAAACTTCTTATTACTTTACCCAAATTGGAGAGAGCTTCTTGGAAGTCATCCCCATATGGTGTGAAATCATCCATGTAAATTTCGACAGAGTCATGGACTAACTCATAAAAGATGCTCACGACAGCCCTCTGAAAGGTGGCTTTGGGCATTGCATAACCCAAAGGGTAGGACTCTATAGGAAAATCTACCCCAAGGGCAGCTGAAAGTAGTCTTATCCTGGTATTCAAGGCTGATTTGAATCTAATTGTACCCACTGAACCGATATAAGAAGGAAAAGAACTTCTTCCATGCAAGGCCATCCAGGACTTGGTCTATAAAGGGCAAAGGGAAATGGTCTTTCTTGGTGGCTTTGTTAAGTTCTCGATAATCAGCACAAATTCAACACTTCCCATTCTTCTTTGGGACTAGTTCAAGAGGAGATACCCACTCACTGTCAGATATAGGATATATGAACCCCGCATCCAATAGTTTCTACAGCTCTTCTTTGACTATGTCCTTTAAAGCCAAGTTCATTCTTCTTTGGGGTTGTTTCACAGGCTTGCATCCTTCTTTGATGTAAATGTGATGTCTGCATAATGAAGGATGCACCCCTTTCATGTCCTTGTAATCCCAAGCAAATGCTTCAAGATTTTCATTCAAATTATAACATAGTTGCTTCTCTTTTTCATTTGAGAGGGTTGGGTTGATTTTCAGAGATCCGAATGGGCTAAACATGACAGCCTTGGTGGTTTCAAAGGTTGTCTCAACTGATTTCACTTCCATCCAAGGTTGGCTTTCAAACTCTTTGACTAGGGTTTCAAGAGGAGTGTTAGCGGAGGACTGGTTTTGAATGGCATGGTCGATGGGTTCATCTTCATCAAGTTGCCCCCCTCTAAGGATAACATCTATGGTACACATAGGGGCAGTGTTATATAATTCATATTCTTCATCCTCCAACCATATAGGTAGATCATGATCAATGGAAGGCTGGGTTGGAGGATATAACATTAGCTTTTTAGACAAAGGCCCATTTTTATAGTCATATTTCCGACCTGAAAACTAATATAAGCATCTGTAGTGGCTAACCAAGGTATCCCTAAAATGAAAGGATAACCATTAAACTTGGTTTTTGGCTGTAGGACCAGGAAATCTGTAGGATACTCTGAAGATTCAATGGTAACCATAACATCCTCAACAATTCCTTCTGGAGTTACTATGGACCGATCTGCAAGTTGCAGAACTGTTGTGGTTTTCCTCAAAGTCCCTTGGAGATTAAGTTTCAACATAGTTTCCTTAGTCATGATATTGATGGCAGCCCCTAAATCAATCAGAGTGTTGGGGACTATGACACCATCTATATGTACATCAACAACTGAACTACCAGGGTCTAGGTATTTTGGAAATATCACCTTCCCCAGCATTAGGTCAGACAGTTGTCCTACCACATTGATGGTGGGGGTATCTCTCTTCCTCCTTCTAGGTTCCTTGAAGCACATTTCTTTTATGAGCCTATTATATATAGGGACATCCTTAATGGCCTAAAGAAGTGGTATCTTTACACACAAATTTTCCAATTCTCCTAGGAGTTTAGTCTCCTCTGGGGCATGCTGACTAGGGTGGATCAAGTGCTGGGGAAAAGGAGGTTGTTGTTTCTGAGTGTTATCTTCTTCCTTTTCCTCCTCAACCTCTACAAGTGGAGATGGGGGATGGTTTTCTAGGAGTACTCTTCTCGACCTGAGATTAGCCTCTTGTATCTCTACAACATAAGATGGATGGGATGCTTCTCTACTGGGAGCCTGATCTGCATGTCTATTGTTCAGGTTCGGATTGGGCTGTGTAGGTATAGGTAGCCTAGGTGGAGCAACATGAGTAAGTTGAGTTTGATGTTCGGGTGGAAGCATAAGACTAGGTAGTTGATTTTTTTGAGGGCTCCACCCTATTGTGGAACATACTGCTGAAATGGTTGGTTTACTGAATGAGGATGATATGAAGGGTTGGAAGGCCAAGTAGGAGGTGTAGACTAGAATGTAGGAGTGGGGGTGTACCAATGTTGCATGGGTGCACTCTAATTTTTGTAATAGTAAGAGTGAGGTGCACCTTTCATACCTTATTGATATGGCTGAGGGCCTTGAGGCCTTCTCTGGTTGTTGAAACAGAGTTGCTCTGGCATTATTTCCCCGCCTTGATATACAGATTTAAGTCCAGGTAAGGAGGGACACTTGTCTATGGCATGATTCTCTTTGCAGACTAAGGAAACCTCTATGACATTCAGTGGACATTCATTTTGTGGATGTTTCCTGGTACATCTAGGAAAAAATATGGCCAGGGCTCTCTCTGCTTCCTCTTGCTTCCTTTTGACCTGCATTGTGTCCATTTGCAAAGAAAAGGTGTGCAACATTTCACCCTTGAAGTCCTCCATCATGTTTCCAATCTCATGTTTTATGAAGGTGGAAGAGGAATGAGTATTGGATGTACTTTGGCTAGCTCTGCCCTTCTTCCTAAATGCCCTAGAATGGTTTCGGAAGACATTTTTTATTGTTTCATAGGTTTGTTGGTATATATCTCTTCCTGGTAACATATTCAAGCTTTCTATCATCTCTTTAATGATCCCTTGAATAAGTACAAGTTTAAGTGAGTAGGATTAAGAGTACAGTTGGCTCTCTTATAGTGCAATTGAAACCTCTCTTCATAATCCTCTAGGGATTCATCGGGCCTTAGAGTCATCCTAAATATCTCATCCTTGGTTTCCTTGGAACTACAGTAGTCTTTGAACTTACTGCTGAAGGTCTCTTCCATCTGTGCCCAGGTAGTGATGCTATCCCCAGGCAGACCCATGAACCGGCACAAGGCTGCATCCTTAAGGGTGGATGGGAATAGATTCAACTTCTGATAATCAGAGGTGTAGTCATAAGTCCTACAGACAAAAACAAATTCAAACATGAATGTGTCAAGGTCCTCAGAGGTAAGTCCATAGAAGCGTGGAAGAGATGAGGGGCTAATGTTTTTCATCTTAGTGTCTCCATCTGCCTCTCTTATGGGAAAGGCTCACAGGGTCCCAGCCACGGTTAAGGTAGGTGAAGCAAGTCCCTCAGTTAAAACAAGGTCTTCTTCTTCTTCCCCAATAGGATCCTCAAAATATTTAGAAGGCTCTCCGAGAGGGGATTCACTCTCACTGCCACTGAAGAAGAGTGAAGGGTGGCCAGGAGGTGATGTGGGAGTTTTAGGTAAGGTTTGCCTTTGAGTATTCCTAGTCCTACGAGGCATGAAAATCAAATCCTTTTATATTTTTTCAATATTTCTCGAAATGAAATGAAAGTAAAGGAAAGCGAAAAGGAATGCTAAAACAAAATCAAAACATATACTAGACACCTCCCCGGTAATGGCGCCAAAAAGTGGTGAGCCCTGGTATTACACCAATAGTGTCACAACTCCCAGGGGCTGCCCTACTTTACTTTATCAACTCAGGGTTCGTACAAAGTTTGAGGTGACAGTTCTATATACACAGCAGATGCATTTTGTTCATGTCATCCTCTTCTACTTTACGAAAGGGTGTTATTTCTTAAACTATGAGAACAACTGGAAAGTAAATTGCTGGAAGGAAATGACAGAAAGGAAACTAAATTAAATCGATGAAAAGAAATGACAAGAATGAAACTAATTTAATTTGAAGAAAGCAAATAGCAGAAAGGAAACTAATCCTAAACCACACTTAACTTGGCCAAATAGCTAAATGCACTCTACTTATCCTATGATCTATATACCATGCTTATATCCATGCAACTAAGCTATCCATGACTTAATTCTAACTAATAAGAGTTAATTTGCTGCTTGGAGGAAGAAAAAGGGCTAAAAGAGGGTAATGGGGGTTTTAACACATGAAACGAGGTTTGGAAGCGGAAAGAGGGGGTTAAACCCTTAGAAAACTTTATTATAATCGTGAGAAATGACTTTGGAGCGGAAAGAATTGAAAAAGGCTTAGAAGCATAAAAAGGGGGGGTAAACCCTTATAAAACCTTATAATATGGCAGAAATGGATTTGGAGCGGAAATGAGTGGAAAAGTGCAATGCCGGAGTGCGATGAAGGTAAAAGTTGCGATATGTGATGTCGCAATCACGATATCGCAAGTTTAAAGGGATAGTAGAAAGGTTGTTCGGGAGCGAAGTGCAATGAGGTAAGTCCTACGAAGTGTGAAGTGCGAAGTGCGACGGGTGATGTGGTGGAGTGATCGCATCGGCGGAACGAGCGGTAAGTGTTATGCGAAAAAGGTAAACGATGCAATTTGCGATTTCGCAATATCGCAATCGCAGTTGGAGCAGTAAGCGCAAATGGAACAATCTAAATAATGTGAAGTCTGATTGGGGCGAGGAGATGTGATTATCGTCGAGCGAAAAAGGGAATGTGATGCGATTTGCGGTAACTCTCGAAAGAAAAAGGGGAAAGGTTGCGGTGAGCGATTTGCGATGTGGCGAAGATCGCAATTGGTGTCGGGAAGCGGTAAGTGTTAATGGAAGTAAGCTAAACATTGCGATTTGCGAAGTGCGATGTACGGGAGCAGGATTTTCAAGGAGGAAAGGTGGAGGTCGGGTTTTCAAATGGTTTTTCAAGCGTTTTGCGTTAAAACGAGTAAGGCGATGGCGATCGATAGAACAAAGGAATAGAGCAGTAAGTCTTCAAGACAAAAGGTAAGAGATGCGAAGTGCGATTTTGCGAACATGCGAAGCACGGTAATAGGAGAACCGAGGGGGAAGGCGGAGGTCACGTTTAAATGGGTTTTGAATGGTTTTTCACGTGTTTTGCATAAAAAGGGTAAGGTAACCATGAATGGAGAAACCAAAGGAATCAGGCGGATTTGAAGGGCTTTATTGCGTTTAGGGAAAAAAGGTAAGTGTAGCAGTAAAAAGAAGCGAAAAATAGGAAGGAATGGAGGTGTAACAGAATCATTTTTTGGGTCTGTGGGAAGATTCCCCCTCCTTGAGATCTATTGACAAAGATGAGAGGGGGAGGATTGACCACAAATTTTGGATTTTTTCTTCTCTACTCTATTACTCATAAGCAAATAAAACTACAACAACAAAATACAAGCAAAGACTAAGCAACCATGAACTATCAAAAGCAAATCCAACTAAATGGCAGAAGCAAAACTAGCTAAATCACATAAAAGGAAAAGATGATAACGATAGAGAAGCTGAGGCACATGGATTGGGCCCTAACCCACGAGCCTAGCCCTCTGAACTTAAATCAATCTACTCATTTCATAAAAGCATATCTGCATACATATATGAAAGTTTCGATCCCTGAATAAAACAAAAAGCTTCAATATTTCACAACAATAATTTTGAATGGAATCGAGACTAGGATAGACTATCTCTTCCTAGCTCTAGCTCAGCCCTATTTATTCTACAGGGCAGCTACCAACAACTCCCTAAAAAAATGGTGATTGAGTCCACTGGACTCCAGGTAAACCAAGATTTAGTGCTCTCCTCTTTGAGTGACTCGGCTGCCTCTGGAATTCAAATTGCTGGAGAGAATCCTTGGGGACCCTTCCGCTGCTTGTGGAATTCGAATTGTTGGAGAGAATATTTGGGATCCTTTGGCTACCTTGAGGGTGGACAATCCTCCTATAATTTCTCCTTGATGTCTCCTCCAAGTCTTTGTGATAAAATCTTTATAAAAATGGTTAATAAATCATGATTTTCTGCACTCAACCTTATATTAGGCACTCAGAGTACGTTAGCCTTAATCACCACCTATACTAGCATCATAAAGCCAAATAATAATAAAAATTCAAGAAAAAGAGATCTAAGAAGGAAAAAAGGTGACTATTAACCCCTCCAAATATGTCTAATGATGGAGCTCATCAGGGGTCAGACAAAATTTAGATAAAAATTGCCTTATAAAATATTGTAATTTCATAGTCAATTTGGGTCGTTCATTAAGCAAAAGATTTGACGGTTGAAGTTATGTTAATTCAGGGTTGTTTTCCCTATAAGGAAACCCTCAATTTATATGAGGGAATTTTATTATGACAGTGTATTATTGTGTGTGAGAAAAATGGAGGAAATTGTGTGAGGGAGAAGAGGAAGTTATAACAAATTTTTTTGTAGGTTGTATCCCTTAAGTTTGTTGGATAATTTAAAAGGAAGGACTAATTGTTTCTCCGTGGACGTAGCTCAAATTGGGTGAACCACTTATATTTATGTCTCTCTTGTTTTATGATTTTTTGTAATTGCATTTCCACAATATTTTACGTGTTCCAATGCTCTGTTAATTATTTATAACACAATGTCCAAGTTGTGTGAGTAGTGTCATGTGTTCATTCAAACCCATAAAGTTTTCCCTCAAATCAATTACCAACAATTTCATCCATACTTCTTCGTATATTGGAAAATAGATCTTATAATACCTCTTAAATGATTCCAAAATTTCTTGATTCGTGATAAGTGTTTGATGGAGATCAATTTTGAAAAAAAAAATTACATGCAAGTATAAGCCTGAAATCATTATCAATCATCGATTAAATGGCCACTTGGATGCATGGATTTTGAATTTCATTCTTGACTTGTAGAGCAAGCTTAAAACTCTTGGACATATAACCTTGAAATCTTAATAGTTTTCGATCAAATTCCACATCAATGCTTTTATCTTTTGAGTGCATAAAGGAATATTAAAACCTAAGCAATTTCACATCTAAAATCATTTATAATAGATACAATTTTCGAGATTAACTACCTGCGTAGAGTAAGTCATTAAACTATGACCATATCCATGAGTGTTAGTCTCAAATGACCAAATTTCTCATGATTTTGAATAGTCCACATAACACTCATTGCATTGGGTGATGCTCATAGGGGTGAAGAAGTGGGATTGATACTAGTGAAATAAATCACACAACATCAATCATCATCTCTAAGGCTTGTACCCAATAATTAGGACTTCCTAGGAGGTCACCCATCCTAAGACTCCTTTGGCTCAAGTGCGCTTAACTGTAGAGTTTTCCCCACAATGAATCCCACTTAGCTTTCTACCCCATTTGAAAAACCTTAGCAAGTATTTGTTACTTCTCCATATTGGTCTAAACTCGAGGGTCACAAACTGGATTGTGGGTTGTTTAAAATCTACGAATTTTTCGGTGCTTGTAAATGACTCTCTAATTGTTTTCTTCAATAGTTCCAGAGGCTTAAGACAAGGGTGCCCCTATCTCCTCTATTATTTCTCCTTGTCATAGAAGGCTTGCGTATAATGATTAACAAAGCAAAAAAATATGGTATGATAAAAGGGGTTTAGGTGACCAAATATTTGTATATTACACATCTACTATTTGTGGATGATGTATTGCTTTTTGGGGAAGGTAGGTCTATTGAATGGGACATCTTTCATAGAATTATTACTACCATTTCCAATGCAAATAGTATGGAGATTAACAACTAGAAATATTCCTTCCTTTAGAATAGGACTTCGGATGAGATCATAGCCTCCATCGTTTATTTCTTTCCCTTTAAGGTGGAATCCCTTGAGAAAGGTTTCATGTATATGGGTTAGAAAAATTATTGTTCCCACTTGGAAGATTGGTCTTGGTTAATTACGAAGATATAAAGCAAAATTGGTAACTGATGTTACATATGGCTATCTCTAGGAGGTAGAATGATTCTATTAAATTCGGTGCTAGAAAGTATTCCAGTGTATTGGTTAACCTTCTCTAAGATCACCAAATATACTATTAGGGAGATTTTTCAATGAATTTTTGACATCTTTTGGATTGGTAAAAGGAAAATGGAAGGTTTCCATTTGGAAAAATTGGATATTTTATCACAAGCTACAAGCCTTTGGGGTTGGTGTTTTGTTTTGGCCACAACACTTCCCTTAGTTTTCAAAAAAGTAAGGGGCCCTCCATTTAACTTGGTTAATGTCATTTTTAGCTTTCTTTCTTTTGCTCTAAGTGTTTTCAACTTGCTTTGATTTTTGTTGCATATGGCTCCATTGTGCTTGTCTTCCCACTCGATTTCGAGCAACTAAGGTTTCACCAGTTACATGATTTAAAACTTGCAATCGGTCAATTTTGGTCATTTTTTAATTGCGTGAGCTTAAATAATGTAAATGTGTATTTTTAATTTATTTTATAAATTTTGGTAATTTTTAATTTGTAAACATTAATCATTTTAGTTAATTAAAATTATGTCAATCAAGTTAAATTTAATTCATTTTATTTCATTGTAATTACAAAATATAATTATAATTAACTGTAAATATTATAAATATAATATTGTAAATACATTAAATAAAATAAATTTAAAAAGTGGTCAAAGCCCAAAACCACCGAGTTCAAGCCCTTCTTTATATATATATATATATATATATATATATATATATATATATATATATATATATATATATATATATATAATCATCGTGCCCCCAAAAAAATACATATATCAAAGCCCCATGTGCGTAGAACCACTGCAACTCAACATTTTAGAATACCCAAAGTATTAATATGAGATTTGTTGGTTTATATAATTATCAAAACTTTTGTTCTCCCCTTTTTTTACTCTGATTGTTGTGCTTGACTTGTCGCCTGAAGCTTATTTCATTAAGCTTTCACCATATACTCCTTTCTTTTCCTCCAGGGATTACATTTTGAGATGACTCAAAAATACACCTCAGCTTATCCTAGTCCCCCTCATTCACGTGGATTTCCTTTAAACTTACTCTTTTGTGCTTTATTTCACTACTTAACATGTCTCTCGGCAATCCTTCCCTAGAGATTTCACAAACTCTGCATGCCAATTCTTTCAGGGATGTGTTTGAAACCTTGAACAATACTAAGAGCGGGAGTGAATAAATATTGTACTCTGTGATCAACTTGTACCAAATTTTGTCTTTATTTACACAATTATTGTATCATCATTCATTAGCCAACGACACATTAAAAATTAGCTTATCATAACATGTGAATCATTTGAGCAAAAACCAAACAACCCATAAGAACAACAATGTAATTAACCATAAGCAATAATAATCAGAACACATCAATAATACACTTTAGGACACCATATGTAAGGTGGAAACCACAATGGTAAAAACCATCGTCGGCAAATAGTCTTCGTTGTCATATCTTCTATTATTATAAAAATTATTTACATCTAATTCACCGGCCACCACCAGTGTGCAAGCCACAACTTGCTAATCATGCGAGCTGCTATTCGCTCTAAAGAACAACCTGAATAAAATTTGGAGGCCACCACCTACTGGAAGCCACTACTCCCAATAAGTCTTGCCTAACCACCATTGGACTATCCATCCACCACTAGATGGAAGCCACCGCTCCTGAGTTCACAATTCACTACCTTAGGATGCCATTACACCCTGAATACAGAAGCCACTACTCACCACATTGAATGCCCCAACCTTTAA
This sequence comes from Pinus albicaulis, assembly GCA_034641835.2. Lineage (NCBI taxonomy): Eukaryota > Viridiplantae > Streptophyta > Pinopsida > Pinales > Pinaceae > Pinus > Pinus albicaulis. The sequence goes on along the minus strand of CM076578.1, from coordinate 1,730,075,278 downwards.
GCACATCCCATGGACCTCATTTCATATATTTTCATACTATGGCCCAAATCCTAAAAACAACAAAACACTAAGCCTCTTTTCATCAATTTTCAAACTGGACTCACAATGACTCTATGCTAAAAAACAATTGATGCATTCTTTGCTCTCATACAATCTCAACCAACATACTCATCAAACAACACTCTTGTTACATCAACAACAAACCATTCAAATCAACTCTCAATAATAGCCAACAACAAATATACAATCTATGGTTCTCATACAGTTGACCATATCAACACACAAGACCTCTCACATACAACTCTGTTCATAGTGCAACTAACAGCATATACAAAACTTCTACAACATCTCCACACATCAAATCTCCTATGTACACACTCTCAAAAACATCTCCCTCAACAACATAACAAGTTTGTATACAATAACTCAACCATATAATAACAAATAAACCATATAAAAACAATGTTACAACCATACAAATAAGATATTTGCCCCTGCAACCGAAAAAACATCTTCCATGCTATCCAAGAAGCTCTACAAAGCTTTGTCGCTTTTCCATCAATGTATAATCCATGCCCTCCATTTTTACTAAAATATATTTCCTACAACAACTCCATTCTCTATCATATATTTTGATTCAATCCATCACATTGAAATTTGTCTCTACATCACAAGCTTTGTGACTATTACTAGCCTCTTCATTCACCTTCTTGATCTATCCATCCTCCTTTCTTATCCTTTGCAAGTTCACATATTGTAGGAGCTCGACCTCTTGCTTCTAAACATATATTTTCTTGCTTTATACTCATTATCTAACCTCACAATGATCGATTTTCTCCTCTATTTAAACAATTTGATCAACTATCTCTAATACTCAATAAATCAATGAATTCACTCCTAAATCACTTATTATAAGTGTACATTAAGTCAATTCAAACTTTTTAAACAATAACATGAAAATTACCCTTGTTACAACCACTGCAAATCACCAGAGTGTGCATGAATTCCGGAAAACTCCAATTACAGGCAGTAACGCAGGTCTCCCTTTCGGGAAGAGAGTTAGTAAAACTTATTTTTCTCTAATAACCTGTGTTACCCTAGATCCTAATGCAGGTTGTCCTTATAGAACCTACATTATCACGTGTTAGGCTCTCTTCAAGCTCAAAAAATTGTCTACAAGTGTCTCCAAATCTTGTAACACCTCCTACACCATCTCCAAACCCTGAAAAACCTTCTCCAACTCCTCGTCATCAGTAAGAACATGATCATAAGGGAGCTAGCATGCCAAAACACATTTTCATCAAGTCAGGAACATGGGGGCCTAACTGGCTAACCACTTCAGCATGGATCAACATCTCTGCACCAAACCAATGATAACTCATGTCATACCGATCACAAACCATGAGAGTCACCATCATTAGGTTGACATTAATGATAGGACAACCAATATCAAGTCCCTGTTGACATCAATGAAAACACAACAATGAAAATATCCTCCTCCTTTGGCATTGATGTCAACCTCAACAACTCTGAGGATGAACTCAAAACTCTCTCCATAATCCATTATATCTTCTATCTTTCCAATATCTCTCCCCCTTTGACATCAATGGCAAAGGGTAATACCCACGCTAGAGATCAATTCCAACACATACTAAAGAAAATACTCCCCCTGAACATGTAATGTGGTTGAAACCATCTTCTCGATAATGTTGTACATCAATGTGAGCCGCTAAAAATGCCTCCTTGAAGCAAGAAAGAGGCCACCAACCAGACCAAGACACCATACACCTCAATACTATATGATAAATAGTGAAAGTAAAGGGCTAATGCATGAGATATGAGGCTTAATAAATATGAATACATGGTGTTACCAATGTCTCCATAAGCCCACTCATGGTTGAACTGACTCAAAACTCTCCTCAAACAAATGCTTGACAGAAAGACCAGTTAAATATCAAGATCAAATGATGGATAAAACAATGTTATAAGGATTTATAAGCATAATACATGGCAATATGAATGATATAACATGGTTATACAATACCTCCAAACAACCAACACATGAGTAAAACGTGACTATTATCTCATGCATGAACATCACTCACATGACTCAACCAATGACCCATGAGAAGTACATGATAGTACATGGCTATAATGACGTCAAAGACTCATACATGGTTGAAAACACATGATATCAATCAGCCAAAACATGGCTATAACAAACAAAATCACATCAGCACATGCATGACATGACCCATGACTCCCTCCCTTGACTCTAGGACCAAAATTCCACAACCAAATGATAAACCAACATATTACAAGGCTTCATATGAGATTACATGGCTGAAAATGACGATGTATAATGTAAAAATATGGTTGTTACATCATACTCAAAACTCTCTCCAATGCGTGACCAAGACTCGTAACTCTCTTTAAGACATCCACTCAACCAATGCACCAATACATGTATAATGTAAAAATATGGTTGTTACATCATACTCAAAACTCTCTCCAATGCATGACCAAGGCTCGTAAATCTCTTTAAGACATCCACTCAACCAATGCACCAATACGTGAGCGATTACATGATTGATCTTGCACACATGAGTGCACACATCGCTAAAGAAATAGTCTCACTACAATGCATGTCAAATACCTCTTTGTCTCATACTCATCCAACCAGTGATTGCATACCAAAATGTATACATGACTGAAATATACATCCACACCTATGCATGCCTAACATCATCACTTTAACCAATACATGACCCAACATGAATATTACAAAACTATAAGAAGTACAAGGTTGAATCATGTCGTTATACATCCCATGCATGATGATGCAACACTCTATAACTTTCACACCAATGCATGACCAATTATATGGAGACATAGCCAATTACAATAATGATCGTAGACACTTGCATAAAAGGTTGATTCAAAGCTTCCAATTCATGATGACAAAAGGATAAATTTGCTACATGGCTATTGGACAGATGGAACTAAAGGTTGAAGGATGTGCGATTAGGCACGGTCAAATATCTGGGGGAGGGGTGGGGCCGTTAATGGGGTGGGATGAACTTGGTTCTCAATGTGTTTCCATGGGCTACTAATTGATCCTTTTGAATGAACTTCCTAGGTTGACGAGTGACTTGTTGTGATTTTTGAAAGTCCTAGCATTGGAATGAGAATCGCCTCAGGTACATATTCAGGGCTCATAAGTGTATGTATTTCTTGATGAAAAATAAATAAGACTCAATTTCCTCCGGTTTTGGGTCATTCGCCTTCATGTGAAAGTATGAATGAAATCATAACTCCCCCTGATCTAATTATACCCCCAATGAACATGTTGATCATGTGGACTTGAATGTGAAAGTAGGCTCATGATCAACCATATTGTTGTTGCTACAAATCATACACATATCCATGCTACCTTACTTTGTCATGCGCTCCCCCGAGGTTGTGAGGCCCTCACATGCATTTTTTCAATCTAAGAGATCTATCATGCAAGAATGGACTGCAATAGGGGTTGATATCTCCTCAAAATATGATGAGAAATAGTTCTTCTTTGATCTCTTCTTTCTGCTCACTCTTGTTGAGAAATTAGGGTGTTTAATTCAATTTCTCTTTCATGATAATTACTTGTGATTTCATTATGCTTCTTACACTTAGATCTTATATTCGTTACATTATTATGTTCTTCATCATTTCAATCATCAAATGCACAATAGACACAAAATTTAGGCTTTCAAGCCATGGCCAAAACCTCTCCCTCTCGAAGAGGAAAACCCAAATATAATTCTTCTTATAGATGTTCAATTGGCAAGTACCAAGACCATGACTCAGACCCTTGACTTCAGTATGCCTCTAAGACCTTTTCACTGCTCTTCTAGGCTCCTTAGGTTGCTCTTACTTTTTTGCACTGTTTTTCAGCAGCCCTAGGGAAGCTCGGTCCCTATTCTTTCTGTTGTAGCTCTCCTCTTCACTGTATATGACTATCCAAGACAAAATAGGATATTTCCAATAGTATTCCCTCTCCACAATATATTTTACATACATGGTTGGAGACAAGGTTGACCGAGACCCTATCCCTTTCTTCGCATGTCATTGTAGCCTCTCCTTCTGTGGTATATCTCTACCTTTCCTCGCAATGCAGCTCAAACTTAGATCACAGAACTAGACCCAAAAACAATGAAATTTTATCCTTCGTTGTACTGTTTTTACGCAACACATTTGAGACTTCAATTGCATACCTTGACTATGAGAACAGAGCCTCCTTTCTTTCGTTGGATATTCACCTTTCTCGCACCAAATCATAGTGCTTTCCTTGCTATAACGAGACTCTTCCACATATCCACTTCAGACCCTAACTCGCACTTCATTACAGAACTTGATCCAAACTTCATGGTATATAATGAAACTACAGGCTAGTCTATTTATAGGAACTATCCCTCTTCTAAGCCAACTTGACAATTATGTCGGTGATCCAACTTGTACATTTGTTTGTGGGCCGACTTGATAAGGAGTTTATCCAACTCATTTGAGCCGGATTCAAGGAGCACTTTTGACAAGGTCTTGGAGCATACAAATTAAATCAATAGTTGTCTTTACAAGGGTAACAATACTTCATATACATGACTCTAAATTATACATTTGTGACAAGATGAAAAACCCTTAAAGACATCAAGAAGAAGTCTTTGACCTATAATAAAAATTCTTACTCATGAAACCTATGAAACAAGCATTAACAAATACGTTTTACTAGATTTGTCTTCTTCATTACATAAATTCATAATTACAAGTCATTATGAAGACCGAACCTAGTTACAATTTCCAACACTCCCTCTTAACTAGGGAGGTATTCATAATGGTACATGGTCACTCTCAATCTTAAGAATCTCATAAGAAGAATCTGATTGGTAATCTCATATGTATAGCATCATATCAACCAGCATTGTCATAGTGCAAGGCCTTGACTAACATCTCCATCACTCCACGAGACTGTGAGCTACAATGCTGGTGAGACCAACGATGAGTAGACACCCTCATCATTGTCTCTCTAGGATCATATCCCACCCGAGTTCAATTAGGATATGTCTACCAGGACTATTCTTACTATTGGATTCCCATTCCTCAAATAATATTCGTCCTTCCACGACTACTCTTTCCTTAGATTCCCTAATACATCCCCAAAAGAGTATCGGATGCTAGATGATTACCCAATCCCGCATTTTGTCTTCCGGGTGAAGACCATAATGATGTGTCTATCTCTCCCTCTCAATTAGGGAGGACATATTACACAAAGGAATGTACTCATTCATATATAAGTAATGTACCTAAGCTCCCTCTTCGCTTAGGAATTACCGAGTTTCTTCCAAGTAAGAAACTTCTTACCAAGCTCCCTCTTAATCAGGGACCTGCAATAACAATGAGGAAAACACCCAGCTGCTCATGAAGAACTCCTATCTTCGATGTCATGAATTTATTTGTTGTTGAAGAGTCTTCATATTTGGGATCTCTTCATAGGGCACAGATCATCCATCACTTTCATCCACGATTCATGCCTTAATTTTATTAGAAAGTGATCCATTAATCTTCTCATCTAGTCTAGCTTCATGCTATGTTGCTTTTCTTCAAACAATATTCTTCAAAGGATCTCTCATCTTGCCATATGGTTATCAACCTATGGAATAAATATAATTCCCTTTGGGATCCTTGCATAAGCTCATCCTATATTATTCAATTATAAATATGAATAATTAAGTCAAAAGTTACCTCAATGATGATATTTCACCATGACATCCTTCTTGTAGGAATCGATATACTTCGTACACGTTGACACATCTCCTAAAGATATGTATTGTCAAGCATCTTCACCTTTACCAGACTTCTTATCAGATTCTACATGTATTCCCAGGATATTTCCCAGTCAAGTCTTCTTGGCTTCCTTGGATGTTGACTGCCTCTGACGATCTCTTCATTTCTTTCCCACGCTATCTTATTACATTCTGAGGAACTTTCAATGTATAGACACCTAATATTCCATATGAGGACATATTATGTACATTTCATCTGTTGTGGAACATGTCTATTGACAACCTGTACATTGGAAGAGTCTATGCTTCTTTTGATCATACTTCTACTACCTGACACCATATGACCTGTCTACAAAGCATCTAGTGTCAGCATAAATATACATGTACCTAATTTCTTTCTTTTGAGTTATCCTACATCAGTTTTCCTGGAGTGAAGAGTTTCATTCCCTTGACCTGCTTCATTAGTATGTCCTCATATATAAATCCATAAGTCTACAAGTTAGAATTCTCGAGGAAACTTATTGATTTATTTCTAACTAGTGAGTTAAAAGAGGATTCCATTAGAAAATATCAGCATCTATTTCCTTATGGTTATTAAATGATGACGCTTGATCTATATGACTACGTCCTTTCATCATTGTTGTTTTTAGTGAGGTTCCCAGTGGCCTCTTATCTCATAACATAGTTGTCACATATGTGTTTACAAACATTCTTTTACGACGAGTGTTCCTCCTTCAATGCTTCCATCATGATGCTAATTTTAAAATGATGCATCTATCTAATGTACAATGCTTCCTAAATACTATTTTACAACTGATAGAAACCTCCTAAAGAGGAAGATGATTTCAATCATAGTATAGATATTTCACTTCTCATTTCTTAGATTTCTTTGCATCAGGTTCTTCCTTTTCTTTGACAATATGGGCTTCTTCCTTTTTCCTCTTGTCCTTATTAGATTTGGGACAACCCTTTATATAGTGCCCAAGTTCATTACAACCATATCATTGTACCTCACCCATGTTTCTTCTTTTCTTCTGAGAACCAAACTTACCAAATTTTCCTTTCTTCCTTAACATGGCAACATATGCTTGATTTTCTTCATTTGATCATGTATCAATTTTAGATTTCAATCTAGTATCCTCTATCTTACATAGAGACCATAGATCCTGGAATGGTGTTGCTTCTTTCTTCCCATAGATGCTTGAAGTGAATTTTCCCCATCCCTTTGGTAGAGCATTCAACACCATTGTATTCATTTCTCTATCAGACATTACTTCTCCCACCTCCTGCAGTTGATCTCGTATTTCAGAAATCTTCATAAAGTTGACATCTTCAACTTGTATGGTTCTTGTCTCAGAAATATTACTTCTCCTGCAGTAATCACTCATAATAGCTCCACTAGTTTGTCATATATTTCTTTTTAGGATTCTAGTTTTGATACATAGGGAATGAGAGAGTCCTTTGTGGATTCTATAAGAATCATCTGGGCTCTTGTCTCTCCCTTCATGTATTTTGCATAAGCTTGAGAGTCCTCTTTTGAAGGCTTGGTCACTGATCCTTTCATGTAATCCATAACTTCATTTTCAATCAAATTTTGATCTGCGCTTTTCTTCCATGCAGGAAAGTTTGTAGTCCCAGAAAATTTGTTTCTTTCCTTGCAAAAATTCATTTTGAAAAATTCAGATAAATACATTAAGATACTTACTTGAGTATATGCTTTCTTCTTCTATCAGTTTTCTTGTTGATGATGATATAGATGACAGCAAGATCTCCCTCTTATATTGGCTTCTTCAAGAGATGTGAAGAGGGCTAGATCACCTTGAATCTTTGATGCTCAAGGATAACTTGATGATGACTTCAACAAAATAATAATTCGTTGAAGTCTTCAATGGTGTTGAACAATGTCTTCAGCAAAATGGTGGTTTAATGATGTCTCCCAACAATGTTGAGTAGGCTTCAACACCAAATATCTTTAGAATATTTGATGGTAAAGGTTACCTTCTTGATGTGTAGGTCCTTTGAATAAGTTTTTTGATCTTCTTGAGATGGCTTGAGGGTTTCTTCAATTTTTGCAAGTTTCTCTTTGAATGAAGGTCTCCTTCCTTGGATCTAGGGTTTTGACCTTTTAACGTAGATATCTTTTCTTTTAATCTTTCACTGAAAATTTATCTTTGACCTCTTTCCCAAAACTCGATCCTTGTGTCTTCTTGCAAAACTGCCCTTTCTTGTCTTCAACACCTTAGCTCTAATACGATTTTTATAAATTAGGGTGTTTAATTCAATTTATATTTCAGGATAATTACTTGTGATTTCATTATGCTTATTACACTTAGATCTTATCTTCATTACATTATTATGTTCTTCATCAAGTCAATTTTCAAATGCACAAGAGACACAAAATTTAGGCTTTCAAGCCAGGGCCAAAACCTCTCCCTCTTGGAGACGAAAACCCAAATGTAATTCTTCTTATAGATGTTCAATTGATGAGTACCAATACCATGACTCGGACCCTTGAATTCAATATGCCTCCAAGACCTTGTTACTTCTCTTCTAGGATCCTTAGGTTGCTCTTACTTTTCTGCATTGTTTTGCACCAGCCCTGGGAAAGCTTCGTCCCTAGTCTTTTTGTTGTAGCTCTCCTATTCACTATATATGATTTCCCAAGATGGAATAGGATATGTCCAATAGTATTGCCTTTCCACAGTCTACTTTATGTACTGGGTTGGAGACAATGTTGACCGAGACCCTATCCCTTTCTTCGCATGTCTTTGTAGCCTCTCCTTCTGCGGTATATCTCCTCCTTTCCTCACATTGTAGCTTGGACTTAGATCCCAGATTTAGACCCAAAAACAAGGATATTTTATCCTTCGGACAGTCTTTATGCAACACATTTCCGACCTCAATCGTAGACCTTGACCGTGAGAACAAAGCCTCCTTTCTTTCGTTGGACATACACCTTTCTCGCACCAAATCACAGTCCTTTCCTTGTTGTAATGAGACTCTTCCACATATCCACTTCAGACCCTAACTCACACTTCATTGAAGAACCTGATCCGAACTTCATGGTATATAATGAAACTACAGATTAGTCTATTTATAGGGACTGTCCCTCTTTTAGGCTGACTTGACAAATTTGTGGGTGAGTCAACTTGTACATCTGTTTGTGCGCTGACTTGATAAGGATTTTATCCAACTCATTTGAGCCATCTTCAAGGAGCACTTTTGAAAAGGTCTTGGACCATACAAATTACATTAATAATATTATTTACAATTGTAACAACACTTCATATACATGACTCTAAATTATACATTTATGACAAGATGACAAACCCCTAAAGACATCAAGAAGAAGTCTTTGACCTACAATAAAACTTCTTTCTCATGAAACCCATGAAGCAAGCATTACAAAATACATTTTATTATATTTGTCTTCTCCATTACATAAATTCATAATTACAAGTCATTATTAATACCAAACCTAGTTACACCTTCCAACAACTCTTCTCTTCAACACATACACATTATATGGTGTCTTGACTGCTTTGGAAATCACTCTCTTTAACCCTTCTTTTTAGATGAAACAACCTATGGATTTGAAGAACACTTCCTTGCCTCCATCAAACATTTGGATAATTCTCAAGATATTGTGCTTCAAACCTTTGACGAGTCACACATCATTTTCATTGGTCCTGTTTTCACCAAGGTTGGACTTTCCTTCACCCAACACTCTTGTTGGTTCATTACCTTCAAAAACAACATGGAAACTCTGAGTTCTCTTCCAAATGTGAAATATGCTCCTGTCTACTGACATATGGTTGGAACATTCACTACGAATGTACCACCTATCATCATCATCATGTGAGAAAAGAGGAATGCCACACTTCCCTAGCTACTCCTCCTTTTTCTTCCACATTGTATTTGGATGCTTTATTGCCTGAGCACTCTCCTCTATATTTCTTTTAGGTCTAATCTGATTTTTTTGCTCCTTTTGACTAAGTGGCCTAATGAATCTAGATAGCTAACAATATTTAGCCATGTGCCCAAAAGTGTGGCATACATAATGGTGAGCCCTGGTATTGCACCAAGAGTGCTGCAACTCCCAGGGGCTGCCCTACTTTACTTTATCAACCCAGGGTTAGTACAAACTTGGAGGTGAAAATGCTATATACACAGTAGATGCATTCAGTTCATGTCATCCTCTTCCGCTCTACGAAAGGGTGCTACTTCTAGGGGTTCTCAGTGAAGTGTATCACACTTCAATGAATCTAAAATAAATTGCAGAAAGGAAATGACAGAAATAAAACTAATTCAATTTGCAGAAAGGAAATGATAGAAATGAAACTAATTCAATTTGCAGAAAGGAAATGGCAGAAATGAAACTAATTTAAATTACAGAAAGGAAATTAATTTAGACCACACTTAACTTGTCCAATCGGCTAAACACACCCTACTCTATCTATCATGCTCTTAAAAGATGGATCCACCTTTTTTTTTCTTTTTTTGCATGCATGCATGCAAAGTAAACTCGCAATTCTTTTTTCCTGTGAACTGATTTCACCCTTGGTTATCCCTTGGCACTCCTTGTCTTCTATTACAATGAACTTCTTATGGACCACTTTCTCAAGTCCTATTTACTTTTGTCTTGTTCCTTTTCTTGGTGGAAAAAGTGAAGCTAGTTGCTAGATAAGGTTGCGGTTGCTCTGCTACTAATTTTGGCAATATAAAAAAAATTTCCTTCTCACACTTTTTAATGTTTTATTAAGCTAAAATAGATTCGAAGAAAGGGTTAGATGATTGCATACCTGAGCCTTACCATTGATTTGTTTTTGCAGGTGATATTGAAGCTGCTGATATGGTTGTTGAAGTTGTCTTCGGTGGTTCTGAAGCTGCATGTGATAATCTACTTGAGGTCCTTTTGGAGCTTCTGAGCCCAGGAGGAGGAAGTCCAAGTTTGAATACCTTTAACCAGGGTGTTGATCGAATTTTCTTTTGGTGCCAACTTGTTGTTTTCTGACTTGCAAAGGTTGGAGAGCACTTGCATTCATTAGAGAGAGATACATTGATAAATGAAATTTTTTTTTTTATTCTTTTTTTTGTAAGGCCTACTAGTTGCCTCTTTGAGGTTTTCCACTAGTAGGTCTGCCTAGGTGCCTCAAAGGAGGTTTTCACCTAGGATCTTTTATTTTTCTCTTTTTTTTCCCAACCCAATGACCGCCTTGTGGAGGTTTTCAATCAATGGGCCAATCTCAAACGCCTCAAAAGAGGTTTTCACCTCAGATTTTATTATTTCCCTTTTTTTTCTTTTTCACTTTCCTACTCTACTTAATAAAAAAAACAAACAAACAAACAAAACAATCAAACAATACAAAACAAAAACAAAAACATTTTTAAAGTATAGGAATACTTCCAATGGAGCCATGTACACATCAAGATGACAAATAAAATCATGTGCACACTTGGAATACATGCTTTGACATGTACCTGAATATGAGAGATGAATTTCTTTGACTGGGATTGTATCAAGTACTGTTGGAGAAGAGTGTGTTGCTGCAACTTAATGACTGTTTGGAACCATATGTCAATATAGTTGTGATTCCCATGGTTCACTTGCTAAGTTGGATCACCTTGGATGTACTCTTATATTATGGCAGTCAAATCTTCCTCTTTTTGTTGATTTTTCTCTTGAACACATGGAGGAAATGCTTGTAAACATGAGGGAACTTTCTCAACATCTGATTCTGATTTATGCTCTTCATCAAGTGCAGCCCTCGATCTTTTGAACTCCTCATTTGGATCTTCTTTTTCTTGATGTTGTCCTTCAATGACATCAAGAAAATCTCTTCTTTGCAATACCTTTCTTGAACTAAGATGCAGACCATTTAGATTAAGAGGATATGTTTGGTTGTGTTGTACCTCAGCATTGTAAGTGAGCTGAGATACTTTATTGTATGGGTTTGGAAATGGTGGTACAGGTCGTTGATTGGGGGTGGATATATGATATGGATGTGGTTGAGGCTGTGGTTGTGGTGGAGGTTGATGGTAGGGATAGCTTGGACTCGGGTATAGAGGATATTGAGGGAAATATTGAGGATGTTGAGGATTTTCCCAATAAGGACCTTGCCAACCATGTTTCCAAGATTGGTTTTGGGGTTGAGATGGCTAAGGTTTCCAAGGAGGGAGTGTGTCCTAATTGGTTTGAGATGGATGTGAATAAGCTTGAAATTATGAAGTGGGTCCTTGCATCATATCAAGTTGACTAGGCTGCCAGGGTCTCCTTGGAGCTACACAACATAGCTTCTTTGGTGATTTCCTTGCTCCATTGTCTTACTGGTAAACTTCTTTAAACATGGGGAATGATGAACAACATTTAGTAGCATATGATTCTGCATGGATAACAAAAATATCATCATCTTATTTTTCTCATTTTTCATTCTTAACATTTCTACTTGTTCACTTAGATTGCTAAGAATTTATGTTTTAAAGTTGTCAAGCAAATTTCCAAGTTCATCTTGCCTTACCAATGTTGATGCTGACTTACTTACTCTTTCCCTTAGTTGGGAAGGAAATATGGAGGGATGTTCTTCATATGTACATTGATGTCCATATCTTGAATGGGAAACCCAATAAGATCTTCTTCATTATCATCATATTCATCCATCTCTTCTACCTTCAAAAGTGTATGGTGATGTAGTTCTTACTGCACCACGTGGTCAAGTGGGGGCGTTGGTATTGGAGAAGGCATGAAAATCGGATATTTTTGTATTTTTTTTTAATATTTATGAAATGACATGAAAAGAAAGGAAAGCATAAAAGAATGCTAAAAACAAAATCAAACCATCTACTAGACACCTCCCCGACAACGACGCCAAAAAGTGGTGAGCCCTGGTATTGCACCAAGGGTGTTGCAACTCCTAGGGGCTGCCCTACTTTACTTTATCAACCCAGGGTTCGTACAAACTTGGAGGTGACAATGCTATATACACAACAAATTCATTATGTTCATGTCATCCTCTTCCACTCTACGAAAGGGTGCCACTTCTAGGGGTTATAAGTGAAGTCTGTCACACTTCAATGAAACTAAAATAAATTGCAGAAAGGAAATGACAGAAATGAAACTAATTCAATTTGCAGAAAGGAAATGGTAGAAATGAAATTAATTTAAATTGCAGAAAGGAAACTAATTTAGACCACACTTAACTTGGTCAATCGGCTAAACACACCCTACTCTATCTATCATGCTCTTATCTATGTAGTTATTCACGACCTAATTCTAATTTGAAGAAGTGTGCTTGCAGTTTAGAGGAAAAAGGGCTAAAGAGGCTAATGGAGGGCTCAATGCATGAAACAAGGCTTAGAAGTGGAAAGAGTGGGGTTAAACCTTATAAAACCTTATTATAGCGCAGAAATGGCTTTGGAGCGAAATTTTTGGAAAAGTGCGATGGTAGAGAAGAGGGAGTACAGTTCGGGAGCAGGAGCAATTTTTGATTTTCTAAAAGGTAAAATCTGCGAAGTGCGAAGTGCGATGGGGTAAACATTGCGATTTGCGATGTGCTAAATATTGCAAAGTGCGATACGCAATATCGCAATACCGCAATCAGCTGTTGGAAGTGGTAAGTGTTAACGAAAACCAATTAAATAGTGTGAAGTGTGAAATGCGATGAGTGATGTGGCAGTGGGACCGACGGCAGAGCGTGATCGCAATATCGCAATCGGCGGATCAGAGCAGTAGGTCTTAAAAGAAAAGGGTAAATGTTGCAAAGTGTGATTGTGACATACGGTAGTGGGAGAACTGAGAAGAAAAGGGCGTAGGTCAAACTTTGATGGTTTGTCAAGTGTTTTGCATTAAAATGGCTACGATAGCAACAGAACATGAAAACGAAGGAATAGAAGGAAAACTTAGTCGTTTTTAAGTATTTTGGTAATAAAAAGGGTGCAACAGCTGCAAATAAGTGAAAATAAAAGGGGATAGAAGCGTAATAGCAGAGATGGAAAAAGAAGTGGGAAGGTGAGGGTAAACGTCTCCATAACTTTAATATTGCTTCCTGCAAACAAACCTGTGGATTCATGCATGGGAAAACATAAAAGAATGCGTGATAAAAATAGTGAACATAGATCAATTTTTTTGGCCTATGGGAAAGCCTACCCCCTCGAGCTCCATTGAAAGAGATGAGAAGGGAAGTCTAGATCCAAAGCTTTTATAGTTTTATCCTCCATTATATTAAAAAAATGAAAACCTACAACAACAATTCGAAACAGCAACTTGAAACTATTAAAAGCAAGATTAACTAAATGACAGAAACAAACTAGCTAAATGACAAAAAGGAAAGAATGGTAACAGGAAGAGAAGTTGAGGCACATGGATTGGAACCTAATCCATGAGCCCAACTCTCTGGAACTAGATCAAAGAAAACTCATCTGAATACTCATTGCATTAAAATGAAATCTTATTACATGGTCTTAAACAACAAAAGCCTAATAGAATGGAAAATTGATGGCATGGGATGGAATGGAATGGACTGTATTGAATGGACCAGAATCGAATGGCCGAACCAGAATGGAATAGAATCGACCCTAATTAGCTCTTGATTAGCTTTATTTATCCTCAAGGGTAGCTACCAACATCTCCCTAAAAAATAGGTAATGAGTCCACTTGACTCCAAGTGAAGTATGGCTTGAGTGCACTTGGTCTTGAGTCGCTTGGCTAGATCTGGAATTCGAATTGTTGGAGGGTATCTCATGAGGATCCTTTGGATTCCTTTGAGAGTTGAGGAGGGTGGACAACCCCCTTGAATCTCTCTAATATTTCTCTTTAGTTTCCTAATATTGTGCTCATTTATTCTTCAATCTTGATCTTCCAATGGCAGGGAGCAAGTCCCTAAATCATCTCCTTCTCCAAATCTGCATAATGTGCCAAATTGTAGGAATTTACAGGGTAAGTTCCGTAGATCAAGAACCAAAGGTCACCGCTCACAAACAGATCACAAATCAGTACACCAGTATAATCACGTGGTTAAAACCCTTAAAGAGGGAAACAGTCCACGCCCTGAGCCAACGCGGCCACTTCAGAGAATTTATTAATATAAAAGAAAAGTTACATATGTTTCTCTCATAAACGGTTACCGGACAAATGAACCTCCATGCTCTTTAAATAGAGATCATGGACCAATTAGGTGTTAAGCCACGGATCAAGTGTCATTAATACCAAGGTGAGAGATAACCGTCGAATCACTACAAATCGTGACCGTCAAATTATAAGTTACAAATGTACATGGTAAAGAAACACACTTTACCTAACTCTACACTAGACTAAGCTATTCTTAACTATTTCCTATGTGTCGGAATATCCTAACATCCCCCCTTAAGAACAACTTAGGATAGGATTGAAGGATTTACAAAGGTGACACAAAAGGAGCCTATTTCCTATGTGTCGAAATATCCAAACATCCCCCCTTAAGAACAAATTGGGATAGGATTGAAGGATTTACAAAAGTGACACAATAGGAGAAGGAAGGAGGCATTAGAGCCTATCCCCCCTTAATGACAACTTTCCTGAAATCCAAGCATGGATTGAAGTTTGGTAAACTTCGCTTTTGTGAGAGCCTTCGTAAAGATATCGGCTACTTGATCATTGGTCGGACAATACTGCACTTCAAGAACACGATCATGAATGAGCTTTCTGATGAAGTGTATGTGGAGTTCAATGTGTTTCATATGCTGATGCTGAACTAGATCTTTACATAGCTGAATGGCACTCTGATTATCACACCAAAGTGTAGTTGGATGTTGCTGATGAAGACCAAATTCAGACAGGATCTGACGAAGCCACATGGCTTCCTTGTTGGCTTCAACTGCACCACGATACTCTGCTTCTGTTGAAGAAAGGGAGATGGCACTTTGTTTCTTACAAGGCCAAGTAATAGGTCCTGAACCAAGAGTGAATACATATCCTGCAGTGGACTTTTGATCATCAGGGTCACCAGCCCAATCAAAATCAGTGAAACCAATCAACAAGGGAGATGCTCCTGCACTGTAATGAATCCCGAACTGAACTGTACCTCGAATATATCGAAGTATTCTTTTAGCTACTTTCCAGTGATTTTCATGAGGTTGGTGCATAAACCGAGCGACAAGACCAATGGCAAAGGAAAGGTCAGGACGGGTATGGGTTAGATACAAAAGTTTACCAACAAGTTGACAGTATAAGGTAGCATCAACTTCAGGGGTAGTACAGTTGACTGAAAGCTTGAATCCAGACTAAAAGGGAGAAGGGGCAGGCTTACAGTCTTCCATGTGAAAGTGGTGTAGAAGATCACAGGCATACTTGGACTGAGAGAGGGTAATGCCTTCCTTGGATTGCAAGACTTGAAGACCAAGGAAATAATGCAAGTGTCCTAATTCTGTCATTTAAAACTTCTTTTTGAGGCTATACTTCACATGGTTTATATGGTTTGGATCACTACCAGTAAGGATAAGATCATCAACATAAATAAAAAGGATGGTGAAGGAATTACCCACCTTGTTGGTGTAGACAGTGGTGTCAGAATGACACCTAGAAAAGCCATTATCTAAGAGAAATCTATCCATTTTGGCATACCAAGCCCGAGGAGCTTGTTTGAGACCATAGAGAGACTTCCTAAGGCGACAAACAAGGCTGGAGTCTTTTTGGATAAAGCCATGGGGTTGTTCCATGTAGATTTCTTCATGCAAATCACCATGTAAGAAGGCGGATTTAACATCCATCTGATGGACTTCCCATTTAAAGGAGGCAGCAAGGGAAAGAACAAGGTAGATAGAATTCATTTTGGCAACCAGGGAGAAGGTTTCAGTATAGTCAATGCCTTCAACTTGTGAAAAACCTTTAGCGACAAGATGAGCTTTATGTCTATCCACTTTTCCATCCGGTCCAAATTTTGTTTTGTAAACCCATCTGCATTTGACAAGTTTTCTTCCTTTTGGAAGAGGAACAAGATCCCAAGTATTGTTTTCCAATAAGGAACGATACTCTTCATTCATAGCTTCATCCCAATCTGGATAACTGGAGGCTTCTTCAAAGGTTTCTGAATCAAGTTTTTGTGGAACTTGAGCCAATGAGGAAGAGGCTATTTCAAACTGAGAACGTGTATGTTGTCGATCGACAGGGTCACCTGCAAGAGAACCAGTTGCATCTCGAGTAGAGCGGACCCATCTTGGAAGTGGTGGAGTATAAGGAACAATTTCACGAGTTGGAGGAGGATTTTCATCCTCACTGTCATCATCTGAACTAGAAGGAATTATATTAAAAATAGAAGAGAGAGAGAGAGGTGGCACATATGCCGAATTAGGCTAGCAGGCCAAAGGTGGCACACCCGCCGAACTAGGCTCGCAGGCCGATATATTTTCATCAAACTTTACATCTCTTCTAATGATTATATTTTTGGATTTGGGTTGAAGAAGTCTATATCCTTTGATATCTTCAGAATATCCTACAAAAATAAATTTTTCACTCTTAGGTTCTAAGGCTTTATGTTTCGCATCTAGAATATGGGCCCAAGCATCACTTCCAAAAACACGAAAGTGACTTACATCTGGTTTGATTGAGCTCCAAGCTTCTTCTGGAGTTATATTCTTTAAAACCTTAGTAGGAGTGCGATTTACCATGTAATTTGCACAGTTAATGGCTTCTGCCCAAAAATTGGGACCAAGTCCTTTAGATTGAAGCATACAATTAGCCATTTCTTTTTAAGGTGTGATTCTTCCTTTCAGCTACACCATTTTGTTGTGGAGTATATGGAACAGTATGTTGCAATTGAATGCCATGCTCAGTGCAGAAGTTGATAAATTTGTTGTTAACATATTCTTCACCATTGTCTGATCTTAACTTAAGAATTTGATGTCCAGATTGTTTCTCAACAAAGGCCTTAAAGGCCAAGAACATGTTAAAAACTTCACTCTTGAGTTTTAAGAAATATACGCAAGTGCGTCTGGAAAAATCATCAATGAAAGTTAAGAAGTACTTGCAACCAGAGAAAGAAAGAACAGGAAGTGGACAACATAAATCACTGTGCACAAGCTGCAAAGGGGCTGAAGCGTGCCAAGAGGCACGTTTGTCAAACCTATCTCGATGATGTTTTCCGAGTACACATCCGGAGCAAACACCATCTCGGCAAGATACCTAGGAAGGCCCGTCGCCATATTTTCCTTACATAGAGTTTGAACAGAGCGATAGTTTAAGTGACCAAATCGCTCATGCCAAAGTTTGCTCACATCGTCATTATGAGCAACAAAAGCCGAGGGAAGAGATGATGACCCAAAGTTGTCAAACTTATACAACCTTGTGGAATCATCAGCAATGCCAGTAGCTAAAATATGTTTAGGATCTTTGAGGTTCTTGATTACAATATCATGAGGTGAGAATTCTACTATTTTCCCTTCACCTGAATGAGTTATTTGATAAACAGATAGAAAGTTGCATGACAAGGTAGGACCACATAGTACATCATTAAACCGACCATTATCTAGATGAATGGTTCCAGATCCTACAACACTAAGAGATCTATCATCACCAACATAAATATGTTTGGTGTTACAATCATTTAAAGAAGAAAACATGGATTTATTTTTAGCCATGTGGTAAGAAGCTCCAGAATCAATGAGCCACTCATGAGAAGGAGAAGAAGAAGATACATTTAATGCATAACCGGATCTTGATGCTTGAAAACCACAAGCATAAAGTGCCATGCCTGAATCAATGAGCCACTCATGAGAAGGAGAAGAAGAAGATACATTTAATGCATAACCAGATCTTTCATTGCTGCTTCTAAGGCTTCCATCTTCTTAAAACATTTGGACTCTATATGGCCATCCCGGTTGCAAAAGTTGCAATGTCTCTCTGTCTTCTTCCCTTTGTTTTGATTTGCCTTATTATTTTGGTGATTTGATTTTTCAGTTTGCAGCTGAAATTGCTCAGGGCCCTTGTTTGGTTTAGGACCATATTTTTTAGGATACTGCTTCTTGGGATTCTTTTGATATGGTTGTTGTTAGGCTGCTAAGGCTTTCTTAGAAGCGTTTCCAGTAGTGATAAGACCAAGGTGTAAATTTTTTTCTTTTTCTCTTATCAAAGAATCACAAAAGGCATCAAAAGAGGGATTCTTGTAGGTGGTTCCTGAAGAAATGATGGCTTCTCTGGTGGAATGGAAGGCGGAAACAAATACAGAGTATGCAGGACCAAGCTTAGCAAGAATGCAATATATGAGGCTACCATCGTCCTTTTTGATCTTACAACCTTCTAAAAGAATTCAAAGGGTCTTAAATTTGGACAAAAAATCTTCAATGGAGGAAAAATTATTGGGGTCCAAAGTAAGCAACTCATTTTCAAGCTGGTGTGCCCAAATTTGATTTTGAACGCTAAATTTTTTTTTTAGCTTTTCCAGGGCCTCATCAGGGGTGTCAATGTCAAGGATATGAAATCGAAGATCTTGAGTAATGGACATTCCTATCAACCCTCGTGCTTGATCTTGTTTATTTTCCCATTTAGCAGCTTTATCATTATCAGAAGGTTTAGTTTCTTATCTTGTGGCTATTCTATAGAGCCCTTTACTTCTAAGTATATCTACCATGTGAGGTAGCCATTGGAAATAATTGGTGCTGTTAAGAATAACTGGGCATGCACTTCCCATTTAAAAAAAAAAAAAAACTAAAGCTGAGAAAAGCTGAAACTAACTGCTCCAATGAAAAGATCTCGAAAAATTAGGCCGTTTAAAAAAAAAAAAAAAGGGCTCGAAAAACGGCTTTCGGATGAAGAAGTTATGCCTTTTGAAAAAACTGAGTTGTAGATGCCGAATAGTTACGGGAACGGGATGAAGTGTGGCTTTAAAAAAAAAAAAAAAAAAAAAAAAATCTGCCCCTTTGAACAAAAACTTTTTACAAAATAAGCTTGAGAAGGAGACTTGAACCCAAGACCTTTATTCTCATAAACTAACCCCTCACCAAGTGAGATAGTAAAAAGATCATGTTATTTTAGAAAGGAGGAAGGGGGGATGATTATTATTATTCTTCTTCTTCTTCTTCCTCTTCTTCTTCTTCTTCGGTGTGCGTGCCTTTTCATGCACAAAAAACACAAAAAACGAGAAAAAAAAAATGAAATCAGAATGTTGAATTCTCGATTAGCCTTACCGACAACTATCACTTTTTTCACTATTTCTGATTTCCCGAGATCGCACAAAGACGCGGGGAAAGAGCATACGTAGCAAAAAAAATCCTTTTTCCCTGTTTCTGATTTGCCGAGATCGCACGGAGCGCATAGAAAAGAGCATACATAGAGAAGAGGGTATAGATCCAGCAAATAAATAAAACCTTAATACCAAAAAAAAAAAAAACAAAAAAAACTATTAGCAAATATAACTGCAAAATAGGTGCTTTATACCTCCAGATCTAAACTGACATAACTTGGGCAGCCAGAAACCTTTTCGCATGAAACGAAAGGCGTTCCTCACTATAACAGATGCTCCTGACACAATTGAGCAGTTCTCCAAGCCCAAAAAATGTTCAGAAATAGTAGATCTATAAAACGGAATTCGCATGCAGTCAAACCGGCTTCGGATTTTGATCAACAACGGACGCGACCCTCAAAATAGCTCTGATACCATGTAGGAATTTATAGGGTAAGTTCCATAGATAGAGAACCAAAGGTCACCGTTCACAAACAGATCACAAATCAGTACACCAGTATAATCACGTGGTTAAAACCCTCAAAGAGGGAAACAGTCCACACCCTGAGCCAACACGGCCAATTCAGGGAATTTATTAATATAAAAGAAAAGTTACATATGTTTCTCTCATAAATGGTTACTGAAAAAATGACCCTCCATGCTCTTTAAATAGAGATCATGGACCAATCAGTTGTTAAGCCATGGATCAAGTGTTGTTAATACTGAGGTGAGAGATAATTGTCGGATCACTACAGATCGTGACCGTCGGATTATAAGTTACAAATGTACATGGTAAAGAAACACACTTTACCTAACTCTACACTAGACTAAGTTATTCTTAACTATTTCCTATGTGTCGGAATATCCTAATACAAATATTCTCACAATATTCTACAAAAATAACCAATATTAGGCACAAATATGAAATTACCTTTAAACCTTCCTAAGAAAATATTGAAGCATAAGAAAACATTATTAAGTGCAGAAGGTGAGATTTAATATATATATTCATGTGCATAAGGAAGGTAGATGGGCTTAAGAAAGGTTAGATGGGCCTTATTTTATGTCTAATTTAGAGGCCCATCACATAACACTCTATATGACCAAGATATGAAGCCAAGGGATCTAATATTTTGTTGTTCATGCTAGATCTCCAACTCCCTGTGCTAGATCTGCAATCAAAGGCTTTATGGAAAAATAGGTTACAAGCATAACAATAACCATTAAATGAACTTGTATACCTGAAGGTGGCTCCTTTTCTTGCCTAACCAAACTATTTCATAAATGTGGGCATTCTGCTTCTACAAGTAGTTACCACATGTCCAAAATTGTGACAAATGAAGCACTCAATCTCATCCATCAAGGGGGAAAATGAGTTTTGACTCCTCCTCTGAATTATGCCACTGTAATCCCTAGAAGCGAATGATCTTCTGAATGTAAATGCTCCTCTTAGTTATTTTCTTGCATGTTGCTGATAGATTTGTTGTCTCCTTCTCTTTTTGTTGCTAACGCAAGTGTGATTATTTGTTGTGGGCTTCTTTGGTTCTTTATTTTTGCTCTTGCGTACTTGTGAACTAGAATCTCCATAACCAAGACCAGATCTGATCATAGGGATATTTTGATTTGAAGCATACTATCCAAGAGCTTAATGCTCTTATCTTGCTTCAGTTGAGCATTCTTCTTCTCCAATTGTTTCCTCATGGAGACAAATTCACCTTCCAAGTCTTCAATTCAACCTTCCTTCTCCTTTAGCTAATTTATCAATACATCCTCTATTCTTTTGCTACCCTGCAACTGTATATTCAGGATATGGATATCCTGTTTAAGCCCATTCTCCTTTTTGTCAAAAGTTTGGAAAATATTTTCATGATATCTGCATGTAGTTGTCAATCTACTAACCTCAATAGACAATGTCTCTACTACAGCCATCGTATACTCACACTCAGCTCTAAGAAGCTTAATGTTATCTTCATCTTCACTAGGAAACTCAACAAGACTAGAATTAGAACCATCCAAATTATAACTTGAAATCAACTCATTAATATTTATACCTTTGGATCCATTTTGCTCCAATAACTTTGGTTCTTGATTTTCTAATTTGTTCTCGTGATCAACTGAACCATTTGCACTAGGCGAATGAGACTCTTTTGGATGATCTTCTTGCTTCTAAGGTCCTTTCTTATTTCATTCCTTTTTGCTTATCTTCTCTAACTCTACATTACTACTGATACTATCACCACCAAACATGATCTCCAATTTGTCCCACATTTCCTTCGCTTATTTCAAATTGCTTATTTTTTCCAAATACACACTATGGGAATTATCATGCAGGATGTATCTCACTCAAGCATCCTACTACAATACATTAGATGAAAGTGGATCCTCACCACATCCTTCACAGTCGAGCTACCAAAAGGCACATCCAAGAGATAAAAATAGAGACTTGATCTTTTCTTGCCATTCCTTGAATATTTCTATTGTGAGAGGAGTCACTCCTTGTGGATTCATTCTGAAAAAAAAAAAAAATAAAAAAATAAAAAATAAAAAAAAAAAAATAAAAAATAAAAAATAAAAAATAAAAAATAAAAATAAAAATAAAAATAAAAAATAAAAAATAAAAATAAAAATAAAAAAAAAATAAAAAAAAATAAAATAAAATAAAATAAAATAAAAAAATAAAATAAAATATATATAT
This sequence comes from Pinus albicaulis, assembly GCA_034641835.2. NCBI lineage: Eukaryota > Viridiplantae > Streptophyta > Pinopsida > Pinales > Pinaceae > Pinus > Pinus albicaulis. Next base: position 1,730,052,581 of record CM076578.1, on the reverse strand, counting down.
ATATATATATATATATATATATATATATATATATATATATAAAAATAAAATAAAAAATCACTTGATATGCCTGGATATACTCTCTAGTGATTAAGCTACAACCAAGAGCCCTGATCTGATACCACTTGTTAAAAAAATTGAACAATATTGAGAGGTGGCAGGGCGGGGGAGGGGGGGTTGAAGCATTATTTTGCTCTATTATCAAATTATACCAAATTTTTCCTTTCCTTACACAATTATTGTATCATAATTCATTAGCCAACAACACACTAAACATTAACAGATCGTAACACATGAATATGATAAAAAACAAAACAACCATAAGAACATCAATGCAAATAAGCATGAGCAACAACAATCACAACACATCAATCATACAGATGAGGACACAAGATGTAAGGTGGAAACCATAAGGGTAAAAATCATTGTCGACAGATAGTCTTCCTTGTTGTATCTTCTATTATTATAAAAATTATTTACTTATGACTCACTAGACACCACCAGTGTGCAAGGCACAACTTGCTAATCATGCGAGCCACTACTCGCTCCAGAAAACAACTTGTATGAACTTTGCAGGCCACCACCTATAGGGAGCCACCACTCCCTTGACTATGCAAGCCACCACCTTCTGGAAGCCACCACTCACAAGTTCTTAGGCCACTACCTAAAGGATGCCATTACACCCTGAATACATAAGCCACCACTTGCTTGGATAGAAACCACTCACCACACAAAATGCCCCAACCCTCAAGCACATCTCATGGATCTCGTTTCATATATTTTTAGGCTATGGCCCAAATCCTCAAAACAAATAAATAATGGGCCTCTTTTCATCAATTTTCAAACTGGACTCACAATTACTCTATTATCAAACACAACTGACACAATCTATGCTCTCGTGAAATCTTTACCAACATACTCATCAAACAACACTCTTATTACATCAAACAACACTCTTATTACATCAACAACATACCATCACATTCAAACAACTCTAAAAAAACAACCAACAACATACACACAATCTATGGCTCTCATATAGTCAGCCATATCAACACACAAGACCTATCACATACAACTCTTCTCATATTGCAACCAACAACATATACAAAACTCCCACAACACCTCCACACATCAAATCTCCTGCATGCACCCTCTAAAAAACATTTCCATCAACAACATAACAACTTTGAATACAAGAAATCAACTATATAAATAAGGTATTTTCCCCTCCAACCACAAATACATTAGTCATACTATCAAAGTAGTTATACAAAGCTACATCACTCTGCCATCAGTGTTTGATCCATGTCCTCCATTCGCACTAAAATATCTCTGCTACAACAACTCCATTCTCTGTCTTGTATTCTGAATTAATCCATCTGATTGAACTTTGTATTTGCATCACAAGTTCTGTCATTATTACTATCCTTTTCATTCACCTCCATGATATGTGCATCCTCCTTTCTTATCCTCTAGCTTCTACACATATATCTGCTCATTCTATGTGCACTATCTAACCTCACAATGATCGATTTGATCCTTTATTTAAACAATTTGATCCACTATCTCCATCATTCAATCAATCAATTAATTCACACCTAAATCGCTTATTACAGGTGGATATTAAGTCAATTTGAACTTTCCAAACAATACCATGCACAATAACCATGGTTACAACCACTGGAAATCACTGGAGTGTGCATGAATTATGAAAAACTCCACTTATAGGCAATAACATAGGTCTCCTTTTCATGAAGAGAGTTAGTAACACTAGTTTTGCTCTGAGAACTTGTGTTACCCTGGCTCTTAATGCAAGTTGTCCTTCTAGAACCTATGTTACCATGCGTTAGGCTCTCTTCAAGCTCAAAAATTGATCTACAAGTGTCTTTGAAGCCTATAACACCTCCTACACCATCTGCATACATTGAAAACCTCCTCCAACTCCTTTTTATCAACAAGAACATCATCATAAGGGAACTAGCATGTTAAAACAAATTTGCGTCAAGTCAAGAACATGAAGGCCTAATTGGCCAACCATTTCAACATAGATCAACATCTTTGCATCATATTAAGATCTTTACATCAAACCAATGATAACTCATGTCATACCAATCACAAACCATGAGAACCACCATCATCAAGTTGACATCAATGATAGGGAAACCAATACCAAGTCCCTATTGACATTAATGGAAACACTACAATTCCAACAGGATCACCTTGCAGGGTGATGCAACCATACAATGTGGCTTAGGAAGCCCCCCTTTTTCCCATTTGGATTTCATTTTAAAGACTTATTTTCCGCGCCCTTCAATTTTCCATTATTCAACATCATCCCAACCCATCTTCCTTGGGAGTTACTAATGCACATTCATTTGAAAAAGACGAGACAACTCAACTACTCTCTTCCACTTGTAGGCCCTGCATATACTCGTACTCATGCTAGTTTATCAGGCCTCGAGTCATTCGTCGTCCACATACTCTCTCTCCATGTCACCTTGGTCATTTGTAATGTGCTTACCCTTCACTCCTCCTAGGATTCCATTTATGGGAAGACTCCATTCATCCACACAATGTCAATATAATTTTCCATTGGAACATAAATACTCTCTCTCCAGATCACCCCACAGTCTAGTCATCCTGACGATCACTTAAGCACGCTTCCTTTGTTTCTTCCAGGCTTTATCTTGCGGGATGATGTAATTAGCCAAAATTTCTACCAACTCGCCATCTCTTCCAATCAAACCATGCCACTTTGACCTTCCATGCCTCTTTTCCACATGTCACCTTCTCCATTAGTCCATGTCATACTTACCTACTCATATTCTAGGTATGCTTGAGGTTTCTTCCTTGGTGATTTTCATGGGTCTTCCATTCATTTCTTCCGAGACAGCTTTGTTTTCCTGTCACCCTCCACCTCCACTCCACATCACTCTTGTTCACCAATCATTGTGTGTTATTTCATCTTGGGTTGTTAGTATTTCCACGTCATCACAGGGTGTAGGGTTGTTTTTTTTATGTTTTTCATGATTAATGGGTTAAGCGCTCGGATCGTAGCACATGGTTTTTAGGCATTAAAATAATATATACGGGTTATTTATCTACAAACTCCTCTCATTTTCCTCACGATATATTGTAATAACACAAAACTATATAAACATTGCAATGCAATTTTACCATATCAATATGGTATAATAACATTACAAGTGTTTTTTAAATTACATTATCACTTTTTTTTATTGTTTATTAACACTAGTAGGTTTTATTACACATGTGTTTACATTCATATCGGCTTGACGTTCAACATATCAGAGGGTAATTCCGAGGATCTAGGCAATTGGATCAAACTTGTTGCAAATCAAACCGAACTCCACACATTTGGATAACCATATATTAATAGAAAAGTTTGCCAAGGAAAAATATGATTCGATAATGATTTTTAACTGCTCAAGAGGATTAAAATTCATCATAATTTAGGAATGGCACAAGTGATTGAGACTCTTTGATCGGATTCTGAGCATCCAAGCTTGGAGTTTTTTAATATGTTCGTGATCTCGAGCATTTAGGTTAAGGAGATCATGTTGAGACAAAACAAACCTCAACATTTTGACACCATATTAAAATAGAAAGCTTGTGTGGAGAAACAAGATTGGATAGCAATTTTTGAGGACTCCTAAGGATCAGATTCAACGCAAATTGGAAATCATTGGTTCAATCACAATTATTTTTCAAACACTTAATTATTTAATGAAAGAAGTCAGTATGCCAAATGATGTATCAATTACTGGATGAATCAATTAAACAACCTATAACAAGGGGATAAACCAATTGCATATTGACAAAGACAGAGACAAATAAGGGAAGTTATATCCTTTCTTATGATTGAGGATAATGAGGATAAAATTATGATCCTATTTAGCTTTGTAAAACTCTAAAACACATTGAACACTAGGGAAAAGTGGTTTTAGATCCAAAACTTGAGAGGAATGAGATCCACGAATTGTTGAGAAGAGGCCGGAGTTGATAGATGGAGAACACTTTTGCACTATTGCATTGTGCTTTGTTTCTTTTGTTGGAGATCAAGAAATTGTGCAGAGAGAACATAACTTATTGCACCATTGTAAACATGGATGTTTTCTCAAGTCTATGCATCTAAATAATTATGATTTGTGTATGGACTGTGTCATTACACTATTGTATGACCAATTCCTGTAATAGTTTGAGATTCTTAAGACTGTACTAAAACAAGGCATTTTGGAGCTAATAATAAGTTTACTTTTCATTGCACTATTATATTATTTGTAGGTCCATTGTTAACTACTTGGTGTTAATTTGATTATGATTTGTTTTTGTCCAATTAGTATAGATAATGGATGTTGACACTATTGTTGATTTCTTATTCTATGCTAGTTGATGTTCTGTAAATCTATCTTTGCAAATGTATACAAGTTTGAATCTGAATCAATTATTGGATTTGAAGAGACTTGAATAAAGTTGCTAGTAACTATTTATCAGTTCAACTTTATTCTGGTTTTGTTATCGTTGTCATTACATAAAATGAAATATTTCCTAATGCACTAATACATCAAATTTAAAGTTCATTCCCTTATTATTGGGTTCAAGTATATGCATGAGGTGTTACAGTAACTATTTATTGTGATAATTGATATTGCATATTTGCATAAACAAGTGCAGGGTATTTAAACTATTTATGTAATTACTTAGGCACACTTTAATCTCAAATTCAATTGTATTCATTTCCACTTCTTCTTTTTTATCTTACTCTTGATTGGGACAAAGATCTATATTATGTCCTGATTGAGATAGATTAGTTTATTTTTTTCAGCTTAGATTAATTTTTCATCTACATTTAGGATATTTTTAGCAAAGTCTCCTTTCATAGGAGAAAACTTCGGCGTGGCCTTGCCAAGCCTTTGTTTAAGCAAAGGATTACCTTTTCAAGCAACTCCAAGAAGGTAACTCCTTCTCTTATGCCTGTTGATAAGAGTCAAAACCACTAGCCCAAATGAAAAAGAGTCTAACTCAGAGCTCTGACCAAGTGGTCTCCCTAATGTTGATGAGGTAATTTTTACCCATCAACAAGTTTCTTGAATTTAAATTGGTTTGGAATAACCCTTTCTATGAAGATCCTACGAAGAGTTGTGAATGGATTTAATATTTGGCATCACATTATCAAGGAAAAATATTTCAAAAACATGTTTCTCATAGATTAGCTGAGATCCTATGACAAGAAGATTAATACCTTTGGTTCTATCATTTGGAGGGATTTATTGGATGCTTTAACCTAGCTCTCCTCTTGTCTTGCTTGGAAGGTTGGTATGGGAAGTCAGATCATTCTTGGGAATGATCCTTTCATAGGAGGTGCCTTATTTTATAAACTTTCTTAAGAGTTTATTTCCCTCTTAAATGCATAGAGGTTGTATAACCTCAACCATGTTAGTAGATCTATTCCACAAGCATTTCTCTCTGGCAGTTGGAAAAACTTAGATGATATGGTTTTACATAGGTCATTAGTTGTTAAATGGGACTTATTTGTAAAAGGTTTGCATTCTAACATAATTTACCTAAATAATGAAGAGGATTGGATTGCATGAAGTTGGAACACCTCTTTAGGATACATTTATGCTAAATTGGATTATGATTCTATCTCCTTGTCCTCATTAGAACATAGAGATCTTTGGCAATAAAAAATGATATGGAAATAGCCTTTACCTCAGAAAATTTGGTGTTTTTGATGGCTCTCTCTAGGAAATTGCATACTTATGTGGGATAATCTTCAATGAAGGGAATTTGTTGGTCCAAATGTTTGTTCTCTTTGTAAGAGTGGGCTTGAATCCATGGATCACATATTTATTCATTGCTCCTTTACTAAGGTGGCATGGAAAAATGCCTTCTATGTTATTAGGCTTCAAGACATTGTGTAACATCCCATACATTATCATATGAAAAAATACAACAACCGAGCTCTTAACATATCCAATAAAAATTTAAATAGTGTTGCGTACTTGAGGAGTGAATATTTCTTACTGATGTTTGTGGTGCTGTGACATTACTTGAATTTTGTTGATCTATACTATTACCCACAAGAAGGTGTTGGGGACAACTCTCCACCAAACCTTAGACAAGTTGCAACCAATATTTCTTGCAATTGCCACCCACAAGCCATTAACAAACTTTAATGTTAGTGATCTTCTCCCTCCAATAATTTCTTCCTTAAGAATGAGTGAATGAATGTCTACCTCTTCTTCCCCCTTGTCCGCCGTTAAATAGAAAAAAAATTTCTAAAAATCATAAGGGAGTTGGAAAGGGATCCGCATGTACACCTGTTGTAGCCTCTACAACACCCTCCAAAAAACCCCACTTCAAAAAAAAATTCGGAGCCCCTTGAAACTTAAAGAAAAACTAAGCTAAGAGTCTAGAAGGCTAAGTCGCAAAGTCGCAAAACTTCATTTTTTGCAAAACCGCAACTTCACGACCTTGCGACCCCGCGGCAGGGTCGCAAAGTCGCAAAACTCAAATTTTTGGAAAATCGCGACCCCGCTACTTTGCGACCTCGTGACCCGCAGGTCGCAAGGTCGCGAGGTCATGAGGTTGCATACCTCCCGGATCACTCAAATTGCGACCTTGCGACCTCATTAAATGCCCGCACGTGCGACCCTTTTATATAAAGGAGGTCGTTAGGTCGCATTTTTCACATGCAGCGAATAGAAAGAAACGGCTCTGACAGGTCGACTGGCACGCGTTTTTCCCGGGTAAGTTGCCATTTTCCCTCCTGTTGTTTCCTTTTTGGTTATTCTTGCTAAATCCCAGACATCCTCAGCCTTTAAATTGTCAATTTGCCTCAACCCCTGTCTGTATTTCTTACTTAGGGTTTTTCTGATTCCTGTTTTCCCCACATTGCCCAAAATCATCACCATTTATTGCCCAGGATTTCATGGCTACTCCCCTACTCCAAAAGCTATCCCTTGACTCTGTCTGGACCCTTTTGGCTTTGCATTTTTCCAGTTAAAGGGAAAAACACTCCACATCGCGCGTGCCCAAAATCCCCCGGCAAGCCCTAGCGCGACCTGCGACCCTGCGACCCAACGACCTAGTCGCAAGGTCGCAAGGTCGCATCTTTCCATGTGTTCCGGAATTTGTGACCCCGCGACCCAGCGACCTAGATGCAAGGTCGCAAGTTCACATCTTTCCAATTTTCCGAAATTTGCAACCCCGGACCCAGCGACCTAGTCGCAAGGTCACAAGGTCGCAGATTGGTCATTTCTTACAACTTGCGACCCCACAACCCAGTAGACCACTTTTTCAGTTTTCCCTGTGTCTCAGTGAAGTAATTGATGAACTTTAATTGTTTTTGCATTATCATGGCGTCTTTCTTATCGTGGGATTCCTTCATGAACATGACAGGTGAATTTGAAGCAGATTTGGAGTGTATACCTGTCCCATCATATTCTAGCGATATGGGACCACCAACGTCCCGGAAGAAGGACAAGCATGTGGTAGTGGAAGACATAGACACGGACATGCAAACATCCCCACCGCCGATATACGGAGATACCCTTTGCACCTTTGCTAAAGGGGACAGCATGCGATGGTACCAAGTGTACCATGAGTTCGCCGTAACGGAATTTCCAGAAGACCTCCCGAATCAGGAGGTATACTTAAAAGTCAAAAGGTCCAAGCTGCATCTCGCAGGCGCTCATCCGGCAATATTTCCATGCCCCGAGATGATAGACTGGATACAGAAAATGGATCCCAAGAAGTTCGTTATTCGAGACAGCGAAGGCAAGGCTTTCGCAACGCTCGTAGGCTCGGATGCCCATGTCTACTATTCTTTGCCTCACCAAGAAGAAAAATTTACAGAAGAATGGGCTCTTGCCCATGCAGTCCCCGTAGTTGACACTATCAAGCAGTGGTGGGCGGAGCCCGAGAAATTTAAAGTAAAAAAAGACCAAGAATATCTGGTGGCCAGCCTGAGAAAAGTATATAAATTGGTAGCCGCCATGCTTTGCAGATTGTTCGGGCGCCCCGACGCCACCACCTTCAACGACACATGGGCTACTATCATGGAATATGTAACGGTGCATGGCACTCGTTTCAACTGGGCTAGCATATTGATGACCTCAATGCATACAAACTTGTCCTCGACATTGGCCCCAGATGAAGGAATGTCGTCTGAATTCTATATGGCCTCTTATCTATTGGATGCCGTCTGTGCGAGGTTACATTTTGAGGGATGGGCACATAACTGGGATTCCACGCAGACCCGTGCAATTCATCTACAAATCAAAGTGTTTTGGGAATCCAGGTATAAACAGGATATAGAGCCAATCTCTCAAATATTCATCCCCGCTCTATACAGAAAATTATTTGGCCAAGACGCCCCTTGCATGTCTTGGCGAGCCAGGGAGACTCTAAGCCAAGTGGCGCATTGGTTTCCTTTCGCCGAACATACTTTCATCCGAGTCTTCGGCTCGTTCAGGGCACCACATGCTATGCCTCGCTTCGTTACAGACAAAATGCTCATGCAAGAGGTATGCTTCCAGATGTCCTCTGGCTTCTCCAGTGTCCTGTCCAAAGGTAAGAAAAAGCCCTGGCCCACGCTACCCCTCACTGTCGGCGCGTACACAGTTAAAGATTTTAGAGAGGTAGGGGCAGAGGGAGAAGAGATGAAAAGTTATCACTTTGGGGCTTTAGAGTACCGAACATACGACCCGGAGAGGATAGTTCCCGAACACTGCAAGAAGGCTAAATTCAAATGGAACTACCAGCATGTAGAGCACCCGAGAGAAGATGAAAGAAGGAACTGGTACAATGCAGATAGATAAATTGCTCCGGGGGCAGACTCTGGTCAAGAGGATCCAGATGATCAAAGCCTGGAAGACAGGAGCCGTAAGTTAGGAGGTGCTTCTTCCTCTCTAGCAAAAAAGGCCCGAACCAGCACAGGGCCTGCTACCACTCCCCAACAGAAAGAAGTAGAGGCCAAAGCCCAGTAAGAGAGAGAAAATAAAATAAAAGAGGACGAGGAAAAGCGCAAGAAGAGCCTAAGGGTAGAACAGAAGAAGAAGCAGGCCGAGGAGGCCAGGAAGGAAAAGGAGGAAAAAGAGGCGCAGGACGCAGCAGAATAGGCACTCAAGAAAGAGCTAGACAAAGCAGAAGCTAAATGCCAAAAGAAAGAAGACCAAGCTGCTGTTGCCGAGCGGAAGAGGAAAGCCGAAATAGAAGTAGTGGCAGAAACGGAGCGCAGGCGGAAGGAAGAGCATGAGAAGGCAGAAGTCGAGTGCCAACGAAGGGAAAAGGAGGAAAAGAAGAAAAAAGAAGAGGAGGATGAAATGATAGAAGACATCGAGGTGTCTCCCCTCGAAGTACCTCTAGGCGGTACAGGAACCACACTCTCCGATGTTAATTCCCCCCAGGGGCAGGAGGAGGAGGTCTTAGACCTCACCAGGCTCACATTCGATCAATTCTCCTTCAAAATCCAGCAGGAGAAGAGAAGGTCCCTGGCACAAAGCCCTTCCGCCACATCCACAATTTCAACTGGAAAAGACATAGTCCTTGATACTAGGACTAATCCCGCGATGATAGCATCGGCAGGCACGGCTTTCGCTGCAGCCACGGAAGAATATGTAACCAGAATGAGTAGAGAAATCATTTCTCTACAAAATAGACTACAAGCAGCAGAGCAGCGGGAGAACAAGGCGGAACAGGAGAGGTTGACATTGAAAGAAGAGATTCAACAACTCCAAAACAAGACTCCCCCGGTCAATGAAGTTCCACTTACCATTTTAAAGGAGTGCAACGTATTAGAGGCGACCATGAGGCAGGTGTATGGGGAAATGTTCACCATAAAGCAAATAGTCGCCCCATTAGTAAGAGCACGAGCAGAAACTAAGCAGAAGCATGAGCAGCTCAAGGAAGCCTCAGCTACCTTAGATAAAACGATGGATTGGACAGTGCGATACCCTTAGGCTCCTAAGCATTTGCCTAAGAAGGATTGGATTCATACACAGGATGCCAAAGTCCAAATCCGTATGAAAATGCAGTCCAAGGACAAGCTATCCAAGGATTTGGACAAAGTAATGTCTTCATACGACCACCTGATCAGTGGCATCGACTCGATGCACACTCTTCACCACATTCCTACGCTAGGGGCATTGGACGAAAAGAAGACCTGGGAGCAAGTAGATCAAGAAATCTAGCAATTTCTGCAGCCCATCAAGCAAGCTGCTGCCGCCCCCGAGCTCGCAGCATCACAAGAAAATCTGGGTCAGTTTCTTGTCACACCAGTACGGATTTATACCAAGCTCGCCTCTCTTTCCAACCAGATCTCTCAAAAAAGGGAAACTCTAGTCCCAAATGCTTTGGAATGCATGCATCGGTTGAAAGAAGAGGTCCCTCTTGTTTCCCCCATAGTAGTAGAGTATCAGACCTGGCGGGATTTCCTCAAAGAACAGCAGATTGACGCCCCTGACCTCACAATTGTGCGTCCATCTTCATAGCCCGATGGCAGTAAGTTGCTGGCAGCACTTAGAGGCAGGTCGCAGGTCGCAGTGCCCAATAGGTCGCAGGTCGCACTGCTCAGTAGGTCGCAAGTCGCACCCACCAGCCAGGTCGGAGGTCACAATTTTTCCCAGGTCACAGGGCAACTCAACCGGCGGGCAGGCGAAGAGTCAGGGAGCCCAAAGGGCAAGTTTGATCTATAAAACCCCCTCCAGAGAAATGTAAAGGACTTTTTTCTTTTTCTTTTGGAGACTCAAGAGATATACAGCATTGTATTAAAAGATAACACTCTTGTGCATATGAATACAGATACCTGTTAAAACTCCCTATGCATATGATGTGTTTTGATGTGCGAACACTATGTGTATTTCTTATACAGTTTCAAATATCTTTTGATTAATGAAGTTGCACTCTTAATGGCATCATTTATGCATCATGGCTATCTGTGCTTGTGTTAATGATGTTCAATTTTCATTGCTCTTTTAATGGATGTTAATGACCTTGCTTATTAGCATTTCGTTTTATCTTTCAGGAAGTAAAGGGGCAACTCGCCATAAAGAACTATTTCTTTTGTGGTCAGGATACCTCACAAGCATAACCCCAAAGATGTGTTGCTAACGACACCTCCTTCGGCGTATATGCTTTATTTATTGTCTTGCTACGCATAGTGCTATATATGTGTTTAATGCATCAATCATGTATTCTGTATCATGTGAATAAGTGTGTGTCCGCAGGTTCAATCAGGTTCTTTTGAGACCGAAGGGAAAGGTGACTTAAGCGGTAGCCGGACCCACACCCCGGATGGGATCCCTATTCCAAATGGTTCAAGGTCTAATTGGGACTTTCTACCGGGGAGATCCCCTACTGTTGGCCGGACACATTTTCCCGTCAACAGAATTGGCGCTAGAAGGAGGGGTGATGGCAGCCTCCCAGCATACAACCAACATTCCGTCACAAACTCCCCATGGGGAGGTCATAAACAAGCTATCCCTCCTCCGTTGGAAGAAATTCCAAGGGAGGAGGCTCCACATTATGAAATCACCAGAGAGCAGTTGAGAGCCTTGTGCCCAGCTGCCCGAAATCTCATCAGGGATTTGCGATACCCCCCAATCATGAGTTTTTTTACTCATTCTAGGACCCCAACTGAAAACATCACTCGTAATGGTGCCCTGGTGAGTACCATACCCCAGTTAGTGAATCTCATGATTGAATACCTCGCCACCACTGTTCAAGGGGATGAGCCGATTCCCGAGCTCCAAGGGGGTGAGGAGGAGGAATTTGGTACCACTGAACCTTTCCCCGACCCTCAGCCCAACCAAGTCCAACCAAACAACAACCAGGCACACCCCCCACCTGGGGCAGGTGATGGAGATAGAGCTCATAGGACTGAAGGTGAGGGAAATAGAGCCCACATAAATGAAGGCGAGGGAAATATAGCCCGCAGGAATGAAGGTGAGGGAAATAGAGGCCACGGGATCGGAGGTAGAGGAGATAGAGGTTGAGGCCAGGGACACCGTGCCAACCACTGACGCCCAAACCCAAATAGGCCGCCTGTCCACAATTGAGGATTTCTTAGAGACATTGCCAACCATGAGAGATATCCAGATGAACACTCTCGCCATGAGGGGAAAGCATCGGTGTCGGGTACGGGGAGTGAATCCGAGCATGAGTTCAAACACCACCAATAAGCTAGGAGAGTGCAACCACTTGCCTGGATGGCCCAGTCCCCATTCGATCTTTTGGGCCCCCTCCACGACCTACCTAGACACCCTGAGAAGCATCTCCCCAAATTTGATCCCGAGAAGGGAACCTTTACCGAAGAGGGTTCAAACAGATGACGTCGCTTTCCGCCTGTTCCCGCATACTCTCAAAAACAAAGCGACCACCCGGTACTGCTCCCTCCCAAGTGCCTCCATTACCTCATGGGATCAGTTCCGTCACCTGTTCCTGCAGAAATTCTCCGAGGACAAAACCCCTTCCATGCTCCTCACAGAGTTATGCACCATTAAGTGCCACAAGAAGGAGAAGGTTAGAGACTTCAATCAGCGCTTTTCTACCATACTGCAAAAGTTTCCCCCAAACCTGGCATTGGACGACTCTATTACCATTGACTACTATACAAAAGCTCTCCCTAGGGATATCGCCGTATTTGTGAAATGCGAAGCTTGGCCCGCCCTTGCAGCCAACTACGCAGCCGCCCTCACTATAGAAAGAGACATGCTTTCTATAGGAGCCATAGATCATGAGGGGAGAGACAACCATAAACCAATCGCGAAAAGGGGTCAGCCATCCATGAAAAAAACCACAGACAAGGATAAAGACGCTTTTGACTTCAAGAGTATAGCAAAGACCCTCAAGCTATTGACAAATGAAGTCTCTGACCTAAAAAGGAAGGGTGTAGAATCCACGACTAGTGCCAAGGCACCCAAGCCCTTTTTCAGAAATAGCAACCCCAACACCAGCCGACCTCCATCTAACCCGAACACTGTTCTCAACGTGGAAGAGATAGGAAAGGATAACTTCTGTTCGTTCCACCAAGCTGCCCACTCTAAAAAAACATGCCCACAATGGATTGGCAGCATGACTGCAGTAGTAAACCAGCTTATGGACGATCAAACCCCAGGGGATGCGGAGGAAGATAATGTTCCAGACCACGATGAAGATTTGCCCCCGGATGAAGAACCAGGGTCTTCGGTTCTTGCATTTGACGTTATCCGTGGGGACAACAATCTTACCGTCACTGATATCAACATGGCAGACGATCCTAAGGCCCCTCCTGTAAGAAGCTACAGCCTTAGGAGCAAAGGACCAGTTCCCCAACCATCCTTTGAGGAGAAGAAAAGGGTTTTCTCAAGGAAAATTCTACCCCCGGGGAATGAACAACAAGCTGCCCCTAAGAAGCCCGTCAATGACAACACCCGAGCAAATCAGAAGAGCAAGCTCCCGGTGGGGTCCCCCACAACCACTACCGAGCCCTGTCCTCAACCTGATTCTACTTATAACATTGTTGAGGACATGAAAAAAACCAGAGCCAACATCTCCCTGTACGAGCTTGCCCGCATCACGAATCAACGAGAACTCATTCTTAAAGCCTTCGCCAATACCTCAACTACCAAGCCTGTGAGCAATACGTCCGCGCAACCTAGTCCGAGCGTTTAGTCTATTGTAAATGCCATCAATGAAAATTCAAGAGGGTCTACTCCTCCTTTCCTCTTGTCTTTTGAGATTTTCAACTTCAACGTCCATAACTGTCTAGTCGACTCCGGTGCCTCCATAAGCGTTATGCCCCTATCTGTTTGTAAGAAGCTGAACATCCATCCGGAGAAAACTGATGCAAGGATCATCCAACTTGACAGATCGCAAGTGCTAGCCGTAGGAGAGCTAAATAACGTCATCATCCGCCTTTCGTCTGACTCTAGAGTCCACCAATTTATTGACATCGTGGTGGTTGACATTCCTGAAGCCTATGGCCTATTACTTAGCAGAGACTGGACCAGCAAACTGCAAGGATATTTTGCCACTGACTGGTCTCACCTTTGGCTTCCTTACAAGGGCCAAAATAACGAGATCAGGGTTGAAAGCGAACCATATATGAAATATACTGTGACTGATTTGGATGCTACTAACGAACCCATCAGTTTTTCCCAGGAGGAGCTTGGCATGTGCTTTTTGGAAGCCACTTTTGGATGTTACAACTCCCCTCAATCTCCAGTAGACCCTGAGATTCAGTCTAAACTAACACTCATTGCTGAAGACCAAGCCACTCCCGTCTCACACCAAACCAAAATCCTGCCCCAACCTACAACCCCAAAGGAATCGAAAAATGACGTATGGACCCTATACTATGACGGTTCCAAGACTCATGATGGAGCCGGCGTGGGCTGCATCTTGCTGGACCCTCAAAAGAACAAATTCCTGATTTCGTGTCGGCTTGAGTTCCAGTGCACCAACAATACTGCTGAATATGAAGCTCTGATCCTCAGACTCAAGAAAGCATTGGATTTAAAGGTAAGATGATTACCAGTTATTGGAGATTTCGAGATCATTACTCGGCAGGTACGCAATACTATTCATTGTTTATCTCCGCATTTGAAGGCTTATCAGCAAGAGGTATGGCGTCTTATTTCTGCTTTCGATGCTTTTGGAATTAAATCTGTTCTTAGAATGCACAATGCAGCAGCTGATACTCTGGCTAATGCTGCTGCTAGATTTACCCCTTTGAGGGATGGATTTTCTATTGAAGTTATATATAAACCCTCCGTGCCAGATAATATTACTAATTTACGCGTTTTTAATGATGATCAACAGATCCTGGAATTTATGCTTAACACTGAAGTATTCAAGGACGCGGCAATAGATGAGGCGGATCATGATCAGGCTTTGCAAGAAGAGCATGATAAACGTAAAGATAACCCTATCCCCAAGGGGGTAGTGTCACTGGAAACTCTCTTTGATCTACAAAGCCGATTCTGCGGCCCCCCAAGTACCAAAATACAAAGCTCCATCCTGGCACATCGGCAAGTGAATTTGGGATCAGATGACAACCCAAATTTTGTCAACCTTGGCAAAGACTGTACTGATGAAGAGATGCAAGCCTTCACCCAATTATTCCGGAAGTATCGAGATGTATTTGCTTGGATGTATGATGATCTGCATATGTACGATAACCGAATTATTCAGCACGTGATACCCATGAAGGAAGGCGTGAAGCCGTTCCAACAGAAGCTCAAAAAAGTGCATCCTACTCTGGAACCGATGATCCTGAAGGAACTAAAGAAGCTTTTGGATGCTCGCATCATATTCAAAGTTCATCACTCCACATGGGTGTCAAATTTGGTCCCGGTACGGAAGAAGTCTGGCGAGATCCGCTTATGTGTGTATTTCCAAAACTTAAACCGGGCCTTGAACAAAGACAATTATCCCGTGCCACCTATGGAACAAATATTGCAGGCTATGTTGGGATCCGAGATGTTCTCCCTATTGGATGGGTTTTCTGGTTACAACCAAGTACTGGTAGCAGAACCGGACAGATTGAAAACTACCTTCCGGACCAAATGGGGAACTTTCGCTTTCAGACGCATGCCTTTTGGGTTGATAAACGCGAGGGCAGCCTTCCAACGGGCCATGGATATATCCTTCCGTGGTTTGATAGGGCAGAGCATGGTAGTCTATTTGGATGACGTCACCGTGTTTTCAAAACACCAGGGCAATCATTTACGCCACCTCAAACAAATCTTTGAGAGGTGCAAAAGGTACGGGATTTCACTCAACCCGAAGAAGAGTGTCTTCGCTGTGGCGGAAGGAAATTTGCTGGGCCACATTATAACTAAGCAAGGCATTGTGGTAGATCCAGAGCGGGCGAAAGCCATTTCCCAGATTCCCCCCCCCCGCCCCGAGCAGTAAGAAATCAATGCAATATTTCTTGGGAAAAATCAACTTTGTCCATAAATTCATATCGGATTTTGCCCAGATAGTCAAGCCTTTGCAGGGAATGATCAAAAAGAATTCGGATTCCCAATGGAATCTGCTAGAGAGGGAGGCCTTCGACAAAATCAAACAGGCTATAGCTGCAGTGCCTTCCCTCCAAAGTCCAGATTTTAGCAGAGGCTTTATCCTGTATACTTTTGCTTCAGATTCTTCACTTGCAGCCGTCCTTACGTAGAAAGACGGAAAAAATGATGAACGACCTATTTCCTTCATGAGCACTGGTTTACAAGGAGCTGAATTGAACTACCCTGAGATCGAAAAGAAAGCTTATGCAGTCTATAAAGCAGTCAAGCATTTCAAGCCCTACATCTTGAAAAACCATGTCACAGTTTTCGTTCCACACCTAGCTGTCCGCTCACTGTTTGTGCAGCAGGAGCTAGGCGAGAGGCGAGGCAACTGGGTGGCGTGCCTGCAAGAGTATGATTTAGAGTTTAAACCAGCACACACCGTGAAAGGACAAGGTTTATGCCAAATGGCTGCGGACGCTGCAAGTTCCCATGGAGTGGAAGTTGAAGAAGAGTGTTGGGAACAAGAAATCGATATGTACCAGAGTGACCACGTGCCTCAGCAGAGTAGCCCTTCTTGGTACTCTGACATTTCAGGATACTTAGCCCAGGGTACTCTGGACCCCACTCTAACCGCCCGGCAGAAACGCGCGATAAGACTCAAAGCTACATTTTACCAGTTGATCCAGGGGAAGCTTTTCAAGAAACATTATGATGGGGTCATGTTACGTTGTTTAGAACATGATGAAGCACAGAAAATCTTGACTGAGCTACACGACGGGCCAGCTAGGGGTCATTTTGCCGGAGATACCACCGCCCATAAGATAATGCGCGCAGGATACTATTGGCTAACCCTTTTCAGAGACGCGCATGCATATGTCAGCAAGTGCATCCAGTGCCAGAAATTCGCAAACCGAGAAGCGCGGCCAGCCGCCCCCTTGCTGTCGATAGCAGTGGAAGAACCTTTTCAACAGTGGGGCTTGGACATCATTGGCGAAATCATACCTCACTCTTCCAAACAGCACCGGTTCATTCTTACAGCTACTGATTATTTTACCAGGTGGGTCGAAGCAGCACCTTTACGCCAAATCAATGACCAGGAGGTAATAGAATTCGTCACTCATTCCATCATTACCAGGTTTGGCGTTCCAACTTCCTTGGTTTTTGATAATGAAACTTACTTTTCATCTTTTAAATTATGTGATTTTGCCCTGGAAAACAATATTTTTCTTAAACATTATGCAAATTACTATCCCCAAGGAAATGGTTTAGCTGAGTCGACTAATAAAAATCTGATCTGCACCATTAAGAAGACCCTGCTGTCCCACCAGCGCCATTGGCACAACGCCCTTCACAATGCACTTTGGGCCGACCGTGTCACGCCCAAGGCCTCCCTAGGCACCTCTCCTTATTTTCTCATGTATGGAAAAGAAGTTGTTCTTCCTCCCCATTTATCTCTCCCTGCCCTTCAGCTGTCCCAGGAATGTCATGGCACCCCATGCCCTACCTTGCAGACTCGGATTGACACCCTACTGAAGTTGGAGGAGGAAAGACAAAAAACCCGGGAAAATTTCACTATCCACCAAAACTGAATCAAGAGATGGTTTGATAGAAAATCCGCAGGGAATAAAAACTTTGAGGTAGGAGACCTGGTCCTAAAATGGGATAAAGCTCACGAAGAAAAAGGAAAACATTCTAAGTTCCAAGCACTATGGACAGGTCCTTTCCAAGTTAAGGAAAAATTAGGTTCCCACACGTTTAGACTGCAAACCCTTGAGGGAAGAGTCGAGGTCCTCCCGATAAACGGCCATGACCTCAAACATTATTTCACTTAGCAGCCCTTAGAGGGATATCTTATCCTTGTACCATAAGTCCCGTTTTCATCCCTTTTGAAATAAAAAAAATAAAAAAAAAATTATTAACGGAAGGGCTTGTTAGAGCCACGCAATTGGCACACTGCAACAAGTTCTATGCTGATGGAAGGCCTTTTCCCGATAGACTCGAAGGTGGTAAAAGCTTGCTTGTTACCGGCACCTAAAGGTAGCATATGATCTAGCTCAAGTCATCAAGCGGGGAGCCCACCTAGCAAGTTTGAGAGGGTGTCTGCAAAATAAAGTGTGATACAACGGTAACTAGATCGGAAGGGAAAAGAGGTACTCCATGCTACGTCAGGGCATCCGGGAAAAACCAAAGTTCGCATACCAGACCAGGAACAACCTCTCTGCAGGCAAAATAAGTTAGGATCCCTCATCCGCCCAAGGCAAAAATTTCCCATCTCAAATAGGTGCCACGAGCACATCTAAATAAGTGCCCCAGGCACATTCAAAATAAGTGCAATAGCACACTAATAAAGGGTAAAGGATTGAGAAAGGCTTCCTGCGCAGAGAGTTGATGTAACGACTCCGCTGAGGTACTGACCAAGCTTGCTGGCAGCAGAGCAACGTTCACGATTCCTAGGCAGTGACTCCACCGGGACCGAGAGGTTCGCTGGCAGCAGAGCAACACGATGAGGACAAAATAATCGTACCGGACCCTGTAGTTGCCTGGAGTTCTCCAACCCTTTCAGTCCGGAGACCTGAAGGAATGAAATTTGGTTAACCAACGCCCGAAGAAGCCAGCAGGCTGAACAGCCTCGCGAGGTGCCAAAAGGCTAGGCAGTGTTGACCTTAAGGTAAAAGAAACAGCGAGAGAAGACCCCTCCCTCCTCCCTCCAAGGCTCACTATCGGCAGAGACTCTGGGTTCGTCCAATGAATTGCCATTTTTTGTAGCCTCTACAACACCCTCCAAAAAGCCCCACTTCAAAAAAAATTTCGGAGCCCCTTGAAACTTAAAGAAAAATTAAGCTAAGAGTCTAGAAGGCTAAGTTGCAAAGTCGCAAAACTTCATTTTTTGGAAAACCGTGACTCCGCGACCTTGCGACCCCGTGAAGGTCGCAGGGTTGCAGGGTCGCAAAGTCACAAAACTCAATTTTTTGGAAAATCGCGACCCCGCGACCCGCAAGTCACAAGGTCGCGAGGTCGCATACCTCCCGGATCACTCAAATTGCGACCTTGCGACCTCATTAAATTCCCGCACGTGCGACCCTTTTATATAAAGGAGGTCGTTAGGTCGCATTTTTCACATGCAGCGAATAGAAAGAAACGGCTCTGACAGGTCGACTGGCGCGCGTTTTTCCCGGGTAAGTTGCCATTTTCCCTCCTGTTGTTTCCTTTTTGGTTATTCTTGCTAAATCCCAGACATCCTCAACCTTTAAATTGTCAATTTGCCTCAAACCCTATCTATATTTCTTACTTAGGGTTTTTCTGATTCCTGTTTTCCCCACATTGCCCAAAATCATCACCATTTCTTGCCCAGGCTTTCATGGCTGCTCCCCTACTCCAAAAGCTATCCCTTGAATCTGTCTGGACCCTTTTGACTTTGCATTTTTCCAGTTAAAGGGAAAACCACTCCACTCCACGCGCGCCCAAAACCCCCCGGCAAGCCCTAGCGCGACCTGCGACCCCGCGACCTAGTCGCAAGGTCGCAAGGTCACATTCTCCTCAGTTTTCAAAACTTGCGACCCCGTGACCCAACGACCTAGTCGCAAGGTCGCAAGGTTGCATCTTTCCATGTGTTCCGGAATTTGTGACCCCGCGACCCAGCAACCTAGTCGCAAGGTCACATCTTTCCAATTTTCCGAAATTTGTGACCCCGCGACCCAACGACCTAGTCGCAAGGTCACAGATTGGTCATTTCTTACAACTTGCGACCCCGCGACCCAGTAGACCACTTTTTCAGTTTTTCCTGTGTCTCAGTGAAGTAATTGATGAACTTTAATTGTTTTTGCATTATCATGGCGTCTTTCTTATCGTGGGATTCCTTCATGAACATGACAGGTGAATTTGAAGCAGATTTGGAGTGTATACCTGTCCCATAAGATTCCAACGATATGGGAACACCAATGTCCCGGAAGAAGGACAAGCATGTGGTAGTGTAAGACATAGAGACGGACATGCAAACATCCCCACTGCCGATATACGGAGATACCCTTTGCACCTTTGCTAAAGGGGACAACATGCGATGGTACCAAGTGTACCATGAGTTTGCCGTAACGGAATTTCCATAAGACCTCCCAGATCAGGAGGTATACTTAAAAGTCAAAAGGTCCAAGCTGCATCTTGCAGGCGCTCATCCGGCCATATTTCCATGCCCCGAGATGATAGACTGGATCATATAGAAAACAGATCCCAAGAAGTTCGCGATCCGAGAAAACCAAGGCAAGGCTTTCATAACGCTCATAGGCTCAGATGCCCATGTCTACTATTCTTTGCCTCACCAAGAAGAAAACTTTACAGAAGAATGGGCTCTTGCCCATGCAGTCCCCGTAGTTGACACTATCAAGCAGTGGTGGGAGGAGCCCGAGAAATTTAAAGTCAAAAAAGACCAAGAATATCCAGTGGCTAGCCTGAGAAAAGTATATAAATTGGTAGCCGCCATGCTTTGCAGATTGTATGGGCACCTTGACGCCACCACCTTCAACGACACATGGGCTACTATCATGGAATATGTAACGGTGCATGGCACCCGTTTCAACTGGGCTAGCATATTGATGACCTCAATGCATACAAACTTGTCCTCGGCATTGGCCCCAGATGAAGGAATGCCGTCTGAATTCTATATGGCCTCTTATCTATTGGATGCCGTCTGTGCGAGGTTGCATTTTGAGGGATGGGCTCATAACTGGGATTCCACACAGACCCGTGCAATTCATCTACAAACCAAAGTGTTTTGGGAATCCAGGTATAAAGAGGATATAGAGCCAATCTCTCAAATATTCATCCCCACCCTATACAGAAAATTATTTGGCCAAGACGCCCCTTGCATGTCTTGGCGAGCCAGGGAGACTCTAAGCCAAGTGGCGCATTGGTTTCCTTTAGCCGAACATACTTTCATCCGAGTCTTCGGCTCGTTCAGGGCACCACATGCTATGCCTCGCTTCGTTACAGACAAAATTCTCATGCAAGAGGTATGCTTTCAGATGTCCTCGGGCTTCTCCAGTGTCCTGTCCAAAGGTAAGAATAAGCCCTGGCCCACGCTACCCCTCACTATCGGCGCGTACACAGTTAAATATTTCAAAGAGGTAGGGGCAGAGGGAGAAGAGATGAAAATTTATCACTTTGGGGCTTTAGAGTACCGAACATACGACACGGAGAGGATAGTTCTCGAACACTGCAAGAAGGCTAAATTCAAATGGAACTACCAGCATGTAGAGTGCCCGGGAGAAGATGAAAGAAGGAACTGGTACAATGCAGATAGACAACTTGCTCCGAGGGCGGACTCTGGCCAAGACGATCCGGATGATCAAAGCCTGGAAGACAGGAGCCGTAAGTTAGGAGGTGCTTCTTCCTCTTTAGCAAAAAAGCCCCGGACCAGCACAGGGCCTGCTACCACTCCCCAACAGAAATAAGTAGAGGCCAAAGCCCAGCAAGAGAGAGAAAAGAAAATAAAAGAGGACGAGGAAAAGAGCAAGAAGAGCCTAAGGGTAGAACAGAAGAAGAAGCAGGCCGAGGAGGCCAGGATGGAAAAGGAGGAAAAAGAGGCGCAGGCCACAACAGAACAGGCACTCAAGAAAGAGCTAGACAAAGCTGAAGCTGAATGCCAAAATAAAGCAGACCAAGTTGTTGCTGCCGAGCGGAAGAGGAAAGCCGAAATAGAAGCAGTGGTAGAAGCAGAGCGCAGGTGGAAGGAAGAGCATGAGAAGGCGAAAGCCGAGCGCTAGCGAAGGGAAAAGGAGGAAAAGAAGAAAAAAGAAGAGGAGGATGAAATGATAGAAGACATCGAGGTGTCTCCCCTCGAAGTACCTCTAGGTGGTACAAGAACCACGCTCTCCGATGTTAATTCCCCCCAGGGGCAGGAGGAGGAGGTCTTCGACCTCACCAGGCTCACATTCGATCAATTCTCCTTCAAAATCCAGCAGGAGAAGAGAAGGTCCCTAGCACAAAGCCCTTCCGCCGCATCCACAGTTGCAACTGGAAAAGACATAGTCCTTGATACTAGGACTAATCCTGTGATGATAGCATCGGCAGGCACGGCTTTCGCTACGGCCACGAAAGAAAATGTAACCAGAATGAGTAGAGAAATCGTTTCTCTAAAAATAGACTACAAGCAGCAGAGCAGCGGGAGAAGAAGGCGGAACAGGAGAGGTCGACATTGAAAGAAGAGATTCAACAACTCCGAAACAAGACTCCCCCGGTCAATGAAGTTCCACTTGCCATTTTAAAGGAGTGCAACGTATTAGAGGCGACCATGAGGCAGGTGTATGGGGAAATGTTCACCATAAAGCAAACAGTCGCCCCATTAGTAAGAGCACGAGCAGAAACTAAGCAGAAGCACGAGCAGCTCAAGGAAGCCTCAACTGCCTTAGATAAAATGATGGACTGGACAGTGCAATACCCTCAGGCTCCTAAGCATTTGCCTAAGAAGGATTGGATTCATACACAGGATTCCAAAGTCCAAATCCGTATGAAAATGCAGTCCAAGGACAAGCTATCCAAGGATTTGGACAAAGTAATATCTTCATACGACCACCTGATCAACGGCATCGACTCGATGCACACTCTTCACCACATTCCTACACTAGGGGCATTGGACGAAAAGAAGACCTGGGAGCAAGTAGATCAAGAAATCCAGCAATTTCTGCAGCCCATCAAGCAAGCTGCTGCCGCCCCCGAGCTCGCAGCATCACAAGAAAATCTGGGTCAGTTTCTTGTCACGCCAGTACGGATTTATACCAAGCTCGCCTCTCTTTCCAACCAGATCTCTCAAAAAAGGGAAACTCTAGTCCCAAATGCTTTGGAATGCATGCATCGGTTGAAAGAAGAGGTCCCTCTTGTTTCCCCCATAGCAGCAGAGTATCAGACCTGGTAGGATTTCCTCAAAGAACAGCAGATTGACACCCCTGACCTCACAATTGCTCGTCCATCTTCATAACCTGATGGCAGTGAGTTGCTGGCAGCACTTAGAGGTAGGTCGCAGGTCGCAGTGCCCAATAGGTCGCAGGTCGCACTGCTCAGTAGGTCGCAAGTCGCACCCACCAGCCAGGTCGGAGATCGCAATTTTTCCCAGGTCACAGGGCAACTCAACCGGCGGGCAGGCGAAGAGTTAGGGAGCCCAAAGGGCAAGTTTGTTCTATAAAACCCCCTCCGGTGAAATGTAAAGGACTTTTTTCTTTTTCTTTTGGAGACTCAAGAGATATACAACATTGTATTAAAAGATAACACTCTTGTGCATATGAATACAGATACCTATTAAAACTCCCTATGGATATGATGTGTTTTGCTGTGCGAACACTATGTGTATTTCTTATACAGTTTCAAATATCTTTTGATTAATGAAGTTGCACTCATAATGGCATCATTTATGCATCATGGCTATCTGTGCTTGTGTTAATGATGTTCAGTTTTCATTGCTCTTTTAATGGATGTTAATGACCTTGCTTATTAGCATTTCGTTTTATCTTTCAGGAAGTAAAGAGGCAACTCACCATAAAGAACTATTTCTTTTGTGGTCAGGATACCTCACAAGCATAACCCCAAAGATGTGTTGCTAACGACACCTCCTTCGGCGTATATGCTTTATTTATTGTCTTGCTACGCATAGTGCTATATACGTGTTTAATGCATCAATCATGTATTATGTATCATGTGAATAAGTGTGTGTCCGCAGGTTCAATCAGGTTCTTTTGAGACCGAAGGGGAAGGTGACTTAAGCGGTAGCTGGACCCACACCCTGGACGGGATCCCTATTCCAAACGGTTCAAGGTCTAATTGGGACTTTCTACCAGGGAGATCCCCTACTGTTGGTCGGACACATTTTCCCGTCAACAACACCATCCATGTGTCCATGCCAACTTTTATTTTATTATTTATTATTATATTTTCTTTGTTATTTGTCATTTTATTTATTTATTCATATATTTTCTTCGTTAATTCTTATTTTATTTACATATTTATATAATTTTATTTACTTTATTATTATTATGAGGCATTACATTCTACCCCTTTTTAACGAACTTTGTCCCAACTTTAATTTTATTCTTTAATTTTAGTTTATTTATTTATTACCTCATGATTACCAAACACCCTCTACTGAACTATTATACCAGCAGGCATTGAAAGTTCCACAACAATGGGGAAATCTTGAGGAATCTCAAGCCTCTTTCCCAATTTTTGGAACCAGACATATAGCCTCATTGGTTTATACCATAGCCCCAAGTCTCGCCCCAAGGCTTAGACCTCATCTTCCCCAAGGAAGGCATCTGGTCCCAGTACTCAATGGTTCTAGGCATCTCGCAAGGCTGGCTCAACTCCCTCCACAACTCACTAAGGTGCATATCCCCATACATAGAAGTGCTTACTCTCCCTTTTTACTTCGGCATCAAAGTCCTTACGCCCCCTCTAGACTTCGACATCCTAATCCAATATCACGCACTCGACCTCCTCAAGATGGTCCTACAACTCTTCAAGAGTTATCCATCAAGAGATGTACAAGGCAATAAATACATTGGCATATGTATTGTTGGTTGGGTTTATCCCCAACCTATATGATGTTACATATTATCCCTCATAGGTATGGGCTCCCACGAGATCATCAAATAAACCATCCTTCTAAGCCCCTTTGTGGATTTCTTTTCAATCACCACACTTCGATATGCAACCAATGCATTAGTCATAACATCAATTCACATGCCAATTCTTGCATGTCATGGTGGGAACATAATATCATGTCCTCAGAACATTTTGAATAGTAATAATTGTATGCTCGTGCATGTTATGAAATATGCATGTTATAGCCACATTATCCACATCTTGAAATGAAAACATCTTATCTGTATCAAAGACATATCATCCCATCACATAATAAATGAAATCACATCCTCATATTGTAACATCCTAAGTATAAGAGTCATACATATAGAGTAATAATACATCATATCCTTCTTATCATGATTCATCAGAAAATCAATTTCATTTGTGTGTATAACAATGAATATACCATATGTAACATCCTAGAAATTAAGCATATGACAAAATACAACGACCAAGTTCTTAACATATCCAATAAAAATTTAAACAATATCTCATACCTAAGGAGTGTATATTTCTTACAGACGTTTATGGTGTTGTGACATTGCTTGAATTCCATTGATCCAGACATGATCCAGGGGATTGAAAATATGCTCAAAAATCGAAGTGCTCAATTCCCTCGAAAGTGATCAAATCATATATCTCGTCGTTCTAGTTCCAACGATGCTTGAATCGCCTTAATTCGACATAGTATGATGAAGTTATCGTGTTTTGAAGTTTTTGGCAAACAATAAGAAACCCAAATTGCACGGTTGATTGGGTAGTTACGACTACCACATGTTAGGTTGTACGATGATGTGGTGTTGATTTCAACAGGGTGACTGTGTAGTATGGTTTCGATCAGGATGCGACACATGGCATGATCATACAGGGGCAATTGACATGTTTTTATTGGTTGATAGGCTTTGGTTTTGACCAATCATAGGGAGTTAGGTGGCCCTAATTTTTTTTGCAAATTTTGGTTAAGGGTCGAATGAGCCTCCGCAGGATTCGACCCCATGACCTCCGAGTTACCAACCACCCGCTCTACCACTGCGCTATATTGATACTTATTAATATAATGTCGGCCACATTTATTTAAGGTGTAGTGGTTGGAGGTTTGGGGGTGGCGGGTCGGTCCAGCGAGCCAAGTCATATGGAATATCACACGACCGTGGGCAGAGGCGGAAGGGGTGGGGAGTAAGGCCCTAGGCCCAACTCCATTGTTTATAACGTAACAATCGGTGTAAAATGTGGGAGGGGTGGGCCCATACCGTGGTCCTATAACTATTATAGGACCTAAAGCGGGGGCTGGTGGGGCGCATGACCTTTGGCTTGCATTCCCCGGTCACATGGTTGCCATATGACCGACCCAGGGGCAAAAAAATAGGGGCGTGGCCCTATTGGAACAATTAATCATCCGGAAATTTGCACCTAATTCAATGGATTTGTGGTCGAGCCCAGGAAAATTTGTCCTTGTGCAAGACTGCCACAGCAACATTCATTGCTAGTTTTGATAGAGGGTTAATTTTGCATACAGTTAGCAGGGAAATGAAGAAGGAGGCCTAACTTGGCCATATTTTAGCGTTTTTTAACCCAATAAGAGCCTACACAGTGGTTTTTGGGTGTTTTGGACACAATGTCAGTGTTATTTTATCAATTTGAGAATTGTGTGTTGATGCAATTTGACATTTGAGCATATAATTTAAAGGGGAAATGTTGGAAGATGGACCCAGAGATGTAGCCCACGAGGGGTGAAATCCATCATCAAATTGTTGTTTTGTGATGATACATGTTGTCTATTTTTCACTGTTTAAATCTGTAAAAAAACAACTAAGTTTATGTGTTTTTAAAATTTCGATCCATTTCCCATAAGACATAAACTAGCTTGCAAAATTTTACAAGAAACCTTGAATTTTAATTTCATATCATGTTTGGTATTAGAGTATGGTTTTTGTGGAGGTTTGACAGTTTTTGCAAGTGTTTTTCTTGAATGATTACAAGGTCTAAATTGAGAAGAGAAGAAGGAGTGCTTTAAGAACCAAAGCCTCAAATTGGTTCAAGGAGGTCACAAACTCCACGAGTCATGGCACGTGAAGAAGGACAAGAGATGATGTTTGAGGATGAGAGAGATTTTAGAAAGGCTTTCTATGATATGTCTGAGATGGCGAAAGTGTGGTACAACAAGAGGACAACAAGGTTGCAAGGAGAAATTTCAAATCATTCAAAAGGTAATGGTGGTAATGGGAGCAAGCCTCCACCTCCACCTCCTCCTTCACCTCCATCTATCTCTCCATGCTTACCTCCTTCATCTCATAGAACTAATTCTCCTCCATCTCCAAAAGGACATGCTAAGTCTCCTTTGATTAAGCTTGATGTCAAGTTTTAATTGCCTATGTACAATGGGGAAGTAAATTTTGAAAAGTTGGACATTGAGTTCGTCAAATTGAAGTCTATTGCAGGATTCAAAAGATTGATTAAGATGTTACAAAGATCCACCTTGCTTCTCTTCATTTGGAATGTGCAACCCTCATATTGATAGGCCCCTATATTACTAGTGTAGTCCCTTATTATTGTTAGTGTAGCCCCCTTATTGTTATTATTGTGCCCCTATAGCCCCCATATTGTTATTTTTGTCCCCATAAAAGCCACTATTGTTATTGTTGTGCCCTTACATTATTATTGTTAGGTCGGCTAGGATTATATTGTGAGCCCATGGACTCCTATATATAGAAAGGAGGTTTTTTCATTTGTATCATCCAAGAATTGTTCATTTATGTAATGTAAAGGGGGTTTCCCCCTCGAAGTGGTTGATTTCTAAGACGTTGATCTCTCTTTTCTTCTATTTTGGGAGCTGGTTTCATAACATTTGGTATCAGAGCTTTCGATTCTAGGGTTTCACTGCTTCAAACAGGTCATCATGGTATTTTCGCTATAACTTTTTTTTCTATGAAGTTTTAGAAGCTAAAAAAGACCCATTTGCGAAGAAATCCTGAGGAACTTTGAGTAAAAATTTCAGATCTTGGTTCGCAATATTTTCGGAGATATGATCTATGGAAGTTAGGGTTTTTGCAGGCTCTCGAATTTCATCTCAAAGAGGTGACCTTTGGAAAATCGTCATAACTCTCTCTTTGAGCATCAGATTGGAATTCTGTAAAATGTGGCCAAAAGTGCACGGCTTGTAGTTTCCTGTGTATCAATTTCGGAGCCGAAGGAGGAAACATTGACATGTGGCACACCGTACAAGTTCTCTTTACTGAACTAATCCATAATAGGGTCATTGTGGGAGATTGGGCATTACACTGTCTTGAAAAATCCAAATCAGGTCAGACCTATGGCACTGGAAATAAGATTCAGAGGGCTACTAAAGGACTGAATATAAAATCTTGGGGATCCAAAATTACAGAGATACATCAGTTTCAATATCGAGCTCCTCAAAAGCAAGAAAAAGGTGTGTATTTTTTTTTTCAAATTGCATAAGTCCTGTTTGAAAAATCAGTTTGAAGTGATTCCAAGGGCACATTGAAGCATAGATATCTGTATTGGGCTCTAAAATCCCCCCCTAAAAAGAATTCAACCCCCATTAAGTCATCAGAAGGCTCTACTATGAATCATGAAGAGGAAGGAGTGCAACATGATATATCTAAATTACAAGAGCAAGTGCAACAACTTTCGCTCTCGCAAAGAGCAACAAAAAATGAAGTGTGGAAGCTAAGATGGATGGTTTGAAGAAAGGAGTGGAAGCTAAGATGGATGGTTTGAAGAATGGAATGTAAGCTAAGATGGATGACATGGAAGAAAAAATGAAAGACAACATGGAAGGCATGAAGAATGATCTAAAAGTAGACATGGAAGGTTTGACAAAGTTGATACAAGGAATGATTCCTAATGGAAAAAAGATAGTAGAGGAAACTCGTGATGAGAACGAAATAAATGTTAATCGTCACTTCATAAACTCTAATGTTGGATTGAAGACCCATCATATTCCAAATATCGATATGAGGAAGTTTGATGGCAAGGATCTTGTAACATGGATACTACAGATGGAGCAATATTTTGATCTCAATGATGTGCAAAACACACAAAAGGTACGCATTGCAACTTTATATTTACAACAAAATACATTTGTATGGTATCGATGGATTTGCTCCCGTAAAAAAAAAATTCACTTGGTCAATTTTTACGGAGGAAATAATAGCACATTATGAGGATACAAAGAGCAACACCTTCTTTAGCCAATTGATAAATCTCAAACAAAAGGGTTAAGTGGTAGAGCACATTGAGGACTTCCAAAAATTGAATATAAGGGTAATTGATATTCTAGAGGAACACGAGATTTATGTCTTCATAGGGACTTTAAAGGATAACATCCAACACAAGGTTCGCCTTTGGGAACCTGATTCATTGGAGAAGGCATTCAGGTTGGCAAGAAAAATTGAATGTAAAATTATGGCGACAAGGAAACCTACCATTCACATCTATAAAGATGGAAGTGTTGCTACTCCTAGACTTCCACAACCTACAAGGTTGACACCACAAAAATTTGAAGAAAAAAGAGCAAAAGGGCTATGCTACAGTTGTGATAGCAAATACACTAAAGGTCATAATTTTTTTGAGAAGAAATTATTTTACATAGATTGTGAAGAGGAGGAAGAAAATGAACAAGAAACTTCAAAATAAGATGATATACACCAGGAACCAACCCTAGAGAAAGAAGAATGAGTCTGACCATATCCTGTAATGCATTGGCAGGAATTACCACTACTCAAACTCTTAGGATAGAAGGACATATCAAGAAGAAAAAGGTAATAGTGTTGATTGAATCAAGTAGTACCCATAATTTTATTCATTGTAAGGTAGCCAAGGAATTGAATTGCTTCCTATACCCAGCACTAGAGTGTCAAGTGATGGTTGCAAATGGAGGAACTATAAATTGCTCTGGAAAGTTCCATAATATCAAGCTAACCATGAGGGAATATGTATTGAATAGTCCAATGCTTTCCATTCCAATGGGAGGTGTTGATGTTGTACTAGGAGTAAAATGTCACAATCTTTAGGGACGGTAGCTTTTAATTTTCAAGAATTTTTCTTGAAATTTCTTTCGGAAGGAAAGGAAGTTGAATTGCGGGGTATTGCAGGGAAGCCGAGAAAGATAATAAGCTCTAATGTCTTGACAAAACTTATGAAGAAAGAACAATGAGGCATAATTGCACAATTATGCTCACTAGAAGTTCCAACATCAAAATCATCTATTTCTCCAGATATCCAAAAAAATTTGGACAATCATTACAAGGTGTTTGAAACTCCCAAAGGACTCCCACCTATTCGTGATCATGATCATGCTATTCATTTGATTCCAGGAAGTGTTCCTCCAAACATCAGGCCTTACAAATATCCTTATGTCCAAAAGAGAGAAATTGAACATATGATTGCAGAAATGTTAGAGGCTGGTATAATTCAACCTAGTCAAAGTTCTTTCTCTGCTCCAGTAGTATTGGTGCACAAGAAGGATGGATCATGGCGCATGTGTCCAGATTATAGGGAGCTCAATGAGCTCACTATTAAAGATAAATTTTCCATTCCTGTAATTGATGAGTTATTATAAGAATTACATGGAGCAATTTATTTTACCAAGTTGGATCTTCGTTCAGGATATCATCAAATTAGAATGAAGACTGAAGATATTCTGAAAACAACATTTCGAACTCATGAGGGTCATTATGAATTTTTGGTCATGCCTTTTGGTCTTACCAATGCACCTTCTACATTTGAAGGGTTGATGAACTCTATTTTTAAACCCTTCCTTAGAAAATTTGTGTTGATATTTTTTGATGATATGCTAATCTACAACAGGTCTTGGAAGGATCATGTTCAACAAGTTGACAGGGTGCTTAAACTATTGGAGTAGAATTATATGCAAAAACCTCCAAATGTTTCTTTGGAGTACAAGAACTGGAATATCTGGGTCATATTTTATCTCAGGAGGGTGTTAAGGTAGGGCCTAACAAAATTAAATCCATTAAGGAATGGAAAGTCCCCACAACCATAAAGCAGTTGCGAGGATTTCTTGGGTTAACAGGGTATTATTGTGAGTTTGTTAAGAATTATGGGAGAATAGGAGAACCTCTAACAACATTATTGAAGAAAGATGCATTTTCATGGACTCCTGAAGCAACTAAAGCCTTTGAACATCTTAAACAGGCAATGTGCCTAGCACCGGTCTTAGCTACGCCAAACTTCACAAAAACCTTTATTGTGGAATGTGATGCCTCAGGAAATGGAATTGGTGTTGTTTTAATGCAAGAAGGAAGACCCATTGCTTTTGAAAGTTGTCCAATCAAAGGAAAGTATTTACAGAAAGTTATTTATGAGAAGAAAAAGTTGGCAATAATACATGCACTAAAGAAATGGCAACCTTACCTAATGGGAAGACACTTCAAGGTAAAAATTGATCATGATAGTCTTAAATACTTTTTGGAACAAACGCTATCTTTAGAAGAGCAAAAAAAATGGGTCACAAAGATGTTGGGTTATGACTTTGAAATCATCTACAAAAAATGGAAGCTAAATGTTATTGCAGATGCACTCTCAAGAAAGGATGAAGAGGTGGAAGCATTGCTTTGTGGCATTTCTATTATCTAACCAGATTGGATAACCGAAGCAAGGGATGAATGGAAGAATGCCAAAGAAGTGTGGACACCCATTCAAAAGTTGCAGCAAGATCCTAGTACAACTGATACATTTAGTTGGAAAAATGATTCTTTATGGTACAAAGATCGCTTATATCTTTGTAATAATTCCCAACTAAAACAAAATATTCTTTTGGAATTGCACACCTTTCCCTTAGGAGGACACTCAGGATTTTTAAAAACTTACCACATGGTGAAGAAAGATTTTTTTTGGGATGGCCTTAAATATGATATTCAAAAGTTTGTGGTGGAATCTCTGGTTTGCCAGCAAAATAAATTTGAGGAAATTAAGACCTCGGGTCTTCTACAACCTTTATCCATTCCAAGTCAACGTTGGGAGGAGCTTTCAATGGATTTTATCATAGGTTTACCTAAGTCCAAAGGAAAGAGTGTCATCATGGTGGTAGTTGATAAACTTACCAAGTATGCATACTTTTGTGCACTGTCTCATCCTTTTAAAGCAAGTACAATTGTTACTGCATTTATGGAAACAATTCAAAAGCTACATGGAAACCCAAAGATTATTATAAGCGACAAAGATCCCATTTTTACTGAAAAATTTTGGTTGGAATTATTTTCTTGTTTGGGTACTCAACTAGCTCATAGCTCATCTTATCATTCTCAATCCGATGGGAAAACTGAGATAGTGAACAAATTTTTGGAAGGATGTATTCGTTGTTTTGTATATGATAAACAAACACAATGGGTCAAGTGGTTACCTCTGGCTGAATTGTGGTATAACACTTCCTTCCATGCTACAGCAAAAATGACCCCATTTATGGCACTTTATGGATATCATCCATCGTCCATCACGTCATCTTTAAGATAAAATTCTAAGGTTCAAGCAGTGGAAGATCACATCGAGCATCAACAACAAGTTCTCTAACTCTTAAATGATAACCTAAATTTGGCACAAAATCGAATGAAACAACAGGAAGATTAACATCGCAGCGAGAGAAGTTTTGATGTAGGATATTAGGTATTTTTACGGCTACAACCATACAAACAAATGTCCCTCAAGCAAGCTAATAAGGATAATAAATTACCGCAAAAGTACTATTTTCCTTACAAGGTGTTGCAAAATATTGGTACTATGGCATACAAATTGGAGCTTCCTACTTCTTCTTAGGTGCACCTAGTTTTCCATGTTTCATTCTTAAATAAGGTTATAGGTGACAACCTTCCAGTTCAAACAATATTGCCAAAACTTTATGAGGAAG
Source organism: Pinus albicaulis (assembly GCA_034641835.2). Lineage (NCBI taxonomy): Eukaryota > Viridiplantae > Streptophyta > Pinopsida > Pinales > Pinaceae > Pinus > Pinus albicaulis. The sequence continues at coordinate 1,730,020,055 of CM076578.1, read as the reverse complement.
GAAAAATCATACTGGAACCTGAAGCAATCACGGAAACAAGAACTCGACAGCTACGAAATCGATCAATTTTAGAGTATCTCATCAAGTGGAAGAACTTACCCACTGAACGTCGTTGATCTGAGAAGGAGCCATTAGACGGTGATTGCTTGATAAAGGTGCACGGACGATAACCGAGGTACTGTGCGTGCATTTGATTGGCTATTGATCATAGAGGTGGGGCCCGGAAACAAAGGTTTATTACAAAGTTATTTGATAAAAGCGTTGGGCATTTATATAAAGGTCGGGGACATAATTTAATTTTCAAGGACTGTTAATAATGTTTGTTTATCAAATTCCTCGAATTTGATAATTAAAATCCCAAGAAAAGGAAGAAGACCACGTGGAGGTGAAATAAGCTAATTGTGGGAATGCTGACCGAGCAACAATAAAAAGACCAGCTCTCCTTAGGGGGTCGACTTTCGGCTTTGTTGCCGTCAGATTCCTACAACAATTTAATTTGGTAATCAGGTATAAGAAAGGTATATACAACAAAGTTGCAGATATGTTATCAAGGCCCATTTTTAATGCATTTGTTATTCTTAAGCATAATTCAAACATGCATGAAAGTTATATTGAACAATATGCTCAAGATGAAGATTTTAAAGATGTTTATGCAACTTTGAGTCAAGGAAATGATGTTGAAGAGTTGGAATATCATGTTCATAACAAGTTGTTATATCATCTTGGCAAGTTATGTGTTCCACGAGGTGAAAGAGTCAATGTTGTAAGGGAAGCCCACACTTCTCTCATTGCTAGCCACTTTGGTGTAGGCAAAACAATTGCTCAAATTCAGAGGTACTGTTATTGGCCTCGCATGAATGAAATTGTTTCAAGATATATAAAAGGATGTTCCACGTGTGCTACTAGCAAGCCAAGTAATAGGAAATTGGGTTTGTACACTCCACTTCCTATTCCTTCTCGTCTTTGGGAAAGTATTTCTATGGATTTTTGTAGGAAAGGTCATGATGATCTATATGTTGTTGTGGATCGTTTCAACAAAATGTATGTGTTGATGCCATGTAAGAAACATGTTATAGCTGAACAAACTGCAAATATGTTCTTTCAAAATGTATGGATTCACTTTGGGCTACCCACTTCTATTATTTATGATCAATATTCTTGATTTGTCGAGAAGTTTTGGTCAAGTTTATGGGAACTCATGGACATTGTTGAAGAAGAGCACCACATTTCATCCACAAACCGGCGACCAAATAGAAGTAGTGAAAAGAAAAATAGTGCATTTCCTTTGAGGATATTATGGTAAGCATCCTAAACTTTGGGATGAGCATTTGCATTGCATTCAACATGCCTATAATCGTGCCAGGCACTCATCTACACAAGTATCTCAATTTTGAAGCTTGTTTGGGTTATTTGCCAAAGTATCCATTGGATATCATCTTTGGTAAAGGTATTGCAATAGATGGGCATAGTGATGTGGAGAAAGCCAAGCATTTAATTGAATAAATTTAGCTAGTGCATCAAAGGGTACAAGAATAACTATAGAAAAACAAAGCCAAGTACAAAGCAAGACATGACAAGCATTGGGTTGATCATGATTTCCAAGTGGGAGATTGATTTTGGTTGTACATCAACAAGGAAAGACTACAAGGTGAAGGTAAAAATCTCAAGCCAATAAAATATATTCCTTTCAAAATCTTGGAGAATATTGGTAACATTGCTTTCTGATTAGATTTACCACCTTATATGCAAATTTATTCAGCTGTGAATGTGGAAAACTTGATATTGTATGAGCCTCCAATGATTGATGATCATGAAGAGAATGTTCAAATTCCATTTATAGAAGATTTTTCCCCTGAATATTTAAATGTGTTGCAGGAAGAATCAATTCTTGATAGTAGGATCAAGACTTCACGCAGAGGCAATGTGGAGTATCTTTGATTGGGGTTTAGAGGTACTAATCCAAGTAAAGCAAGGTGGATTTGGATTGGGAAAGGGAGGGAGTTGTACCCTTACTTACTTGCTAAGTAAAAACATACTTTTTGTGTTCCAAAAGCTTCCAGTGGGGAGGAATGATCGAGGGGATTATAAATATGCTAAAAAATCAAAGTGCTCAAATTCTCTCGAAACCAACACCAAATCATAGATCTCATCGTTATGATTCTAACGACGCTTGAATCGCCTCAATTTGACATCGTATGAGGAAGTTATCACATTCTGAAGTTTTTGGCAAACAATAAAAAGTCAACTTGCAAGGTTGACTGGGCAGTGTATGACTGCCACGTCGAAGTACATATGTTGATGTGGTACTGAAATTAGTAGGGTGATTGTGAAGTATGGAGCCAATCAAGATGCGACACATGGCATGATCGTACAGGGGCAGTGGGCATGTTTTTATTGGTTGACATGTTTTGGTTTGGGCCAATTAGAGGGCGCCACGTGGCTATCAAGATTTGTGCAAATTTTATTTAGGTCCAAATGAGCCTCCAAGTGGTTTGACCCCAAAACCTTCGAGTTACCAACCATCTGCTCTACCATTGCGTTATATTGATACTTATTAATATAATGTTGACCACATCTATTTAAGGTGTAATGGTTGGCGGTTTGGGGGGGGTGGGGGAAGCGGGCCGACGACAGCCTCGTGGGATATGACATATCACATGACCATAGGCAGAGGTGGAAGGGGCAGGGAGTAAGGCCCTAGCCCCTTTTCTATTGTTTATAACATAACCACTGACATAGAACATGGGAGGGGCGAGCGCGTGGCACCTTGCCCGCTGTCCTGTAACTATATGGCTTGAAGTGGGGGTTGGCGGGGTGCGTGACCTCTGACCCGCGCTCCCCAATCACATGGTTTCCATACAAACGACCCGGGGGAAGAAAAATAGGGGCGCGACCTTTTTGGCGCAATTAATTATTTGACAATTTACACCTAATTCGACGGATTTGTGGTCGAACCCGCACACAATTATCATTGTGTAAGGCTGCCAAAGCAGCATTCATTGCTATTTTTGATAGAGGGTCAATTTTGCAGAATAATTAGTAGGGAAATGAAGAAGGAGGCCTAACTGGGCCATTTTCAGTCTTTTTGAGCCCAATAAGAGCCTACACCGGGGTTTGTGGGTGCTTTGGACACAATGGCAATGTTATTTTAGCATTTTGAGCAATTTATGTTGATGTAATTTGACATGTGAGCATATAATTTAAAGGACCAACATTGGAAGATGGACCCAAAGATGTAGCCCAGGAGGGGCGATCTCCGTCATCAAATTGTTGTTTTGTGATGCTGCATGAGTTTATGTGCTTTTGCAATTTCGATCCATTTCCCATAAGACATAAACTAGCTTGCAAAAATTTACAAGAAACCTTCAATTTTAATTTCAGATTAGGACCGCTACCCGCATCAAGGTGTTGGGACAACTCTCCACCCAACCTTAGACAAGCTGCAACCAATATCTCTTGCAACTATCACCCACAAGTCATCAACCAACTTACTACTGCTAGTGGTTTTCTCCCTCCAACAATTCCTTCCTCAAGAATGAGTGAATGAATGTTTGCCTCTTCTTCCCCCTTCTCTGTCATTGAATAGAACAAACTGTTCTAAAAATCACAAGGGGGATGGAATGAGATCTACATGTACACCATATGTGTGTCCATGCCAAATTTTATTTTGTTTATTTATTATTTTATTTTCTTCGTTATTTATTATTTCATTTATTTATTCATATATTTTCTTCGTTAGTTTTTTTTTTTGTAAGCTTGGCCGAACTACACCTTCATCATGTCCAATATATCACCCCCAATTTGGGTGGGTAAACCCATGACTTCACATCAAGGAGTGCCTTAACAGAGCACCTGATCACCGTTTATCCAAGATCTTGTGGACTTCGTTAACTGTTATTCCATTTATATATTTATATTGTTTTATTTACTTTATTATTATTATTATTATGGGGCATTACACACTGGTCCAATGTATTATTCTGAATCTTTCCTCCATTGGTGGGATCAAAAGATAGGTAGTTTAAAAACTTTGCCTATTTTTCTTGCCCAAGGCATATGGAAGATGAGGAACAAATTCATTTTTGAAGGATTAACCATTAAAATTGACCAGATTCTACCTCAAATTATATTTTTCTTCAAGGAGTACACGAGGCCCACAAATCCCCATAATATTAGGAACTTTTGTTTTCCCATGATATCTTAGGTTTGCATTGTTGGATTTTTTGACGGCGCGCCATAGACATGCGAATGTGGTGGTGGTGCCTATATCAAGACCCTTGGTCTTCTCTCTTTTTGTATCTGGCTAAACATTAGAACTGGAACAAACACAAAGGATGAAATCATTGCTTGTTGAGCTCTCCTATTTTTTGTTTTGCTACAAAAAGAGTGTTATTCTACAAGTTTGTGGTGATTCTAAATGCATAATTGATTGGTTACCGGGCTACAAAAACTTGCAAGTATTAAATTTGACTAATTGGAAGGACATGATAACAAACACGAACAAATATTTTCATCATCACTCTTTCTAGCATATACATAGGGTATGAAACACATAGACGAATACCTTATCGAAGAGGGCTCTTTCAATGGAAGAAGGATACATATTTTTTGAAGAATGGTTGGATATAATCAAGACGAAAAGAAGAGAAATTCTGCTTTTCACAGGTTGATGGTTTTTTGTCTCAGACAGGTCCAAGCTCTCAACAATGTCTTTCTACATGTAAACATGTCCAACATCCTGTATACACTCGTCTTGGGAAACAATTCTCTCAGTTTGTTTGGAGAAATTGATTCAATGATATTTTCCTCTCAATTTTTTTGGTTGGGATTATTTGTAGTTTTTTACAACATTACACAACACTTTTTTATGAGTTTTTTAACAGTTTTACATCCGATGTCATCGTATTTCCTTAGCATTATTTTTATAGGAACTGAAATTCTTGTATATGATTATCAGAACTATTCCTAGTTTTTTGTATGTATAGACAAGTTTTTGAAGCTCTCCTTTCATCGTAAAGTTTATAAATGTAACCTTATTATTTTTAATAGAAAGGTACACAATTTTTCATTGATTGTTAGAGGATATAGATTTGAATTTGAAAAGAGTATGGTATGTACACTTTCATATAATATTAAAAACTCTAAAGGAGGGGGTATATTGTCCTATAAACAAGAGAACATTATATGTTAATTTGATGTTTGTCAACTTAAATTAAATTATTGTTATTTCTAATGATTTATTTATTATTATTATTATTATTTTTTTCTCTCAATAATATTCCCATGAAATTTTATTAGATTTATTGAATTTATAATATTTATAACTTTATATTAAAAAATAACAAATTCATTATGTTTATGTATAATTTATAATATTTATGTATTTATATTAAAAAATAACAATATTATCATGTTAAAGCACAATTATAAATCCTAATAATAAAAAATAGTAACTAATATAGGTGTAAACAATTCAATATGTTATTTGTGGAAATTATATATTAGTAAAAGATAATTATTATTACTTTTTATTTTATTTATTTATTTAAACCATAATGAGAATTTGCATTTGTATTTATATGCAAGTTTAAGCCTCGATAGTAACATTACATAGTACATAGGTGATTAATCTGAAAGACCTTTATCTAAATTATGGATCACAAAAGTCTTAGATCTAACATAGGTGTATCTTCAAAATTTCTTCCTAAACCCTCTTATCCAACAAAATTACAATTTTTTCTAGAAAGACTCCAAACTTGACAACAAAAAACAAAGTTTCTGAACGTATACACCTTACAAAATTGATCCACCTAAAAACAAAATTTACATGTCATACCATGACTGACAGATAATGCAATCCTTCATAAGTGTGCAATGCCAATCCATTTAGCTCTAAAGATTAGGAGAAAGCATGATTCTATTCTTGTTTTTTAAATCTCCCATTTTTAGTTTACTCTCTTCATTAGCACATAAGTCTACATCTTTATTGAGATCATAGAGAACATGGAAATGTTCTATTGAAGAGAACCCTTTCTGCTGCTTTTCTGATTCTTTTCATAAGACTTTCTAATGTTTTATTCTTCAGAGAGGGGTCTTTCACCAAATGCTTAATAACAAGGAGCAAGTAAAGAGAAAGTCTCCCAAAATAGTGAGAGACGCTACCTAATTTTTTTTGTCTAACCCAATCCATGGTAGAAGGCATAAGCTTTGACTTCATTGTTTGTCATGCATCCTAAGCTCCATGAATACTCTACAACTTTTACTTCCTCGAGGCCATAAAACACCCATCCCCTCCAACCACCCCTAACTATTATCATTTCATATCACCAAAATTAAATCCGATTGACACATAATTTTTTAATCATTTAACATATTTAATATCTAAAATTAATATAAATATAAATGAAACATTCCACCAAAATAAATTAAACATTTGAATCCTTCCAATTCTTTTCATAAGACCTTCTAATGTTTTGTTCTTCAGATAGAGACCCTTCACCAAATGCTTAATAAGAAGGCACAAGTAAGGATGAAGTCTCCCAAAATAGTGAGAGATGCTACCTAATTTTTTTTGTCTAACCGAATTCCTAGTAGAAGGCATAAGCTTCAATTTCATTTGAGAGTGTAAACTTCTGTGATCCATATCGTATTAAAATAAATCTTCCGGGAAATCACATGAGAAATTTTAGAACCGACGCGTTTCGAACTACTGACTGTACTTCATCATCAGGATAATGAAGATTCGCTGATCCGATGATCAATATATATATCATGCAGAGAAAAGCAACGGTCAAAACCTATGGAAAAAATAGATGTTAAAAAAGGGTCAAAAATGAAAATAACTAATAAATAAATGAATGAAAACGAAAAAAATCCCATCATAAAGTAATAAAATAATAAAAATAAAAACCAAGTAAAATAAAAATCAAAATTAAAACTAACAAAATAGTCAAAATCGTAAAAATAATAATAAAGACTAGGTTAAAAAAAAAGAAAAAAAAGAAAGAAAGAAAGAAAGAAAAAAGAAAAAGAAAAAAGAAAAAAGAAAAGAAGAAGAAGAAGAAGAAGAAATAATAAAATAGATAAATAAATAAACCACATATATATATATATATATATATATATATATATATATATATATATATATATATATATATATATATATATATATATATATAATCAAAATTAAAAATAAAGAATTAAATAAAAGGATTTATAAAAATAATACTACCTAAAAAGAAAATATACTAAAACTATGTGCCCTAAAAATAATATATAAAGTATATAATATATAAGAGAAAAACAAACCTCAAACACTTAATAAGCAAAAACATAGGGAAAAAAAAGAGAGAGGAAAACACAAGAGGAAGGACCACTACTGAGAGCAAAGAGATGGAATCCATCAACTTCTAACTTTCCACCCGTCATTCCTATTCAACGTACGGGGCCTTTTCTCAATCTCAATAGCTTCCCTAAATTTACGGTGATGGAAATGCTCAACCCTAGCAATGACTCTGGATTCTTCCATACAAATGTGATGCTTCGTCTTCTCTGCATGCTCAGTAAGAGTTGAGGACCTCGTTCTACCATGCCTGATGTCCGCATAATGTTCTTGAATCCTTTTATTAATCGATCGACCTGTTTCTCCAATGTAGGGAATAATCAATCTGACTCCATCAAGTTCATGATGGAAACATAGACTGATGGAAACCTTCCTTTCCTTGATGTTCTCATCTCTAGAAATAATAATGGCTCTTTCTCGCACCGTGTTTTTCGGAAGTAAACTCACACTGAGCAATATTTTCATTCTCGCTCTCATCATCTTCCAGTTCAAAAAGTTGGAGTCCTTAACACTTTAGCCACGAGAGCTCTTAGAATTTCAAATAATGATCATTTAGATGAAGAGAAGGCCCATCTCCTTAGGGTCTTTGAAGAGAATGGCTATAGTAAAAGTCAGGGTTTGAAGGCTTTCATGAATGCTAGCAGAGTTCCGAATCAGAAAAAAATAAAAGATGATTTTGTTGGTAGAGTTCATTTGCCTTTTATACAAGGTACTACTGACAAGATCGCTTGGATTTTAAGGAAGCATAAGATCTCTTCCTCTTTTAAACCTTTGAACACCATTCGTGGTTCCCTTAAATCTGTTAAAGACTCGTTGGACCCCAAAAGCGTGAAAGGTGTTTATTTGATCTCGTGCTCCTGTGGGATTCCCTACATTGGAGAAATAGGTCGGTCGATTAATAAAAGGATTCAAGAGCATTCTGCGGACATCAGGCATGGTAGAATGAGGTCCTCAGCTCTTGCTGAGCATGCAAAGAAGACGAAGCATCACATTTGTATGGAAGAATCCAGAGTCATTGCTAGGGTTGAGCATTTCCATCACCGTAAATTTAGGGAAGCTATTGAGATTGAGAAAAGGCCCCGTACGTTGAATAGGGATGACGGGTGAAAAGTTAGCAGTTGTTGGATTTCATCTCTTTGCTCTGAGTAGTGGTCCTTCCTCTTGTGTTTTCCTCTCTTTTTGTTTTCCCTATGTTTTTGCTTATTAGGTATTTGAAGTTTGTTGTTCTCTTATTTATTATATACATTATATATTATTTTTATTTTTAGTGCTGACATAGTTTTAGTATATTTTCTTTTTAGGTAGTATTATTTTAATAAATCCTTTTATTTAAGTCTTTATTTTTAGTTTTGATTTGATTTGACTATATATATAGATAGATATATGGTTTATTTATTTATTTATTTTATTATTATTATTATTATTATTATTATTTTATTTTTATTTTTATATTTTTATTTATTTATTTTTGGACCTAGTGTTTATTATTATTTTTACGATTTGGCTATTTTGGTAGTTTTAATTTTGATTTTGATTTTATTTGGTTTTTATTTTTATTATTTTTATTACTTTATAATAGGATTTTTTTCGTTTTCATTCATTTATTTATTGGTTATTTTCATTTTTGACCGTTTTTTAACATCTATGTTTTCCATAGGTTTTGACCGTTTCTTTTCTCTGCATGTATATATATGGATTGTCGGATCAACAGTCTTGATTATCCTGATAATGAATTACAGTCAGTAGTTCGAAAAGCGTTGGTTCTAAAATTATTTCTTGAAAGATTTATTTCAATTTCATTGTTTATCATGCATCCTAAGCTCTATGAATACTCTGCAACTTTGACTTCCTCGAAGCCATAAAACACCCTACCCCTCCTACCACCCCTAACTATTATAATTTCTTATCACTAAAATTAAATATAAATAACCCATATTTTTTTAATCTTTTAACATATTTAATATCTAAAATTAATATAAATATAATTAAACATTCCAGCAAAATAAATTAAACATTTTATTCATTCCACATGTAATAAATCTAAGATTAAGATTAAAGTGACTCTAAATCAAGCATTTTACAGAACAACCACTAATATGGTAAATGCACATGAATCATTAAAAAAAGAGTCAATATACAGATTTGTGGGACCAAATAACACACGCAGCGTTGCACCACAGCCTCGGAGCTAAAAGCTTGGATTGAACTTACGGGCGAGTTGTAATAAATAGTCACATAGGCTTTGACCTAAAGGTTTCTCACTTTTCGGATGTCGGTTTTGGGTAAATATTCGGAGAATTTATCCCAAACCCTAGACATAATTCCCACCACTCTTAAACCCTAAACCTCGAAGTCATTAACCTTTCACAATTTCATTTTTCATTGCTGTCGTGTTCTTGGTTCACATTTTAATGCGGTTCTGTGATTTGGAGGAGTTGCTGATACTCTGACCTTCAGTCATTGTCTGTGTTCTGTGATTTGGAGGAGTTGCTGATACTCTGACCTTCAGTCATTGTCAACGGTAAGGAATAAGAATTGCAGATATATATATTTTTCTCGTCTACACTATGCCGTGTCAATGTTGCGCATTAGGTTGAAGTCACTGGATATTTCATTTTGGTTTGGTCCAAGTTGGGTCAAACCAACATTTTTTCCTACATAGATTTTTCGTAGTGTAACTGGATGTTCCTCGCCTGCTCTGGTTTTGGACAGTGTTAGTTGCCTCGTCTCCCTCATGTTTTATTAGAAGTTTTTTGCCTCATTCTCTTTGGCTTCACCTGTCCCATATCACTATTTATATTGTTTTTAACTCTCCTAACATGGCTGCAACAATTTAGGTGCCTAAAGATTTAAGAAGCAGGAAACTTAGATGATGGTTTTTAGCTTGTAAAGCAGACTGGTTGCAATTCAGAGAGAGTATCAAGATGTTGGTCTTATTTGAAACTCCTGCTGGGTTTGCACTATTCAAAGTACTTGATGAAGGAAAGCTCGATAAAGTGGAGGTATGTCCTTATTTGGTAGTTTTATTTCCCAGTTCATTGTCTATAATGTTGTGAAATATGCCATGGATACGATGACGGACACGTCTAGAAATTCAGCTGTTGCAGATTCGTTTTATACGCTTCTATATAGTTGTTTGAAATAACTGAGGGCATTTAAAACATGAAGTTTTTGATTTCAAATTCCTACTGGCTTTTGTCTTATCTTTTCTATTTTGAGGAACAAGATCCAATTAGCTGCGTAATATAATTGCCTTTTTTCGTTGATCCAGGACTTATGGAAGGAATTTCAGACGTCGGATTCTGCCAGGAAGGTTAGTTTCTTTTACTATTTAAGATTTTGGATTTTTTTCTGATTTGCTCGTGTTTATTCTTGTTATTGATTAAGATTTTAAATAGAGTTGTATAAGATAAGATAAGAACAGAACAGGTAATCTTATGAATGCCCAACAAAATTCAATAGAAAGGTCAATGGGACTAGAAGGAACAATCAGTGATATCAATTTGTAGCGGTGCCCTAATGTACCCCTGAAAGCATGAAGCAAAATTTAACGTGAGCTAAATATCACATTCAAGAGGATGAAATAAGAGAGAGTGCAAGAGAGTATCCTGAAGTCTGTAAGATTGAATGATAATGAAAAATTTAAAAAAGCGAGGAGCAGGTGTCTGCAGTGGAGTCAAGCACAGTAAGGTATCTGATGCACTGTTTAATAATGTCATCTGGAGAGTGTCTTGGCATGAGAGGACTTGGCTGGATGATCTTGGGAAGCACCTGTGAAAGAGGAACAGACACTTTTCTAACAGTTGAGGCCAAGGAAAGGAATCTTGTGATGTGAGTCTCGGTAGGCTGTTGATCTGAGCTGTGCAGAGGAGTGTGAATTAAAGCAACATGTTTACAAGGGTTGACAATGTTTATTGTTTACACAGGTATATACTCCCGTGAGAAAACATTTCTGTGGGATTATGCTATGGAATGAAGGTAAGACTATAGGACTCGAGGAGTCAAAACTTGTGACCAACTGCCAGTGAAAGATAGATCATAGAAGTAAATACAAGAAAGAAGAGGAGACCACAGAAAACAAATCCAAAAAATCAACGGTTGTCATTGAATTTGAGACGTCAGGCTCACAAAATGTTAGGTGGTTGATCCCTATCCGCCATGCTAGTGGATTCTCACCTATACATTTGGGCTGTAGAGCAAAATTAGATTTTCTTGACTGAGGTTGTAGGGATTATGCGCATGCACAATTTTCATGTTTCTCTATATACATGGTACACCATTCAATGTTCTCTGCTCAGAGCCTCACCCTATTGGCATGGAATGTTACAAATCACAAATGGTGTCCCTGAAGGATACAAGAGCCCCATGTATGACAAAGCCAAAAGTTAAAACCATGGAACATGATAGGGAAAGAGCCAAAACCCATAGTGCTTAGGCACCTTTTGAAGGTAAGAGAGGCATTGGCTAGTATGGTCTCATGTGATTCATGGTAGGGTTTGAAAGACAAGGTTGTATTTGGATTTGATAGACATGAATTTTAGTAGGTGGAGGTCGTTGTTCTTGATGGCCAGTTTTGGGCACAAGTTAGGTATGTTCTACAATTCATCAAGCCCATTTAAACTATAATTTAGTTTGTAGATATATATTAGTTGATGATATGGGGAGGTGTATGAGTCAATGGACATCATGTTAGGTTGAGTCAAAGACGTTGTTGAGCCAAAATATGTGATCACATATGGTCATATTCATAAACGTGTGGTCTAAAGGTGTAATAAGTTCCACTCTATGCCATCACATATGTCCTTACACCAAAATATTATTCTCCAACTTGGTTGGCCTGACTAGCACCTAGGGGTAGGGTCAAGAGAAAACCACATAGAGATCGAGAGTTATAATATGGGCATATGTTTGCATTAGACAAGTTGGTCATTGATGAAGATGAGTGTGCTCAAGTACAAAGAGAATTGAGAAATTACATTGGTGAACATAAAGTCTTTGCTAGCTTACATGCAATTGAAGATCGAGATTGGTTGAATCCTATCGAATAGTGGAACATGTATGGCTCCTCTATCATACATCTTACATAAATTGGTGGCGAGGATGATTTCACTGGTTGTTAACACTTCTTATGCGGTGAGGTGTTGGAGCACGTGCAATTTCATCTATACTGTGAAGAGAAACAACTTGAATGTACATGGGGCAAAAAGCTTGGTTTATGTGCACTACAACTAGAGGTTGCCTCATTATTATGAGGTGAGGAACAATGATAGAACATATGTGACTTGGGACAACAATCTAGACGAGGCTAAGTGGAGAATGGAACCATAGCTTTAGAGTGCTTGGAGGTTGAACTCTTGGGTGATCATGATGTTGATCATATTCATGTAGGAGAGATGTCGACCCCATCCACTAACATGTTTCTAGATGCAAGAGCTTTGCCTTATAGCTTCATGATGTCTAGTGGTTCATGGGGGCCATGTAGCCATTGGTCGTGTTCCATGAACACTTCCACTTACTCCTAGTATTGTTCATAAATCATGAGAAAAGAAACTAGCAACTTTTGGTGGCAAGAGGAAAGCTTAGTAGATACTAGATCTATTTGTCTTTTTCCTATTTAGAAGTAGTCACTCAAACTTCTACTTTGTATTTATTATGGTCTATCTTGTAGACATTGTATGAGAGTCTAAGTTTGAACTTTGCACTTACCTTTGAAATGTTGATTGCATGTTACAACTTGTTGGTAATGAATATGATTCTTGTATAATTTCTTGGTTGATGTTATCTATTATAGTTTGTTGATGGCAAATGATAATGTCATAAGTTATAATTGCTAGATGGTCGGTGTTATATGGGTATTAAATGGATGATGTTTTTTTTTAATAGTAACCCAGAGGGATCGACAACTGGATCAATCTTGGTACTCATGAGACACAAGGCCGATTTTGGCCACTACCACTATACCTTTGGGGGCCTATGACTTGCCCTCCTCTCTGTAGACTAGGTCATGACCGGGTGATTGAACCTTGGATAACTTAGTTTGTACGATTTCACATCGTTTCAATCACCAATTGAGCTGCCCCCCGAGTCTAAATTGCTAATGCTTTAATGAGCAACAAAAACAAACATTTACACATGAGAACAAGACAACATAGGACGAATGATTCAAACCTGTGTGAGGGTGTTGCTGAGTCTTTGAGATAGGATGAATGATTCAACGTTCCTTTAAGGCCAGTCTCGGTTATGATGTAACAACTTGCATAACTCGGAATAAGACCAATTCAAACACTAACTTTAGCACCTTGCTTGATGAGGGTTCGCTGCCACAGAGAAGTCAACCCTTGGCCTTCCATCAACTACAGGGAATCTGATATTTCAAAGATGCCACCGCAAAGCTATAATGATGGTATGCGACCCCAAAAACATGTTAAAATGGCTTGTCTCACTGTAATCCAGCTCGGGAATCCCTCACCACAAGTTCCACAAGTAGCTACAAGGATCCGCAAATGATCACAGGAACTCTAGATTGTGCCACAACACGAAGCTTGTGAGCCCGCAAAATCATTGTCTCGTAAAAACGAAAGCTTCGTTACCCTTTTTTGCTTAGTTCCAAGTCCCGATTCCCATTCAAAATGCATCTGCTTCAAAGAATTGATCCCTTTGCAACAAGACACTCGTTGCCTTAGTGCCAACAAAGATCAATTACCACATGAACTCTTTCAGATAGAATCCTGGTGCCAAACTGAGATTAAGCCTCACAACATTCGTTGCCCAAACAAAGTTTAGTTTTTACAGAATTCACTATTTAGATAGAAATCTTGTGCCCAAAACAGAGAGACAAAAGAGAGAGATATCAACTAGGGTGGAATCTTTCACCACCGAAATTGACAAGAAGAAAAAGGGGCCCTAAAACCCTCAGAGCTAATGCTCAAGAACAAATGAATTGATCCACACTTCATGATCCAAAATGAATTCAACCTTCTTCTATTTATAGATTTCCCAGAGGGGTCTCTTCTTCTTGAATGATTGAGTAAACTTTACTCCAAACCCCAATTTTGGGTTTCCTTGCCCAACTGCCCAAAAACTTGCCCAAACATTGGGTATTTTGGGGTTTTCCCCTTTATGGAGGGTTATAGCTTACAACGATCGATAGGTGTTAATTTTAGATAACAATGGTATGTTTTATGCGTAAGTGCAATTTACTTCAATTTTCCGTGTTAGCCCAATATCAAATTCCAGTTTAGCAATCACATTAGCTTAATCACAACGATAGTAAATGCTGATAGAAAATAAACAAAATGCAGAAGACAAGCCAAGACAAGAGGACACAATATTTGGCGGATGCAAGGGAAAAACCCCAATGTGGGGAAAACTCTTTGATCAAATTCTTCAATAGTTCAACAGAGAGGGAGTACAAATATCAAAATAACTTGCCCAAAACAATCTTGACAAAATCAACAGTCAACTACAGCCCTAACTAGAAATTCAACGCTGGTCAAAGTGGCTCCAAAATGTCCTCCAAGCAGCTCAGTCAATGACAGTCTAATTTGGCCTTCCAAGAGGGTCAAAGTCAACCCATAAAAATCAAGTCAAACTCAGTCAATGCTGTTGTAAAATATGTGGTCAAACCTGAAGTTAACGTTGAAGTCAACCTCAGTCAAACTCCTCCAAATGCCTCAAAACTTGTGCCAATAAATGCGGCCTTCAAAATTGAAATTTCGGCCATGAAAACACAATTAAAGGAGTAGAGTTGACCCTGAGTTAATGCTGGGCTGTTTTCTTGAAATTCGTCTTGCAACATGCCTTGAAATTTTTGGCCTCTTGTTTTCACACGTGAGGTAGAGAGCTGCTCCAAGCTGTACGAACCAATAAGGAGAGGAGATAGAGAGATGTATGATGAGTGAGTGCTGTCCAAATGAGGTGAAGGTCACTTTTATTTATACAATTCGTTGACGGTGTAGAGACACAAATGTTGGGCTTTATGAGCCTACATTTGACTCTGAACGACCTTGACAATTTGCAAGTGTGAATAATAAATTCAAAATCACACTTTTGCTCGTCCAAACAAAATGATCTTTAAATCAATCTCGTAACTCTCGAAAAGAGGAATCCAATAAAAATATCATCTCCAACATATGAGCTGTCCAAGGTGGAGTTTGGCCCTAGTTGCCAATTTTAACACCCCCTCTCAATTAGGGAGAAGTCCACCAACCAATCCATTTGCCAACTTGTACCATCTTTGTCATCCATGCTTTGCTCTGCTAAACCATGAAGAAATAATGAAGAAGAATTGATCGAGAGTGAGTCACAAGACCTTGCCACTCTCCATTGAGCCAAAGTCAATCCAGAGGTAAAACCTCAATTGATCCCAGATCAAGATGTTTGAACACCATGCATCCTAGCACAGAGTATACGACAATACACGACGCGTCCATTGGTAGTGCTATGGTCTCTATCCTCATTTCCCAACTCATTGGCCAGATGAGAGTTTCTTCCTATGAGTCGTGAACTACATGGGTATGATGTATGTTGGGGCCATAGTTTTAAAAACCGGAACCGGTGGACCTAATGAACCGGGTTTCTAACCGGAACCGGTCTAACCGGGAGCGGTCAGATCTCAATGAACCGGTTTAAAAAAAAATACATTGAATAATTATTTTTTTAATAAAAAAAACTATTTTTAAGATTTGCAACCATGATTCCAAGCCAACAGAGACAAAATATGCAAAGTTTGCTCATTTATATACCATGCAAAGGTGAATATATCAAAATGGCACCGAGTGCAATACATATCATCGAAAAATACATAAGAAATGAGGCTCCAAATGGCCCATAAAGTCCAAAAACAATTCTACAAGCTATGAGGCCATTGGCCTAATACAAGACTACATAATAGTGATCAACAACATAATCACTCCTCATCATGATCAAAATTATCACCACTACTAGACAAGGGATCATCAACATGAGCTACATAAATAATATGGCTCAAAGTTTGAGGACTCCTAAAACTCCTCTACAACTTTAGTAGTAGTAGTAGTAGCAAAAATAGACATCAAAACTACAAATCACCGAGCAACATGGTCTCTCATGAAACTCATCATTGATTCATCGCTACTAGAAATGGGATCATCAACAAGAGATACATAAACATCATCTAGCTCAAAGTCTTCAGACTTGGATTGCTCAACCTTATAACATGATAGAAATTGAAAAAGTTTAACATGCCTAACCAATGATTTTGGTTTGAGTGAAGAGTTCATCTCCTCAATCTTAAAATGCGGTAGAAAAAGATTAGCATGCCTAACCAGTTGTTTTCCTTTGATTGAAGGGTACATCAAGGTTCTTAAAGGACTTCATGCTCTTGATCAAATGCCAATATCATTCCCTTACACATGATAGAATCAAATGGAAACATTGCAAATTCCCAAACCATGAAACTCTGAAAACCATTAAGTCTGCTGAATTTTGAGTGAAACCTAAAATTCTAGTTTCTCCATATGAAATCTAATGAGGTCGAAACCACTCTTAAACATCCCGAGTCATTTCATGGTAATGTTTAAAATTTAAGTAGAAGGATGAAAATGAAAAATAAAGGAAATGTCACTTTTACTTAAATTCTAAACATTACCATGAAATGTCAATGCTTCCCTTACCTCCACATTAGCCCTAAAACCTATTTCTGGTCGTGCGTGGGTCCGCATAGGGAAAGAGTAACTAAATGAACCCCCCCTTATAAAAAAATCAGCCCTAAACCTTGACTGCGGCCGTGTGTGGGTCCGCGTAGGAGGTTAGCACCTAACTGGCCAGTTAGGAACGGAATTGACCGATTTATGCATAAATCGGCCGGTTTCGTTCCTAACCGGCCGGTTAAGTCCGGTTTTTTGCAAAAACTGGCGAAAGGGCCTCTTCAACTGGGTTGCTTGGCCGGTTTCGACCGCTGGGCCATCTGATCGGCCGGTTTGGCCGGTTACCGGTTCAAACCGGCCGGTTTTTAAAACTATGGCTGGGGCATCAGCAGGAGAAGGTGAACTCCTCATCCTGCTCATATGCCATAGGAGAAGGTGAACCACTCATCCTATGCATATGCCAACCATAATGGGGTATCACAGGGGAAAGTGAACTACTCACCCTGTACACAACACACCACTAGGGGAAGGTGAACCACTCAACCTATGGTCGCTCATAGCTCCAAGAAGTACCCCCAAGCCACCTCGGAGCTCCCAGATCTCAATGTCCAACTCATGCAAGACTCTCATAGGAGGGTCTTTCCATGACAACAAGTCTCAAGGAAGGTTAAGAATTTGACCTTCCCCAGGGGCTTCGTGAGAATATCTGCAACTTGCTCATTAGTCCAAATGTGATGGAGACTTATTGCTCCGCGTTGTACCATATCTCGGATAAAGTGGTACTTGATATCAATATGCTTGGAGTGGTCGTGGAACACAGGATTCTTTGAAAGACGAATCCCACTTTGGTTGTCGTAGTAGATCACGGTGGTATACAACACATGTTAAAATAGCTCACTAAAGAGCTTCCTCAACCAAACAGTTTCACAACATGCCATACTAGCAATAATGTATTTGGCCTCGACGGTGCTTAAAGCAACCAATTTCTGCTTCTTACTCATCCAGGATATCGAAGCAGAACCTAGTGAGAAGCAACAACCAGATGTGCTCTTACGATCCACCGCATTGCCAGCCTAGTCAACATCAGTATATCCATGGAGCCTCAGATTCCCGACAGTGTATCTCAGTCCATAGTTGATTGTGCCCCAGAGTTATGTCAAGAGATTCTTGGTAGCAATCCAATGTATGTGATGAGGCTCCACCATAAATTGACTCAACATATTCACTGCGTAGCATATGTGCAGACGAGAATACACCAAGAACATTAGGGCCCCCACGAGTTGACGATACTCGGAAGGATTTCCCAAATCGGGCCCAACAACACTTCCACATAGCTTCTTGAAGGTGATGTTGGAATCACAATTGTCGTTAGACCAAAACTTGCAGGCGTTAGTCTTAACTACAATCGCCAGAGTTAGGATCCACGAGAGGCGGTTAGTCCATGTCGCGATACACACGGGGAGCGTTGAACCTAATGTCCAACAATCTCACCCCCAACGCAAGCCGAGCGAGTTTCGAACTCAAGACCTGTCGCTCTGATACCAATTGTTGGAATCACAATTGCTGTTAGACCAAAACCTGCAGGCGTTAGTCTCCGCTACAATCGCCAGAGTTAGGATCCACGAGAGGCAGTTAGTCCATGTCGCGAAACACACGGGGAGCGTTGAACCCAATGTCCAACAGGTGAGTTCCATCGCAGTAGTCACAGACTTGCAGTCCACCATCCCAAATCTTTCGAGTAGCTTCACAATGTATTTTCCTTGAGAAAGGAAAATCTCTCTTGGATTTTGCCAGACCTCCAAGCCTAGGAAGTAGTGCATCAGTCCCAGGTCCTTCATTTCGAATTCTGAAGCCAACTTCCTCTTGCATTGATGAATGAGAGGGCCTGCACCTGTTAGAAAAATATCATCCACATAAAGTACCAAAATGAGAGGCCTGTCATTTTCAACCTTGAAGTAAATGTTGAGGTCAGCTTCACTTCTTGTAAAACCCAACTTCATAAGATAGTTGTCGATCCTCTCATACCAAGCCTCGGGGGCTTGCTTCAACCCATAAAGGGATTTCTTCAACTTGCATACATGTGACTCTCAATCCAGAACTTCAAACCCCACAGGTTGCTCTACATAGACTTCCTCCTTAAGCGAGCCATGCAAGAAAGCAGTTTTGTCATCCATTTGATGTAGATTCCATCCCTGAGAGGCAACAAGGGAAATAATCGAACGAATGGTGGTATATCGGGCAAGTGGTGCAAATATCTCGTCATAGTCCACACCTTCCTTTTAAGAGAAGTCTTGAGCAACGAACCTGGCCTTGAACTTTTCATCCCTCCCATCATCTCCATATTTGATTTTGTAAAGCCACTTGAAAGTGACCACAAACTTGCCCTTGGATCTAGGAACCACATCCCAAACATCATTCTTCATGATCAACTCATGCTCTTTGTTCATTACATCCTTCCAAACTTGGTGCTTCACAGGCTACAACTTCTTTAAATGTGCAGGGCTCATATTGAACAATGGTGTTCATGGCAGCTAAGTACCCTTGGTACCTGTTCAACTTCTTACTTTCACGAAATGTCCCCCTCTGTGCATTGTGTCTCTCGGCATCTTCGAGAGTGTCTTTGAGCCATGAGGGTCTCCTTTTTGAGGAAGAGGGCTCACCAAGAGGTGGATCAATGGGATCCATCGAGCCTTCAACATCGGACATCGATTCATCCATTGGTTCTTCATGCTTTCTTGCATCTTCATCTTTGCCCTTCCTTGGAATAGGAAGATCTCTAACCTTTCCAAGGGTAGTATCTTCATCGAAGGTGACATCATGGCTTATTTCCACTTCCCTTTGACCGGGCACATAGATTCTATATGCCTTTGAAGTTTCACTGTAGCCCACAAATGTTCCTTTCTTTTGAGATGCATCCAACTTGCTTCTCTTTTCTTTTGGCACATGGAATTACACGAGACTACCAAAAATTCTAAAGTGAGAAAAATCAGGTTTCTTACCGATGAAAACTTCTTTGGGAGTCTTAGAGTCCAATGCTTGATGTGGGCATCTATTTTGAACGTACACGACAATGTTGGAAGCGTCTCCCCATAAAAACTTCGGTAGGCCTTGGTCATGAAGCATGGCACGAGTAGCTTCAATGATGGTTCGATTCTTCCTTTTGACAACTCCATTTTTCTCAGGAGTATAGCAGTGGTCTCCCTCCTGATGCCATCTTCTCTACAATAGTCATTGAACTCATTTGACTCATATTCAGTTCCATTATCGGTTCTCAATATTTTGATCTTCTTCCCTGTTTGATTTTCAACCAAGGCTTTGAAAGAGCGAAACCACTTGAAGACTTTGTCCTTCTTCTTCAAGAAATAGATCCAAGTTTTGCGAGAGCAATCATCCACAAAAATAGCATAGTACAAATATCCTCCCAAATATGTTACGGGCAACATACCAGATAAATCAGAATAGATTAATTGAAGAATGTTAGTAGTCTTACTTTCACTGGAGGGGAATGGTCCCCTTCTATGTTTTCCTTCGGCACAACCTTGACAAACACCTTCATGTTCTCCTTTGAATTCATGCATACCTGTGACCATCTTCGTAGCATCGTGTAGAGATTTATAATGAAGGTGAGCAAACCTCTGGTGCCATAATTTAGACTGAAGAGAAGTGTTGCATGTTATGGCTCCCAAAGGACTTCCTCCAACCTAGTAAAGACCTTCAACCCTAAACCCAAGTGTAAAAGCATCTTTGAATTTTCTTTGCCAAATACGTACCTTCCCATCAATAAATGCTTCCTTGAAGCCTTTGCCTTCCATCGCCGAAATAGATACCAGGTTCTCCTTTTTAGCATGAGTGGAGAACGCAATGGGATCATTCCTATTTGAAGGCATGTCTCTCTCTATCATCCTCGTCTTTTCTTGAGTGCATCTAGTCAACAATTCACCAAAACCTGGAATCCTATCATTGTTGAGGATAGTGGTATCAAACACATCCCATGCTCAGGGAAGACCTCCAACAGCAATGAGAGTGAGCTCTCGGTCAATAATAACTTCTACAATAGCTAGAAGATCATTTTTGATTTCGGTAATCCTCATGAAGTAGGATTGGATGGATTCCCCTCTATCCATCTTTATATCCCGTAGCTTGTTCTTGAGAAAGAGGATTTGATTTGCATTGCTAGCTTTAAACATACTCACCAACTTGTCATACATTTTCTTAGATGTGCCTAGCTCAGAAATGTAAGCAACCAAATGTTTTTGAATGGAATCCCTGATGATCTTCTTAGCTTTGACACCACCTTTCTTGTACTTCGTTTTAGTGGCAATCGATGCATTTGAAGGAGGTTCAACAATCTTTCCCTGCACCATGACATCATTTTCTTCCAAAGTCAAGTCTAGAGACATCTTCCATGCATGATAATTATATTTATAATTGAGCTTGTCCTAAGATTTGAAGTAGGATGAGGAAGCCATTGAATCTTGTCCTTGTCCAACAGATCTTAGTGATTGCTTTTCTCACCCTTGCTTGGGCTTTGGCTTCACCCGAGCTCTGATACCATGTTAATTTTAGATAACAATGGTATGTTTAATGCTTAAGTGCAATTTACTTCAATTGTCCTTATTAGCCCAATATCAAATTCCAGTTTAGCAATCACATTAGCTTAATCACAATGATAGTAAATGCTGATAGAACATAAACAAAATGTAGAAGACAAGCCAAGACAAGAGGACACAATATTTGGTGGATGCCAAGGAAAAACCCCAATGTGGGGAAAACACTTTGATCAAATTCTTCTTATTATTCTTCAATAGTTCAGCAGAGAGAGAGAGAGTACAAATATCAAAATAACTTGCTCAAAACAATCCTGACAAAATCAACAGTGAACTGTAGCCTTGACCAAAAAGTCAATGTTGGTCAAAGTGACTTCAAAATGTCCTCCAAGTAGCTTAGTCAACAACAGTCCAATTCGGCCTTCCAAGAAGGTCAAATTCAACCCAAAACAGTCAAGTCAAACCCAGTCAATACTACTATAAAATATTCGGTCAAACATGAAGTCAACGTTGAAGCCAACCTTGGTCAAATTGCTCCAAATGCCTCAAAACTTGTGCCAATAAATGTGGCCTTCAAAAATCGATTTTTCTGCCTTGAAAATGCAGTCAAAGGAGGAGAGTTGACCCTCGGTCAACATTGGTCAACGCTGGCATGTTTTCCTAAAATTTTTCCTGCAATCTGCCTTGAAATTTTCGGCCTCCTGTTTTCACATGTGTGAGATAGAGAGTTGCTCCAAGTTGTACGAACCAATAAGGAGAGGAGAGAGAGATGTGTGATGAGTGAGTGATGTCCAAATGAGGTGATGGTCACTCTTATTTATACAATTCGTTGAGGGTGTGGAGACACAACTGTTGGGCTTCATGAGCCTACATTTGACTCTGGCCGACCTTGGCAATTTGCACATGTGTGAATAATAAATTCAAAATCACACTTCTGCTCGTCCAAACAAGATGATCTTTAGATCAATCTTACACCTCTCGAAAAGAGGAATCCAATAAAAATATCATCTCCATCATACGAGCTGTCCAAGGTGGAGTTTGGCCCTAGTTGCCAATTTTAACAATAGGCTAATAAGTCCCTTACGCAATTAATTTCCTGGTAACATTACAATCACATTGTGTTAAATTTACAATAATAATACACACCCTCACCCACACCAATACAACATGAGGTCTCGTAATATTTCTAATATTGCTAATTTGTTCACAATTGTTGGGCTTCACGAGCCTACATTTGACTCTGGCCGACCTTGACAATTTGCACATGTGTGAATAATAAATTCAAAATCACACTTGTGCTCGTCCAAACAAGATGATCTTTAGATCAATCTTGCACCTCTCGAAAAGAGGAATCCAATAAAGATATCATCTCCATCATACGAGTCATCCAAGGTGGAGTTTGGCCCTAGTTGCCAATTTTAACAATAGGCTAATAAGTCCTTAGGCAATTAATTTCCTGGGAACATTACAATCACATTGTGTTAAATTTACAATAATAATACACACCCTCACCCATACCAATACAACATGACCATGAGGTCTCGTAATATTTCCAATATTGCTAATTTGTTCAACCACCTCGATAACAATCTCCACAATATCTCCACAATTATCTAAGTTGATTTTTTGAGTTCTCCATCCTTAACTTCATTCTCCTCATCTTTGATCATACATAGACATCTAGAATAAGTCTACTTTCATTATTAATGATTTCACCATACCATAAGTATGAATTATTTCTTCTTACTCCCTAATGAATACTTGTGATTCAATCTGGATGTCTTCAGTTGTCTTCATCTTTAGGTTTCTGCACTTGCATCATCGTCAGTCTTCTTTATCTTTAGTTGTCTTCTTGTGTTGCAACATTCTGAATCTTGAGTCAATCATATGAATTGCATCATTTTCAATTCAATAATTCCTTTAGCTTACATAGACCTTCCCATGGGTTTTCTATGGATACCCTTCAACCATTACATCATACCCAATGTTTTCTTAAATTAACCTCAAAGTTGTTTGACATACGGTGAACCATTCATTATATCAAGTGGTTTTGGCTGACCACAAACCTCCATCTCTCATTACAAAGTGGTTTTCAGTTTACAACAAACTAATACAAAAAATACAAATGCTACATTTGACTCAAAAAATGACTTGACAACTCTCACCTTAATGACAACAAACCTTTGGCGGAGCAATTGATTGATGAACTTTGTATGGGAGATACTGTTGTACATTTGAAGACTTGACCTTGTAAAATATTTTCAACATAAATTGATTTTTTGCCATCCATTTACTCAAGAAATGACTTGACGACTCTTTTCTTAATGACAACTAACCTTTGGGGACCAATTGACTCATGAACTTTGTATGGGGAATATTGTTGTACATTTGAAGACTTGACCCTGTAAAATCTTTTCAACATAAAACTGACTTTCTATCATCCACTCACATTTGTCCAACTCCATTGTACTTGTATATGAGGATTTGATATCTATTTATTCTAGCACTTATGATGATCATGATTTGTAAGGTCGCAAACATTGTGGGGATTTAGGTTCTGACATTTATGTCATACATGTCCTTTTCTTTCACAATTACTGTGAAGTTGTTCATGCATTTGATTTGTTATATTGCTACTTGTATAGGGCTCACCTATTATCAATGTTTCTCCTTTTACAAATTTGTTAGCAACATTGCTTGTTTGACCTTCATAACCTAGGCCTTCATTCTTTGGTCTTACACAAATTTGTATAGGTTTTTGAATACTTTGAAGTTTGACCTCTTTTATTGCGCTGAGAGGTGCTCTCCAACCCAATATGGAAGAGATGTTGTCTTGTCTCGTTATGTAAGCATTTTTTCTTAGTCAAATTACATAAGAAAAAAAGAAAAAAGAAAAAAGAGGTGCAAATATTTGCATAATTAAATTTTTTTAAAATAACAAAAATTAAAATTAATAATTATAATTTTAACTATATAATTATAAAGTTAAATAAATTAAATTATAGTCTTGTTTTTTCCGATGATATTCTTCTTTATTCTAGCCTGTTTAATAATTATAATTTGAACTATATAATCATAAAGTTAAATAAATTAAACTATAGAAATCCAACATTTCACAACCCATGGTTTTCCCCATCGTTTTGACAACTCATGGTTTCTCCCACGATATTCTTCTTTAACCAACAAATTCCAAGTTAACTAAGGGATTCCAAGTTTTGACAACACCACATATGGTTTTGATAACCCTTAGTTTAAATAAGAGGTGTAAATCGTTTTTGCTTAATTAAAATTATAAAACTAAAATTAATAATTATAATTGTAACTATATGATTATAAAGTTAAATATATTAAATTACAGGACTATGGGTTTTTCCCATGGTATTCTTCTTTAATTTAGCCTATATAATAATTATAATTTTAACTGTATAATCATAAAGTTAAATATGTTAAATTATAGAAATCCAACTTTTCACAACCATGGCTTTCCCATGGTTTTGACAACCCACAATTTCTCCCATGGTATTCTTCTTTAACTCTCTGCCTCCAAGTTTTGACAACCCACAATTTCACCCATGGTATTCTTCTTTAACTATTGCCTCCAAGTTTTGACAACCGACAAATGGCTTTGATAACTTATAGTTTAAATAAGAGGCA
Source organism: Pinus albicaulis (assembly GCA_034641835.2). Taxonomy (NCBI): domain Eukaryota; kingdom Viridiplantae; phylum Streptophyta; class Pinopsida; order Pinales; family Pinaceae; genus Pinus; species Pinus albicaulis. The sequence goes on along the minus strand of CM076578.1, from coordinate 1,729,994,886 downwards.
CAAATATTTGCATAATTAAAATTATAAAAATGAAAAAAGAAATAAATTTATAATTTTAACTATATAGTTATCAATTTAAATAAATTAATTATGGAACTCCAAGGTACATTAGCCGCATGTTTCAAAACTTGTACTTCAGCCGCATATTTAAGGTAGAAAACACTATAAGATATATGTGTATTGAGTTTTTAAAACCTTTATATTAACTTACATTTTTAGAGTCAAGGTTGTGATTCCATGTTTAGGTAAAAAGCACTATAACCTATATGTGTATTGAGTTTTTAAAACCATATATTAAATTATAATTTATAGTTGTTTTTTTATGCATTTTATAGTGGAGTTTTTAAATTTAAATAATTAGGTATATTATAAACATAGACTTCATTTTATATAATTAAGATTTAACTAGCATAGATCCATCTTAACTCTGGATCTATCAAGCACTGAGAGGGATCAAATCTCTCGAGCTTGGCGCTTGATAGATTCAGAGTTAAGAATGATCTACATTGATCTAAATCATTTCCATCATAATCCATTTTATTAAAAGTTTGGCACCAATACCTTTTATGTGCTTCTCAAAGTAGCCAAGTTCATCATCTTCAACTTTATTAGGATCATTATTTGGAGCCTCAGAACAAGAGAGAGCCATATGTACATCAACATTGTTATCATCAATCAAATGACAGGTATCAGTAGAATTATCAGTCTTTTGAATGAGGTCACTAGTATCACAATTGCATCATACTCTGCTCTCTCTTGATTTAACTGTTTCACTTCATTTTCAAGTGGTAACATCACATTCTCTTTTGCTAATAACTCTTATTATTATACTTCTACTTTTCATGGATTATATGAAAAGGCTTTAAAAAAGAATATCAAGTTATGATACCAATTATTGGTATTATAAGGAACAAAAATGAACATTTACACACATGAAAACAATAATAATCAAAAAATATCACATTGTATTAAATTTACAATAATAATACATGCACCCACCCTCACTTAACACCAATACAACATTGAGGCCTTGTAATAAATCATTGAGGTGCCTATAAGAAATCAAGATGCTTATAGATTAGGGTAGATTTCTCTTAATTGATAATTACTTGTGAATGTTTGTTGGCTTCTTATTAAATTTATATTTTCTTCATCAAGGCAAAACCCCACAATGTGCAAAATGTGAAGATCACAAGGCAAAACCCCACAAGGGGGAAAACTAAAGAAAAGCCTCTTCTTATAGAATCAAATCAAAGTGAGATATCCAAGACCCAAGACCCAAGACCAAAGCTGCGACAAAGACCCTAAGTTAGCCCTCCTCCAAGTCTCCTCAACAAGTCAAAGTCAACAAAAGTCAACGCTAGTCAAACCTTTGAAATTTGGTCTAATTCTTGAAATTTAGACCATGTAATTTCAACCCCTGAAATTTTGGGCTTGTAATACCTGAGAAAAATTCACATGTGAGTAGAACTAGGGTAGAAAATTCTTCTTCTCTCCCTCCTTTGGCTTTAACTATCTTCTTCTTCTTGTTTGGCACAGAAATCAATGTGATGATGTGTGAATGGATGATCTTCAAATGAGTCGAACTACCTCTTATATATAACTATCCAGGAGGCTCGAATTGGTGGTTCTTGGGGGAGCAAGTCGATTTGTTCCCAAGGAGGGTTGACTTGGTCTTGTGGATGACATTTTACTCTTAGATTCAAATAAAATCATTTTTATTTTTCTTACAAGTCCAAATGGGACTTCGACTCAATTACATTTCTTTGACTCATAATAAATTTTCTTTCGACTTAATAAACCCTATAAGCATGAAGAACATGCTTTGAGTAGAAATAAAATAATAATGATGAATATAATAATTTCATCAGTGATACTTTTGTATTACATTATGAAGACATCCACTAGTTACATTTTCAACATAACAATATTTCCAATATGGCTAATTTGTTCAACCATCTCCATAACAATCTCCACAACATCTCCATAAATATCTCCACAAATCTTTGAATTGATTTTATGCGATCTCCATTCCTAACTTCATTTTACTCATCTTTGATCATATGTAGACTTCTATAATAAGTCTACTTTTGTTATTAATAATTTGATCATATCATAAATATGATTTATTCTTTCGCATTAATTCAATATTTTAATCTATGTTTTCATGTTCTTTGTAGCTAATTCGACATTTTGCATGTGTTTTTCTAATATACATGCATTAGAAAATATTCAAATATGCATTATATAAAAAACACTCTTGGAACACTTAACTCTCGGAAGCTTTTGAAGATTGTGCTCCTTGCTCTTGCTCTGGAACACTTAACTCTCAGAAGCTTTTTGAAGATTGTGCTCCTTGCTCCTGCGCTTACTCCCTACTCCATTGCTTGCTCCCAACAACCTTGGGCACATGCATGCACCCCACTCACCCACTTGACTATTGACCATTCATTAGACTCTCTCTAGTGTGCTTCCCTCTTCAATTGCAAAAGCTCTAGACAAGGATTGAGGTTGGAATGTTAACCCGTTGTTGAAGGAGAATACCTTGAAGCAACCCAGTAAAAACATAAAGTTGACCTTCTATAATATATTGTATAATCTCATCATTTGTGAAGGTGTTATAATTAGAACACTATAATTTTTGATTTAGACTATAGATTCAAATACATATTTTTGAATAACAAATAAAAATGCAAAAAAATTGCTAGATGAAGAGAGTGAATCTAAGTGATTGGTGGAGTAGGATTAATTTTGCTCTAAGAAGGAATATCAGACAAATTTTTTTAACATATTATGAAATAGATGGTTAAAAGAAATAAAAGTTGACAAATTTTTTGGAAAAGAAGAGAACAAAGGAAAAAGAGTTAGGGAAATGATTTCCTGCCATACAAAATATGAGGAAATAGTTAAACAAATCAAAGTCGATCTAAAAGAAGATGAATGGTAGAAAAAACTTGTAAGAAAATATATTATTAGATCTAAGCTGAAGACCTTGATCAAATCATATTTAAATAAGTGAAGAGCTTAGGAGAAGAAAGTAAAGGGTATCATCATGGAATGATTAAAGATTATCAACAAGAACAATGGGGATAAGTTGAGAAGTGATTTGTAAGAAATTTGAGGAAGCTCTAGATTCATAAAATTGTAGGGGGATAAGTATGAAATACTAAAAAAGATTGAAGGGGATAAAAATAAAATATTGGAAAATGTTGCACTTCAAAGTTGAAAATATTATATTTGAAATAAAAGACCACAAAAGATCTTGGAAGGGATTCTTGCGAAATTTGGAAACAAGGTAACATTTAAAGAAACAAAATAATTGATAAGCCATTTAAAGGAAAGATCAAAGGTAAGTTGGAAGATAAGTGTGAAGATGGAAGAGAAGAGATAAAGTTGATAAAGTTTCATTGATATTTACATTTGCATATTAGCATGAGTCTTCACTCGAGACAATAGAATAAATATTGACTAACAGATTTTTAAAAAGGCAAGTGATCAAATCACAAATAAACATTGAATCAAAAGGATAGTTATGAGTGGGGACACCACTAGAAGTGCAACATCAAAACAAAATGAAATAGTTAGAACATATAGAGGAAAAACAGCTACAATAATTATGCAATAATAGACTATCAAAGATTGACACCAATATTGATTAGATATAGATGGATGGATCACAAGCATGGTAATAATTGGGCACAAATCTAAAGAAAACACTATTCTTGGAACTTCTCTAATGCTTGAAGATTGAAACTCCTAAGGAAAGACTTTAAGTTATGCTTCTAATAGAACATAGAGCACGTGTAAGATGAAAAAATACTACTTCATTAGGATCTATAGGTCCTTAGGGGTTAGTTTAGCCATATAAGTGAAAATCAGCAATGCTTCTCCAGAGAGTGCTTTGTAGGGCCGGGAGCATGCTCCCCATGTTCCTAGGACACAAGAGCACCTATGGGAACTGTCAAATTTATAGATAGAGGATCTTAGACAATAAATACACTTACAAGTAAGAGAGAGAATAATAGCTCGATTACTCTAGTGGGGCAATATCTTAATTCATAGTAAGGGAAGCAGTATGCTATGTAACTCATGAATACATTACTAGCTAATAACTGAAGTTATGATTACATCTTTTTGCTAAAAGGATTGTATTTTTCTCAATGATTATGACTTTAATACATGAAAAAAGTGTGCCTAAGTCCTAATTATAATTTATGACCTTTGTATCTAGTATCCTCCCATCTTGGTCACAATGCATAGATTTGCTTGTTAAAAAAAAAAGAACATAATCTCTGGAATATGCAAGATGTTTGTAGTGCACTTTAGAGTGAAGTCTTTAATCAACAATTATAAGTGAATTCTATCCAACAAGGTTGATGAAGAACAAGCAAGTGATCAAACCATGAATATACATTGAGTCAAAAGGATAGTTATGAGTGGGTACACCACCAAAAGTCCAACATCAAAACACAATGAAATAGCTAGAAAATATAGAGGAAAAGTAATTAAAATAATTATGCCGCAATAGACTATTAAGGATTAACACCAATATTTATTAGATATGGATGGATGGATCACCAAGCATGGTAATACTTGAGCACGAATCCAAAGAGAATGATATTTTTGGAACTTATTTAATGCTTGAAGATTGAAACTCCTAAGGAGGGTAAGTTGTGCTTCTATTAGAACACAAAACGTGCATAACATGAAAAAATACTACTTCAATAGGATCTATAGGTCCTTATGGGTTAGTTTAGCCATATAGGCTGAAATTAGCAATGTTCCTCGAGAGAATGGCCCCTAGGATAGGGGGCACACTCCCAATGTTCCTAGGACACAAGAGCGCCTATGGGAATTGTCAAGTTTACATAGCAGATCTTAGACAAGAAATATACTTATAAGTAAGAGAGAATAATAACGGGATTACTTCAATGGGAAATTTCTTAATACATAGTAAGGGAAGGAGTATGCTATGTAACTCATGAATACATCATGAATACATCGCTAGCTAATAACTAAAGTTGTGATTAAATCACTTTATTAAAGGATTCTACTTTTATCATTGATTATGACTTTAATACATGACAACAATATGTGTAAGTCCTAATTATGCCTTTATATCTAGTATCCTCTCATATTGGTCATATTGCATAGATTTGCTTGTTCCAAAACAAAAACAAAATCTTTGGAATATGCAAGATGTTTATAGTACACTTTAGAGTGAAGTCTTCAATTGGCAATTGGAAGTGAATTCTAGCCAACAAGTTTGATGAAGAACTAGTCATGTCACCAACATTTTGTTTGATCATTGAATTGGGTGCCAATGTTGGTTGAATAGTCAAGCTTTCCACCATTGACATGGAGCTTGGCTTGTGCATTGAACTCACCTACTCCACATCTTGATGGCTCAACATATCAAAGTTTTCTATTTGCTTCTTTAAGGAAGCATCATACCATCTCACTGCTTCGACTATGCCTTGTTGAATTTCCACGATCTTGGGTCTAGGATAGAATCTTAAAATCTCTAAGGCTACCAAAACAAGAATCTCAACAAAACTACTTTGCACAACGGAATATAAACAACAGTAAATCACACGCACAAAATATAAAAATCTTTTTACATTTTTTAACCCAACTTCGTTATATTAAACAACATATAATACAATAGTCTAGGGCTTACGTACCAAGGATAATGGCCCTCAATCATCCACTAGTACAAGATACAAACCGAGGCTTGGTGTCAGTACATCGACGACCAATCTTCCCTCGACAAGATACTCTGGCGCATGCTCTCTCAACTCCTCTCGGTTTTACCCTGTAACTGCTCGGTGCTTCGACTCTCGATCTGCAGCTCCTGCCTCTATCAATGCTCCAAGTCCATCTTGCCACTGAACCTCAGCTGTTAATCTGCTCTCTAGTTGTGCCTTAGTCCATCAAGTGCATAACACATCGAGACTCCTGTCGAGTTGTTCACAACTCCACTTGTGAACAACTTTCAATCTGCCCACTGCTGCTCCTCAGCCACCCAGGGACTTCAACCAACTATGTTCTTCTTGCGCTGCTCCAATGAAGGCCAACATAGGGCTCAGAGAGCTGCCACCTATCACTGCAAGATGTCCATCTCCCACAATGAACACGAGCTAGGAGGACTGCCCATCATCTGTTGTAGAATTCCTTCTCCACACACAAGTTTCGGGTTCCACAAACTGCTCCTTTGGTTCATCAACCCTTGAGCTCAACAACTTCCACTCTAGCAACCATCTAAGTCCATAAAGATAGTGCACACTGGGCTCCAACCTTGGGCACTATCACACTGTCCTCCAACAGACCATAAAGCCCATTCACCTGCACACTTGGTCCACTCTCATGTTGCCCTCCAACAGGCCACTAGTGACCAAGTCTGTTGTAGCATCTGCTCCTAGTTAGGGCATCCTCAAACCTAGGAAACCCTCCTCTTGGTTGCGCAACGGACTTCTCAACATATCCTCACCTAAGACACTTATCCATTGCGAGATTTGCTCCTTGTTGGGGTTTCTTAACACTCAAGAGTCAAGACAACCCCAACAAATGGCTCCCATGGGCTACTTGTCAAATTGATCCCTTACTATAAAATCTGTCACCTAGTTAAGGCATCTAACCATTAAGTCTACCCCTCCTCTTTGACTTCCATATGCTACCCAAACTGTCCACACTTGGACAACATCCAATCAACAACAATTCAACATAGAAAAAACACCAACTTACCTGTACATGTGGGATGGTGTAGCTGCTGTAGGGTAGCGTTATGGGTAGGGATTCATAGCAGACCCTAACAACCCTCACATAACCCTGAAACAATCCTTTTATTCACTGCGGTTTCCCCTCCTCCTTAAGCCCTCTGCCCATGCTACATGTTCCTCTGCTCCAGCACCATGGATTAGGCCTTACGACCCTCCTAACCTGCCCAGAACAGGCATGTGGTGCCTCGAATGTGACCACAAGGTTTGCGGCTCAACAAACAAGGATAAACCACCCTTAAATCAAAACCAGACTTGCTCGGATTCCTCTGCTGTTCCTCGACCTCTACAAAAGGTCTCAAATCCGCCCAATATGCTCGTCGGCCTCCTCTCCTTGAGCTGCAACTTCAATAGGTATTATTTTCACAATGAATGTTACACTTGGAAGTTGGTGTGTCTAAAATGATGTTAGATCACCTCATATTTATGCCATTCGACGAGGGCTCCAATAGATCCATGCCAACTGTCAACAAGTCCTCTTAAACCCAAGTCGACTTGCACAAATCATGACAATGACATTCAAAAATTAATATCTCAAGTTCTAGAGCTCCAATTTAAGTGATTTTCGAAGCATTGGATTCTCCACGCCGTCCTCTATCACCTCAAGTTTTCTCATGCTCAAATTCATCATGGTTTTGGCCCAAAACCCGATGGGTGCAAAACCCCATGCTTGGGTTCCAACCCCAGAAGTGACTCTTGTGGAGCTTTGCCCTCCAAACTCTGAACCCTAGGGCTTGGAGTACCTCCCTAGCTACACAAAAATCAACACTCCCTCTTAGCGAGGGAGGTACTTCCAAGACTAGGAAGTAACCATCATCATCCGACGATACTAGCCCATCTGTCGTCCATCACTGCAACATACCCTGTAGAATGAACCCGTCAATCTCAGTCTCTGCCTCATCACATCTGAACTTGAAGATCTCGAATCTCCATAGGGTTGCTCCCTCTTAGGGTAGACTCCCTATGAGCTTACACAATCTCCACTGGCTCATTCCTGGAAGCACTCATCCTCCTGGATCAAATACCACTTGTGCAAATCCCTCCAATCTCGGATTTGCAACATCACGATCCGATGAAGACTCTAGCCTGCCAATCTAAAGTCTATCACAAGAAGCAATCTCGATCAACCTGATCTCTTCCAAGCCAAAGAAACCCTTGAGCTGTCCCAACTGCCCATGACAAAACAACGAAATTCCATGATCATCAATCTGCCCTACAACAAACTGTTGTGCACCAGGCTCACCACCAATCCACCAGAACTCCCAACCAATCTCACTGCCAAGCCAGTCAAGACCACATCTCCATGTCTTCAGCTGAACCCTCTACTCCATGATCTAGACACCTACAACTCCCTCTGAGTTGCTTCGCTGTGCACACTCCGATTCACTGTCCCTCAAAGTAGCTCAGATATGCTCCGATACCATGTTGAATTTTCATGATCTTGGGTCTAAGATAGAATCTTAAAATCTATGATGCTACCAAACCAAGAATCTCAACAGAACTACTTTGCACAACGGAATATAAACAATAGTAAATCACACTTGCACCCCTAATATAGACAACTTTTTACATTTTTCAACCCAACTTTGTTATATTAAACAGCATATAATACAATAGTTTAGGGCTCCCATACTAGAAACGATGGCCCTCAATCATCCACTAGTACAAGATACAAACTGGGGCTTGGTGTCAGTACATCGACGACCAATCTGCCCTCAACAAGATACTCTGACCATCTGGCTGTCACATGCTCCCTCAACTCCTCTCGGTCGTACCCTGTACCTGCTTGGTCCTTCGGCTCTCGATTTGTAGCTCTGCCTCTACTATCAATGCTCCAAGTTCATTTGGCCACTGATCCTCGGTTATCAATCTGCTCTCTAGTTGTGTCTTAGTCCATCAAGGGCATAACACATTGGACTCCTGTCGAGTTGTTCATAACTCCACCTGTGAACAACTCTCAATCTGCCCACTGCTGCTTCTAAGCTACTCAGGGACTTCAGCCCACTATGGTCTTCCTGCGTTGCTCCAATGAAGACCAACATAGGGCTCGGAGGATGTTCATCTCCCACAATGAACACGGGCTAGGAGGATTGTCCGTCATCTGCTGTAGAAGTCCTTCTCCACACACAAGTCTTGGGCTCCATAAACTGCTCCTCTGGTTCGTCAACCCTTGAGCTCAACAACTGCCACTCTAGCAACCATCTAAGTCCAAAAAGATAGTGCAAACCGGGCTCCAACCTTGGGCACTATCACGCTGTCCTCCAGCAGACCATAAATGCCCAATCACCTCCACACTTGGTCCACTCTCATGCTACCCTCCAACAGGCCACGAGTGGCCAAGTTTGCTGTAGCATCTGCTCCTAGTTAGGGCATCCTCACACCTATGAACCCTCCTCTTGGCTGCCAACATACTTCTCAACATATCCTCACCTAGGAGTCAGGACACTTATCCACTGCGAGATCTGCTCCTAGTTGGGGTTTCTTAGCACTCAAGAGTCAAGACAACCCCAACAAATGGCTCCCATGGGCTACTTGACAAACTGATCCAAACTGATCCCTCACTGTAGAATCTGTCACCTGGTTAGGGCATCTAACCATCAAGTCTACCCCTCCTTGTTGACTTCCACAGGCTACCCAAACTGTCCACACTTGGATACCACCCAATCAACAAAAATTCAACATAGAAAACACACCAAGTTACCTGTACATGTGGGATGGTGTAACTGCTGTAGGGTAACGTTCTGATTAGGGCATCATAGCAGACCCCAACAACCCTCACAAAAATCCCTGCAACAATCCCCTTATTCACTGCGGTTTCCCCTCCTCCTTAAAACCTCTGCCCATGCTGCCTCTTCCTCTGCTACAACACCATGGAATAGGCCTTACGGCCCTCCTAACCTGCCCAGAACAGGCCTGCGGTGCCTCCAATGTGACCACAGGGCCTGCAACTCAAAAAACAGGGATAAACCACCCTTAAATCAACACCAAAACAACCCAGACTTGCTCGGATTCCTCTGCTGCTCCTCGACCTCCACAAAAGGTCTCAAATCTGCCCAATATGCTCCTTGGCCTCCTCTCCTTGAGCTGCGGCTCCCACAGGTACTATTTTCACAATGAATGTTGCACTTGGTGTGTCTAAAATGATGTCAGATCACCTCATATTTATACCATTCGATGAGGGCTCCAATAGATCCATGCCAACTGTCAACAAGTCCTCTTAAACCCAAGCTGACTTGCACAGATCATGACAGCGACATTCAAAAATTAATATCTCAAGTTTTAGAGCTCCAATTTGAGTGATTTTCGAAGCGTTGGATTCTCCACACCATCCTCTACCACCTCAAATTTTCTCATGCTAAAATTCATCATGGTTTTGGCTCAAATCCCGATGGGTGCAAAACCCCATGCTTGGGTTCCAAGCCCACAAGTGACTCTTGTGGCACTTTGCCCTCCAAACCCTGAACCCTAGGGCCTAGAGTACCTCCCAAGCTACACAAAAATAGACATGCCCTCTTGGAGAGTTTTCTTCTCTTCATCAACCAACATATAGGACATAAGGAATATGTTGCTTACCTTCTTGTCTTTCTAGGTTCTCTCCTCCAACCATCAATTTCTCTTCACCATCCACTAGTGAAAAAAACCCTATTCTTCTACACCCATAATAAAACAACTATTATCATTGAAGACAACATCTAAGTTTGGGCTGCTTCATAGTCCAACTAATAGAAACAAGATTTTTCTGCAAACCAAGGACTTAATAGACATCACTAAAAATATCTTACCTCACATTTGAACCTGCAAGCTTCCCTTGCTTTCAACTCTGTATTCATCATCAGCACACAAGACAACATAATCAAAGCTGGATTTTCCCTTTACTAAATTAATATTTTACCAATCTTTTTGTTTAGTAAAATGCTTTGGTGCACCTAAATCGATGATCTAGTCTATTTTTTGTTCCTGATGAATCCCTTATCACTAGCCATAAAAACTTAAAAATTCTTCTTCCTCTTTATGTTCACCTACATTGTTTTGTTCTTTCGAGGTTGTTATTTGGAAGTAGGGCGTTTGGTTGCGTTTTTTGTTTCATAACCATTTCCTGCAAATTGGATTACTTTATCTTTATTGAAAACAACAATTTTTTTAAGAAGATACATGTTTTTCAGACTCGTCACTCTCCCGAATCATTGAAGCATTATCACAATCGTGCAGCATCTCATTAATTACCAAGAACTTGATCAACATCACAACATCTTGATTTCTTGCATCATACTCAAGGTGACTGGCCTCAACTATTGCACTTTACACGTTCTTTCCCAGTACAATATTGCCCAAGTACCTGTATTAAAAATGCAAGCATAGTGTGTTCCATTTGTTAATTTTTTACCATTAAATCTTTGATTGCCTTCCAAGTTCCTACATGATATGGGATAGATTGACCTTTTTAGAATGTTAAACACACTAAGAAAGTCTGAATAGAGTTGACCTCACTCTCGTTGTTATAAAAAATAATAATAATAATAACAATAATCCAATTTTAAGGTCACGGCCAAGCCAAACACAAAATTGGTGTATGAGACCCCCCTTGTTTGTGAGACAAGGGACCCACCTCCGCTCATCGATTTGATTGCTAAGTCTACGAAGGCATACATACTCTACCCCCCATTGGTTTTGAACCTGTGACCTCTTAGTAGGAAACACACGCTCTTAACCATCAGGCCCACTCAAGCTGTATAGAACAACTTTTATCTCTGTCACATTTATAGATTAGTGTTTGACAACCCTAATGTTGTCTTGTCACACCTATGAAGCCACTGAAATCTTTATTGTTGTAATGGTTCCAACACACTTTACAGGCTAAAGTGTTTTGAAAATGTCTTCATTTAGAAAATTAAAATCCTCAACAATCACAAATCTGCTTTTATATTGAAATAACTTCGCCAATCTCACTAAATTTCATATTTTTTCCCTTCTCTGTTTTAAAAATCTTTTTATGCCCAAACAAATATATACAGGATAAAATATCCAATTAAATTTAAACCAATTTGGCTTGTTGGACATGTGTTGAGCATTTTTGTTGATGTAGCAAAACCAAATCAGGGAGTTCAAACACCTTACCTCACACACACACACAAGAGCTCTACACCATTAGGGTTTGAACATGGGCTGTTTTCATGGTGACACCTTGTTCCGACCACTAAGGCACAACCCAATGGACAACTCAAAGATGCACAACAAATTCTCTACAATTTTTTTACCAAATTATTAATTCGGAAATGAGAGTTGTGCTTCTTCTTACATGTTGGTTTGAGGTCAGCTCCTCTACAATTATGTTGGTCGACCCTTCTTCCTCTATGGCCTTTGTAGCTTGCATGAAAAGTCCTCTTCAATAATGTGCTAAGTTCTGTTCAAATTATGTTAGCCTTTATGTTAGTGTGCAAATCCTCTATATTGATTCTCAACATTTTTGTCGCACTCATTGTGCCTTGGTTTGTAACTTACATTTGCAAGTTTCTTTGTAATTCTTGGTCTGCTTGGTCTCTCTAAATCCTGGTTTGCCTTTAACTTTGTGATTCCATGTGCTTTTAACTTGGAACTTATGCATAGAGTGTCACACACTACACTGCAAGTCATGTACAAACTCTATCACACTGTTTTATGCCCTAGTATTTCATGAGTTTTAGATGCAGCATTGTGACAACTCGTAATGCACCATTGGCGCTTGGAATCGTTTATCTATATCACCTTGTGTGTGACTCTCACATCTATAAAATTTGGCCCTACCTCCATAACATACCCTATCTCCATAACAATTTTTTACTATCTCATGTGCCCAAATCCTCTCTCATCAATTCAGTTCACCTTGTTTAAACATTTTAGACATATAGTTTGAACTCTATAAATATTAAGTTCTCTAAAAAATATTTGAATATACATTATGGTCAGCCTCAGATCTAAAAATCATTTGTTTAACTACCTTGGGTCATAAAAGAATACTCATCCTTGTTTCATGTCGGTTTGAATTACTATGTCCTACTGTGTGTGAGCAGTCCCTCGGTCTGTATTTGATCAACCCGTGCCCCAGGCCCTCCACCTTTTTTCTTCTTGGCTTCTCCTCATCATGGCTCTGATACCATGTCAGATTTACACACATAAGATTGTAGGAAATACACAAAAAATAAGAGAATTAGGTTTCAGGGTAGATGCTTTAGCGTAGGCACGTTTTTCGGTGTTGGTGAATGGAGATTCAACTGAAAACTTAAAACATGACTGTAAACTCTGAAGAACAATCATAGAAGAGTATGAATTTCGTGGAAAGTAAGCAGAAAAGTGAATGCAAATTAATTCGATTCAGACAGTGACATTCCCATGGATGATGTTGATTTATTTCTGCAACAAATGGATACATAGGACTTTGTGTTTTGATGTATTAAATTTTAATAGTATGTCCTTTGTGGGCTTTCCCTGTCTTTCCATTTTCACAAACAATTCATAGTACTTCACATTCTTTAATTGTTTTGGTTATTTGTTCAATAATTTGTAAAATTTCTTTTATTTTGATTGTATTCTGATGCACTCTCTATTCTTGTTCTATTTGGAGCACTAGATTTTCATACATGGCTCTGTTGACTATATTATGCATTTGAAGACTCCATAGTCTTCAATGTTACAGGATTGGGGATAACAATTGCAGTGGAAATGATTTCATTGTCTCCATTTTGTTATGACTTTGCAATCTCATTGTTGGGTACTGTTGTCTTGCCGCCCGTCACACACACCTACCAATTAGTGAGAAAATCCTTTAACCCCACAAGGTGTGATTGGTGCACAACCAAGATAAGGGGCTGTCACCTATTCCCAACTCTCCTCGTTTAAGCTATCTCCTAGTTTAGCTATGGAGAGTGGTCCCTAAATGGAAAACTAAGTTAAAAGATGTGAGGTTTCTGAGAGATGTTAAAATGAAATGGATTACTTTTTGATATTACAAGCAAATATGATATGAGAAATATGAGCCAAAATCAACTTCAACAACCATCAACACATGAGATAATAATAAGCATATGTAAGACCGGTGCCCGCAAAATATTGCTTGCTCAAAAATAAAAGTTACTTGCTCAAAATAAATGAAATGCTTCAAATGGAAGCACAAGCAATCTTGAAAATGAAACAAGAGATGTTAGCACCATAAAATTTAATGCAAGATAAAAAGATGCTTTCAAGATATATGATCATTTATAAATCAAAGCATTAAAGGAAAGAATATCTTGCACAAGGAAACTAATTCTACTCGCAAAATATAAATGAGATGGTACTTGCCAAAACATAGTATTTCAATTCAACACATTCATAAATGACAAGTATATGGATTATTTGCAAGTAAAACAATATGAAATGCACCTAAACTAGTCTGGATGCAATTATCTTGGTTACTTTTAATTTAAATGCCTAATTTCGGTGAGAGATCTTCCTCTTGAACTCTTATCAAAGGGTAAAAATTGCGGTGATTGCAAGAAAGAGGGGATGAAGACACGATGGTGTCGTTAATGATACCCTTGCCCTCAGTCTTACCAGCCAATATGTGCCTTTGTTCCTATGAGGAGACAAGCCACCTCCATAACTGCAGGGTCACACTCTTTACCTTGCTTCGCACCATTTGGAAGAGTTTTCCAAGAAAGATTTTTTCCTAAGATTTCTATCAACCAAGATTATGCTTGGAGGTAAATTTTAATGCAACTATTTTAAAGTGCTTAATATAGTTATGCAAGTGAGTTTGCAAGTGCTATGTAAAGAATGGAATTGCTTTAAGTAAGAATGTTCCATAAGATCACTTTCTATATTTGCTAAAGTAAACATAAGATGCATAAGCTTCAAGAACAATTAAAATTGTGAGTTGTTAAACATAAATGACGAACCAATAACAAGTTATAGCAAATGAAGCTTGAAGTTTATGAGCAACTAAATTGCATGTAATATAAATTGCAATGCTTTTAAAGATAACCTTGAAATTTGTACTTGCAAAAGTTTTGCAAAAGGAACTTTAAACTTGAGAAAGATGAAGTAGTTTACACATGCAATTTAAATGGTTGCTTTGAAAACTTGTCCAATACACAATGCTTCAATATTTTCAAAATGGAAATGTGGTATAACAATAAAGCATGAATTACTCAGACAAGTGCCAAACTAAATGTATCAAAGTTTGCTAAAGAAAATAGAAATGCTTGCACAAAATAAGAGTGAATTGCTTTGCAAATGAAAATGTAAACTTGAAACTTGTAGCAATAATGATAAGTAGTGCAAGTTTAAAGCATGTATTAAATTTATAGAAAATGAAATGCGATTTGTGTTACTTGAAACTTCCCAATTAGAGCATGCATATGTGATGTGAAAGCAAATGGAAATGTCAAAGCCAACAAGTCAATCCACCCACAAATTCTCGCTCTAAAATGGAGAGATAGGGATGCCAATGGGTAGAACCCATGCTCCCACAAAAGATAAATTTTATTATTTTGGTTTACAATGATGGTTAGAGCCTCTTAGAGAGCTGCCCAAGGAATTGGTGAGAGAATACAATGTGAGATCTTGAAACAACATGGAAATCCCTTCAAGTATTAGGGCTTCAAAAGAGGTGAAGAAGTTCTACAATTAGAGAATACAAGCGTGAAGATGATACACGACCTGGCCTCTTTCACAAGCTCTCCTAATGCCCATGGTCTCCTTGGAATGATACTTGAAGCTTGAGAAAACCTACAAAGAAGAATGTTAGGGCTGCAAAACTAAAACATGAGTTAGTGTGAAAAGAGAGCATGTAAGTGGGTGATAATGCTGCAAAATAATATACAAAAAACTAAATCAAATGATTGGGAAGATTTCCATCACTTGTCTAGCTTATGTGAAACTCTAAACTAGCTAGATATGGAAATAAAAGCACAAGATCAAAAGATATAATATTTTTTTTTTTGATATTTTGACTTATGCATAAATTATGTGAAAGGAGAACCCTGCAAGAACAATTACTTTCAAAAGATTAGATCTATGAAATTCAAATTACGGTGAGAGCTCCTTGAAAACAATGCCAAGAGTGGGTTGGTCTCTTGAAGACTTCCCCTCATGCTTGCTAGTTGATTCAACAACGATCCTCTACAAAACTTCTAACACACACATTAGCTCACATGGATTAAATCAATAAACAATGATAAAAGAACTCTAGAATTTGTATGAAAATAGATAGAGATTTACCATCAATGAACAAAGCAATGCTCTAATGGAATAACAATCATGAATGAACCCCAAAGTCTTTTATTCACATGAAGAACACAAGTACATAGAAGCAGAGCTTCGCCAAATAAGTGAGAGCACAAAGCTCTTATTATATAGAAGCTTGGGAGCCAATCCCAGGGCAAATGGTGACAATCCCAAGGCAAATGGCGACAATCCCAAAGCAAATGGGTGACAATCCCAAAGCACCTTCATGCAAATTCAAATTTCCCATGTGGCATCTAGAAACCCTCAAGCAAAACAAATTCCATCATGAAATGACAAGTGTATATGGGTGGGACCAATGTGTGGACAATTTCCTACAAAAATATCCACCAATATTCTCCCAGATCCTCCCAAATGTGCATTAATTTCACAAATTCGAATTTTCCAAGTAAACAACTTCTTCATTTATTGCCAGAAATTCGATTTCCTTGAGCACATGTCCTTTCCTTGATTTTAGGAGTCCACATCACCTTGGCATTTTTTTTTAACTCCATGATTTTCCACTTCATTTCCACATCATTTAGCATGTGTGGATATTTATTTTTCTCCATTTACTTAATTGTTGGCTTAAATTATTGTCACTTTTTCCACTAAACTTAGGAAAAGTGGGTTTTGAGGGTCTAGAACACATTTTTAACCCCTCGAAGTGTGTCTTAGTAGAAAGTTGAGGGTGGGAGGTGCAATTTTTATTAACATCACTTATTACATTTCATATACAATTTTTATACCAATTTTTGCTCTACGAGAAATTAAAAAAATTAAAAAATGACCCCCTAGACCTAATCAAATTCCACGATTTTTTTTTGTCATCTAGTATCGTAATATACGTTGACCCTAGACACTAGGACTCACCCAAGGCCTCACCATCAAGCCGTACTCCGACTTTGGGGTATATTTGGAGGAAAAAAACTCAATTAATTATTAAATCCTCGTAAGGAGATGATAATTAACCAAGTGAAAAAAAGCCTCCTAGAGTAATACTCACTTGATGATAAGGTCCCAAGCTACCCAGACTTGTTACATGACTCGAATACTCATACTAATATCACTTTTACATTGTCGCCGCAGGGATTGTGGAATTTGAGTACAACAAAAGAAGTAGAGTTGAAAAACTCTAGTAGTATGATGATCTCTGATGGTACAAACAACCTTTGGTACATCCTTGGGCATGGAATCTTCTGATAATCCTCAGGTGCCACTCCAGTGGTCAACAGGTACCTTTTATAGTTACACAAGGGCTTGCCCCCCCCCTTGAGGGTCTGTTGCTCAAGTTAGTTCATCCGAATGGACTTTGAGATATCTCTCTTTCCCCTGGGTTGCCCCATTCTTTGAGATCGGGAATGGTCCAGGCATGTCCAAGACGTCTCTCACTAAAATTGGTTACACCTGGTTGTCCCTGCATATGCCAGCCCAAAAAGGGTACCAAAATAGGCTAGTTTTGATGCCTAGTTGGGCAAGTATGGGTCCATTGTGGCCCATCTTAGCCAATAGTGTCATTTTTAATGAAAATAAATCCAAGAAAAGGAAATCTCTAAACCTCCAAAGTTTTTATAAAAGCCTAGTAGCTGTGGCATGTGTTTTCCATTTGGAGCTTAGCTGTTGCTGTTTGGATGTGAAAATTCCTGTTTTGAGCTCAGCCGTTGCTGTTTGGATGTGAAAATTCCTGCTTCGAGCAAGTTTGTTGTTCACTGTTTGGATTTCACCTCTGTGGACGCTCTCTCACGTTTTCTGTTCTGGATCTGAGTTTGCTGTGGTGTTTGGACCAATGTTACCAGGATTCAGAACTGGACTGGTCATTGAATCAGTCAACACCAGAAACTGGAACCAGACAAAATGGAAACAAAACTGGACCACAAAACCGGTTGACCAAAAAATACATAAAATAATGAAAAAATGTATATATTCGTGTGCATCCATGTGAATCCAAACCATTATACATAAATATGCAAAGTTTCTCCTGTATATTGCAAGGAAGGATGCCTATAACCAAGATAGCACTGTGTGTGATCTACATCTGAACTAAAATACACCAATGAAGAGGCTCTGAATAATTTCTAGTGTGGAATCGACCCAAGAAATTCTGAAAAAAAACCTCTGAATCAGCTCCAAATCAGCCCAAGAAACTCAGCTCAAAAAACCTCCAAATAAGACCCTTCAATTTGCCCTCCGAATTCTTCAAATCTGCCCTTCAATCACCTCTCCAAATCAGGCCAAGAAACTCAGCTCAAAAATTCCAATTTTCTCAAATCAATTATGTGAGTAAATGGAGGGTGGGGACTGCTTTAAATAGCATTAATGGGGACCTAGGGTTAGGTTTAGTGTTTCACCTTTTTTTATGTTATTGATTTTTTTCTTTATTTTATAATTCTAAATTTTTGTTTCTAATTTTTAAATTTGAGTTTAAGTTGTCCCCATCATCGGCTGTATGGTTCCATACAGAACTGGCCAGTTTTGGCGTTTATGGCCTGTTGATATGGAACTTTCGATTACCATTTTGAAGCCTTCAACCAGATTGGTATGGACCCGGAACTAGTCAGACTGCCCAGTTTTGCCAGAACCAGTCTTGTTATGATAACAACACTGGTTTGGATTTTGCCACTTTGGAGCTGAATTTGTTGTTTGGACGCCCTCCCACCATTTGTATTCTGGAGTCGAGTTTGCTTTTTGTTTTTTTCACATCTTGCTGGGGTTGAGACAGGGCTGCTTGGAAGCACAGAGCACAGATTAATTATTTGAGTGACTTGCAAATTTATTGTTGGAGGCAGAGAGATGCAGATTTATGTTTCTATTCATCCTTCATGTTTAATTTTTAAAATTCCTATGAAGATTTTTTTGGCAGTTTTGAATATCTTTTGGATTTTCTTAGAATTTTTAATTTTTTAAAATATGTTGTGCAGCTTCTAGTCCACTGTCTTAAGAAAAT
Organism: Pinus albicaulis; assembly: GCA_034641835.2. Lineage (NCBI taxonomy): Eukaryota > Viridiplantae > Streptophyta > Pinopsida > Pinales > Pinaceae > Pinus > Pinus albicaulis. The sequence continues at coordinate 1,729,975,929 of CM076578.1, read as the reverse complement.
TTGGGGGTGTGCTCAAGCTGTCCCTGAGGTCCCCCTATTCCTCTGTGATGGAAACTTGCGCAACTTAGTACTCTTGAACTGCTAATTCCTAAAATATCTGTTTTGATCCATTTAGGAGACATTGTAATCACTGACCTTGGATGCCAGTTACACCTCAACCCCTCCTCAACATTGACTGGATAACAAATTTCAACATTATCCTCCAAAATTGCTTTTGCAGTTATATAAAACATACAAACAAAACCTCAACATTATGGTGAATACTTCTAGCAATGATAGCTACGAGTTAAGGTAAAATTTGCATAGGATAAGCTATTTGTGATGCCACTGAACAAAGCAATACTCCTATTTTTAGATGGAATGTACACACATAAGTTAAAATCTATTAAATGACTTTGTTTATGTTTTATAATATCTGGACAACTGAAAATTCAATTCATAAGTTTTGACTACGATGCAAATTAATGTGCTTAGATGCATGAAATTGTCAATTTGTCCAGGTTGTCAAGCTGAAAGCTTTTAACAAATTTGAGAATACAGCAGAAGCTTTGAGTGCTGCTACATTGATTGTTGACAGCAAACCAAGCAAGGGGTTACGCAAGTTTCTTCGTGAACAATGTGAGGGGGAAACATTAGCAGTAGCAGATTCAAAGCTTGGAAATGCAATAAAGGAGAAATTGGTATGATACTATTTGGCCAAAAATTCCAACTTTTAGCATATTTGTACAATAATTATTTTATAACTGTTGTTCTCATATTCCTGGATGATCCTTAAATGACCTCTCTACATGGTTGTAGAAAATTGAATGTGTACACAATAGTGCTGTTATGGAGTTAATGCGAGGTTTGCGAACTCAGTTAAGTGATCTTATAACTGGTCTTGGAGGTCAAGATTTAGCTCCTATGAGTTTGGGTCTTTCCCACAGCCTTTCAAGGTTTAAGCTTAAGTTTAGTCCTGATAAGGTAAGTCTTATTCTGTTCAGTTCTGAATTGGCATGGATATATATCTACTTTTTTGTGCTTTCTTTGAGCCTTTTGAAGTACATATCTTCAGCTTTTAACTATTTGATATATATGATCCAGTTATCTTTGTTTTGTTTTGTTTTAATATATAATAAGCTTGGTTCCATATAGATTTTCTCGCTGGCACTAACAAGCGGAATCATTTACCAGATGTGGCCTCAATTATTCTAAAGATGCTTAACATTTTCCATGTATCCTTCCTTTAATGAAGCTCTTGTAGTTGAATGATGCTGTAGCATGAGATCTGTATATATTCGACTGTTGATCTGTTAGTGATAATAGTCACTTTAAATTATTTTATCGTTCCTCCATCCAGGTCGACACAATGATTATTCAAGCAATTGGTTTACTTGATGATCTTGATAAAGAGCTTAATACATATGCAATGAGGGTACGGGAGTGGTATGGATGGCATTTTCCAGAACTGTCAAAAATTGTCCAGGATAATATACAGTATGCAAAAGTGGTAAAGCTTATGGGTAGCCGAACAAATGCTGCTGATCTAGATTTCTCAGAGGTATCTTTATTGTTAATTATTGGGATATGATTTTGCTTATAACTTCATGTAAAGCATATAATATTTACTTCCACAAATTTATTTACTGAGCATGTCTTCGCTAATCTGCGATATTCTGCAGATACTTCCAGAGGAAGTTGAATCAGAATTAAAAGAGGCAGCAGTGATATCCATGGGAACTGAAGTCAGTGATCATGACATGCTTAACATTAAAGCTCTTTGTACCCAAGTGATATCTCTTTCAGAGTATAGAGCACAACTCTTTGATTATTTACGGAGCCGAATGAATGCTATTGCTCCTAATCTTACTGTTCTTGTGGGGGAACTTGTTGGTGCTCGCCTTATTGCCCATGCAGGGAGCTTGTTGAATCTTGCAAAACAACCTGCAAGCACAGTGCAAATCCTCGGAGCTGAAAAGGTGCTGGCTGTTGTTATTCGTCCGTGATTGTGTTGATAAGTAGTTTTGGTTTCACTGGTCTCTGTCTCTGTTGTGTCAAAAAATTATCTGGTGCTTCTTTCCAGATACAACATATTTTATTTCTACCTTTAATTGGGATTGTATTTCTGTTGTGGCCTACCATATGCTTTATGGTTGGCCTGGAAAGTCTTTTAATAGATCGAAAAGAAGTTCTTTAAAAAGACTCTGAATTAACGTTGTTTGTTTTGTCCACAGGCTTTATTCAGAGCTTTAAAAACAAAACACGAGACGCCAAAATATGGACTCATATTCCATGCTTCATTAATAGGACAAGCTGCACCAAAGTTGAAAGGAAAAATTTCAAGATCTCTAGCAGCAAAATCTGCCCTTTCAATTCGTATCGATGCTCTAGGAGAGAGTCAGGATGCCTCTGTGGGTATCGAAAGCCGAGCCAAGGTGGGTCACGTACTGTAAGACTCAACACTCTTTGCAATAACTAATTGTCACTCCAGAACACTTGCAATAAGTTAGACATCATTGTATAGCCTTTCAGTGCCTTCACTCTTTTAAGTTTTTATACATGTGGTTGTTCTGGCATATGTGATGAAAGTAAAAATGATTGTTTGTGAATCTTTATTAGATTGAGGCCAGATTAAGGCAGCTTGAAGGGAGAGTTTTAGGACGACTTGGTGGATCTGCAAAGGGCAAGCCAAAGATAGAGTCTTACGATAAAGACCGAAAGAGGGATGCACATGGCCTTTTGACAACTGCAAGGGTACTTAATTTCACTCTGAATGGTGATTTAAACTTTCAAAGTTGGTTGCCTGTCACATTAGCATTTTAGATTAGGCTTGGCATTTGTTTGTGGTAAACAATCTTTTGCCTTTTTTCTAATTCAAAAATGGGAGCTTTCTTTTATGACTTGAAATCCTGCATGCCATCTGTTTGTACAATTATTCAATTTATTTCAATACAGAGGACTATCAATCGAAATAAAACTCTAGAGTCTATACAATAAAGTCAAGTATTATTTCTCAAATAGGTAATACTAGTTTTTCAGTGAATGCGTCTACTTCATTTTAAGCTATTTTTATTTTGAATTAATTATTGGAATTATTTACAAATCTTGATGCTTTTTAAATGCAGGCATATAATCCAATAGCAGATTCAACTATTGGTCAAGGAAAGATGCCAGAGAAGAAACTAAAATTGGAGGAGAAGCTGGCAGCAACAGATGTAACCTTTGATCAACATGGTGCAGAGCAGAAGACTGCTAAGAAGCGAAAGCACGAGGACTCAAAACAAGTTGAAGCATTGCACACAGAAGCAGAGGTAGGAGAGCCTGAAAAGAAAAAGAAAAAGAAGGATAAAAAGGAAGAGAGAAAAGAAGATAAGGGACAAGAGGAAGATTTAAATTCGACATTCCAGAAACAGGATGCAGTAGGAGATTCTGAGAAGAAGAAGAAAAAGAAAAGGAAACAGAGCACTGAAGATAAGGGTCACGAGGAAGAAATAAGTCAAACATTCCAGAAACAGGAGGCATTAAAAGAATCTGAGAAGAAGAAGAAGAAAAAGAGGAAGGAAGAGAGAGAGGAAGATGAGGGCAAAGAGGAACAACTGAGTCCAGCACTCCAGAAACAAGAGGAGGCAGGAGAATCTAGGAAGAAGAAGAAGAAGAAAAAGAACAGTGATCACAAAGGAGATGAGGTCCAAGAGGAAGAAGCAGCAATGTTAACCGAGGAAACACCAAAGAAGAAGAAGAAGAAGAAGGATAAGAGCAAGACTTCCATTAGCGAATCTTGAAAGTACACTAAATAACTTGATACCTTTTGAGGTTGCCAATGTCCCATGCTTGTATCCCATTTCAAGTTATTAATTGCAAAACCAAGGTTAGTGATATTGTTGAAGTTCGAACCTGTAAAGAAATTCTGCTGGCAAAGTATATGTCTGCTGCTATTTCTATTTCATGAGCAGTAGGCCCAACAATTTGCATATTGTTGGACTTTTTTGTGAGAAAATAGATGCCTTTTCTGATTCTTTGAGAGATTTGCCTCAGTAAAGAGGCAATTGAACATCGAGTTCTCAGGAAATAGGCAATTGGACAATCGAGTTTTTCTTCCTTCTGGGTATATTCATTTTTAACAAGTAGGTTTTAAACCCTGTTTTTTTATTAAATAATATAAGATAATCGGAGTTTTAAATTCGGATTTTCATGGATACCAACTAAGTTCTTTCTTCTACTGACATCAAATCTTGAACAAATTGCTCAAATGTTTAATGCATTAGATGTTCACAAAATGGTGTAGATTTTGTGCTTCTTTCTTAACTGTAAAATGATTTCATAGGTAGGACAGATCTGCATGCATCAAGTAGGCATCCAGGCCATGACAGAAGTTTTATTAGCAAAAAATGTGTAGGGGCCAACCAGGCATCTATTACGAGGTCATATAAAAGCATATATGCCAATGAATGAAAAAATAAGCTTGTTTATAACTAAATAAAGGACTTAGCAAACAACAGGTGTAGGGACTAATCAGGTGTCTATTACTGGGTCATATTTAATAGCATACTGCCAATGAATGAAGAAACAATCATGTTTAGAGTTAAACAGAAGGGTTATAAAAGTTGCATGTTTATATATTATCACACTTGGAAGATGCTGCAGTTTTAAGCTTATTATTTTTTTGGGTAGGAAAAAAAGAAAAATGTATCTATTCATAGAGATGATTTAAATTTTACAATCACAATCATCCCAGTTATATCTGTAGGTGAAAAGGGGATGCTGAGTGAGAATCAATGAATTCTGTTACCATTACTTGACTTCTCGGGCATTTTTGGAGGAGGCACACAAGGAAAATAGAACGATGCTGAAGGATTAACTGTTGTCTCTGGTTTCCCTTCACATATAAAACAGGAAGTAGTTATCTTCTAGTGAGTTCTGAGGACATGGTATGAGAGTTTCAATTATAGGTATTTTTTTTGCACGAGTCTTTTTGGGATCTTATTGGGGCACTACGAGATCCCTGTTTCATATTTTGTCAGGCTGTCCTGGGAGGAACTCTTCTCTGTTGCTAAGCCATTCTCTTTACTCTGTGGGACTACCTAGCTAGCTAATTTTCTTTCTTCCTTTTTCCACCTTTTGAAATTCATTCCCATATTGACATGAGGATATTTTCTTCATTGCTGGAATCTGGATTGAGGCTGCGACTTTGGGCTGTTTTCCATGAATTGCCTTGTTGCGTGAACACATTCTGCATATGAAGGTGATTTTTTCATAATGTATTGTTTTAACTCATTGGGATCCATCAAGATGAATAATTCGGGTAAGCCTCTTCTAAGATCCATTTTTGTGCATATGCTTTACTATTTCTGCTATATGATTCATATAATAGCAGGTGACATTACCAATTTTCTCAAATACTTTCCCAGAGGTTTGGGAGTTACACACTGTTGTAGTGTTTATGGACATAATGGGGATATTAACTAGATTCCTCTATGTGCTTGGTGTCTTTTAAGTAAAACTAAATAGAATCCTCTGGCACAGAACTTAATAAAATATCTTTTGGACCAGTTTTTATTTCCAATTATTTTATTACAATGCTAAGTGGATAATTTGCATAAAACCTACCGATGAAGGCACCCAGGTTCCATATTTGGTACAGTCCAAGGGAAAGGAGAAATTGAGACAAGTTCTTTTCTCTAGTTGGAATATCCTGCCTTGTTGGAAATACTGAGAGGGGTGTGAATCAATATTTTGCTTCAATTAGTTAATTTTAACTTCACAAAACATTAATTGTTATTAGCTTCAGTTAAACATAAAACAACCATCAACCCCATTCAACAATGCACAACAATAAAGACAATGCACCAGAGGTTTTTAGGTGGAAACTCCCCTGGGAGAAAAACCACCAAACACTTCTTAATATTTGTCTTCAATAATTTAATTCAATTAGGAAGTTCCAACTTCCAAGATTTTCAGCTCCAACTGAAAGGATGCTCCAACAACCTGTTTACTAGCTCCAACTGGAAGGACGCTCCAATGCCATGGTTTACACGTTCCAACCTGAAGGATGCTCTAACACCTTGTTTACCAGCTCCGACTGAAAGGACGCTCCAACACCCTGCACAGACTTCAACCTGCTCTAGCATCACCATGCCACCCTGCTCAACAAGTTGCCACTTGCCCTGAAGGTTCCAATCTTCAACCTCACAACGACTGAACATGTTTCACAATTTTCAGACTGGACCCACCTGTGTTCAATACTAAAATATCAAAACCCCTGCTGTCTCTCAGTCAATCTGCGATAATGGTACAATTTGTCAACAATAACAACAACTTCCCCTGCTTAAAAGATCAAACCCTAGCTTCTCAATTTCAAGACCATTCTTTCACTGGCCACGCCAATGTATATCTTTGATCAACAACACAAAAATTCAGCAATACGACCATACTCCAATAGTCTCTGATCCTCAGATTAATTATGTCACATGAATACTTAGTTCAACGTAGTGGCTTCGAGCCTTTAGCATATCTGGCATACTTTCTGCTACATACAAACCCTGGCAGTATAGGTAACTCTATTTAGTCCATTGCCACACCTCTCTGCTCAATTATGTCACATGAATACTTAGTTCAACGTAGTGGCTTCAAGCCCTAGCATATTTGGCATACTTTCTGCTACATACAAACCCTGGTAGTATAGGTAACTCTATTTAGTCCATTGCCACACCTCTCTGCTCAATTATGTCACATGAATACTTAGTTCAACGTAGTGGCTTCAAGCCCTAGCATATCTGGCATACTTTCTGCTACATACAAACTCTGGCAGTATAGGTAACTCTATTTAGTCCATTGCCACACCTCTCTGCTCAAACCATATACACGTCTCTGACAAACCCTGCTCTCTTTAGATCATGCAGAAATCCTAGCATAAAAACATCAGTGCTTCATATCAAGTCAACCCTAGAACTTATGTTCACAATATTGTGCTTATCAATGTTATGCTAGCACATTTTTACTACCCATGACATGTTGCAACAAGGTGACTGGCATCCGCATCAACCTTTGAATCAAACAACATATATATTTTGAAGGTGTCGGGGCTTCAGCAACAACATGACATAAGCCTAGCATATATCCTCTGATCAAGCACCAATATGACAACATACAAACTCTGAAGTACTGTTCACAGCTGCAACACATATCTTTCGTAATTAAGTCTATATTCTGTTATTCATGCCCAACAATATATAGCTTGAGGCGGCTACCATGGGAACATCATTCCCATTATCAATATGTAGCATGAAACTCAGGAAACTATGCAATATACAATCCTAGTAATGGCAACAAAGATTACAACTTCTCAACAATCTGTCACTTTAGCATTATGTCCTGCATATTGTAACTCTGTCAATGGCTAAGTCTCTCTCTCTCTTACACACTTTGTCAATGGATAAGTCTCTTTCTCTCTCTCACACACATGTATACTTACTATCAAATCTGACTTCTATCAAATCTCCCAAGCCATAGAAGAGAGATTCCGAGTACTATGACTAGTGCCATCAACAAAGCCAATGTATAACTCAGGGAACATTGACATCTGCAAATAAAGTGTAACACACGATAAGTGAGAGAAGTAGCAGGAAATCGTAAAAAATGCTAAATCTATCGCACACACTCATACAATTATGATACAAGTAAGGTAAAAGATCTTCACAAAATGAATCATGCATAATATTTCTTTAGGTAATTACCATTTCTGGGCTCTCCCAAAGAAACACTGTCATAATCAACTAATTCATAGGCCCCTTTGGCTAGTAAGTGTTTTACAATGTAAGGACCATGCCACATGGGCTTGAATTATTAGTACCTAGCTTATCATGCGCTTGATCATAAACCAAGACTAGGTCACCTTTCGAATATGAATGAGGATTCACGTTTCGGTCAAACTAAGCCTTAACCTGTTTCTTATGATCCTCACTAGCCAGTGCAGCATCACAACGAGTCTCATTTAGTCGTGCTAAGTACAAAAAAACTCTCTTCCTCTGCATAGGTAGTTGGTACAACTCAATGGCGAGTTTCAATGACGAAATTTCACATTCAATCGAAAAACTGCCTCCGAACTGTAAACAAGTTGGAAGGGAGTAAAGCCAGTCGATGTTTTTGCAGAGGTATGGTGTTCCCACAAGTAAAAAAAAAAACATAGTATGCTGGTTTCGTTTATGAATTCAACAATATGTTTGATAATAGTGGTCAAAACCTTGTTAAAATATTCTACTTAGCCATTCGCTTGTGGATAATATGGGGTAGACTTGTCATGGCCCAAGCCCAGCTGTGCAGAAAGTTCGGTCATCATAAAGTTTCGAAAGTGGCTAACATGGTCCGTGATGATAGCTTGTGGAATGCCGAACCTGGAAATCAAATGGTTGCAGTTTCACCATTGTTCTTATATGTAGGCATCACCTTGACCTATTTTGTAAAATAATCTACCGCTAGGATGATATACCCATGCCCTTCGACCGAGTGAGGGTTACATGTAACAAAATCAATGCCCCATTTAGCAAAAAGACTGACATCTATGATTGGATGAAGAGGAGTTGGAGACGCATGGATCTTGCGATGGTAAATTTGGAAATTATGGCACTTCTGAACCGTTGTTATACAATCTTTAAACATTGAGGTCCAAAAATAACCAACGCACAATATCTTTTGGGTAGTGGAAAACCCTGACACATAACCACCACAAGCTCCAGAATGGCAGTAATTTAATGCCTTCTCAGCTTCCTCATGAGTTAAACAACGTCGAAATATGGAATCAACACCACGACGATGAAGTGTATTGCCAACAATAATGTATTGCTCAGATTGCTACTGAATTCGGTGACGATCAGTTTGAGATAATTCTGGACGAAAAGTCCGAGTTTGAAGATATATGATGATATATCCATACCAGAGATCTAAAGTACTAATAAGAAAGAGGGGTTCATTTGGAAGATAATCCTCTGCCATGGTTTCTGTCTCAGTATAGGGAAAGTCACATAACAACTCAACAAACACCAACAATTTCTTAGACTTAGATTTTTCAAATTCTAAATCAAGCTCTTGTATGATAGCTATCCATTGAGAGTATTCTCCCCTAGCAATTGTCTGGTAAAAATGTACATCATAGGGTTGAAATTAGAGATCATTGTTGTTTTGCGTAAGAGTATATAGTGACGAAAACGTTGGAAATATTGAACGACTTCCAAGGACAATTTCTCCACATGTGCATATTTGATCTCAGTTTTTGTGAGATTAGTTTTCGTGAGATTCCTACTCATATAATAGATCACGTGTTCATTAATAGATTCCTAAACTAGCACCATGCCTATGGTGGCATTGGATGCATCTAAATACAAAAAGTAGTCCCAATGATAATAAGGTGGATGTAACAACGGTGTACGGGTTAATGGGGTTTTCAAAAATCTTTTTGAGCAAGTTCATCCCAAATAAATGGGATGCCCTTTTTCAAAAGTCGAGTAAAACCTTTAGTTAGCTCGACATAGTTAGGTATGAATCTACATAAAAAGTTCGCTTTCCCTTGAAATATTTGGAGTTGGCAAATTGACAATAGCCTCTACCTTGAGTGGATCGACACGAATGCCTTCCTTCGACATGAAAAATCCAAACAATCAACCAAATTGTACACAAAAAATGCATTTGTGAGGATTTAGATGAATCTTGTAATGCCTAAATATAATGTAAATTGCTCTCAAATGCATCAGATGATCTTGTTGTCTTAGTGAGTGAGTTGGTAAGTCATCCAAGTAGGGTTGTATAATATGTTTGATATCATGAAAAGCGTATGACATTTCGCTTTGAAAAGCTGTGCTAACATTCTTTAATCCAAAAGGGAGTTTCCGATAAGTAAAGGTTCCCCATGGTCAAATGAATGCAATTTTATGTTGATTAACAGGAAGTATGTTTATTTTATTGTATCCAGAAAATCTGTCCATGAAAGAGAAAATATCGTTTTCGGCACAATCATCAACGATTTGATCGATATAAGGGGTAGGATAATTTTTCTTTAGACAAGATTTGTTAATATCACTATAGTCAACACATACTCTAATGGTCCCTTGTTTCTTGTTAATTGGAACAATATTGGACACCTAATCATTCAAGGGAACAAGATAAATGAAACATGCTCTAAGTAATTTTTTAGCTTCATCTTTTATAGCAGCAACTTTTCATGGATGCACTGGATGTAATATCTGTCTAACTGGTTTGGCATTCGGATAGGTCTTTATTTCGTGAATTACAATGCTAGGGTCAATTCCTCGAATTTCCTCATAGGACTAGGAAAAAATTTCTTGGAATTCCTGAAATAGGGATTTATATGTCTCAATTTATTCAAGGGAGCATGAAGCACCTATGTGAATGTTCTTAGTGATTCCAAGTTTAACTGAGATGTTGATCTGTACAGTTTTAGATATGTTTCCTAGATTCATTTCAGATTCAAAATGAAGGATTGGCACAGGACATTGAGAACTATCCACAATCTCAGATGAAAACATAGTTGAAAAATCATTCTCGTCCCATGGATTTTTGTCCAAAGTCATTATTTCCATGATACTTTCATCGGTTGGAAACTCATTATTGAAGGGATCAAGAAACAATATTGGTAGTAACCATGAAGAATGAGAATAATCATTGATGATCACATTCACTTGATCAATTTCAGATAATGGTGGGTTGGAAAATGATTGAACTGCCTGATAAGCCAACTCAAATCGGCTCAAAGGCATATCACTGCCATAGGAGGTCAATTCAGACTTTGAAGCCACAATCCAAGAATCAAAAGGTTGCATTGTCCTTGATGTAATCATATTAACCTGGGAAACATTATGAGGAAATTTGGTGGAGAGAGTGAAAAAGTTCCAACGAGTGAGGAATCCTTAAGCAAACCTACCCCAACATCTTCACACGTAGCAACAAATTTTCCAATGAAAGGAACACTGCCTATAAAATTAGGGTCTGAAGTGTAGTAATAAAATTGGTCTACTTTCAGGATTTAATCTTTATGGGGAAACAACATCATACGAAAAAATGACGAGACCACTGCCGACATAGCATAGGTCCAACTTCGACCCAGTAAAAGGTTATAATCAAGTTAAGCATCAACAAATTCAACTTCAATCATAACTGTCTTACCTTCTAATTCTATGGGTAGATCGTTTAAAATTCCATATGGACGAAAACCTCTTCCATCAAAGGCTTTCAAATTTATGGGAGACTGATTGATGGTTGGAGAACCCAAGGCTTTACAACAAGAAATATAAATGATACATGTAGAAGCTCCTTCGTCAATTACCATGTGAAAGATTAGTTTAGTTTTGACAAAAAATGATATTTGAAATGTTAGTTGATGAGGAAGTATAGGTACATGACTTTCAATATCAAAGACAATGAGATTAGAATCCTAAGGATAAATTGCTCCTATTGCTGACAATAGCAATTTCGTTTGCGCTGGACAAGTCTGCAACACTTCAAGGGCTGACATTGTTGAAGGAGACATTGCCAAATCTGCAACAATGTTGTAATTTTGAGCAGCTCTTGCATGAGGATTAAAAGCTAATTTTCGAAGAACACCTTTAGGAGGCAATCAAATTACCATGCTGGAATTGAGTTTTTCAATTTGTAATGGTCCAGAAGGAGGCAAAATCGATGTGGAAGATTGACTAGGTGAACTAACATCATTTCCATCTGCGACATGACCCTCAGATCCGTATTACTTAGATATTGTGGCTACCATAACTTGTGAGGACATCATCATGATATCTGTCGATGTGGAAGAAGAAGAAGGGTTGCATGAAACCATCTTACTGTCTTGAGAAGGAAATGGATCCTTGAAAACAACAACGGTGGGAGAGCCTTTAAAAAATTCAGTAACCTCAGCGTGATGAGGGAACTCCTTGGTGTAATTCTCTGCATCAAAAATTAGTCAATGATAACGAGACTTTCTCTTTTCGCCAGATGGTTCATTTTTGTCTGATTTCTTCGATTAGAGAAGAATTTTGTTTTGCTTTACCTTTTCCTTTCTTTTTACCTTTGACCGATTTATTCTTTCTAGTAGAGGGATATGTGACGTTGATCTCATAAGTAACTTCTCGAGAAGGATTTTCTTGGGGTGAATCTGGTAAAGCCAATATCTAAGTAGTTTTGGAATTATTACTTTTACTCTTAGGTTGATGGCTAACAAAAGCAATCATACCATCAACGATGTGGGATCTTGTAGGAGTAGAGGTTGTTTGACCTTGGTGAGGAAAATACGTAATTTTATCATACAAAGTGGCAGATTGTGTGTAAACAAGGTATAGATACTAGGCATGAGAAATTACTTTCTCTTTAGTTATAACGCCTCCCTTGGCTATATCATCAGTAATGACTAGAAGCAATTATTTTGTAAACCATTTAGCTAAAATCTAATCTGGAATAAAAACATTAACTGGATGACATCTACGTCCCCATTCATGTATATGATTGGAAATGTAAGTATACGAGGATTCATTCAAAGAAGTTGAAATTTTGGTACCCGTATCATAATGTATAAGTAATTGAAAATGTGTCAAGAACACAGTGGTTAAGGTGTTGCAGTTATGAAAAGAGGCTCACGATAACTCGATATACCATTTTGCTTTTGAACCGGTTAAAGTTAGTTGGAAAAGTCACAATCTGATGGAATCATCGATCAATGAATTCGATGTGCACCAAAGATGATATGTCATGACATGGTTTGATGGATCTTCTCCTGATTTGCCTTCAAACTTCATAATGTCACTGGGAAACTTAGTAGGAATTTCTGGCCAAAACGGGTAATAGTAAATAGGATCATTCGTTAGCCGAGACAAATCCAGTAAATCTAAAGTTTCAATGAACGGTAACTGTCAGTTGGGATCCTATTGCGAATATTGATAATCCTGGGGGTTAAGTCTAGTACATGGAGGAGAATATCCAGGATACCTAGGATAGCCTATGCAGTTGGGATTTGCATTCCTCCAGGGTAACCAGGGTGAGCCATACCAAACTGCGGTTGAGATGGAAATTGATAAGTATAACCAGGGTATGGTTGACTCCGGAAAGGCAAAATTTGACCCATTGTCCCCAAGTAATATTGCCCTTGAAAGGGTTGACTTTGTAAAGTTTGTCCTTGAAAGAATTGACTCTAATAAGGTTGGCATTAAAAAGGTTGACCTTGAAATCACTGGCTCTGTTGATCCGAATTTATGCAAGAACGCAATAATATACACAAATAAACATAAACACAGAGATGCAATGGAAATAAAACTTCATTTCATTAAAATCAAATGACTGAAATATGCTTACAGACATAATGGAAATAAACTAGCTTGGACGCTGGTAGCCTATCTTTGAGAAGGGATGTGGCGGATAAAGGCCTTTGAACTGTGTTACAATGAGGCTTGAAGGCCTATTTATTATTTAGGAACAATGGAAAACCCTAAATATCCAAAAACCTAAGCCTAGGAGATGAAGTGCCAAAACTATGGGCCTCGTTTGGGTAAATTGGTACATCAACTTCCCAGGGACATAACTTTAGCATATGATCTCCGTTTGATGCTCAATACCTCGTTAGAAATGTCTATCCGAGGAATACAACTTTTCAATGAGCAACATCAAAGGAACTTTCACTTTGCTCCCAGTTTTCCCAAAAAATGTCATTTAGGGCCTCAAAACGGCTCTAGAAGTTCAATACCTGAAAAACTGCGAAAAATAGTAAATTGTGCTGAAACTGAAAAAATAAAAGAAATAATGGTGGGGGTCCAAGTGGAATAGATGGGTGGCCACCAATATCCACCTGGACCATTATTCCTCCCTTAGGAAGCAATGGGGTCCAGTGAGATGCTCCTTCTGCAAATGTAGCCACACTTTGTCGCCCACCCAGAATTTGTGTGCACCCGATGCTGATCATGGCGCTGCTTGTACTTGGCATCGGATTTGTCCAAGATGTCGTGGACCTACTGGCAGACGTGCTAGATGCGTTCAATAAATTTGGTTGCTTTATCAGCCTCAGACAATACATGTGTGGATTCTTTCTGTGTGGTCGCATGAGGTATGGAAACATTATGCAGCGGCGCGCCCGAGGTCAGATCAATGGAGTTATTGAACTAGCAATGTAGAGGAACCTCTGTGGGTGAGGAGAAAATGTCGTCGTATTCCTCCACAACTTTTTCCAACTACTGCTATTGTGTAGGGGAGCCCTATTTCAAGGTTGTGGCCACAATATTCTTCTTCCCTTGTGGGCGAATTGTAATTTTTTTTTTTTGGTTCGGGAAATAATCTAACTGCATTATTTTGCAGTAGTCAAAGAGATGGCAGGAGGTGGTACTACCTCCGATATCCTATACAATTTATTTCTCAAAGTAATAACAAGAGAATGAGGCCTAGACTCATACACAACATGTCGCTTCTAGAAGTATGGTTGGCCCAATAATACATCACACACATTAAGAGGTGCAACATCACACAATACCTCATCCGTGAATGGATTGATTCTGTACAGAAGGTGAAACTGCTAGCAAATGTGGAGATCTATTCCTTGGTGAAGCCACCCAATGGTATACAGCTGCGGGTGTGTTGTAGTTGGTAAGCCGAGCCTCTTCACGACCTTTGCTGAAATGAGGTTCTTTTGGCTTCCTCTATCGACAAGGAATTGTGGTGGAGAACCCTTCACCCACATCTGCGAATGGAAGAGGCGCTCCCCCTCCTCTAGATCCTTAGGCTCCTCCCATTGGAGCTTGGTGGTGACAACGGTGGCACTGGGTTCTGCATCAATGATTTGCTTCCGTTTTTCATCGTCTTTGTTTGGTTCTGACTCAGAATCAAAACATGCATCTGATTCGGGTGCCTTCAGTTTGGCCCGACACTCGTTTCTGTTGTGAGTGGGGATGTTATGAAATTCACACCACTTCCTTGTGTCCTTCTTTGTATTTGTGGTGTTGTTCCGAGTTGCCCCGCTTTGGCTTTGCCCCTTATTTTGCGGTTCGGGGGCGCCATTCCCTAGATTTGGACTCACAGATCCAAAGTCTCGTTTCTTCTGCTTAAATTTTTGCTCGATCTTGGCGGCGTATCGATATGCCATGCCAAGTGAGGTAAAACTCTGTTTTCTCGTGAATGTGTCTGTGCAAACAACTGCGGTACTTTAGCACCAAATGTCTCTCTGAATCTTTAATACCCAACTTTGTGTGTAGGGTATGGAACAAATTCGTTAGTTCGTGCACATCTTGATCCATTTTCTGCCGCCATGTGGTCCATTGGATGTACTTGTCCTCGTAGCTCCCCCCAGGGTAATATTGTTCCTTGATGCCGTCTCAGAATGAATTCCAAGTGGGTGCGGCTGAGAACAGAGAGGGTTCCCTCATATACTTTTTCTCACAGTAGGTTTCCCACCAGTCTTTGACATGGGGGGCGGCTTTGAGGAGTGAAAAAGTAATCTTTTATTGGTTGGAGAAATCATGGACCGACAAGTGCCTTTCTAGCAATTCAACCATCTATCTATGGCATTTGCATTTGCATCTATCTATCTATGGCCAATTACCTGATAAGAAGATGCCTGTAGGATAGCCTAAGTAGTTTGTTGCATCGATACTTGAGGGGTAATTGGAACAATAGTTTGACATACTCCTGGGATGGGGGTTTGAGGTGAAATCAGAACCAGTTGTTAAACAAAGATTTGTAAAAGCGGTTTGGACAAGAGTTTTTGGACTACTCAGAACAGGCTGCTGAATTGGTTTTTGAAAAGGCCTTTGCAGATTCACATGAACTTCTCCAGTATCATATTCTGGTCGAATGACTTCAGTAACTATTGGTTCAGATTGAAATTTATGTTTCTAATACTTGAGGTTGATTCACTTTAGTCTCAGATTCTACAAAGGTAGGTGTTTTAGGTTGATCCAAGCTCCCAAATCTTGTTGATTTTGACCTTTCAACTTTAACTTTTTCTAATTGACTTGGTGTATATTCAGGGGGTTTAGCCTGCATTCTACATGAATGTCTCGGTAAGTCAGCGACGATGAATTTAAATGAAGAATCCAAGCAATATAAAAAAATCACACTTAAGGCCTCTAAAAAGTAAAACCAAACAAATAAAACATGCTAAAAAATCTCAGATTCAAACCACATAAGCAACCTTTTCATAGCAAAATCACTAGTTGGTGATGAAATCCAACGTTATATAAATCAAGGTGAAAAGTGTATATAGATAGAGTAGGTGGAACCAATTACCCTGACAACCTACTTAATGAATATGATCTGGTGCAAGTAACTCCATTTATGCCATCTCGAGTGAAGATTTCCCTCCAAAAAGGTTACAATGAGTCTAGTTAACGTATGCTCTAGTTACAACAGAGACTTCCCCTCTGATGTCACCTCAGGTAATATCCCTAATATTATGGTCTCTAAGGTCACCACTTACAACAATTCAACCTGGGGGGACAGTGATAGATCAAACGTACATGCAAGGCAGAGTAACAAAAATCAATCCCCTTGAAAGTTTCTCAACATGTGTAATCTGAGGTTTACTTCTAAGTGACTCCCAAGTACCTTTTGGCACAGTTTGTAATGTGTGCAAACCACTCTATTGTAACGAATGAAGTGGGTTTGATCATTCCATTGGGTTCGATATCATCTCGTGCTTGACTCCCTTGTAAGAGGAGCTTCCCAGAGCAAAACTGAAATAAATGGATTTAATCCCTCCTGCAAGATTATACTCTTTGTTTGTAGCGTTGGAAAGTTAAATCACTTCTCCATTCCAAAGCTCCACAACCTAATCTACGTAGGTGGAAAGAGCCCTAAAAATGTAAAAATTCTAATCAATTTTATTAACAATGTGTTATTAAGTTGTTATTTACTTAGTAGGTAATGGATGTGAAACTGATGATATTATGACTTGACTCAAAAAACTCTAATGAAATATAATATGAAATTGTAATCCTTTCATTTAATGAATTCCTAATTACGGGAGACTAAGAGTATTTTTTATTTTTCAAATAAATTGAAAAACTCAAATTTCCATAATATTCTTTTCCAACAAAATGGAAAATTTTACTTTGAGATAATTCAAATGCAGAAATTAAGCCAAAATTTCAGTTCACTCAACATGTCAAACAACCATGAAATTGTCCTTTTAGAAGCAATCACTCAAAATTTTCAAAATGCATGGAGAAATCAAAATTTGAAATTTATTCTAATGAATGCCACTGAATCAATGCCGTCAACAATGTAACTATGAAAAGCTTCAAGACTGAAAAAAAAGAAAAAAAAGAATAGATTTTCGTTTTGAATTCAACAAAGGAAGAAAATCTCACAAAAACATTTAACCTTGAGAAACCCTACTTTCATCAAACTAAAATATATTTAACAAATAAGTAAAGTAATCACTGAACCTGGTATGTTTTCAAGAAAAAATATAGAGAGAAAATAACCTAACAACAACCAATCTCTTTTTTGATAAATCCACAAGCAACCAGATGAAACCTTACCCAAATTTGTGAAAATGAGTAGTTCTCAAGAATATATATATATATATATATATTTTTTAACAAAGTCGGTTACTGATTATATTCCAAAAAGAGAGGGGAGTGAAATCTCCATTACATTCGAGTTACAGAGAATAATGTCAAGGAGGGGTGATGTGGCAAAACCTGAACCTCTTGCATGCTGACAATTGCTATTGTGTTGCATATCTGATTCTTTGTAAATTATAACAAACTAAAACAACATAACAGTAAATTTAAAAAACATAATATTTAAGATTACAGTCAGTGGACTAAAGACTAGTTCCTGTTGCTTTTCCGAGCATTTGAGTTGTCCGTGGTGCCTAGATTGATGTCCGGGTTGACATTGGTTGAATTGTTGGAGTTGGAGCTCTGGACAGTTTGTTTATACACCATGTAGCATATAATTTCCAAATATTCTTCTATATGAGCGTAGAAATTGTTTGCTCCCCTCAGCTACTCTATGAGTGATTGAGCTTGGTGTTGGAGGAAATTGGTTTCTGCCTGATGCTTCTCCTGCATAATCTTTAGCTGAGCTTTGATCAGGTCCATTTCCGCTTGCATGTCGGAGCAGTGGAAGCAGTTTTCACTCCTCATTTTGGTTGAATATAAGGAGGGCAAGAACGCAGCTGTGATAGGGAGGGGTTGAGGAAACAAAGGAGCTGTGAGACAACTAAGAGTGATGGGTCTGGGACATAGGGAAATAAAAATTTGGGAAGATAGTTGAGCGACAGAATGAGTGCAGAGAAACGATGAGAGGTGGTCTGCATGAAGAAGGGAAGAAGGATAAATAGGGAGGGAGGAAGTGGGGGGCGTGCTGAGGAGGAGAGAAGAGAGGGAAGCATGGGGGGAGAGGGTCACGTGATAGGAGGTGGGAAGGGGATGGGTATGGTAGGCCTGCAGGAATAAAATAGAGGGGGGGCAGAAAATCTTTTTGGCAGAGAGTGCGCAGAGGGGAGTATTCATAGAATAGGGGAGTAGATGGTGCGACATTGGGAAGAGAGTTGACTAGGGGGTCTGAGGCAGGCCTTATTGGCCAGAGATTCAACATTCTTATCGTTGGCTCTAAGGATGTGATAGTAAGAGAGATCTCCTATCTCATTACTCAAGTTGCGGCACCTAATGATCAATCTGTTGAGGTCGATGTTGGGAGATAGAGAGGAGTTCAACATCATGTTGATTATAATTGACTCGAGAGCCCTAGTATTGCACCAAGAGTGCTGCAACTCCCAGGGGTTGCCCTACTTTACTTTATCAACTCGGATTCATACAAAATTGGAGGTGACATTGCTATATACACATCAGATGAAATTTGTTCATGTCATCCTCTGCTTTACGAAAGGGTGCTATTTTTTAAAAATATGATAAGAATTGGAAAGTAAATTGCTGGAAGGAAATGATAAGAATGAAACTAATTTAATTTGCAGAAAAGAAATGACAGAAAGGAAACTAATTTAACTTGCTGAAAATGAATGGCAGAAAGGAAACTAATTCTAAACCACACTTAACTTGGCTAAATGGATAAATGCACTCTATTTATCCTATGGTCTATCTACCATTCTTTTACCCATGTAACTAAGCTATCCATGAATTAATCCTAAGTGAAAAAGTGTTGATTTTACATCTTGGAGGAAAGAAAAGGCCAAAGAGGCTAATTGAGGGCTTAACACATGAAACAGGCTTAGGAGTGGAAAGCGAGGGTTTAATTAAAACCTTATGATATGAATATAGGATGCTTGTGGAGCAGAATGATTGAAATATGTGATGGTAGAGTTATGATTAGTGGATAGAAGTGCAATATGCGATCTGCGATATCGCAGTCGCAATGTCACAAAGTTGGAGCGGTAAGTCTTAAAGAAACAAGGAAAATGTGCAAAGTGTGGTTGCGATGGGTGACATGGCGGTGGGACCAGTGGCGGAGCGCGATCGCAATATCACAATTGGCGTTTGAAAGTGGTAAGTCTTAAAGAAACAAGGAAAATGTGCGAAGTGCGATTACGATGGGTGACGTGGCAGTGGGATCGACGACAGAGCATGATCGCAATATCGCAATCGGCGTTTGGAAGCGGTAAGTCTTAAAGGAAACATGAAAACGATGCGATCTGCGATGAGGAGCGATGGTAAGTCCAAAGGGAAAAAAAATAGTTTCTAATGTTTTTAACTGTTTGTAATAAAAGCGCAGTGAAGGGAAGTAGAAAGGGATATCACATTCGAGCTTGGAATGAGAGAGAGTTAACAAAAATCACAAACGATTTGCGATTTGAGATGGAGCGAGGTACAACGAGCGAGAGTTTCAAGGAGAAAGGGGTGGAGGAATAATTCTAATGATTTTCAAACGTTTTGGGAATGAAAAGGGCGATGGAAGCAAATAAGAGGAAAATGAGGAAAATGGAGGCACAATAGCAGTGCTCAGGCGTGAGAACAGAGCCGGGAAATGAAGTGGGATGTCTTGATGATCTTCCTGGGGATTTTGATGCTTATTCTTGCAAACAAAGCTGTGGATTCATGTACGAAAAATAGAGGACACACATGACAAAACAGTGAACAAAAATAATTTTTTGGTCCTGTGGGAAGGTTCGCCCTCCTCGGCCCTATTGACAGAGATGAGAAGGGGGTCTTGATCCACAAATTTTCTTGGTTTTTCTCCTCTATTCTATCACTCACAAGCAAATGAAAAACTACAACAACACACTGAAAGAAAAAACCAAGCAACGATAAAACTATGAGAAGCAAAACTAATTGAATGATAGAAAGAAAACTAGCTTAATGAAAAAAAGGAAAATATAGTAATAACAGAGAGGCTAAGGCACATGGATTGGGCCCTAACCCATGAGCCTAGCTCTCTGAAACTTAAATCAGCTGAATGAAATTAGTCTGCTCATTTCATAAAAGAATAACCTTATACATCTCTGAAAGTTTGATCACTGAGTAAACTAATAAAAAGCTCAATATCTTGCAACAAAGTTTCAACTAGAATCGACTAACTCTTCCTAGCTCTAGCTCCACTCAATTTATTCTCCAGGGAAGCTACCAACAACTCTCTAGAAAATAGTGATTGAGTCCACTTGACTCCAAGTAAATAAAGATTGAGTGAAATCCTCTTTGAGTTGCTTGGCTGCCTCTGGAATTTGAATTACTAGAGAGAATCCTTGGGGATCCTTTGGCTGCCTTTGAAATTTGAATTGTTGGAGAGAATATTTGGGATCCTTTGGCTGCCTTTGAGAGTTAAGGAGGGTGGACAATCCTCCAATAATTTCTCCTTGCTGTCTCCTCCAAGTCTTTATGATAAAATCCTTATAAAAATGCTTAATAAATCATGATTTTCTGCACTCAAACTCATATTAGGCACTCAAAGTATGTTAGCCTTAATCACCACCTATACTAGCATCATAAAACCAAATAATAATAAAAATGCAAGAAAAAGAGATCTAGGAAGGAAAAAATGTGACCATTAACCCCTCCAAATATGTCTAATGATGGAGCTCATCATTGACGAGTCCCTGAAAACCATAGCCTTCTTAATATTGAGCCTCTTGATTATTTGAAGGCCTTGCATTAAGGCATACGCTTCAGCTCTGTTGTTCGACAGTCGACCCAATCCCCACTTGAAGGAGGCAACATTGTTGCCCTACTCATCCAAGATGAGACCTCCAACTCTTGTTGTTCCAGGATTTGATTTTGAGGCTCCATCAAAGAAAAGCTTGGGTCTGCATAACCCATCAAGCCATTCTATAAACTACTTTTCTTTGAGCCTCACTTTCCAATGTTTTTTGTGAAATGGCTGGTTTATAAGAGGCTTGTTGCACCTCGAGAGGATGTCAAGCACTCTTCTGAATAGATGCCTTTCCTCTACTTGCAAGTCATTGATGTTAAAATGATTGTTGTTTTTAGCTAAAATGGTCTCTGCAGTCAGGCTTTGGGTCTTGATCTACACTTTTCGGATGCCTGGTTTTTTCTCATGAAAAATGACTTTGTTCTGAATGAGCCATATGTTCCAGAGGAGAACATAAGAAAGTGTGTCCTAGATTATTTTAACAACACTCTTCCCTTTTTTTGTAGAAGAGTAACTCTTTTTCCATCGAGCTATCAATTCAGATATTGTGGTGTTAACAACAATCTCGATCTGGAGGAGATTAGAGAGGGAGTTCCAACAATTTTTTGTTTTTGTTTTTGTTTGTTTTGTTTTGTTTTTTTCCAGATTATCAGGAGTCAAGATCTTTCCCTTTACCAGGTTCCAAATGAAGATTTTAATTTTAGGGAGAGCTTCAAATTTCCAAACCTGCTTCCATATCGCCCATCGTGGAGAAGGGAAGTGTTCATTGCGAAGAACACGATATCCCACGTTTATGGAGTAAGAGGACCTAGAGGGGTCCCATCTATAACTGTCTTCTTCATCTTTTGCAATATGGGCCGCACCATGTAGCATTCCTTCCATTTTAGTTTTGCCATTGAGGAAGTGAGGGGGAAGATTTGGTAACAACCAACCCTTCCATTGGATATTATTCTCTTCCCAACTGGAGATATGATTCAAGTTGTTTATCCCAAGCTCTCTCATATGCATTTGAATGCGCAGAAGGCTCAAATCGTTTGAGAGAAGAGGCTTGCCCATGATTTTGTCATTCCAAATGTCAATGCTGCGGCCTCCATGGGGAACTTTGGAGGTGTTTTTGCGAAGGAAGGGGATTGCTTTCTTGCAGAGAGTCCATATACGAGAGGATGGCCTGTTGAGGATGAGATGTTCTAATAGATGCTGCCTTGAAGTGGAGAGACATTTCCTTTCAAGAACTTGCTTCCACCAGATTTTCTGACCAGTGATTAAATACCAAATAAATTTTCCTCCGAAGGCAACATTTAACAGTTTAGGGATGCGAATGGCTAGACCTCCATTTTCATACTTACTTGTTACCTGCCTCCACTTTACCAGATTGAACTTTTTTACTTTTTTTTTTTGATTTTCACTTTTACCACCTTTCCATAAAAAATGTTTTAATATGATTTCCATTTTATTTTGAATGCTGATAGGGGCTTGGAGTAGGGAGAAGAGGTAAAGGGGAAGAGCTGAAAGGACAAATTTTAAGAGAAGCACGCGCCCTGCCAGGTTGAGCCAAGAGGCTCCCCATTGTTGGATTTTCTTCTTCATCTTGTCTATAGTCATGCTCCATACGTCTGCCTTTAAAGAGCCATTTCTTATAGGAATCCCTATATAATTAAAATGGTTCCAGCTCCATTTTTATGGGATCCCAAATATTTGGGAAATGCTATGAATGGTATTCATAGTTGCATTCCATCCATATATGCAACTTTTGAGATAATTGATCTGACCTCCTGAATAATGCATGACTTTGTCAAGCAAAGTTATGAATCTCCTGGCTATTATAAAAGTAGCTCCTCACATCAATAGGGTGTCATCAACAAAATGAGAGTCGTTCATGTTTTTCATCCCATTACTGAATTTGATACCTGTAATTAGGCCTGCTTTGCAATTGAAGTCCAACGCTTGACTGAAGGATTCGTCAATGAGGATGAAAAGGAAGGGGCATAAGGGACAACCTTGTCTTAAGCCTCTTGTGGATTGGAAAAAAGGTCCAAGTATCCCGTTGACCAGAGGGGAGACCCAAGGAGTAGATATGCAGACCTAGATGAGAGAGATGAGGTCTTCTCAAAATCCCATATTCCTTAGGACAAAGTAAAGGAAGGAGTGTCTAACTCTGTCGAAGGCATTAGCAAGGTCTAATTTTAAAGCAAAACCATTCTCCAATATTCTCATGCCAGAGTGTATCACTTCTTGGACCAGCAAGATGGAGTTAGTGATTTACCTATTTTCTATGAACCTGCCTTGATTTTAAGAGATAAGTTTGGGAAGGTAAATTTTGATGCGAGAGGCGAGGACTTTGGTGATAATTTTATAGGAGGAGTTGCACAGGGATATTGGTATAAATTTGGATAAGGTGGAAGGCTGGGGCTCTTTTGGGATGAGGGCTAGAAAATTTGAGTTTGTGAAGCCCCAAATATTTTTTTTTCCTTTGGGTCCATCGGATCATTTTGATGAGGTCTTTCTTGATTACCTCCCTGAAGGTCCGATAGAAGTTGATGGAGAATCCATCTGGGCCTGGAGCTTTTTCTGGGTGGAGGGTCCAAATTGCTTTGATGATTTCACCTTCTTCAGTGTCCCTTATTAGGAAGGCATTTATTTCTTCTGTGATCATATTTGGAGTGTGGATCAAGAGATCATCATAGTCCTCTGCCTCCATAGTTTCTGTTAGGATATTTTTATAATGGTGGTGGGCTGCTGATTTAATCTCAACTTGATCTGTGTACATGGTGCCTACATCATCAGATATGGCAGTGATGGTAATTTTGGATGCTCTGACTATTTCCTATTTGTGAAAGAAGGAGGTATTCTTATCCCCAGCCTGAAGCCAAAGGCTCATGGATTTTATTCTCCATTTTTCTTCTTCCTTTCTATTTGAGTTGTATAGTGCCCGATATAGCTCCTTTTCATGCTCTTGTTTCTATTTGGTCACCCCTTGGTCATCTATGTCCTTTTTCACTTCTTCTAGCATTCTCTTTGTGTCCTGCTTGAAAATTTCCAGTTCTCTGTAATAGTCTTTAGCCCAGCCTTTGAGAGATGTGCACACTAGCTTTAGATTAGTCTCCCATCTATGCATTGGGGATCCCTCAACATGCTGGCACCAAGTGATTTCCACAATGGTTCTTGCCACAAGGGAATCACACCATAATGGGTTGTAACGAAAGGGGAGGGGCCCAAGGTTTGATTGCTCACCGAGGACAAGGGTGACAGGGTAGTGGTCTGAGGCCTAGCAAGGCAAAATGGAAGAGGTTGCCACTGAAAAGAGGGAAATGAGGGAGACAACAACAATGAAGCGGTCTAATATTTCCATGATGTTTCCTGGGCCAAGCCCATGGTTTTTCCATGTGAAGCTTCTATTCTTGGGGATGATGTCCAACAAGTCATGATCTCTTATGATATTCTCTAGCTGATCTCTTGTAGGGTCAGGAGTAAAAGTGCCCCCTCTTTTCTCCTTTTCATGCATAACCAAGTTCAGATCACCTCCAATGATGAAGATGCTATTTTCTTCCCCTTCCATGTCAGATTGTAAAGTGCACCAACAAACTTCTTTGTATCGATAGTGATTTGGGTCATATATGTTATAAATTATTATCGTGACATCCTCTTGGGTGCTTTGAAGTTTAGATTTTATCCAATCTTGGGCCTTTAATTTTGAAATCTATTTCCATGAGTTGTGTTTCCAAATTGTGGCTATTCCTCCCGAAGAACCTCCGTATTTTACTACTATGCTCGTGTAGTTTCTGATTTTGCTTATGGTGTTTTCCATGTATTTTTCTCCCTGCTTGATTTCTTGGAGAAGAATTATGTCTGGCTGTTCCTACTTGATAAGATCTCTTAGGGAATTGTTTTTAGAGGGGTTCCCTAATCCCCTACAACTCCATGTGAGTGCTTTCATTATTTAAGGAATGCTGGCTGAGACCCTATCTTCCATATTGTTTCTTGATGGCTTGTTTCTTTGATGTTTATCCCTCCAATAAAGGTCTCAATTGGATGCTGCGTTCCTAGGGAGATTTATTTCTGAGCTGACTCGTCCTTGTGGTGTTTAGTGGATTTTATTCAAGGTTTCCACAATAGGTCCCAACTCCTTTGCTGCATTTCGGGTGACTATCCAAGTAGATGATGGTTCAACTAAGGATGGGGGTGGGCAGGATTTGGAGGGGGATGCTTGTGGGAGATATTTAGAAGGGAAGGTGGAGAGGGAGAGTAGAGGGGGTTCCTCTTCTAGAGAGTTCAAAGCGGTGAAGGGGTTGGAAGAGATGGGGGAGGGTTCAAGAATTTGGGAGGGGGCCAAAGGGGGATCAGGATGAGGGGGAATGCTAGGGATTGCAGATTAAGATGATGGGTGAGGTGTTGAAGTTCCAACATTTCTGGAAATTGGGGCATATTTTTTATTTTTTTATTTTATTTTTTTTAATGACTTCCCATTGGGGTTCAGGGCTAGTATTTTTGATATCTATTGCTTTTGAGCATCTATTAGCAAAATGAACGTATTCGTGGCATACCTTGCATTTGAACGATAGTTGTTCATAATCCAGCTGCTAAATGTGCAGCCAGTTGTACACCTTCAGCTTGATCGCCTCTGGTAGTCCTTTCCCCAAGTATACCTACACACAGATTCTTGCACAGGCTTGCATGTTTTCCTTTGGCTCACGTCTGTCGATGAAATTACCAACAACATTCCCAATCGCTCTTACAGAATCATCCCCCCAGCAGTGAAGAGGGAGATGAGGAAGACGAACCCACACTGGGACAACGTTAGGGACGTCGAGTTCTGGGTCGAAGTCCAGAGTCCATTTGTTTAAATAGAGTCCCCATGGTATCCATGAAGTATGGCCCGTTTATGAAGATCAGATATTTGTCTTCCTTTGTCTCAAAGTGAAAGGTGTAAAATCCTCTACCACAAAATTAGATGGAGATTTTCCCTTCTATTTTGTCCAACTAGTTGCGCTTTATCCATTTCTAGATTGTTTTTGGCAACAACCATAGACCTGTAAATTGCTGTAATATTCCCAATTCTGGACAGCTAGCTAGGCATGAATGGAAAATGCATTTTCTAGTAATGGCAGCTATAGGATTTGAAACCAGGACCTAGATCCCTTAGATCAATGCATCTAAGACCTGAATCCAAGAGGAGGCTCCAAAGAAATCCTTCTAGATTGGTTAAACAGATCTCCCACTACTAGATGTCCTCAAAAAATGCCTGATGAATGGTCTGCTACAATGTAAGCACAAGAGCTGGAATAACAACGTTATTATACAACCATGAGCATATGAAGATCTGAATAGCCAATGAATAATGTTATAGCAGCAAATATAGTACAAGTTCTTGAGGAATCATCCACTCAATAAAGGCAATGCAAGCCTCAACAAGACATGTACATGAAAATAGAAGAACACTGTTATTTCTGCATAAACCGAGGCTAAGAGGACACAATTTATAGAAGGTATTGCTCCATATTACATGATAACTGAAATATATGACAATATATGGGTCAAATACACTAAGGGAGCAAAGATATAACCCTTAGAAGAAATAATACATCAATCCTCAAAGGGATTGGCTGAAATACACAAAATGGAAAAAATGCCGGAGTTGCTGCGCAACTGCTGCAACTCAAATCTGGAACTCAATAGAGAAGGCTGAATATGATGAGAAATTTGAAGTAGAGCTTCTCCAATGGATCTCCAAAGTGGAAGGTTGATCCTTACACTTGAGATCTCACCCTCCAATCAACCTGCAATCCCTCACTGCAAGTGCTCCATGAAAATAACGCAGTCTAAGAGGGTAATTGCGCTGTAGGTGGAATAAAATGAAGTGTCCA
This sequence comes from Pinus albicaulis, assembly GCA_034641835.2. Taxonomy (NCBI): domain Eukaryota; kingdom Viridiplantae; phylum Streptophyta; class Pinopsida; order Pinales; family Pinaceae; genus Pinus; species Pinus albicaulis. Next base: position 1,729,949,005 of record CM076578.1, on the reverse strand, counting down.
AGTGCCAAGATCTACAAATAAGCTCCAAATCTTCAAAGCTAATCATCCAAAGGAAAGAGAGAGTCTCCCTCTGAAAAACAAGCAATGGAAGAGGTGTTGTAACTTCTCACTGCAACACCCTACAACACAGAATTATACTGCTGCAGAAATAACACTGTCTTGGAGGAGGATGCTTGGCCTCAAGCCTAGATGTGAGACAAATCAATACAAATCCTTCAAGAGGCTTCTCTATAAAGGAGGAGGAATCCTAAACAGGAATTCCCCGGCAATTCTTGCTAAACAACAAAAGAATGCACAATGTCTGAATAGACATGAAATGAATAATACAAGCATGTATAACAATTGCTGCCTTCCCTCCTTTTAAACACATGAGAGCTCCCTCTCCATGGGCACCACTCTATTAGGGTTTCCTCCTTCAAGGAATATTCCCTCCTCTATCTCTGCGCTGTCCCATGTAGTGCTTTCCACCTCATACCCTGCACTATTTGACTTGGTCAAACTTAACCAAGCCTCTTTGCAAATGTCTCCTTTCACACATGAGGGTGTGAAATCTAGTTCCAAGGCTGATCCCCTTTCATAATAGAGGGATTTTATCCATGTTTTTATTGTCATTGGGCCTCCTTACCCAATTATTCAACTTATAAGTGAAATTATCAAAATCTAATGTTCCAATTTATTAAAGGAAAAATTTGGAACATTACAGTCCTCCCCTCCCAAATGTTGCTTGTCCTCAAGCAACTGTAAGGATAGAACTGTAAAGTCTCCACTCAAGGCATGGAATTATAAATGTGATGAGGAACATCTTCCCCATGTGGTTCCTCTATCCCCAAGCAATCATCCAAACAAAATGAGCCACCTCCCAACAAGGCAACTCCTGAAAATCTCCTTCCACCTCAAGCTCCGGAAATGAAGGTGGGCTGAAAATATAAACATGGTAAGCATCATAGCCTACCCCAAGCTGTCCTTCTCTCCACTTATGATAAGTGTAGAGTGTGTGCTGATCCTGGGCTACAAAATTATTAACCTCAAATGGCAAAGTGAAGATTAATCCTCCAAAGAGTTCTCCTCCAACATTGAAGAACAAGATTGCCCAAAACAATCCATCCATGATGAATAGGACATGTTCATCATAGAGTATCCAAATGAGAATTTTGCTGCAAGTTTTACATGATAGTGCATGATACAAACAATATCTCAATAGGACATAGCGCAGTTTCATCCACTGCAACTTCAGAAAATTACATGGCAAGCAATGTACAAGATCCATCACATCTACTAACGGATAGTAAATGGCTGAATGTAACAAAAATACATGATCAAGCACTTGCCCATGGCTGTAAAATGGATGAATATAAATCTCATGGTCCACCTCAAGAGAGAACAAACATGTGGCTGTGGTGGCCATATCTCCTCCCATGCTCCCATTAGAACATGTAGTGCTGGAAATGTGGGAGTTTTCTCCCCTCAAGGACACATCCAACTCATGTGTCTCTCTCATAATCATGCTTCTCATACAAATCTGATCCATATCAGAAAATGAAGTCATGATCAGCAACAAAATGAAGAAAATTCTGAAGGTTTCATGTGGTGCAAGAAGGTACCAACAACTTTCCCAATAGTGACAGCGCAGTTTTCCAAACTGCTGCTTCAGAAAAGTACATGGAAAGTTGTTTTGTGTTACAAGGATAATTATGTATGTCATGATATCTAATGATAAATAGTAAATGGCTGAGTATATCAACTGATCATACATGAAAGTGAACACTTTCCCAAGGCCATATAAAAGATGGTTGAATCCATCATACAAATTGGCCCAATTTTGTCCATGGAGCCTAATGAAAAACTTGCCCTTTTGTGGAGCAATGCACTGAATATGAATGGTAAGAGCATCAAAATGTTGTGTTAGATAATCTATGGATGTAAAAGAAACATTCTTGCCATATTTTGAGAGCAAGATGATGCATGTGTATATGAAGGATCCCTCCATAGCAGTATGGCACATTCCTAGGAAGAGAATCGAACCATATTTTGCATAAAGATCACCCTCTTTATACTTGCAAATCCAAGTCAAGAAGATCATAGCAAGTGAGGCCATACCAAGGTAATATATGTCTCCATCCACTACTCCATCAATATCACCTCCTCTTTGTCCTCCAAGTGCATCAAGTGGGAAGTGATCCTGGGGAAACTCCATCAATAACCCCAAGCTCTCAAATGACAGCACTGTTGGCCTTTGCAAATAACCTCTAGCCAACTCCTAGCTCCATTATTTGACATGCTCTTTGTCAAATATGCCTCCCATAATGCTGAAATTAATAAGAAGTTCCTCCCAAAGTGGAAGTACCTCTCTATCATCAAAAGCCAAGGAGATAATGCCATCTCCTCCTCCTACAACATCATGCAAAGTGTGAGAGAAAATCTGCTCTTGCTCTCCCCAGAACAAGCAAAGCAACAAAATATTTTTCCGCCTCCTCATACTTCCATCATACAACTCATGTGATGAAGACATAATGAATGATATGAGTACCACATCAACACCATGCATCCATACTCTATGCTGCTCAATGATGCAAGTATCCTGCCATCTCTTCTTCATCCTCCCACTCTTAGGAAGAGTGTTTGTGAAGTGATGGCCAAACTCTTTCAAGAGAAACCAGCACAACCAAGCCTCCTGCTGCCTGGTATCATATATTTGCAAGTATCCTCTAAGCTCCTTGCTCATCAAACACATCCACTCAACCACTTGTGGATGCCTTCTCCTTTTCATCTTGGTACTCCTCTCATGAGGGCTACCATCCTCCCAAATCAAATTCTTGTTTTTGCACTTCATGGGATTTTGAAATGCAATCTTCTCAAGGATCAATGATACCCTATCAAGACCCAAATAGGTGGTAGGAAAAAACCTCCCATCATGATGTGTATGGCTCAAGGAATGTCCAACACAAGCATGAGAGATGTTATCCATCCTAAGATATCCTCCATCTTCTATCTACTCTTGTGAGAAAGGAAGGAAATCTCTGCACTTCATGGTGTGTTGAAGTGCACCTCCAATGAGATCTCTCCATGAGACCTCCCTCTTAACAATAGTCTTCCAAAACCAATGAGGTCTTGGATCTAAAAGTAGAAGTTACTCTTTGAGCTGAGAGGAGCTCATTAAGAAAGTGTCATCTTGAAAGGAGAAAGGGTTTCTCACTCCAAAATTTCTACCATCCTTTATCAAGTCTTCAAACCCCAACCTCAAATGTGATGTACAATCCCACAATGGCTCATGAGAATGATGGTTTGCTCCCTTGAATATTTCCATGTTGCACAATGCAGTGCAACCAAGCTACTCTATGGTAGCTGTGTGATTTGACCCTTGGTCATTCAAAATAAAATTTCCACATTGATCAAAAGAATTTGCTACAACAATAGATTGCGGAAATATTTTCATACCTTGATGTGCATTTGGAACTTCTTGCAGGGCTGCAAGAGTTCCCTCCTCCAAAATGTTGGCTGCTCCAACTGTTGATGCATGTGGCTAATCCTATATGAGTGTGATAGAATTATCACAAGCCTCCTCAAGTGGTGGTGTGATCTTCCCTTCCTTTGCCCTCTCACCATCAAAGGTTTTGATCAACCCTTGGATGAAATTTGCAAAAGTTTTTACCCTTGCATGGCTCAAGTAGCTACTCCACCAATCATAGGCTTCACCCTCCAAATGCAGCGCTGAGATTTCAACAGCTTCTCTCCCTGCTACAGGATGTAGTAGGAAAAATGCCTCCAACTCTCTCACCCAAGTTCTTGCAGTAGATGACCCATCAAAGGTGGAGAACAAAAATATATTGTATTTGATTTCTCTTTTGCTATAGGGTCTCTTCTCTTCCTTCAACTGGATGAAATGAGGAAAATATAGAGTCTCCTTGAAGGCTCTAGGTTGAGATCTATACTCAACAAGGTAATCACTTAGAATCCGATAATCCAAGTGTCTTCCATGCTCAATGTCTTCTTCTTGCTGAGAATAGGAAGTGCATGGTCCTTCCTCTTCTTCTTCTTCAATCTTCTTGACCTCCTTGGAGAGGTTCTCTCTGGATCTGAATAATGATGAGAGATATCTCATCTTCTTCAACATTCTGATCTTCTTGGGCTTAGACTCACAGGCTGAGCCAAGAAAGTTGCTCTGATACCAATGTAATATTCCCAATTCTGGACAGCTAGCTAGGCATGACTGGAAAACGCATTTTCCAGTAATGGCAGCTATAGGATTTGAAACCTGGACCTGTATCCGTTAGATCAATGCATATAAAACTTGAATCCAAGAGGAGGCTCCAAAGAAATCCTTCTAGAGTGGTTAAACAGATGTCCCACTACTAGATGTCCTCAGAAAATGTCTGATGAATGGTCTGCTACAATGTAAGCACAAGAGTTGGAATGACAACGTTATTATACAACCATGAGCATATGAATATCTGAATAGCCAATGAATAATGTTATAACAGCAAAGATAGTACAAGTTCTCGAGGAATCATCCACTCAATAAAGGCAATGCAAGCCTCAACAAGACATGTATATGAAAATAGAAGAACACTGCTATTTTTGCATAAACCGAGGCTAAGAGGATGCAATTTATAGAAGGTACTGCTCCATATTACATGATAAATGAAATATATGACAATATATGGCTCAAATACACTAGGGGAGCAAAGATATAACCCTTAGAAGCAATAATACATCAATCCTCCAAGGGATTGGCTGAAATACACAAAATGGAAAAAATGCCGGAGTTGCTGGGCAGCTGCTGCAACTCAAATCTGGAACTCAATAGAGAAGGCCGAAGATGATGAGAAATCTGAATTATACCTTTTCCAATGGATATCCAAAGTGGAAGGCTGATCCTTACACTTGAGATCTCACCCTCTAATCAACCTGCAATCCCTCACTGCAAGTGCTCCATGAAAATAACAGTATAAGAGGGTAATTGCGCTGTAGGTGGAATAAAATGAAGTGTCCAGGTGCCAAGATCTGCAAATAAGCTCCAAATATTCCAAGCTAATCATCCAAAGGAAAGAGAGAGTCTCCCTATGAAAAACAAGCAATGGAAGAGGTGTTGTAACTTCTCACTGCAACACCCTACAACATAGAATTATGCTGCTGCCGAAATAACGCTATCCTGGAGGAGGATGCTTGGCCTCAAGCCTAGATGTGAGACAAATCAGTACAAATCCTTCAAGAGGCTTCTCTAGAAAGGAGGAGGAATCCTAAACATGAATTCCTCGACAATTCTTGCTAAACAACAAAAGAATTCACAATGTCTGAATACACATGAAATGAATAATACAAGCATGTATAACAATGGCTACCTTGCCCTCCTTTTAAACACATGAGAGCTCTCTCTCCATGGGCCCCACTCTATTAGGGTTTCCTCCTTCAAGGAATATTCCCTCCTCTATCTCTGCGCTGTCCCATGTAGTGCTTTCCACCTCATACCCTGTGCTGTTTGACTTGGTAAAACTTAACCAAGCCTCTTTGCAAATGTCTCCTTTCACACATGAGGGTGTGAAATATAGTTCCACGGCTAATCCCCTTTCATACTAGAGGGATTTTATCCATGTTTTTATTGTCATTGGGCCTCACCCAATTATTCAAATTATAAGTGAAATTATCAAAATCTAATGTTCCAATTTATTAAAGGAAAAATTTGGAACATTACAATTGCCCAATGAGCCCTTTCTTTGCGAGGGATAGTGCAGTCATTTGAGGGATCGCAGGGGGCAGTGAAAATTCCTAGATTCCATCCAATTTTTTGACAAATTTCGAAATTACAGGCCTCGACCATGGAGGATTCAAAGAGTTGATGAGAGCAGAGAAGGCTGAGGCATGGTCGGGAGGAGCGACCACCTCCGGGATGGACTCTGGAAGGGCCATGCAGCCAGGTGCATAGCAGCAGGGGGAGGCTGAAGCGTGAGCATCTGTGTAGACGCTCCAAATCTAGCTTTGGTTTCCTAAAGAATACTTCTTTATGATACCCAAACAAACTAAAAAAGACTAACTGAAGGTCAAAAAAATTATAATAAATCTTTCAAAACCCAAATTTTAGACTTTGATCAAAGGAAAACCTATTTTTTTAAAAATTCCCAGGATGTGCATAGGTGAACATTTAAGTTCAATGCGCATCCGCTCTGTTGCTAAAGAAACCACACAGATAGATAAAGGTTAAAGAAAGAATAAAATTCAGGAAAACAAATTACAAAATCTAAAAATTCACAACCTTTTCAAAACTCAGACCAGGCTATAAAAAAAGGATCTAAATTCAAAACCAAGGATAAGGAAGCGAATAGGGCACTCCCCAACGAAGTCAACAATATTTTATATTGGAGTAATCCCTCTTGCGGACAAGAGTGATCTCCCTAGATTTCCAAAAAAACCTAGTAACAAGTAGACAATCAAACTACTCTTTCCTTCAATTTATCTTTGCTTGAATCATAAACTCGAAAGGAGAGGAATGAAACCCATACCTTTTTATGAGATGCTTGATAAAGATCCTTGTTATGCCTCGATGCAGCTCCTCAATGTTCGAAATAGACCTGCACACATAGAAACCAAATTATTAAAGGCATATGCAACATAGATGATTTAATACCTCAAAATAATGATTAAGGAGATTAGTAACTAGTATCATTTCAATGGACAAAATAGAAATAACATAAACCATTCATCAAATCCATAAAAAAATACAGTGGGAAAAATAACTCAATTGTATTAATTCAGAAATATAGAAGAGTCTCACAACCTTTTCCTTGATGAGGCGAATCTCGTCCCATAAGTCTACAATCCTTTCCTTGGATGATAAGCTTTCCAACCTAATTTGACCAGTATAAGTCTACCTTCAACAACCTCCCTCAACCCTATATCATGTAGTTTGTTTATAGGCCAAGAGGAGGAAGTTTCAGGTCCATATCTCAAGGATGAGATTGACTAAATATGGGATTAAGGTTCCTTGAAGAATGGGAATCAATTCCAAGATGGGAGGGGCTAGGCTAGAATAAGCATGACCTCAAAGTTTTCAGTTGGGATATATTCGCCCAACAAGGCTTCTAGAATTAACTTTTTATTTTTACTTTTTGTTGAGTCATGTGTGCAATCTATAGTGGGAGAACTAGGGGAATTTTGAGGTCTAAAATGGGCCTCCTAATGAAATTATAAAATAATAGTCACAAATAATAAAATAACAGTAGATTACATCATCAAATTTTAAAAGGGGAAAAAACTACTTCCTCAACTCATTTTTTCAACTTATCTCCCTATGGTTTTACTCAAATTTCAAGCAATAACACTCGTTTGATGCATAATTTGATTTCTCATACAAGGAGTATCCATGTTGCGTGCTACACGAAAAATGAGAAATACATGAAAATGTGATTGCAATCACATTTTTTCATGTATTTCTCATTTTTAGTGTAGCATGGTCCATTGAAAGTATACAACATAGGTACTCCTTAGATGGGGAATTAAATTTTGTATCCAACAAGTACTCCTGCTCGGAATTTGATTAAAAAATTAGGGAGATAATTTGAAAATTCAAGTTGAAAAGTAGTTTTATTATGTTATTATTTTTACTTTTTTACCCCAAAAATGGTGAATGATCCCCTATAGTTGGCATCATCATCTTGAATCCTATTGGTTCTTATAAAGTTTATTTTGGTTGTACATTTTTCTTAGGAGGCCCATTTTAGACCTCAAAAATTTTATATTGACAGAGCACAGTCCTGCGTAGGTATTAATGGTAGGAACTGTGAATGCATAGAAACTAGATAGGAAAGCGCAAATGTGACTAAAAAGTAGGTTCTTGGGCTTATTACCCATAATTATTTCTTTCTTCAAGGTGTTTAAGTTTTTTGACCTACAAGGGAGTGCTTTGGAACACATGAATTTGATGGCGAAAGATCCATTTTAATGGTCAATTGTCATGGTGACAAAATGATGTGTAACAAGTAGTACCTGAAATAAGAGGTAAGGTAAAAGTGGTTGAATTGAAAGTTTATGGATTCAACCATGAATGAATATATGTCACAGATGATGCTAGGCTTCATCATGGTGTGTAAGAACCCTATGGATGCCTTAGTGACATTGGAAGTCAAATCCTCTCCAAGTAACAACAAAATGGTGGCTAAGATTTGTTGTACAACTTCTCAGAATAGGGAGATGAAGAATGTCTCTGAAATTGTGGAAAATTGGGTGTTTGGAGCTGAAATATGCTAGAATAGGGCTTGTCTTTCTGTGACTTAGAGTCCATTGTAACTAGAAAAAAGGGTGGTCTCAGTGAACTTATATTGATTTGGGTATTTGGGGTAGATAAAGGTGCTATGGATAAATTACGGGGTAATTTATAAAATCTTATCCCCTATGGATGAGAAGCAATAATTATTCTCCTTAACATAGGTGGTAATAATCCAGAATACAAATTTTTGTAAGGGATAGACCATTGAAACAATCAATTAGTATAACCTTGATTCTACAACTCAACAAGGGTCTTCCTTGTTCAAATAGCTACCATACATTCGAAGCAGAGGTATGATAGATGTTGGGGACATAAAGGGTCGTGAATTTATGCCTTTGTTTCCATGATGGACTCGGTGTGGCCTAAGGGTTTCGCCTCCTAGGAATTAGGTGTTTTGGTTGCAAACTTATTCATTTTAATCATGATATTAATGTTTTGAGGAAAAGAGGTTATGAGTTACCTTTTAAATGGAGATGATCAGATGTAGAGGGTGCGAGGAGGAATTTGGGCTTGACTTCAGGTTGAATGAATGATGTTTTTGAGGGAAAAAATGCATAAAATAGAGGAATTAAAATTGTAACAAGTATTTAACAAAGGGGTGTGGGCGGGAAAAACTAGGGGCTGATGTGGCATGACACACAATGTGATCGAGTTGGACTAGGAGTGAGAGGGGGGTGATTTTCTTTGCAGTGGTCTGCACTCACTTGATGACGTTGTTTTCCTACTGGCATGACGGGTGGCACGCCTTGTACCAACCCTATGGTGAGGTGCTAGAATGGGTTCTAGAATGAGGTTCAACCCCCCAAATTAATCCTTGTCCTTGATATACCCCACTTACCTTTTTGACTTGGACTTTCCAGAGTTAAGAGCTGGCTTAATTGTTGCACTCACTACCCCGTTGGAGTCTCACTAGGAGTGGGAAACTTTAGGATGGATGACGATCCACCTGAAAAATGTTTCTTATTTAACCCTTTGATGTGAAATGCGAGGGAGGTCCACATTATAGTGCCCTTTATCCCTTTAATCCTTTAGTTATTTCCTTTTTAATATTCTCTCACCTTTCCAAAGTCTCCAATGTCCATCTGTGCACAAAACGAGGCTCTTTTGCAACATGGATACTAATAGAAAAATGAGGAGGATACAACATCGACCCCAAATGGGGACAATGTCTTGTTGGAAAGGCACTAAGAACATACATATTAATGCCTTCAACTTGGGCATGGAGTCAAACTATATATGTACATAACTGGAAAAAAAGGCTCAACGATATTTACAATCAAAGTGGATATATTTTTTCAGCGTTGGAAGTAGTGCTTGAAGTACTACCCATTTATAGGCAACCTAAACACCTCACCTTCAATATTATCGAATAGAAAGGTATTATTCCCTTTGGCTTTAGTTATCTTGAAAGGTCCAAACCAAAAAGGGTCAAATTTCCCATGCTTGCATTTATCTTCTCTCTTTACATCCCATCTAAGCACAAGGTCTCGTCTGAAAAAAAAATAAAAAAATTCCTTTAGCCTTTTTTTCAAGCAAAGATTTTATCTTGTGCTGGTACTTCACTAGATTCTGAGTCACATGCTCTCTATTTTCTTGTAATTCTACTAGCTAATGAATCCTGCTAGTCAAGAAGTTAGGCTCCTCCTCTGCATCCTGGATCATTTTTTCCACATGCATGGCCAATTAAGTGGGAAAAAGTGTTGAAGTCCCATACACTAGCTCAAATGGAGACTTACTAGTTGACCTCTTGGTAGTGACCCTATTTTCCCACAACGCAACCTTAAGTTGATAATCAAAATTCTTATGGTTTTGTGCTATGATCTTCTTGAGAATTTTGACCAATGTCATTTTGGATGATTCTACCAATCCATTTCATTGTGGATAATAAGTGGTGGAATTCCCTAAAATGATGTTATAATTTTGACAAAATTTGATAAACTTGGTAGACTTAAACACTTGGGCATTATTAGTAAATATTTTCCTCAGACAACCAACCCTAGCTAAGATGTTTTCCTTCATGAAATTTATGGTCACTTTATTAGTAGAATTCTTGGCAGGGACAACCTCCACCCACTTAGTGAAATAGTCCATTGCCGTGAGGATCCACTAATGCTTCCCTCTAGATGGTGGTTGAATCTCCCCAATAAAATCTAACCCCCATTTCCAAAAAAATGGGGATTAAAGGCAGGGGTGTCAGTTTCTATTTTTTAGTAAAGATTTGGCACTCTCTACAAGCCTTCGCCCGATCATGCACATCACCAAATAACTTAGGCCAATAAAATAAATCCTTCAGAATATTATGAGATGTTTCTTTCTAGTTGTAGTGTCGCCCACAAATACAACCATGAAATTAATTTATTATTTTTGAAATTTCTTCCTCAACCAAGAAAAGTAGTAAAACTCCCACAAGGTGTTTCCTATACAACTAACCATTTGAGATAAAAATTTTTTGTGCTTGAAGCCTCAAGGATCTGTACTTAGTTCTGCCAAATGTAGGTGGGAATTCCAAAAACAAAAGATAATGGACTATGAACTTGTGCCACTCAGAATCCAAATACTTCATTGCAATTTTATGTGTTTCTCATTTTTTTTTTGTGTGTCTTGATTTTATGGTTCTGAATTTTCATCTAGCAAGTGTATCCCTAATGCTAGGAAATTTGTTTCTGACAAGATCTTAACCAATCCTTGTCCCTTTATCAGTTTTTTGGGAATCATATCCATTCCATAGTCTTGGATTTTGGCTATCCATTTGCCTCTCTTTCCTTCATTTTCTCCCTGCATGAGAATGTCCTTAACAATAGTTTTAGGGGCATAAGAAATTATCCTAGACTGCAAAATGTAAGTACAGAAATACTTCAAGGCCTTGACTAGGGCATACTGGCCTATTTTTCCAAAATATCATATTTCAGTTTTGCATCCCTCAATACCAGGCTAAAAAATGCAACTGGTTGTTCTTTCTCTTATTCATTTTTTTGCAACAAGATATCTGCAACAACGTTAGGAGATGCAAATTAAAAGATAATAAAAGGCTTTTGATGATCAAGGCTAGCCAAAACTAGGTCTTCTCCAAAATCCTTTTTGATTTTGTAAAATGATTATCTTGTTTTTGCAGTCCATTTGGCCTCTCTGTGTTTCTTCAACACATCTGTGATTTTTTTCACAATATCAACATAATTGGGCACAAACCTCCTCAATAAATTTATCCTTCCTAAGAAAACTTGTATTTATTTATTTTTCCTTGATAGAGGGACACTACTAATCATTTCTTCCCTTTTAGAGTAAATATTCACTCATTCTATTGAGACTATATTCCCCAACGATTTTCTTTCTCTGAGGGAAAATTGGTACTTCTTTGGGTTTAGGGACAAGCCATACTTCCTGCATTTCTCAAATTCATGTTGCAGGTGCCGCAAGTGTTCCTCAATAGGCTTTAATAAAACTACTATATATCCAGGTAAATTACCAAAAATTTATCCTTCTCCCCAAAAACAGTTATATCCATTGCCATATGAAAAGTGGTACCAATGCTCATGAGGCCAAAAGGCATTATGTCATACATGAATTTTCTCCAAGGTGTGGTGAAAGTAGTCTTATTCTGATATTCAATATGCACAACGATCTGGTTATATCCAGAGAAACCATAAATCATGGACAACCTTTATGACATTACCACCTTTTGTAAAATGTAATCCATCTTGGGAAAAGGTTAGTTAGCCCCCAGAGAGGCCCTATTTATATTCCTAAAGTCCACTCACATTCTGATCTCTCCATTTTCCTTCATGATAGGAACTATATTTTCCACCCAATCTGAGTATCTCAAAGGCACAATGATCTTATCTTGGAGCATTTTCTTGACTTCTTTCTGTATCAAGGGGAGAATCAGGGGATTGATTTTACTAAGATTATATTAGTGAGGTTTAATTCTCGATTTAAAATTAATTTGTGTTGAATGATGCTAGTACCATAGGTTTTTAAATCATCATAGGATTAGGAAAAAATATTATCATACCATTTGAAAAAATAAAGATACCAATGCTTGTACTCTTTTGGGATCCCCCTGGCCAATTTAACTAGTTTAGGTTGGTCTTTTGTGCCAATGTTACATTCCTTTGTATCTTCCTTATGCTCCTTATTGGATGGTTTGACTGCCACATCATTAGAATCAAACAATATTTCCAATGGGGCTAACCCATTTGGGATTATGTTTCCCTTCAACCACTAAATTTCCTACCCGACCATACATTCCTCCCAAGGCACATGAACTTGCTCAAATCCTTCAACTTCATCTATATATTCACCTTCCTGGTCTATTAAAAATTTAGAAAATTCTCCAATTAACTCCTTAAATCGTTGAATCTGATCTTCTTCCTCAAATACCTGCAAATATTTTACAATGTCTAGCACTGAGGGTCCGTACCTAATCTCAACTTCATACCAGAGTAGGGGATTTTGTGGTGGGTTGAAAGTGTTGGTTGTGGTTTCTAGGGGTCAACCATTCTGTTTTTCTTTCTAGGTAGAAATTGAATGTTGAATTCTAAGAAGAAATTCTCAATAAGGTCCCACATCTCATTCCTGTAGGATTTTAAACTGGGGTGTTTAGTTTGGTATTGATTCTTAATTTTTTTATAACTAGCTCAAAATATCAAAAAACTGCCAAACATTCAATTTTCATATTTCTAGCAGCTTGTAGGCCCAACACCGATGCTTCATATTCTCCAATATTGTTTGTAGTTTCAAATTCTAAATTATATGAGAGAGGAATGAGGTTAGCTTTTGGAGATATCAACAACACACCTGCTCCATTTCCTTCCTTAGAGTAGGCCCCATCAAAACACAATTTCCAAATATAGTCAGCTTTGGTTTGTTTTTTATTCATTTGTGAGTGAATTTACACCTCGATATCCTCCATAATTTTATCACCCATTTCAAAAAGCAAACATGAAATATCTTTTTCTTCACCATGTATTGGAGAACTATTAGAATTATCTTCCCTAGTGACAGTTTTCACAAATCTGGATTCTTTGTAAAACCTGTGCTCTTCTCCACAAAACACTAGAATAGTGGCATACGTGAGATAAAGTTTGATGGATCCACCAAGTTTTATCCCCCCTTATCTGGAAAGAATCATACCAAATCTCGCAGGAATGTCTACAACCACAATATCCATTACCACACTTTTCACAAGGATTTGAGCCAAATTAACCACCAAGTCCTTGATCATGCCAATGAATTTTATTTTTTTGTAATCAAAGAAATATAAGTCCTTATATGAATTTTTTATTTATAGGCCAAACTTTTCCATGAAAAACAAAGGAATTAGATTATGAGAATCCCTCGAATCAAGCATACAATTATGTAATAATAGATCATGAATCACCAATGTAACATAGAATGGGGGGGGGGGGTGTGGAGGGAACTTGCTCTTCCACATGTGGGCCAAACATAATCACAATCCGCTCTTCCTACAAATTAAAACTATCCTATGCTGGGGTTACATGAGACACATCCACCAGATTGGAAATTTGTCTTTTATAGGTAGGTTGTTTCAACAATTTAGTTAAAGGGATATATATCTTCACCTTCTCCAACTCCTTTTGTAAACTCAAGGCAAAGGAAACCCTCTCCACTTTTTCTTGATTAACTATTTCTTTATTTCCTTGATGAAATCGTTGGGTTTGCACTAGTTGTAGCTATGTATTTGCAGATTCAACCTTATAATGAGAGGAATGGGAGGTTTCTCCTTTGGTTATTGTATCATACCTAACATGTTTTTTTCCCTTATCAGTTTGTTTGGGGGTGGATGGTTGGAAAGGTTCTTCATTTTTTTCTACTATCTGATATATTTTTATAGACCTCAATTCATACATCTTATGCAACTCTTCTTGCATGAAATCTGTAAATTTCTTGCAATAAGCATCTATTTCTTCTTTATCTAAAGGAACTTCTCGATCATCCTCCTCTCCTCCGTGTGATTTGGTTTCATGCTCCGCTTCTGATAGAGTTGAGTATTGATTTTCTTGAACGTAAAGTGCATCTTCAATGCCTTACTCAGGGTCATCTTCTATATACAAGGGATTTGTATTTGTCCTTGTTGGTCATTTCTTTCTCTATGAAGGAGTTGCAATGGGGGTCTCCTATATTGGGGATTTAAGTTTCTGTTAGGAACTTGTTGTATTTGTTTTGGAGGGTTTTTGTTTTCCAATTCCAACTTCACTAGTTTGTTTGAGAACTTTTTGATTAGCTTGTTCATATCATCCAACTTATCGTCTTTTATGTCCTTCTCTTGACCAGAGAAACTAGTTTCCGCCTTCCCCTTTTTCCTATCAGTATGCTTTACTTTTCCCTTCAACTTCCACGTCGATGCAAAGTTCGCTTCTACCTCCAGGGCATCAGTCTAGAGTTGGTCTAGTGTGAGGTATTTTCTTTCTTTTAGATTAAACCAAAAATTCGATTCAAAGGCGCCACCAAACAACATATTATCTGTTGGATGTGGAGGTTTAATCTCAACAGATTAGCTATTATACAATTTGTTAAATATTTTTATGAATCCAATGACATCTTCATTTAATATTTTATTTATTGCATTAAATCTTGTCAGAAAATGGGCCATGGTATTTCTTATCACCCTATTTCTATAGAAAGATGTTATCTAATTAATCCCAAGTGTTGATTGAATTGTTAGGAAAAATCTTGAACCATTTTCTAGCCTTCCCATTTATCGACTGAATAAACGACCTTACTACCACATCTAAGTGTTCAACGTTCAAGTTTTATGCAAATGCACATAATATTTCAATATGTTTCTGACCTGAGACATCATCTTCCCCAGTGAATATAGGAAGGAGCTTGAGATAGTCTTGAAACATTGCATTCATAGGATGCTGCAGATTCAAAGGGGCATATACGTTGAGAAAAAATACAGGGACAACCATATTTTTTAAGGGATGTTGAAGAATATTTATTGCAATGCCTGGGTGAGGGTCATAATCAATAAAAACAACTGAGTTTGGGTGTGAATATTTGTGGAAGTTTGAGATGTGCTAGAGATGAGCATATATTTAACTTCTTCAATTTCAGGGAAAGTATGAAATGTGAAAGGATCAGAATTGACAGAAACCCCTTTAGATTTAGGTTTTGAAAATATAAAAATAGGTGGGGGAAAACATTCCTTTGATAAGTATAAAACCCTAGATGAGGTTTCACGAGAATTTATATCAACTCTCTCAAACTAGAAGTTGAAATATCTGGGGCATAGACTACTAGATTTAGAATTCTGGAGGTTCTTTCTTTCCATATTCTTTTCGAGATAATTATTTATGGGTCAAAGAAAAAAGGATTTCTCTATTGGGAGGTATCAGAATGAGTGTCAGGCCTCCTAAAATCCAAGATAGTAGTTTGAGGACTCTACTAGGTGAGAAATATCAACCCACACTTCCTTTGTTCACCATACAAAGGAATTCAGAAATTTATACCCACGTAAATATATTATGATCCGTTGCCCGACAATGGCACCAAAAGATTATGTGGTTCCTAGATATAACCTCCGGGTTGAGGAGAGGTCAGTTCCTAGGACATATTAATGTGTCCTGAATATAAATCTGTTATGCTCAATATTTGGATATAACTTGACTAAATCTGGTTCAATTACCCTACTCAGAGGTTTATTCAATTTATATACATACAATATGTCATTCCAAAGATTTAATTCTTTGATTTGATGGCCTACACATGAATAATTCATTTTCATTGATTGTTGTTGTATAGATGAAAGAATAAATACAATAAAAGAAACCAAGTGAAAAGGGTTGAACACAAAATCCTATGCACTAGATCCTAGTAGAGTTATGGATTAAACTGAAGAGATGAAATGCAAAAATCATGGAGCATATTTTAAGGCCTTCAATCCCACACATTATAAGTACCATTTTCTATAACCTAACTTAGGTAAATTTTTAACTTAATATTGAATATAATAGATACAATTACACAATTTATGAGAGTAAATAAGCACATGTGAAATAATAAACAATGAAAGAAACACATACTACACATATGAATCCTTGGAATCACCATGAAAATTATTCATTAATCTTCAAAACGATATATATTTCATAGATCCAAAACTTGTAAATTTTGAAGAGCATTTATTGCCTCTGGAATAGAAAAATTGGAACCTTACAAATGATCCCTTCTTCCCTTTTATTTGGAGAAATAAGAATGAGAATAGTTACAAAATATCCTTGAAAAAAACAGTTGTCTATGCAACTTGTCTAGCTGTCCTAATTATTACATAACAAATTTTATTATCTTCTTGAGAATAAAATATTTACAAAAAAATCAGAAATGACATGAAAATTCCATGATCCTTGGATCAAAATATCTTCATTGTTGACTCCTTTGACCTCTTGAGGTGGACCTAGGCTCCAATGTTTAGACTCGTGGTGGACTAATAAATTGGTGATACTTTGCCATAATATTGGGTCTAGTGTTGGGTTTTGAATGTGATTGTTGTAGGCCATCCTCAAACTTGTAAGTTCGATGCAATTAGGCTTGGAAAATAACAAGGTTTTCACTAACCATAGTAGCTGGAAATATCTCTGTAGATAATTCACTATGGTTCTACCCTTGAGAGTGGCAGTATTTTCATGTGATGAGTCCAAATTACTCTTGGCTTGAACCAGTAATTTCTCATATTCTTCCCATGGTATAAAGTTCCATTGAAATTCCGAAATACTAGACAATCCTGTTCTAGTTCTCTGATCGAAATTAGATTTAAATGTTGCTACCAATTTTTCCAAGTCATTCACAGATTCCTTAACTTTGTTCCTTGCTGCATTTTTCGGAATCGTATTAGTAACTTAAATAGTTACACATGTCATGTCAATGATATCCATTTCTCTTAGGTCATCAACTGATTTTTCATTGAGGTACTTGATGAATTTATCTACAATCCTGAAATTTTTAGCATTCTCATCCTTGGATGATAGGATGGAGAATTCAGTGGTTTGATTGCAAATTTTGTTTCTGAAACTAATTTCATATGCTCCCATATCTTCTTCATTTCATAAATAATATCATCCCATATTAGTTCCCTAGCTTCAATAAGGGACATATTTCCCTTCAACCTATTTTTCAATGCTTTAATTTCATCTTGTGCCACATGGAATTTATTGTTAATTTGTTCCACATTTTCCTAGGTGTAAATGAGTTGTTTATTCTTGTTTGAAAGCACGTATTTAGTGTTGTCGTAGTAAATATATGCTTTCTTGAGGTCACTCTCTGATACATGTAAATCAATGAAAAAATTGGTCAACTGCTTAGTAGGATAATATGGATTTGCTAACACAATCACATCATAAATGTGAGCATTAATCCTCTGCTGAAGTTTTGTAAATTTCAGTCTGGGGTCAACCCCTTCATTATTTCTCTCTATCAACTCTTTTTCCAGGATCTCCTTCTCGCTTTCTACTAGAGAAAACTCCTTCATCTACACGTATTCTGATGTAGGAATTTTAAGTTGTTGCCTAAATGATTGAATCTCAGGTTGTGAACTTTGAATAATGGCATCTATAACAACCTTATCATTATGGTCTATCCCCAATTTAACAATCAATTCATTGAAGAATTTATTTTGAAAATGAAGGGCTCTTAAATTGGATTTTTCCTGTTTTACTTTAGTGGCAACTTTCTCCAACAACTTCTCGACCTTGCTAATAGTCAAGGCTCCCTTGCTCAGTTTACTATCATCTCTCGTGCTTGTATGTGAAAATTTATTTTTTCCTGCAAGGAGACACTAGCCGTATCCAATGATAGATCTATAATCCATAATTGTGGTCCAGATGGGAGGCACTGTGTCAAGGGATGATACAATGAGAATTTCATATGATTCCTTTCCACGTCCATGGCACCTAATAACCTAGATTGATATGGAAATGAGTGAGACACTAGTTGTGATAACATTTAATCCCTGGTTTTATTTTTTTCTTGTTGGAACGGGGTCTCCTAACAAGCTGCAGAACTAGTCCAATTTTTATTTTTTTGATTATATTTAGCCTAGCGGAAGAGTTTTGGGGTGGGTCAAAGCCCCGAACTCATTGTAATGGGTCAAAAGGTAAACTAGGGGTCCGAAAACCATGGGTTGTGGACCATAGGAAAGTCGAGGCTAGATTGTTATAAATAGAGATGCATTTTGTATTGTAAAGGATAGGAAATGATGAGCTATTGATGCGATCTGTTGTTTAAGCGATCTGTTTGGGTTTTGGGGAACAAAATCCTACTAGCTATGTGCACGGAGATCCTAGTTCAGCTGTGTGCGGACCCTGCTGCTGTGTGCGCAGGTTGGGAAGGGAATTGGAATTGTAAGGAAGAATTGATGAATGAATGAATGCAAAAGATTGTTAGAGAATTGAATCTGTGAGTACTATTATATGAATTACTGGTAATTGCTGTATTGTGCGTTTCCTGTCCTTAGGCTGCGAAATATCTGTGTACTGTGCTCTTGGATATAGATCTGTTATGTTCTGTTTATGTACTGCTGTGTTGATGATATAATAAGCATATAACTGTAGATCTAGTGCACGTGGATGCGAATAGAGATTTAATCAACTCTGCGTAGAATAAGGTAATCGGGGATTACAGGACCCAACACTGCTTTACCCATCCTTTCTTAGGGTGCGGAAACCTAGTTCCAGCACCCACCCATACTACTTCGGGTGAGACTTTGACCTATGAAATCAGGTCACTGCCGAAAGGGCCAGTAGTATAGGGGTTTGTTGGCAAACCTTGCTTACCGAACCTGGGTTAGGACCCCTCGAACTAACAAATGGTTCCGTTTCTGGGACCGGAAGAAGTCTGAGAGAGGAATCGAGTAATGAAAATAGAATACTGGAAACCTGAAAGAAAAGAGATCGAAGACTAGTTCGAAAGACAGATCCAGGAGTTCGCAGTAAAAGAAAACCGCAGTGAAAAATTAACGGCAGAAAGGTGGAAAAACAGGTACATTCTTACTGAAAGCTACGAAATATTCTTTGTAACCTTTGCGATTGAACTCCACGAGTGGCTGGCCAGGCTTGTGGAATTCCAGAAGTGCTAGAAGGACGAGCGAGTCACTCAGTGGACCCCAGAGCTGCTTGAGTAGCTGGAAAAAACTGATAATAATATCACATGCACGGTGGATCACTGGGTGGATAGTGTGATTGGAGGATTTGTGACGAAATTTGCCATTGATTAGTTTGTATCATACTCTGAGGCCGAATGACGATTCTTCAAAGGATTCCGAGGAAAATTTCTGAGGACGTTACCGTTGCTGATCAAGAAATTACTGTGCGAAAAGAGCATTCTGTGTAGTCATATTGACTAAATGACCTCGGATCTAGACAGGAGCGCGACCAATAGTGGTAAATACTATCAGACCAACCTTGATGGAGGGAGATTTGCCTACAATTTGTTGCAGGAACCAGCTGCGCAGGATCCCCCAGCTACATCACCACCTCGGCCGCGCAAAGGTAGGAATTCGCCTATACCACCACCCTCCCTAGACAGTGATATGGCTGCACATTTGAAACTACCTACCTTCAAGGGGGTAGGAGATGAGGATATGGACCGATTTTGGTTCGTTGCAGACTCCGTATGGATTGCGCAGAATGTGGAAAGTGATACGGTAAAAAGGGCGCAGCTGTCATTGGCCTTCGAGGATAGGGCCCTGGACTGGTATATGCAGTATATTGCCTAGAATGGGGGCACATCTATTCAAGATATCAAGGACGCTTTGAAGCACCAGTTCAGGAAGCCGAAATCTTATTCCCAGTTGGTAGCAGAAGTAAAGGACTTCAAACAAGGTGCGTTTGAGTCAGTATGGGAGGCTGATCAATGATTGAAGAAGGCAATCAGGGAAGGAGGATTCGGATATGATGATAGACAACATACATAATGGTTCATCGCTATGTTTTTACCTCATCTGCGCATGCCAATGAGCCATCAAACCTTTGATTCGTAGGAGAAGGCTCTGGAAGTCGCTATGAAACTAGAGGCTCCCCTTCGAGAGGATACGTCAGCAGGGGTACAACAAATCCAGGAAAAACTTGGGGCTATGCATATGGAGATACAAAACCTGCGAAAATAGTGGGGAAAGGACGGTTGCACAGATCTTTGGTGCATACGATGCTGGGTGTCTGGCCATACAAAGGATCAGTGCCCTCTGTTGATTACATGCAAGCAGGAGGACCTAGCCCGATACGTTTAGGGGTGAGTAGGGAACCCGTCCTATTACGACCAGGTTCAAGCGGACCTGCACTATGGTGTGATGATTTTCGGGTAGCAGCACTACATGATACGAACCATTGCCCTCGGTTAGGTGCGTATGTCCCAAAACTAAAGCAACAATGGTGCAGATTCTGCTGATTAGTGGGACATGATGAGCAGAACTGTCATACTTATGACTTAATGATGGATCATGGGAACTTATATAGGGTACAATTGAACCCTGCATCGCCAATATTTCTACGCACTTTGGAGAATCACCGGCCCGAGTCAAAGGAGGTCGGGGAGGAAGCGCAGGACAAGGACATGGGCAGCTAGTCTATTATAAATATGGGGAAATAAGGCACTTTTGCAGAGAATGCCAAAATCCCACCAGGCCATCATGCAAATATTGTAGGAAGCTAGACCATGAGGTAGAAGACAGCCCAATTTTAATAGCCAAGATGTAAGAAAAACAGCCCACCCCTACGCAGAATGTAAAAAGAGTTAAATCCGAGCTAAGAAAGGCAGATCCCCGTGTAAAAGTCATGACACACAGTGGGCTGGTCACCCAAAGAGAAAAAGAGGAGCTTACTCCCTGGGAAGGCATGCCTGTCAAAGGACAAACAACACCAATAGTCCCCACGCCGCCACCAATGCAACCTCAGATAGAGGAAGGGGTTAAGCCCTTTTTAAAGGCATGTCTAAAGCTGTTGCGAAATCCATAGGCTGTAGGTAATCTCCAAGCACTATTGAATACTTGCACTGTTCGGACCAATTTGATCCCTGAAACCAAGGATGTACACAAACTATACAGCTATAAGAAGCGCACCGGAAGAGAGATGCGATTGAATACGCAGATTGGTGACTACGATATGGACCAGGTTATCTTAGATCTGGGGTCAGATGTGAATGTATTACCAAAGCAGACATGGCAACGAATGGGGGAACCTAAATTAGAACGGTCCACCATCCAGCTGCAAATCGCCAATCAACAGAAAATCATCCCTCTAGGGAGATTGCCAAAAGTCATGGTCGACATCGCAGGGGTAAGGGTCCTCGCTGACTTTGAAGTCATAGAAATTGTGGAAGATGCAGATCCCTACCCTGCGCTCCTTGGAATGGACTGGGAAATTGACATGGGGGGTGTCATCAATCTTAAGAAACGCAGCATGGTGTTTGAAAGCAAAGGTACGAGTGTCATAGTACCACTAGATCCAGCAGAAGGTGTGCAGTATACAGAGCCAACCTATGAGGAGGAGCAATTAGATCACATTTATAAATTAACTGCGCTGGATGAAGATCGGGTTAACCCCACGGAGGAAGGAGTGCTCTGTTGGGAAAAGGACAATGAATGTTTCTCTGACTCTAATGAGGAGCTGGAAAATTGGCAAAGCCGATTGCACAAAGTTTCGGCGCTTCGATGTCTTCAAACCGTCAGGAATTTTCGGCACATCTCTATCGAGGAAAGGAACCTGCCTTGCCCAGCAGACGCAGATGATAGTCAGAAGATGGTTGAACCTAAGATTCCCACAGAACACAGGCTAGGGGCACTATCACTAACATTGCGCAGAGCACCTATGCAAGGACCGGTATTCTTCGATCAAGAGAAGTATTGGAGAAGGGTGATCCTGTGCATAGGGACCCTAGTTTCCAGATGGACTCCGAGGTCAGTTGACCTATGCGGACACTTGCTGACATACTACACTCAAGGGTGTGATCAAGCCTTGCACGGTTAGGCTTGTCAGGGTACCACTGCCCTAGGCATGCGTCGGATTACGGACCTGCTCGGACCCACGTGTAATTTGAAGAATTTGCAAACACCTCAAGTAATAAATGGCACAAGGACGCGTGACGCAACCCTCTGGTGTAAGGATGCTCCAACCGTGGGCGAAGTGCATGGCTCGAAAAGGGTGATGGCCAAATTGCAGACACGCCTCGCGTCGACCTTCACTCACGATATGCGAACAACATACCGGCATCATCCATTGTCTGACATTCCGTGGAAATGACCTCAGGCACATACGAAAATCGTTAGCACATCCAGATTTAATAAAAAAAGGATCTTGCAAGTACGCACAATCGACGACAAATCATCAATGCAGTCATTTATGGTAATATTAATCTACCTGATCGATGTTCAGTCTCACGAATGGGCTACTCCCCCATTAAATAGCTCCGGACGGTGTGTAGATGGCTGGATAATTTCATACTAGGCTATTTATTCACCCTACAACATGCTCCTGCTATCTGCATACTGGTTTTTTGCTCTCCTTAACATTCTTTGGGTTGCCTGCTTTCGTGTTGCTAGGATGGACCCAACCAGAGAGCCTGGGGGTGCTGAGTGCAGTCACAGGGGTGAACACTGTCTCCCGATAGAAAGGATTGTCCACGAACCACGCACAGTAGGAATGCCACGATACAGGGATATGCTGCGGCTTCTCTGCAACTCCAGAGCACCGCCCAATCGAAGCAATGTGTGTTCCGTCCCTTGAATTTCCCTCATAAATACTCCTGATCCAAATATGGGGGACATCCAAATTTATTTAGCACAACTATATTGCACAGAGCTACAAGGACTGCACACCAGAGTGTTGCGTGAAGTTCACCACCGTGACTGAGCCAGGCAACAACAGTATAACGTACCTCAAGGAGTACGGGACCAGCGGATTGCAGTGGTCACAGAGGCAACGCAGATTATTCAAGAACAGCTGACGCAGGGCGCACAACTGGTCAAAGCAGCTACCCAACTATGGACGGTCATCCAGCACCATTCCACATTGCAGCATATCCAGACGGAATTGCAGCAGGCAGAAGCTGCTCTGGACCAAGTCAGAGCCTCCTCACCCTCCACCATCTCCACGCAGTGTCTAGTCATCCTGGACAAGATTGAGAACCTTCACCACAACAAGCATGTCACTCGGAAACGGTTGAAACCATGGGCAGATACCGCACTCCAGCTCGCCGAAGATGCTCAGCCTGCCATTGCGTGCCTCCACCGACTGTTGTAACAGATCATCGCGGCTCCAAATGGCCCTGCCTCCTTGAAAATGGTCAACATTGCGCAACATGCTGCGGCCTAGAGTAAGGAAGTGCTCCCTCTGATCCTTTGCACTCTGGCTACCTTGCGCGCGCAAGTCGAAGCCGCTCCACTGAAGTGACTCGAGACGAGTCACAAGATTGTGTTGGGGGACTGTTGGAACAGGGTCTCCTAACAAGCTGCGGAACTAGTCCAATTTTGATATTTTTGATTATATTTAGCCTAGCGGAGGGGTTTTGGGGTGGGTCAAAGCCCTGAACGCATTGTAATGGGTCAAAGGGTAAACTAGGGGTCCGAAAACCATGGGTTGCGGACCATAGGAAAGTCGAGGCTAGATTGTTATAAATAGAGATGAATTTTGTATTGTAAAGGATAGGAAATGATGAGCTATTGATGCGATCTGTTGTTTAAGCGATCTGTTTGGGTTTTAGGGAACGCAATCCTACTGGCTATGTGCGCGGAGATCCTAGTCTAGCTGTGTGCGGACCCTGCTACTGTGTGCGCAGGTTGGGAAGGGAATTGGAATTGTAAGGAAGAATTGATGAATGAATGAATGCGAAATATTGTTAGAGAACTGAATCTGTGAGTACTGTTATATGAATTACTGGTAATTTCTGTATTGTGCGTTTCCTGTCCTTAAGCTGCGAAATATCTGTGTACTGTGCTCTTAGATCTAGATCTGTTATGTTCTGTTTATGTACTGCTATGTTGATGATATAATAAGCATATAAATGTAGATCTAGTGCACGTGGATGCGAATAGAGATTTAATTAACTCTGCGTAGAATAAGGTAATCGGGGATTACAGGACCCAGCACTGCTTTAGCCATCCTTTCTTAGGGTGCAGAAACCTGGTTCCAGCACCCACCCATACTACTTCGAGTGAGACTTTGACTTGCGAAAGCAGGTCACTGCCGAAAGGGCCAGTAGTATAGGGGTTTGTTGGCAAACCTTGCTTATTGAACCTGGGTCAGGACCCCAGTTTCCAGATGGACTAGTTCATGGAATATTGAATATGTAACCTTTCTCGGCAGAGACAAAGTGGAATTGGTCAACATTTAAGCTCTTCTTGATGATCTCTAAAGAAAATATCCTCATGGGCATGAAAAACATAAATTGATAAGGAGGGAGATCAGACCCATTGACCCCCTGATTTTAGTGTAGTCTTCAAAAATGAATCAATCATTTACCATTGTTTCTTTTCTAAGCTATAGAATCTCTCTTTATTGAGGTGAGATTCAATGGGAGGGGAATTGTTGATTATTTTATATGCAATAGACATGAAAGTGGAAATGAACTCAGAAAATCCCTCATTATTGGGTTTCTTCTTGAGGGAACTGTCCCAGTCAACCACAAATTTTCTTTGTTTATTATAGTTTATAATGCTTAAACCTAGGTATTCAAATTCCTCTACATGAGTACACATGAAGAGGTAAACTAGTGTGGAGTAGTACCTGAAATAAGAGTTAAGGTAAAAGTGGTTGATATGAAACTTTATGGCTTCAGACATGAATGAAGGTATGTCAAGGATGATGCCAGGTTTCATCATGGTTTGTAAGAACCTTTTGAAGATGTTGGATACCACCAACATACAGGGTATCTCCCCGATATAAGGTCCCAATTATACCTCACACCATTTGGTGTTGGAGTACCATCCAGAATACGACCTGACTATCATTTACTTAAATATATGCCTTGACTGCTATTAGCATGAGAGAGAAGCACAAATGTCCTTTTGAATGAGTAAGAAAGTGCGCCTTGCAAATGTTAAATTGCAGATATATCAAGGTTCTCTTACTGAAAGGGGGGAAATAAAGTGGGCCTATAGGATAGAAGTAATAGTAATACCATATGGAGACATACAGGAGTGAGAAATATTTTTTTAACAATGAGCAAAATATTTCACATGGATTTGACGATCGTTATAAACATTAAAACACATTTCCGATAAATTGAGCACTGAAGTCACCAAAATAGTTCAATTACTCCAGTATAGGTGAAAGAAAACATGAATCATAAAATTTCAAATAATAATCTTAGAAACATCCACAATCCATGTGCAAAAATGCATTGGTCTAGAAGTCTTTGATACTAAGCAAAAGTCCCAATATATATAAATAAAATGAAAATCACTAGCTCCAATAGTGGAGCATTAGAGCCACTACTTGCTCCCCGAATATGCTAACTCTATCTCTCTAATTCGTTGTGGGATAAGCTAAGGTTAAAATTTATTTACATGATAAATGAGGATGCTTTTATAACTTGAGTCATGACCTTTAACATCCCCATGACTCTTGAATTTCCAACTCCTAGTGACCTTTTGACTTCTACAAACTTCGGACTTCCAAATGACTTTTGGAATTACATATAACCTTTGGTATTACATGAATTTTGGATTTTTTGTCCATACATGACTCTTGGACTTTCACTTATTTGTCTTTACAATGATTACAACATTACATCATAACTTCCACATCAGCATGTGATGAGACTATGACATGTCACTATCTTTTATGACTAGCACTAATAGTGACTAATGACATGGAATTTCTTCAATGGTGACATGGATTCCACGCGTGTCTTCATTATTCATGCAGCTTCAATTGTTGATGTATTCACCATCCAAAGGATCTTTGATCTAATGGATTGTTTAGGGTGCCATGATCACCAAGATTTAAATGTGTTATTTGTTCTTTCATTGATTCATTTGTTTGTTATCTTTACACAATCTTCATCGTGTGTGCTTGCCATGTTTTTCTTGAAATACCTTTATTTGCAATCAGTCATGACAAGAAACCATCAGCCTAAAAATGTCCTATTATACCATGATTTATGCATATTTCTTGTTCATGCCTTATCAATACACCTAAAAGGGGCAAGGAGATATTTCAGGTGCAAGGGCACGCTTTGAAAGGATGAAGGGTTGAGAGGCAAAGGCTTTAGGGCTTAGACATGTGTTCATGTTCTCAAGAAAGAGAGACATTCAAGGAAGGGAACATGTTGCAAGTCTGAAGGATGAAGGGAAAGGCTTCGAGCTTCCCAAGTACGTTGTGCACTCAAGGGAGAGAGGGAGGGTGCATGATGCACTCGTGAAGGTTGAAGGATAGGGATTCAGGTCTTCGGGGTGCGCTCAAGAGGGCCATAAGGGTGCATGGTGCAAGTTTGAAGGCTGAAGGGAGAAGCTTCGTGCCTTCATATTTCACTCATGCGCTCAAGGAGGGCACACTTATTCGATTCTAAGTAGTGTGCTCAAAGGAAGAGTTGGTTTCTATAAAGGGTGTAATTCAGAGTAAGTGTTATGCGGAATTGTGATCTATGGATAAACCAAATTCCCTAAGTGTGGTGCTAGTCACTTAGAACAACATAGGACATAATTACTATCACTTTATCTAAAATAAGTAGATATACAGAATGGTGAAAGAACCTACCTGTGATACAAGCGCTTCTCCTTGTCCTTTTGTCGTTGTTGCTGTCGCTCTCAATCCAACTCAGATCACTAGATCGATTCCTGCAAACACAAACAGAGAACAACAAACAACATGCAATATACAAATATCTAATTATATTATTCAATTGAATCGATTAGATATGAAATATATATGTCATTCAAGAATCCATTGCACAAGAAATAGAGACATATAGAGACATATATATGGGAAAATGAACAACAATCTTTATTAAAGAATAGAAGGGGAAGGTTACAACCAATGATCGATTTGTTGCCACCTGCTCCAGCTTCATCCCAGCCTCATCACATCCAACATCATACCAACAGGATATCAATACTTTAAATCTCTCAAATGAGAATCCAAAAAAATTTCTTCCTCCCCTAGCACTAGGATTTGTGCTCAATTTATAGGGAAAATCATGGTAGTTTCTTAATGAATGAATTTCTAATAATAGGAAAGACATGTTCCCAAGTTCAGAGGTGTTAGATGGACACTTGTATTAAAATTTTGGCATATATGGACTCTTCTATAAGGCACTGGCCATGTGGAGATTCACGGAACAATGAGAATTCCGCTCCCAGGTGTCAAACACACTCTTGAATGTCGGGAAGTGCATTGCAGTGCACCCTTGAATGGAGGATCTTGTATTGCAATGAAGTTAGTCCCTTTAGAGGCTGCGTTGGTGAATCAATAAGTGATATAACATATAATTCAAACCTTGGAAATATCACAATAGAAGTCATGAATGAATTGTTGTTCTCTTAGGGCATAAATAAACTAAAATATAAGGGGATGATAGACCTTATTTCACTGGTCCTGGGGATGATGTCTAGTTTGACCAAGTCTTGGGGGATGATGCCCAAATTGACCTATAACAACTGCCCCCTAAAGCATGAAGTCAAAATAATAATAATATATTTGGATGAGATGATTTACGATGTGATGACCTGGAACTGAAGTGGAGTGGCGACCTGCATCAATCTTACAATACATTACATCATGATATTTTCGACTTGATTAGGAATTGCTGAGGGAGGCATTCCCATGCTTAGCACATAAACTATCTAATAACATGTACATAGTGTAGAAAGTCATCTACATTGGAATGTTTCCTAATATAGAAATACCTACAGATATAGGTCCACGTTCGGATGACGATATGTATGTAAAGTCATCGTACAAATGATGTATACAACAATCCTAAAATCATAGCCCAGATGGATGAAACTAGATCCGGGGTCTTCTTGTCTCATCCACTCAATCGTTCAGGTACAAGTCTAGCCATGCGAATATATAATTTGTAGTCAAACATGGGATACATCATTTGATTACCAACCAATGATGTGAGCTGTTAACAAACGTGAGAGAATCACTATTGATGTTAATGGATCTCAAGGTACTGCAGTACAATTTGTATGGCACGAATAGATGATTTGATGTTGAATGCCAAACAAAATATTTCGATCCAAGGTCCAGAAGTGAGGATCTTGTCGATGATGTAACGAGCCTTATGGTATTAGAAGATGGTGTTTCTAAGTAAACTTCATGGATGATGAGCTGATGTCGACAGGAATCCACTTTATCGCAAAACGATATTTACTGATTTCGGAGACAAAATGTGCCTTTATATAGCAATGTTCAGGGATGAATTTCATGAAAATGAAGGTTTATGAGTATTGCAGAAGGATGAGTATTCACTGGATGACTTCTCTTGAACATATCGGCGACACTGATATGAGTTGGAAACATTGACCAAAAACCGAAGTGAAGTTATGATGAACCATAGGTATGAATGAACCGTCAAGAATATTACCCAACCCATAAGTCATGAAGATGGAGTGAAGTGTCATGTTCAAGAGTGACATGATACCGTAAAAGTGTTATGTTCACTTTCCCAAAATTTTCCTCGGTCATTTGTTGACCAATACCTCTTTATTTTTTAACAATATTGAGGAGGATAACATATGCTTGATCTTTAATTCAACCCTTTGGGCGAATGCATCACTATTTAATAATTTAACGAGTCTAGTGATAAATGAAATTCGATTCTTGCCATGATCGACAAGACAGTCGCTATTTTATGTTTTAACGAGCCTAACGATAGTGACAACTTGATCCTATTTCATGTTTAGAGAGTTTGAAAAAGAGGACAAAAGAAAACTCCATGAGTCCTTTTTTGTAAATTTGTTGCTAAGATCCGAAAAAGTGTAAAATGATACCTGAGAGAACCTCCTAGCCATGTTCGACTAAGGCTTTCTTTTTTCGTAAATAATCTATCTCTGTCCGGAAAAGGGTTAAACTTATACTGAGTAGATGTCGTTTCATCTACTTTTACGAGCTCGAAAAGACAAGTGCTCGACAATATTTTCACATTATTGGAGTCTGAAAAGAGCTAAAAGAAGACTCCAAGGGTTCCTTTTTCACCGTTATCGAAGCTCGAAAAATAGATAAAAGTGCACTTCAAGTCCTTTTTCTTTTTTATCAAAGCTCAAAAAATAAGGATAAAAGTATGCTTTGTGGTCAAATCATTCTTGAATAAGTGTGCACGACTAATCTGCTATATCAGATGTAAAACCTGTTCATAACAACATCAAATGGATTAAAAATATCAGTTCCATAGCATAAAATGAATAAAAACCATAGTCACAACATCAAATATGATTTGTAAATAATCAAATGACTAATTAAAATATTTTTACCATTCATTTTTACCATTTGAAAGTTACCATTTGGATTTTGGAGCTTTGAACGAGTTTTTTCCCCCGAAATTTAGCAGTTTATTGCGATAGATTCTTTGGACGATTTTCCTTGTCATTCGATCCAGGTTGGAGCTATGAAATTTCTCTTTCCTTCAGTAGTATTTATGTTTCATTTCATTGCAATTTTTTAGGGATTTGGGCCCCTTAGGGTAAATTTATTTTAAATTTATGGAAACACACCCTTGAATGTGGAAAGGTGCATTGCATTGCATTTGAATTGAAGGCCAGGTGCACTTGAAACGCACTATCCATTGACTTGGGGTACGTTGGACGCAATTCCCATTTTTGTTCTTTGTAGTGTGCCCAAATTTTTCCTAGTTTTTGCATAAAATGGATCTTTATGAGTCTTATGATTGTGTTTCAGAGATTCATTGGACCAAAATTACGATTACATGGAGGGAAAGGGAACATGAGGAAAAAATCATGATTACCCTAAACGATTCGGGTATGGTGAGAGCCCTCAGAGACCACAGATTGCTAAAGTACTTCAGACTGTTGGGTATGAGGCAACATATGGAACTATTGGAGTTCCTTGTTCATTCATGGGATCCAACGATAGAGGCATTTCACATTGGGGATAAAGTGGTCCCAATATTAGTGGAGGATATTTATTTTCTCATAGGATTATCGAGGAGAGGTATGCCGATTTCTCTTTGAGGGTATGTTCTCAAAGGAGAGATAGTGAGAGATTATATTTTGCAGTATTGTAATCCAGGGGCCGAACCTATTAAGGATGGGAAAATAAACATATGCGATGTTCGTGATTTTCCATTGACGACCATCCTATTCACTATCACAAATCTTGCTGGTATCACTACACTACACGTAGCAAATAGATCTTATATGTAGTATGCACTAGAGTGCTTGGAACCAACAAGTTTCAATTGGGCTGAAGCTGTACTATCTTAGATGAAAGAACAAATGAGCAAGGCAAAGGGAGGAAGGAAGAAAAATCTCAACTATGGTTCAATCCTGATTTCTTTTTCCTTAGAGAAGATTTCATTGATGCAACCCCAACATGTGACACTGGGTATATCTAGCCCTAGAGATCCAAGGATGCAAATATGGGTAGAAATGATGGCTAGACATGTTAGTAAATTGACCATCATGTTCTCAACTACATTCTTCACCTGGTTCAGGTGACAGATGGTTGCCATTGATGATTATGCATATGCAGGCGTTGACTTTTGAGGAGATCCAGATTTGGCTTTACCAGACGGTGCAATTGGTAAGAATGTTTTGACCATGTTTTTTGATTTTTCTAAGGTTTATAAATGTTTTTTTATTTTTATGTTTCCCAAGACTAAACTAAATTTTTTATGTATGCAGATGTAGGTCGAGTTTGACCAGTGGGACATACAGAGCAGAGAGCAGACGAGCCAACAGAGAGGGTTGTCGGGAGAGCAGTCCTTTAGTATTTGGATATGGCTGAGACTATTGCTGAGCTACAACATCAATTACAAGGGTTGACTCTCAGGATTCCAGATTGCCGGATCGAAGAGTTACCCATGATACTGCAATGCCATATTATTGGCGTCCTAACCGTTGGATGCGGTTATTGCGTAGGATAGCTAGATCAGTAACATGTTATCATAAGCATCACTACTTTAATTTTGACATTTTTTCATACATTTGGAGGTAAGATGACCAATGTATCTTGGGCACAAATTTTGTAAAAACCTATAACTATCTATCTATTTGTTTTCAGTGTTTTCCTATGTTTATTGCGCAATCCTATTAAATTATGTGATGTGAATTGAAAGTATGTCTTTACATGTGTTGCAAATGTTTGTTTATAACATAGTTCACTAAGGAATCAATTAATGTGTTCAATTTTATGGAAATGTGTTGATATTGAATGAAATCAAAATGTATTTCCAAAAGCCAAACTCTTAGGAACATACGATGCAGTTGCTGAGCCCTGGTATTGCACCAAAAGTGTTGCAACTCCCAAGGGCTGCCCTACTTTACTTTATCATGCTGGGGTTCATACAAACTTGGAGGTGATAGTGCTATATACACAACAGATATATTCTATTCATGTAATCCTCTTCTGCTTTACGAAAGGGTGCTATTTCTAAGGGTTCTCAGTGAAGTCTATCACACTTCAATGAAACTAAATGAAATTGCAGAAAGGAAATGTTAGAAGGAAACTAAATTAAATCGCTGAAAAGAAATGATAGAAAGGGAAATAATCTAAATTTCTGAAAAGAAATGATAGAAAAGAAACTAAAATATATTGCTGAAAAGAAATAACAGAAAGAAACTAAATTAATTTGCTGAAAGGAAATGACTGGAAAGAAACTAGCTAAATACCACAAACTGAAACATCAATAAAAATACCACAAACTAACTAAATGTTCAGAAGAAAAACTAGCTAAATGACATGAAAGAAAAGAATGGAAACAACAGATAAGCTGAGGCACATGGGTTGGGCCCTAACCCACGAGCCCAATTCTTTGGAACTAGATCAATAGAAAGTCATTTGAATACTCATTGCATTAAAAATATGGCCTTATTACATATCGAAGGTCTTAAACAGCAAAATCCTAATAGCTTGTAGCAAAATTTTTGAATGGAATCAAATCGACTAGAATCAACTAACTGGCTAACTCCCCCCTTCCTAGCTCTAGCTTTGCTTTATTTATTCTACATGGCAGCTATGAACAACTCCCTTGGAAATGGTGATTGAGTCCACTTGACTCCCAACAAACATAGATCGAGTGCTTTTCGTCTTTAGTTGCTTGGCTGCCTCTTGGAATTCGAATTGCTGGAGACTCCAAGTGAAGTATGGCTTGAGTGCACTTGGTCTTGATTTGCTTGGCCACCTTTGAGAGTTAAGGAGGGTGGAAAGCCCCCTTGAATCTCTCCAAGTTTTCTCCCTAATTTCCTGACATTGTGCTCATTTATTCTTTAATCTTGATCTTCTAGTGGCAGGGAGCAAGTCAATAAATCATCTCCTTCTCCAAATCTATATAATCTGCCAAATATTCTCACAATATTCTACAAAAATAAACAATATTAGGCGAAAATATGCAATTACCTTTAAAACTTCCTAAGAAAATATTTAAGCATAAGAAAACATTATTAAGTGTAGAAGGAGAGATTTAATATATCATTTTATGTGCATAAGGAAGGTAGATGGGCCTAAGAAAGGTTAGATGGGCCTTATTTTATGTCTAATTTAGAGGCCCATAATCACCCCCCTACTGAAACTGTTGCTCATCCTCTGAGCAACCTATTCATCCTCTTTGCCTTCTTGTTCTTCTTGCATGTTGGCTTATTTCATTTTCTATTTATTGGCCCATGTGCTCCTCCTCCTACTAATCTTCTTACTATTCTTCTTAAATTTCTTCTTGTAGGTGCTTCATGGAGGTCCTCAGATGCCTTAAGTAAATTTGTTTTGCATGCCAAGAGGTGGTGGATCCACCTTTTATTTTTTATTTTTTGTTTTTAAATTGCATGCAAAATAAACCCACATCTCTTTTTCTATGAACTGAGTTCACCCTTGGTTACTCGTTTGGCACTCCTTGTCTTCCATTAAATGAAATGCTTACTACCCACTTTCTCAAGTCCTTTTTACTTTTGTCTTGTTCCTTTTCTTGGTGGAAAAAGTGAGGCTAGTTGCTAGATAAGGCTGAGATTGCTCTGCTACTGATTTTGACTATATAAAAAAAACTTTCATTCTCACACTTTTTATTAAGCAAAAATAGATTCAAAGAAAGGGTTAGTGTAATATTCATTTTTTTTGAAATATCACAATCTATTCCAGAGATTGACTATAGGGGATTTTACTGTATATGTCACCTTATAGAAAGGATGAGATCCAGAGGCTACCTGGCCCTCTACAGACTCTGTCTATAGATTTTGTAATATTCCTTCTTCAGGAATTTCCCAAGGAATGGGGCTGCAGCAAATACATGAGCCAATAATGAAGCAACAAAATTATTTTAATCACCCAGAGCACATGAAGGTGTAAATAGCCAAAAAGTGTATATAACAGCAAAAAATGTATACAAAGCCTTGAGGAATCAATCACTCAAATAAGCAAAGAGAGCCTCAATGAGACATGTACATGAGAAAGTGAATAACCCTACTATATATGACAAACCCAGGCTATGACTGCGCAGTCTATGATAGAATACTGCTGAAAAATGATGTCAATACATGAATATGACAATATATGGCTCAAATACAATAGGGGAGAAAATCTCTAACCCTTAGAAACAACAATACATCAATCCTCCAAGGGATTGGATAAAATATACAAAATGGAAAAAATGCCGGAGTTGCTGGGCAACAGCTGCAACTCAGAAACTAGAAATACATAGAGAAGGCTGAATATGATGAAATATCAGAAGTAAAACTCCTTTGATGGATCTCCAAAGTGGAAGGATAATCCTTACACTTGAGATCTCACCCTCCAATCAACTCTGCAAAACCCTGTAGCAAATGCACTACAGAAATAACGCAGTTACTGGAGCAAAATGCACTGTAGGGGCAAGGATATGGGTTGGTCTGATGCCAAGATCTGAAAATAAGCTCCAAGGCTTCCAAACTGATCCTCCAAAGGCAAGAAAGACTCTCCTTCTGAAAAACAAGAGATGGAAGAGGTGTAGTGGAGTCTCCACTGCAACACCCTACAACACAGAGTTATGCTGTTGCAGCAATAACGATGTCCTGGAGGAGGATGATTTGGCCTTCAGACAAGAGGTGTGGAGAATGAAGAACCAACCTTCAAGAGGCCTCTCAATAAGGTCAGGAAATCCTAAACAGGAATTTTCCGGAAATTCTTGCTAAACAACGAAGAATGCACAATGTATAAATAAACATGAAATCATAAACATATGCATGAATAACGATGGCTCTCCTCATCTCCATATATAGCATGTGAAGGCTCTCTCTCCATTGGCCCCATCCATTAGGGTTTCCTCCATAAATAAATATTCCCTCCTCTATCTCTGCTTTGTCCCATGTAGTGCTTTCCACCTCATACCCTGCGCTGGTTGACTTGGTCAAACCTCTTTGCAAATGTCTCTTTTCACACATGGGGGTGTGAAATCTAGTTCCATGGATGATCCCTTTCCATACTAGAGGGATTTTATCTATGTTTTTATTATCATTGGGCCTCCTTACCCAATTATTCATCTCCTAAACGAATTTAGACAAAAATTAATGTTCCAATTTATTGAAGAAAAATTAGGAACATTACAATCCTCCCCTCCCAAATGTTGCTTGTCCTCAAGAAAATGCAAGGATAGAACTGGAAAGTCTCCACTCAAAGCATGGATTCTAAAATGTGATGAGGAACATCTTCCCCATGCGGATCCTCCATCCCCAAGCAATCATCCACACAAAATGAGCCACCTGCCAATAAGGCAACTCCTGAAAATCTCCTTCCACCTCAAGCTCCAAAAATGAAGGTGGGCTGAAAATATGAACTTGGCAAGCATCATAACTTACCCCATGCTGTCCTTCTCTCCACTCATGACAAGTGTAGAGTGTAGGCTGATCCTGGGCTGAAAAAGTATTTCCCTCAAATGGAAAAATGAAGAAAAATAATCCAAAGAGTTCTTCTCTGACAATGAAGAACAAGCTGGCCCAAAACATATCATCCGTGATGAATAGGACATGGTCATCATAGAATATCCTTATGAGAAGTTTGCTGTAGGTTTTACATGATGCTACAAAGTGAAAACAACATCTGAAGAGGACACAACGCAGTTTCATCCACTGCAACTTCAGAAATTACATGGCAAGCAATGTACAAGATCCATCACATCTACTAATGGATAGTAAATGGATGAATGTAACAACAATACATGATCAAACACTTGCCCCTGGCTGTATAATGGATGACCATCAATCTCATGGCCCACCTCAAAAGAGAACAAACATGTGGCTGTGGTGGCCATATCTCCTGTCATGCTCCCATTAGAACATGTAGTGCAGAAATTGTGAGAATTTTTCCCACTCAAAGACACATCCAACTCATGTGCCTCTCTCATAATCATGCTTCTCATACAAATCTGATATATATCAGAAAATTAAGTCATGATCAACAATAAAATGAAGAGAATGCTGAAGGTTTCATGTGGTGCAAGAAGGTACCAATAGCTTCCCAAACAAGTACAACGCAGTTTTACAAGCTGCTGCTTGAGGAAAGTACAAGGAAAAATGTTTCTTTCTACATGGTTAGTCATGCATGTTTTCATATGATACATGTTATAGTGCAGAAAATAAACATACATGTGATGATAAAACATTTTCCCAAGGCCACAAAAGAGATGGCTGCCTCCATCATGTAGATTGGCCCAATAAAGCTCATGGAGCAATGTGACAAACTTGCCCTCTTGTGAAGCAATGCACTGCATAAGAATGGTAAGAGTGTGCAAATCAATGAATGTATATACAAACTTCTCACCATAAGTTGGGAGTAAGATGGTACATGGATCCATGAATGAGTCCTCCATAGTGTGTTGGCATGCTATGAAGAAGAATGAACCATGTGCTGCAAGAAGATAATCCTCCTCATGCTTGGAAACCGAAGTCAAGAAGAATATGCCATAGTGATAGATGTCTCTATCATCATTACCTCCTCTTTGTTCATCAAGTGCAACAAATATGAAATGATCATGGGACCTGTGGGTTATGGATCCAACACACTTCCTCTGGGCACACTTCATCCATAAGTCTCTGCTCCAAGGTGATAGCGCTGTGAGCTTATGCAAATAAGCCCCTGTCAATACAAAACTCTGTTCTTTGACATGCTCCTTGTCAAATATTCTTATAATAATGCTGAAACAAATATGGAATACTCCCCAAGATTGAAGAGCTTCCAAATCATCGAAGACCAAGGAGATAATTCCATCTCCTCCTCCTGCCACATCATGCAAAGCATGAGAGCAATTTTTCCCTTGCTCACCCAAGCAAAGCAACAAAGTATTTTGCTGCCTCCCGTACCTCCATCATGCAACTCATGTGATGAAGACATAATGAATGATATGAGTGTCACATCAACATCATGCATCCATAATCTATGCTTCTCAATGATGCAAGTATCCTGCCATCATCTCTCCATCCTCTTACTCTTAGGAAGAGTGTTTTCCAAGAGATGGCCAAACTCTTTCAAGAGTAACCAACGCAACCAAGCCTCCTACTGCCCGGTATAATATATTTGCAAGTAGCCTCCCAACCCCTTGCTCATCAACCACATCCACTCAACCACTTGTGTATGCTTCCTTCTTCTCTTCATCTTGGTACTCCTCCCATGAGGGCTACCATCCTCCCACATCATACTCCTGTCTTTGCACTTCATGGGATTTTGAAAGGCAATCTTCTCAAGGATCAATGAGACCCTATCAAGACCCAAATAGGTGGTAGGCAATGTGATTTGACCCTTGGTCATTCAAAAGCAAATCTCCACAATTTTCAAAAGAAGTTGCTGCAACAATAGATTGCGGAAATTCTTTCATACCTTGATGTGCATTTGGAACTTCTTGTGGGGCTGCAATAGTTCCATCCTCCAAAGTGTTGGCTGCCCCAATTGTTGATGCATGTGGCTGCTCCTCCATGAGTGTGACATCATTATCACAAGGCTCCTCAAGTGGTGATGTGATATGTTCTTCCTTTGCCCCTTCATCATCAAAGGTTTGGATCAACCCTTGGATGAACTTTGAAAAAGTTTTCACCCCTTCATGGCTCAAGTGGCTGCTCCACCAATCATAGGCTTCACCCCTCAAGTGTAGCGCTGAGATTTCAATAGCTTCTTTCTCTATCATAGGATGTAGAAAGAAGAATGCTACCAACTCTTTCACCCAAGTTCTTATAGTAGATGACCCATCAAAGGTCGACAACCGAAACTTATTGCATTTGATTTCTTTTCTGCCACATGGTCTCTTCTCTTCCTGCAGCTGGATGAAATGAGGAAAATATAGAGTCTCCTTGAAGCCTCTAGTTTGAGATCTATACTCAACAAGGTAATCACTGAGGATTTGATGATCCAAGTATCTTCCATGCTCAACACCGCCTTCTTGATGAGAATAGTAAGTGCATGGTACTCCCTCTTCTTCTTCTTCAATCTTCTTGACCTCCTTGGAGAGGTCTCCTCTGGATTTGAACATAGATGAGAATAAGCTCATCTTCTTCAAAATTTTGATCTTCTTGGGCTTAGACTCATAGGCTGAGCCAGGAAAGTTTCTCTGATACCACTGTAATATTACTTTTTCTGAAATATCACAATCTATTCTAGAGATTGACTATAGGGGCTTTTACTGGATATGTCACCTAGCCCTCTACAGACTCTGTCTATAGATTTTGTAATATTCCTTCTTCAGGAATTGCCCAAGGAATGGGGCTGCAACAAATACATGAGCCAATAACGAAGCAACAACGTTATTTTAATCACCCAGAGCATATGAAGGTGTAAATTTCCAATAAGTGTATATAACAGCAAAAAATGTATACAAAGCCTTGAGGAATCAATCACTCAAATAAGCAAATAGAGCCTCAATGAGACATGTACATGAGAAAGTGAAGAACCCTGCTATATATGACAAAACCAGGCTATGACTGCGCAGTCTATGATAGAATACTGCTGCAAAATGATGCCAATACATGAATATGACAATATATGGCTCAAATACAATAGGGGAGCAAAGCTCTAACCCTTGGAAACAACAATACATCAATCCTCCAAGGGATTGGTTGAAATATACAAAATGGAAAAAATGCCGGAGTTGCTGGGCAGCAGCTGCAACTTAGAAACTAGAAATACACAGAGAAGGTTGAATATGATGAAAGATCAGAAGTAAACCTCCTTCGATGGATCTCCAAAGTGGAAGGCTGATCCGTACACTTGATATCTCACTCTCCAATCAACTCTGCAAAACCCCGCAGCAAATGCACTATGGAAATAATGCAGTTACTGGAGAAAACTACACTGTAGGGGCAAGGATATGGGTTGGCCTGATGCCAAGATCTGAAAATAATCTCCAAGGCTTCCAAACTGATCCTCCAAAGGAAAGAAAGACTCTCCCTCTGAAAAAAAGAGATGGAAGAGGTGTAATGGAGTCTCCACTACAACACCCTACAACACAGAGTTATGCTGCTGCAGCAATAACGCTGTCCTGGAGGAGGATGCTTTGGCCTTCAGCCAAGAGGTGTGGAGAATGAAGAAAAAACCTTCAAGAGGCCTCTCAAGAAGGTGAGGAAATCCTAAATAGGAATTTCCCGGCAATTCTTGCTAAACAAAAGAATGCACAATGTCTGAATAGACATGAAATCATAAACATATGCATGAATAACAATGGCTCTCCTCCTCTCCATATATATCATGTGAAGGCTTTCTCTCCATGGGCCCCATCCATCAGGGTTTCCTCCATAAAGGAATATTCCCTCCTCTATCTCTGCGTTGTCCCATGTAGTGCTTTCCACCTCATACCCTGCGCTGGTTGACTTGGTCAAACCTCTTTGCAAATGTCTCTTTTCACACATGGGGGTGTGAAATATAGTTCCATGGCTGATCCATTTCCATAATAGAGGGATTTTATCTATGTTTTTATTATCATTGGGCCTCCTTACCCAATTATTCATCTCCTAAATGAATTTAGACAAAAATTAATGTTCCAATTTATTGAAGAAAAATTAGGAACATTACAGTTAGATGATTACATACTTGAGCCTTACCATCGATTTTTTTTGCATGTGATATTGAAACTACTGCTGAAGTTGCACATGGCGATCTTCGTGAGGTCCTTTTGGAGCTTCTGAGCACAGGAGGAGGAAGTCCAAGTTTGACTACCTTTGACTAAAGTGTTGACCAAATTTTCTTTTTGTGCCAACTTGCTGTTTTTTTGCATGCAAAGGTTGGAGAGCACTTGTATTCATTAGATAGAGACACATAAAGAAATGCTTTTTTTTTTTTTTTTTTAAGGCCTACTAGTTGCCTCAATGAGGTTTTCAACTAGAAGGTCTGCCTAGGCACCTCAAACGAGGTTTTCACCTAGGATATTTTATTTTTCTCTCTTTTTTTCAACCCAATGATGCCTCATGGAGGTTTTCAATCAATGAGCCAATCTCAGACGCCTTAAAAGAGGTTTTCGCTTGAGATTTTATTCCTTCCATTTTTTTTTTCACTTTCCTACTCTACTTGAAAAAAACAAAACATTTTTCAAGTATAGGAATACTTCCAATGGAGCCATGTACACATTAAGATGACAGATAAAATCATGTGCACACTTGGAATACATGCTTTAACATGTACTTGAATATGAGAGATGAATTTATTTGACTGGGATTGTATCAAGTACTGTTGGAGAAGAGTGTGTTGCTAGAACTTAATGACTATTTGGAACCATATGTCAATACAGTTGTGATGCCCCTGGTTCAGTTGCTGAGTTGGATCACCTTGGATGTCCTCTTCTATTATGGCAGTCAAATATTCCTCTTTTTGCTGATTTTTCTCTTGAACACATGGAGGGAATGCTGGTAAACATGAGGGAACTTTCTCAACATATGATTCTGATTTCTTCTCTTCATAAAGTGCAGCCCTCGATATTTTGATCTCCTCATTTGGATCTTCTTCTTCTAGATGTTTTCCTTCAATGAAATTAACAAAATCTCTTCTTTGAAATACCTTTCTCGAACTAAGATGTAGACCATTTAGACCAAGAGGATATGTTTGGTACTGTTGTACCTCAACATTGTAAGTGAGCTGATATACTTCATTGTATGGGTTTGGAAATGGTGGTACAGTTAGTTGAGTGGGGGTGGATATATGAGATGGATGTGGTTGAGGCTGTGGTTGTGGTGGAGGTGGATGGTAGAGATAGAATGGAGTCGGGTATGGAGGATATTGAGGGAAATATTGAGGATGTTGAGGAGTTTCCCAATAAGGACCTTGCTAACCATGTTGCGAAGATTGGTTTTGGGGTTGACATGGCCAAGGTTTCCAAGGAGGGAGTGTGTCCCAATTAATTTGAGATGGATGTGAATACTTGAAATTGTGAAGTGGGTGTTTGCATCATATCAAGTTGACTAGGCTGCCAGGGTCTCCTTGGAGCTACATAACATAGCTTCTTTGGTGATTGCCTTGCTCCATTGTCTTCCTGGTAAACTTATTTAAACTTGGGGAATGATGAACAAAATTTAGTAGCATATGATTCTGCATGGATAACAAAAATATCAACATCTTCTTTTTGCTCATTTTTCATTCTTAACATTTCTACTTGTTCACTTAGATTTCTAAGAATTTCTGTTTTAAAGTTGTCAAGCAAATTTCCAAGTTCATCTCGCCTTACCAATGTTGATGCTGACTTACTTAATATTTCCCTTCCTCTTGATATGCACTTGCATGTTTCAAAAATTTCTTCAAATGACAATTGATATACATCTCCTTTACTCATGAGATTAAGGAGACCAATCCACTCATCCCTAATTGTTCTAAGTAAGAGGGTTTTTAGTGTGTCAAATCATAAATGATTGAATTTTTCCCTCTTAACATTATACATGAACCTCTCTATTAGATCCTCAAGGCTATCATCTTCTTCTTGGTTCATTCTAAAAATTTCTTCTCTAAGATCACGATATTTGTATTTTTCTAGAAATATCTTTTGCATATCATTCCATGATCTTATTGAATAAGTATCTAGATTCATGGACCATTTAAGAGCTCTATCCTTCAATGTTGCAGGAAATAATCTCATTTTTTGAGTGTGTGATAAGTAGCCATAAGACCTACAAAGTATCTCAAATTCAAAGAGAAATGTTTCCGGATCCTCTGTCCTCATACCATGGAAGTTGGGAAGGAAAGATGGAGGGTTTTTCTTCATATGTATGCTGATTTTCATATCTTTAATGGGAAACCCAATAAGATATTCTTCATTGTCATCATATCCATCCATCTCTTTTACCTTACAAAGTGTATGCTTATGTGGTTCTTACTGCACCACGTGGTCAAGTGGGGGGGTTAATATTGGAGAAGTATTTAAAAAAAAATAAAATGAATTTTTTTTGAGTATCCCTACTCCTATGAGGCATGAAAATCAGATCTTTTTGTAATTTTTTTAAATATTTCTGAAATGGCATGAAAATAAAGGAAAGTAGAAAAGAATTCTAAAAAAAAAATCAATGCATCTACTAAACACCTCCCCGGAAACGACGCCAAAAAGTGTTGAGCCCTGGTATTGCACCAAGAGTGCTGCAACTCCCAGGGGCTGTCTTAATTTACTTTATCAACCCGGGGTTCATACAAAGTTGGAGGTGGCAGTGATATATACACAACATATGCATTATGTTCATGTCATCCTCTTCTGCTTTGCGAAAGGGTGCTATTTCTAAGGGTTCTCAATGAAGTCTGTCACACTTCAATGAAACTAAATGAAATTGCAGAAAGGAAATGTCAGAAGGAAACGAAATTAAATCGCTGAAAATTAATGATATAAATGGAACTAATCTAAATTGCTAAAAAGAAATGACAAAAAATAAACTAAACTATATTGCTGAAAAGAAATATCAGAAATAAACTAAATTAATTTGGTGAAAGGAAATGACTGGAAAGAAACTAAACTAAGTTGCAGAAAGGAGACTAATTTAAACCACACTGAACTTGGAAAATCAGCTAAATGCACTCTATTTATCCTATGGCCTATCTACCATGCTTCTACCTATGCAACTAAGCTATCCATGACTTAATCCTAATTTAAAGAGTGTTGATTTTGCAGCTTGGAGGAAAGAAAAAGGGCTAAAGAGGCTAATGGAGGGTTTAACACATGAAACAAGGCTTAGAAGTGGAAAGCGGGGGTTTAAACTGGATTAAGACTATTATAGCGCAAAAGGATTTGGAGCAGAATAACTTGAAATATGCGATGGCGGAGATGCGATGTGGAGGTGGGATCGATATTGCAATCGCAATATCGCAAAGTAGGAGCAGTAAGCGTTAAGGGGAGCATGATAAATAATGTGATGTGCAATAGGGAAGAGCGGCAAAGTATGATAACAATATCACAATTGAAAAAAGAAAGCAATAAGTCTTAGAGAAAAAGGGAAAAGGTGCAAAATCTGATTTACGATGGGTGACGTGGCGGTGGGACCGTCGGCGGAGCGCGATCGCAATATCGCAGTCGGCAGTTTGAGCGATAAGTGCGAATGGGAACAAGTAAAATAATGTGAAGTGAAAAATGTGATATCGCAATTCACAATATCACAAATCTAGAGGAATAATGTAAGTGTTGTTTAGAAAAGACTGCGAAGTGCAATTTCAGAAAGGAGATGCAATTGCGGTCGAGCAGAAAGGAAGTGCGATGCGATTTGCGATAAGTCTCAAAAGGAAAAGGGGGAAGGTGTGATCTACGATATGCGATATCACAATATCGCAATCGGCTACAATGAGTGGTAAGTTTTAAAGTAAAAGGGAAAAGTCACGAAGTGTGATTTGCAAAGTACAGTAGCGGGGATTTCGACGAGGAAAGACGGAGTTCGACCTTGGATTGTTTTTCAAGCATTTTGTGACTAAAGAGGGTAAGGCATCTGTGACCGATAAAAACAAAGGAATATGGTAGGCTGAATGGTTTAAGTGTTTTTATGAATAAAAAGGTGGGTGCCACAGTGAGAATAAGAGGGAAAAAGTGGAGATGGAGGGCGTAACAACAGTGCGCAGAGCGTAACAACAGAGATGGAAGGGAGATGGAAGACGAATCAGGAGGGGTTGGAGAACTTCCCTCTGGGATATACTTCCCGTACCTGCTATCAACCTGCCTATTTATGCAAGAAATATAGACAATATGTTCATGAAAATACAAGCACTGATCTAATCTATTTCCAAGAAATCATAAGCAAGAAATAATTTTTGGTTTGTGTGAAAAGGTCTACCCTTGTCGAGCTCTATTGACAGAGTTGAGAGGGGAAGGCCGACCTCACAGCTTTATGGAGTTTATCAACTATTCTACCACTATGTAAGCAGATTAAATTTATAATAAAATACAATGGGAAGCGAACTAAAACATCTATAAAAATACCAACAAACTAGCTAAATGTTCAAAAGAAAAACTAGAAAAATGACATGAAAGAAAAGAATGGAAACAACAGAGAAGCTGAGGCACATGGGTTGGGCCGTAACCCATGAGCCAAAATATTTGGAACTAGATCAATAGAAAGTCATCTGAATTCTCATTGCATTAAAAATATGGTCTTATTACATCCCAAAGGTTTTAGAAAACAAAATCCTAATAGCTTGCAACAAAAGTTCTGAATGGAATCGAAGAATGGAATGGAATCAACTAGAATCAACTAACTGGCTAACTCTCCCCTTCCTAGCTCGAGCTCTACTTTATTTATTCTACAGGGCAGCTACCAACAACTCCCTTAGAAATGGTGATTGAGTCCACTTGACTCCCAGTAAACATAGATCGAGTGCTCTTCATCTTTAGTTGCTTGGCTACCTCTTGGAATTCAAATTGTTGGAGACCCAAAGTGAAGTATGGCTTGAGTGCACTTGGTCTTGAGTTGCTTGGCTGCCTTTTAGATTAAGGAGGGTGGACAACCCCCTTGAATATCTCTAATATTTCTCCCCAATTTCCTGATATTGTGCTCATTTATTCTTCAGCCTTAATCTTCCAGTGGCAGGGAGCAAGTCCCTAAATCATCTCCTTCTCCAAATCTGTATAATCTTCTAAATATTCTCACAATATTCTACAAAAATAACCAATATTAGGCAAAAATATGTAATTACCTTTAAACCTTCCTAAGAAAATATTGAAGCATAAAAAAACATTATTAAGTGCAGAAGGAGATATTTAATATATCCTTTTATGTGCATAAGGAAGGTAGATGGGCCTAAGAAAGGTTAGATGGGCCTTATTTTATGTCTAATTTAGAGGCCCATCAGTAGTGTTGGATTTCTGACAATATAAACACTAGTAAGTTGCAGTACCACAAGTTGTGAGTCTAACCTAATGATGATGCAATTAATACCAAATGAAATTGCATGAGAGAGAAGTTCGATGAATGCGCTATACTTAGCTATATTTTTTGTAGATCGACCGATAAAAATCCCTTGAAAACTC
Source organism: Pinus albicaulis (assembly GCA_034641835.2). Taxonomy (NCBI): domain Eukaryota; kingdom Viridiplantae; phylum Streptophyta; class Pinopsida; order Pinales; family Pinaceae; genus Pinus; species Pinus albicaulis. The sequence goes on along the minus strand of CM076578.1, from coordinate 1,729,904,202 downwards.
ACTAACTCGCTGTTCAGAGAGAAAATGGCCCACACTACAGAGGATAGATTCTGCATAATACGACTAGCACCATAAACATACCCAACGAATGGTTTCAAATATTCAGACATCTACGATGAAATGTAAAGCGGATTACTAACTTCAAGAAAACTCTAAAACAAACTAAGACAGTAAATGAAAATAAAAAACATATATACAATATAATAAAATAGTTTACTACGCTCATGTTTAAGCATAGTAACATTTTAGATACAAACCATTTCGAGGCTGCGCAAATGGAATTCCATCATAATCTTCCAACTCATAGGCACCCTTAGAAAAAAATCTTTTGAAAATATAGGAGCCATGTCATAACGACTCAAATTTCCCTGTACCTATTACATCAGCTTCCTGATCATAAAGAAGGACCAGGTCACCGTCTGAGAAGATGCGAGGCTGGACATGCTTGTTGTATTGCAACTTTATACGTCTCTTATGTGCTTCGTTGGCCAATGCGGCTTTACGACGCATTTCATCAAGATGGATGAGGTTAAAAAGACACGCTTTCTTCAGAAGAGGTTTCATGTAACAAGTCAACTACAAGTTTTAACGACGATATTTCACATTGGTTAGGAAAGATAGCTTCCATACCATACAACAATTGAAAGGGGGTAAATCCAGTTTCATTTCTCACCGAGGTTCAGTATGCCCACAAAGCCAAGTGCAAGATCAAATGCCAATTTTTTTAATGAAATCCTATCATTCATTGAAGCATTCGTTTAAGAATTTTGTTAATAGCCTCAACTTGTCCATTTGATTGTGGATAATAAGGACTAGAACTATCATGCGACAATAATAATTTGGCAGTCAACTCATTCATCATGTGATTGCAAAAATTCTTCACATGATCTGTGACTATAGCTTGTGGAACACCAAACCGTGAAATGACATGATTAAAAAATAATGGTACAACTATTTCACCTGTGTTGTTGAATGTAGGCATCGCTTCGGCCCACTTGGTAAAGTAGTCTACTACGAGAATAATATAACCATGCCCCTAGACGAGCAAGGGTTGCAGGTCATGAAATCAATGCCCCATTTTGAAAATGGTCCCACAGCGATAATATGATGCGTCGATGCTTCCAGTTTGTGAAATTTATGATAAAAAATCTGGCATGCATGACAACTTCCGACCGCGAGGATGTAATCGTATATGGTTGGCCAAAAGTAACCTGCACGGAGTATCTTTTACGCGGTAGAAAATCCAGATAAGTGTCCACCACAAGCCCTAGCTTGAAAATTATTTAACACCTTTTTGACCCCCTCATGAGTGAGGCACCTCCTTAAAATCGTATCGATACCACGATGATAAAGTGTATCGCCGACGATTAGATAATATTTTGCTTGTATTGAATACATCGCTGTTCAGAGCAAGAGGTATCAAGCTGAAAATTATGGGTCTGGAGATAAATAATAAAATCCCCATACCAAGGATCAAATGATCTGATCAGAAACAGAGATTGATTAGGAATATATGGTTCTGATGTAGTAGCAGTACTATCAGAGGGAAGGTTGCAGAGAAGCTCAGCCAAAACTAAAGACTTCTTTGACTTGGATTTGATGAATTCAAAATCAAACTCCTGCAAAATGATAATCCATTTTGAATACTTCCCCCCCCAGGAATTTACGTGATAAAAATTAAGTCATGGGGTTGAAATCTGAAATGACAATGGTATTCCGTAACAGGATATAGTGGCGAAATATTTGGACAACTTGAACAACTGCTAAGGCAAGATTTTCGACGTATGAATACCTCACTTCCGTATCATTGAGATTACGACTCAAATAGTATATTAGATGTTATATCCCATCTTCTACTTGGAACAATACCATAGCAATGGTCGTATCAGCTGCATCGATATACAAGAAATAATCACTCTGATAATTGGGGGGATACATTAATGACGCCCAAACAAGTGTACCCTTGACAAAATCAAAATAATCTTGCACAACCTTATCCCAATGGAATGAAATCCCCCTTTTCAAGAGCCGAGTAAATCCTTTAGTCATTTCAACGTAGTTGGGTATGAACCTCCTTAGGAAGTTAGACTTTCCCTGAAGTTTCTATAACTGAAGAAAATTTTATGGCGTGGGCAAATTAAGAATGGCCCAGACCTTTAGTGGGTCGATTCAAATTCCTTCTTTTGAGACAACGAATCCTAGCAAACAACCAGAACAAAAAAAACACACATTTATGTGGATTGAGGCATATTTTGTAGTGTCGGCAGCGTAAAAAGATAACTCTCAAATTTATCGGGTGATCAATCTAGTTTTGAGAATACACGGGTAAATCGTCTAGATAAGGTTGAAAAATGTGCTTGATTTCATTGAAAGCATAATCCATTGCTCTCTGAAAGGTCACCCCAACGGTCTTTAGACAAAATGGGAGTTTCTGATAAGAAAATGTGCCCAGAGACAAATGAATGTTGTCTTGTATTGGTCCTCTGGGCGGATATTGATTTGATTGTAGCCAGAAAATCCATCCATGAACGAAAATATTTCGCATCCAGCACAATCATCAATAATCTGGTCGATAAAGGGAGTAGGATAGTTGTATTTTGGACAAGCAATATTGACATATTGATAATCGACACACACTATGATTATCCCTTGTTTCTTCATGAATGGAACAATGTTGGAAACCCAATCAGTTAGCGGAACAGGGTAAATGAAACCAACATGCAAAATTTTTTCAACTTCTGCTTTAATGGCAGCAACCTTCTTCAGATGGATATGACGAAGGCGTTGACGTATCGGTTTGACATCATGATACATTTTAATGGTATGTTCAATGATACTAGTATCTATGCCTGGAATTTCATCATAGTACCAAGAAAATACGTCATAGAATTTATGAAAGAGAGAGCGATAAGTTTCGAGTTCTGATGGAGAACAAGACACACCGACATGAATGTTTTCTACAATGTCGAGTTAGGTCAAAATATCTATAGAGATGGTTTCTTCAATATTTGATAAGTTTCACTTGGATTCGATTGCATTAATGGGAAAATAATTAAAAAAGAATGTTTTTATTGATGGGTGATATAGTTCAATACTATTATCTTCTTCATAATCCTAAAGATGGGAGCGATGATGATGATCTTCCCATGGTTCTCCTTCTGGCATCATGGATTCCACAATATTCTCATCTGCCAAGAAAGTGGATGAAAAAGGATCAGACGGAGTACCAAAATCTAATGAACGGTCAAACCAAACGACCGGTGACAATGATTTCAGATTCGCCGCCCAAGCCATGTAGAGTGATTGCTATGCCAACTCAATTGGGATGGGCGATAAAAATTCATCCAACGTAACAACTTCAGCATCACCCGTAATTTTCCTTAAGCCAGATGGAGTGGAAGATATCATGTAGCAGGTCTCTATGTTTTCAATTTCTGCTAATGTCGCAGGAAGTGGTAATGAAAAGGTTCCCATGAGGGAAGAATATTTTAAGAGTCCTATGGGACAATGTTCTGAAGTTCTAGTTGGGGTGTATGAACTAACATAACACTTCCAGTTACCTGGGAACTGGAGGCCAAGAAGGAGAGTTGATTGATGACTGTGATAACACCTTTATGTGGAAAGGCGATCATTCTAAAATATGTAGAGACGATCAAAGTCATAGCATATACCCATGGCCTTCCGAGTAAAATATTGTAGTCAAGGGTCCGTCAACGACCTCAAAGTCAACATTTACTCCCCCCCCCCTAGTTTGACATGCAGGTTATTGATGATACCACAAGGATTATATGTATGTACATCGAAATATTTCAACGTCGTAGGCTCTTGAGATAGGCACGACGAGCCAAGTAAATTCCAATAGTTTAGAGACATAATGCACGTAGATGCTCCCTCATCAATAATAGTATGATGAATGAGGTGATTGAGAACATTTAACTGGATGGAGAGTGCCAACTCTGCTGGTAACACTACAAGGAAAAGACCCTCTAGCGGAGGTTATAAAGGAGGTTTTTAGTGTTATAAATTGGCCAAAATTGTCAAAAAAAAAATTGCTACAACATCCGTTTATGGTTACAGAGGTTTTGGTGGAGCTTTTAACGAAATTTCAACACAACTAAAAAAACTGGGCGGCCAGAGGTTATTACGGATGTTTTTTTCATCGGTGCGCTACTAAGGTGTCAATGCACTGGTGTGTGTCATCTAGAAGGTGGCCCGGGGTGGTCGAAGGTGCATGCATCGGGCTGTCAAGGTATAAAACCACATCGGGGCGCAGTGTTGGTGATACAACGCACATGGACGTTCTAATTGGTTTTGGTATTTGTGCGGTGCCCATAGGTCGTCTAAGTGCACCGGTATGTCGAGTTATAGAAACGCACCTGTGCGCAGTATCCAAAAAATGCATCGTTTGTTCAAATTCGTATTGGTATTTGTGTGGTGCCCATAGGTCGTACAAATGCCCCGGTGCGTAGACTCACATAAACGCACCGGTGCACAGTATCTCACAAATGCACCGAGATTAAAAATTGGTATTGGTATTTGTGCGATGCATATAGATAGTAGAAATGCACTAATGTGCTATATCATACAAACGCATTGTGTAGAGTAACTGACACGCACAGGTGTTCAGTTTATATTTTTTATAAACATCGACCTGTGACAGTGCAATTATTGTGATTTTTTAAAATTCATTATTCATCAAAATTCAACACATCTTATAAAAATATTCATATTAATTAAATTTTTATTAATGCATTTGAATGTGATGTTTGGATTAATTTGTTATATCATATCATAATTATTGTGATTTTTTAAAATTCATTATTCATCAAAAGACGACACATATCTTATAACAATATTCATATGAATTAAATTTTTATTAGTGCATTTGAATGTGATGTTTGGATTAATTTGTTATATCATAATCATCAAATTTCACATCTCTTAATTATAATATTTAATCATCCATAAATTTAATTAGTGGTGTTATCACAGCGACAATGGAGAACACAATAGAATAAATTAAAACATATTTTATTATATATATGTATGAATAAGACTATCTTTGTCATAAAAAATGAGACAATTATTGGTATCCCTTTGTCTTTCAATTGGGACACTATGTCCATGACATTAAACAAAATGTCTAATTTCACAGACAAATATTTCATAAAATACAACGCCTTGCTTTGATATCCAAACATAGTGATCATCATTCTTCACTTGAACTGCTGTCACTGCTAGAGCTACTTCCATGGCTTGGGTTATTTTCAGGAATGTTTTGTTCACGGTGTTTATTGTTTTCTTGATCTTCTTCACTTTCCATATACAAACATAAAAATAAACTGTAATGAGTGTATATATATTGGTGAGAATAATGAAAATTGCAATATTAAATAATATACATCAATGTAAATCGAAAATAAATGACATACCATAGCAACAATTGACTCATGAACTACACATATTCTTTCAAAACCATGTAGTATGCCATCTTTCAAGATTTCATCTATTGGCACAGTTCCATACTTTGTTTCCTGCAAGTTTTATAACCCATAACAAATCATATATTTAATATAAAATATTTTTTTGTTCTATTAATTATAGACGGAGCTAAGTAAAACAAGATCGATAGATGCTTAGAAATTCCACAATTAATTTCTGATATGCGAACATATACTCACAAACCATATTTAACCTAATGTCAATCAATTCGTCTGATGGTTCTTCTTTGTATGTTAGCACCTGTTTGAAGACATTCAATGATGATTTTTGTAAAACAACTTAAAAAATACAAAAATGAAATCTAATTAAGTTGCTATAAGGAAGTAACAATTACTCATAAACTTAGATATCGACCCTTTTCTTCCTTGTCATCCTGTTTTATGCACTGAATGAGTTCCATTTTCTTTTCTTTTCTGCAAGAAAATACTTGAAAATTAATATTTAATGCTAAATTGTTTATTTATTGTATCTAATGATATAAAAATTCAATGATTACATATTACATTTGAAGCATGTTGTTGTTGAGATGGCTCCTCCTGCGATGCAATTTTTTCCATTTCTTTGACCATCTCCTTGTACACCTTTTTGGACATTCCTACTGGCATATTTCTGATATCAGCTCATTCATATTTTGAATTTTTCATAATCTTCCTGAAAATGTAATATGACAATAAACTATTTAATTTTTATATTGATATATGAAAAGTAAATATAACAAAAGTGATATTTATAAATAATTCTAGACAAACATTTAAAGGAATATTACTTTTTCATTCCTTCTTTTTTGTTGTTGTATGTTTTTGCTATTAAAAGTTTGACATGTCTCTTTGACCAATTCTCTAGAAACTCTTCCTGTAGTTTAGATAAAATTTGGTTCTTCGAATCATTGGATTGGTTTCTGTTGTAAGTGGAAAGAATGTCTATATATTTGTTCCACTAGATCCCTCGAACTTTTGTAAAAGTTTTTCCCCTTTTCGTTAAACTCCAACACCACTCTAGATGAGCTAAGGAGCAATTCATTTTCATTTGCATGTTTTATTTATTTTTCTTTTCTTAGAACAAAATTCCTTTTTTGAGTTTTTGGTCCCTATAGAACATTAAACAGATGTGAATTAATATATTGTTTGACACATGTTATCTAATAACTTTAAGTATATTATTAATGAAAATTAAAAAAAGAAACTCATATTGGATCGATAGTATTTTTAATTCACGTGATTCATACTTTTGCAATTTTCCATCAACATTTTATGCTCTTCTGGTCCTAGATAAAAAATAATCTTATCGAGCTTCGTCATTTTGTGGCTCTGCATGATACACAGTAAACAATACATATTAGTTAAACTTACATATAGTTCAAACATAATTTTTTTTGTAAAGAATTTACAAAGAACTTGCCTTTTTTGCTTTTCTTGATGTGTTATCAGTATTTTTTTTACTTGATCTATTGTTAGCCATTTTTTTATCAATATGAAATCTGTACCATATCATTCATTAATATATTTATAAATAAATTGTCAACTTTTCAGGTAAAAAAAAATCTCAAGAAACTGGTGTGCCATTCATGGTGTACACATCAATGTCAGTGCGTGGGTGTATTATAAACACACCGCAAAAACATTATAATAGACCGTATGGTGCTCTATGTCAACAAGGAGAACCTATGCATTACATATTAACCACCACACCTATTAACATAGAGAAAATAATAAAAATCTTCTAGTGTTAGTTTTTGTAGCATAAACGCCCTGTGCAAACAAGGGACCATTATACGGTGCTCTCTGTCACCTAAGAGGCCTGATGCGGTGCGTTATATGTTACATGGTGCACCGATTAACACAATAAAACATTTTTTTTTTGCGAAATAGCACGTTCGCGGTGCACCATAATGAAATAGAGCATCGGTGCCCTATTTTACATATGACGCATTGATTAAAAAAAAATTATTTTTAATTTTTTTTTTATCACAGTACTTTCGTGGTGTGCTGGGATAATACAACACACTGATGTGCTAGGGTACGCAGGGCACACCGATAAAAAAAAAATATTTTTTCAAAAATTCACGCAAGGGCCGACATGGATTGGGATTCGACTATGCAAGTCGTCCAGTGGGTTGGATGTCTTAGGCCTATATATAGCAATACAAAAACCCTATAAATCTAAAATGAAAAGACCTAATTCTGAAATCACAGAAACAGGGAGAAGAAAGGGCAGAAACAAAAAGAATGTAAGGTTTAGGGTAAAAATGGATTTTATTTTTTTATTACTTTGTTTCTGAAAATGAAAAAGAAATTGAAATTTTTTTCTTACTGCGTAAAAAAGAACGCAGAAAAAGTAAAAAAAAAACAATAAACTTTAATCACGAGATCATTTTAAATTCTATGCTACAGGGTTTGAATCACCAGAGGTTTGGAATTATGATTGTCTGAATACTTCTGTTCGAACGTTTTTCGCTGCTCCACAGTGCTCTTGTGTTCTGTTGCTCCAGGTATGTCTCCTGCAAATCTCTGGCTGATTTTTTTTGCAAAATAGTGAAATAATGAAAAGTGTTTAGTATTTAAAGAATTGTTTTATGAAATTAGATTTTTGAAAATATTTTGCCGCCCATTTTTCAATTTACCGCTTTTTTTTTTTTTTTTTTCACTTAAAGAAAATAGAGTTACGCTTTTTTTATTTGCGGTTATTCGTGCCAGTTAATCACTTAATATCACCACACTAGTGCGTCCGTTTATATCACGGCACTGGTGCGCATTAACGAAAATGTACCGGTGCGGTGATCTGTATATTAGCACCGATAACAAGAAGTCCATTTTTAATTCACCGAAATTACTTTTAGGCGTGTGCACCAAAATTTATTGTTGATTTTGCTCAAATGCAGGGAGAAAATATCATAATTATATCAAATGGAAAATTCTTCAAAATCCACCTCGTTCCATAATATTTCTCAAAGTCCATCGCAGAGTTCTCCCTATCCATTTCGAGACGTAATATTTACTTCAGATTTTATTTATATTCTCATTATATAATTGAATTTATGTTTTTTATCCATGTCAATCATGCATAACTTAATTAAATTTATAATGTTTACAAATTTGCAGGTTCAAGAAGATTCAAAATCGAGTTCAAATGCACAAAATATTCAAACGTCAGCTCCAAAATGTCGGAAGCTCTTATCAGGAGTAGCATACTGCAAGGCGCATTTGGTAGATGAAAATGGACAGCCACTTCACCTTGCTAATTGTAACAATATTGCATCTTCTAGCCACAATCCTGGGACATTAATGATGGTAATAATTATAATTGTTTTGTATATTGATTAATGTAATTATTTCAACGTCAAACCAATTAATAATGCAATATTGTCAACGAATGTAGAAATTGAAACAATCAATAAATTCGTTATTTACAATTATGAAGCGACACAACCGTGGGTCGCATTGTACGAACAAAAGAGGATGAAATGGGATAATGACAGGAAATAATTTAGACGGTTGAATGGTAGAAGTGTGCCTTATCCCGATCATTTAAAATAAAATATGCCAAAAATATGCCCCAACAGTTGGGTTGCTGACCAAGTCAGAGAGAAATATGGTGCAACCGGTCAATACTCGCGTGCTGAAGAGGATGCGCTAAATGTAGGGATTGGGTGCAGCAACTTAGTAATAATCTATTTAATTTATATGTAAATTTGAAACTTATAAGACATCTATATTTCATATTTTAACTGTTGGGTTATTATAAGACACATGAAACTATGCTTTTTTTAACTTTTTTTATGATAGGTGCATTTTTTCCCATCTATGTGGGCATATGGACACCATTTTCACATAGAAAATGCTGATGCTGGAAACATCACACAAGGCTGTGGAGTGGAAGTCGAGTTCGATCAATCTAGTCGATCTAGCCACCGTGATCAAAACCTAGTACGAGGGGCATTAGGTTACATCAGAAAGATACACGAGATCATTGAAGTGGATTTCTCTTCTTTACAATGTGTTATTTTTAGGTGCAAGTGATGGGACACCTTTTATTGGAATAATGTAAAGGAAGATCACGATAGTAGGCTGATATGTATCAACTCTAGAAAGATGTGGGATGAAGCTAAGGAGCCCTTTGTTTTCTCCAAACACTGCAACCAGGTGTTTTTTTACCCAGATGTGTTGGGTAGGGATTGGTGGTATGTATTGAGACATGACCCTAGATCAAAACATATTTTTCAGAACAATAGTGTTATCATGCCATGCGATCTGGAAGATAATGAGGGTGATCATGAGAATCGAGAGTGATTTGGTACATGTGTTATTTCATCAATATTTATAATTTTTAATATGGATTTTTTGAAACATTATAATATGTATTTTGAATTACAATTTTACAATTAAAATCAATTCACAGTAATACAATTAAAATTTTACAAATATTTTGCATAGAATTAGAATTAGAATTAGAATTTTACATATATACACTTAAAATTTTACAAATTTAAAATTTACAATTACAATTACAAATTTACAAATTTACATATATACCATTACAATTACAATTTTCGAATTTTACATACAATTGCAATTTTAGAATTTTACATACAATTAGAATTAGAATTACAATTTTACAATTTTACATATATACAATTACAATTACAATCATTTCACAATAAATTAAATATTACAATTACAATTAAAATTTTACAAACATTTTACATACAATTACAATGAAAATTACAATTAGTACAAATACAATTACAATTTTAGAATTTTACATACAGTTAGAATTACAAATATTACAATTTTACAATATCATGATCATTTAATATTATATTAATTAATAAACATTACGTTCATGATAACCATCGTACAAACATCATATTTGACTAAAAATCACATTCAAATTTGCTAACATCATCGTGATGATGATCATCTAACAAAACACGATTAAAATTATATAACATCATCACAACACAGACATAAAATATACATCCAATGTGAAATAACTGCTATCACATACACATCTATCTGCAAGCTGCACATTAAATGAACATATCTAACACGACCTAACAATATACACATAATGATGATCACCAACATGTAAATTAAGTACAACTGCAACATGAACATAAAATACATGGACCATATATATATATATATAAATGAATAATATCAAAAATATACAACTGTAATATAAATGTCATGGATCAACTGGTGGTACATCATCAATAACAGTACTAGTCAAGGCCTGCTCAGTTAATGGTGCAGCCTCGACAAGCTGAGATACATGCTGATCATCACGTACTTGCTGATCTGGATCAACTATTGGCTGCTCATCGTGATGACTCGACATAGTTGATGGTCCAGCTTGCTCATGATCATGAGTACTGTTGGATGCTGCAGGCTGCTGACTGGACATGGTCGATGGTCCAGCATGCTCTCCATGATAACTGCTGCTTGATGCTAGTGGAGGCTGCTCATCTGGCGCAACACGAGGTGAACGATCATAAGATGATGTGTCACTGCTCTCGGACTGTCGATCATGTGTTGCATCTCAACCATGCCTATAACGTGCAACGATCCTCCTCAGCCGCGTAACTAAGGTCGTAGCTCCTACGACATGCCGCATCAGGCTGTACATGCCACGTGACATGCCTCTCCACATATGCAACAACTTACCATCGACCTGTATGTCTCTCATAGTAGCAGTCCTGATGCCCTCCTCAACAATCAATGCAGTGAGTTGGTCGCCAAAATCCATCCTGTATCTGCTATCAAGCCTCCCACGCCTAGCAAAAGGCGGTATCGGCGCACCAGCAGGAGCAAGTCTCTCTGCACTGACCTCCTGGTGATCCTCGAAATTTGGCATACCCTGATCATGATTATCAGGATCCACACCTGGATCATGTGGTGGTGCTAGCATGTCCTAGCAATCAAAAGACCTAATGTCTACAAAATATATACAAGTACACAACAATAACTAGACAATTTCATTACACAATTTAATAAAAACAAGTTAAAGAACATGTTAGAATTGTTGGCTCCCCGTGATTTGTTAGATTGGAAAGAACAAACTCTGCAGGGAACCACATCAGACCACTTTGGAGTCCATGGACCTAGCCTTCCTAGACTCAGAGAGGGCTCTCTTTATGTAAGTGTTTATAAATGATATGTCTTTATGCTTTTTTTTTTTTAATGATTTTAGGCTAGTTATGAAATTCAGAGGACTTGTTTGTTTTGATTGATTGATTGATAGATTTATAGATCAATTGTGTGATAAATTGAGGGAGTGTTTCAGCTGAATAGATAGACCATGAGAAACATTAATGCATTAGGAAATGGAGTCATAAAATGATTTAATAGTCCATCAAATCTGCAAGGGTTTTCATAGGGCAAGCTAACTATATCAAGTGGATATCTTAGATTAGATGTAATATGAAATGAAAATAAGTTGTGAAAGCAACAAAACTAAAATTCAGTTAAGAATCTTTTGACTCTACTTCAACAAGAAAATCCTTTTAGGTAACTATTTGAGGCAAACCAAAGGACAGGGCATACCATAGACTTCTTTGGCCAGAATTTAATAAGAAAACATTTAAGTCAACAATCCAACAATCCTAGGATTACTTTTAGACAAAGAAAACATTTAAGACAACAATGAGTGCAACTAAAGAGAAATATAGACCTATCTTCTTTAATCAAACACTCTAAAGACCTTCAAAGGAACATTTTAAGACATACCAGAGGACAGGGTGTACCATAGACTTCCCTGGGTGGACTCTACTAAGCATACTTCAAAGAAAGGCCTTAAAAAAAATATTTCAAGCTACTCCAAAGGGCAGGGCATACCATAGACTTCTTTGGCTTGAATCTATTAAATAATTTCCAAGACAACAATCTAGGTGGAAACAGAGAGAAATTAAGAATTATCCAATCATACCTTGCAGAAGAAAACATTAAGATAAAGAAAGCAGACGGAAATAGGGTGCCAAGACAACATATCCTACTCTAAAATTTCTATTCTTTTATCAGAGAAATAATGGACAGAATGGAAAACACAAGGAAAACATTGACAAAGAAGGAAAACTTCACCATTAACATAGCTCAAGAATCCTATGAACGTGCTTGTATTACTGATGTTCAAAACAATTACATTAATCCAGTACAATAGATCTCTGCAACTCAGAGCTTCCTCAAATCCAGCCTAGCAGTCATCAACTAATCAAGAAACCCACCAATCCACCAACTAACCAACCAACCAACACTAAAAATGAATGATACATGCAGTATTTATTTGCAAAATGAGGAGGTGATCCTAAGCTAGGGTTTCAGATATGAATTTATTACAGATTTAATGAATTTTTGACCTTTGAGACCATGCAAGGCCTAAGGCAAAAATATCTAAGAGTGACTTACTGTAATAATAACTCCTAACTTAGCTGTTTTAAGATAAATTTTGGAAGTATTTGAATTTTAAGGATTTTTAATAACTTTGTAATAACTACTAAGTAGTTGAGAAATATCTCTGACTGTCTTGATAACTGCTGATGTATTTATTGAAAGAAAACATGCTGTAGGTGGACAAATGTGTCCTTTGAAGAAGCAAATGCTTTGGTTATAGTCATTCGGATTTGCTTCTGTGTTGATCTTCCTTTGTTTTATCATTTAAACTCTGTTTTAGGCCTTTTAACTTGGATTTGCCTTCACTGTCCGGTTTATCTCTGCCTCTCTGTTTTCTAATCCTTGATTAATCTCTTTAATCCTTTAATTGTCCTTAATCTTTTGATTATCCTTCACTGTCGCAGTCCTTTGACTGTATTCTTCTCTTCACTGTGCCTTTGTCTGTTTTTACTGTGTAGGGGGGTGATCTTTTAATGTGGGGGTGCTTGGATAACCACTAATGATCACGATTCATTGGTGATCATGCTTGATTTCACACCTTCGATCCTTTTAATGAAACAAAATCTCTAGATCGTCACCTAGAGCTCTTATTCGAACCATTTTGGACCCTTGGAATGCATTTCTCACATTCTTGCCATGAAACTTGCACAATAAATAACCAATTAATCTTAAATCCTGTGTTTGTGGGGATTTTCTGTGTTTGGAGAATTTTGCAGAGGTTTATGACGGAGGATGGCTTTGTTTGCAGAGGTGGAAACCTTCGGAAAGTTTTAATGGAGGCAGTGGTATTAGGATTTGGTGCGAAGGGCGGAGAGTGGTTTTTGCATGAGAGGAGGAACGATTAATGGTTTTGGAGGGGAACGTGCGATCCCACTCAGTGAGTGACGCGTGGCGGATGGGACATGGGTGAATACTGCCCATTTTGCAGGTTTAGGGATTGTTTAACCCCTGCGCAAATAAATGTGCTATACACGCCGCCGATATTTAGATCTCAGGGGATGAGATCAGTGGTGGTCGAGAGTTTTGGGAGCGACGGGAAAGTCAAAGGGAGTGGGGTCCGGGTGGACAGGTGGCAGAGTTTTATTCGTGGCGCGGGGTTCGGTGAACAGCGGGCTCGGGGGTTGATAAAAAAAGCGGATGCACTTATTTTATAATAGGAGGGGGAAGGTTTATATGGGGTTTTGTCAATAAAGAGTGGTGGTTAGAAATATTTAAGCAGAGGGCTTAAATATTTACAAAGGGGAGGGGTAAACAACATTTAAAGTAGGAATGTTAATATTATTTAAAGGGCCGGGTTTATAAAACAAAAGGAGTCGGGTTTTATATTAATAAAACATATTTTTAATACAAAATTACAAAGGGTCTCGAAAGGTTCAATTTTTTTATATTTAAAACAATGTAAAAGGGAATTTTTACATTGTTTTTAGTACATATAAGGAAGAATGATGAAGGCAAGGGGGTTAATGGGGTTTTTTGGAGTGGAAAGTGGGGAAAATGAGGAAATGAGGTTTGAGGTAGGAAAGGAGGATGAAAATGAGAGAAACAAGCCCATAATGAGTTTTTAGAACAACAGGGTGATTTTGAGGAGGCAAACTGAGAGATAGTGAAAAAGGCTTTGTGGAGATAATGAAGGCAGTGAGATTTTTGAAGATAGCTGATAGTCAAGGAATGCTATCTTCAGCAGATTGTAGAAAATCCATAGTCACCTAGTGAAACTGTAGAATATAGGAGGATAAGAGTGGCTCCAACTAGGGAGGACAACTCTTTTAGGAGGTGTCAAGAACCTCAGAGTTCAAATCTCTGGATTTTGTAGATTAGTGTCTTGATTGTACTTGGTAGATTCCTCATTCTTCAATTGCTGGTTTGCTATTGTTATTTGAAGCTGTGATCTCTATAAACTGAAAAACATGCTTTTCTTCAACTTAACTCTACCTACCCATCATACTTTCCTAGCATTTTTTCTTCATTTGGGTGCATTTAGATTGGAAAAACCTTGACATCATTTTTCTTTTGAAAGAAAAAATTATCTACTTCTACTTCTTATATCATCCAAAGGCTCAGATTAGACTGATGAGCTCTTTTATTCTCTACCTAATCTACTTATCTATCAATATTAGACATTTTGATAGATTTTCATTTTCTAAGCTATCAATAGGAAATTGAAAACATAACCAAATCAAGATTAAGCAATTTGATTTGGCATGAGTTGTGGCATTTTGGACAAGATGCACATAGATTTTATTTCCGCAAAAAGTAAAACTTAAAAATTGAGGGCTATGATTTGGAATTTGTCATTCATCCCTCTCTTTTTCTTTGGTTCTAATTTGATCACTGAAACAAATATATTTTCCTAATCTAATCTACTGATAAGCCAAGTTTAAACAGTTTGGCAAATCTTCATTTTCTAACTTATCAACAGAAATTTAAAACTTGTTTAATCATGATTAGGTGGTATGACTGAACAAGATTTCTTTTGCAAAAAGTAGTGGCATTTTGACTTTCACACTTTCAGAAACATTCTTTTTTGGTATGGGGCTTTACCTTTTCTTTTATCTGCCCTCTTTTATTTTTTTTCTTTGTTTTTTGTGTTTATTTTTCTGATCTTTTATTCAAGCAATGTTATATACAATGAATAAAGCTTCAAACCGAGGTTTTCCAAAAAAATAATTCTTGAGCATCTTGCCATTGACAAGACCTCCAAATAATTCTGTTCCATCTATTTCTTGTAGGAAGAATGAATTGTTACCTCTTGCAGACTGGATGATGTATGAACCTTTCCATAGATTATCAAATTTTCCATGCTTACCCTTGTCCTCCCTTCTTGAATCCTAATTCAGAACTTTGTCTCCAATGTTGAAATCATTTGCCTTGGTTCTCTTATAAAAAATCTTCTTGATGTTTTCCTGCACTTGCTGTGTTCTGTTGTATACTTCTTCTCTAGTTTGCTGCAGCTAGACAGTCTGGTTTATTCTTCTTTGCATATTGTTTTCTTCAGATTGTGCTTCTTGGATGAGCTTTATCACTGGTAATCCCTAGCTTGTTGGGAAAACTGCATCTACTCCATATACTAGCTGATAGGGAGACATTCCAATTGATTTTTTATTTGTTAGTCTGCCTACCCATAGTACATGTACTAGTTTGCTGTGCCATGATTTTTTGTTCTCTTCTAGAAATTTTTTAATGATGTGTACCAAAATTCTGTTTGAGGATTCTGCCAACCCATTGCCTTGAGGGTAATAAGCTATAGAATGGCCCAATGAAATCTGATATTTGTGGCAAAATTCCACCATTTTCTTGGATCTAAAAGCAACAACATTGTCATTAATAATCTTTCTAGGATAGCCAAATCTAGACAGAATGTGATTTTCAAGGAATTTGATAATTAATAAGTTTGTGGCGGTCCTAGAAGGGATGGCCTCTATCCATTTTGTAAAGTAGTCAGTTGCAGTGAGGATCCACTTGTGCTGGGCAGAGGAGGCAGGATGGATTTCTCCAATAAAATCTAGGCCCCATTTTTTTTTTCTCCGAATATGACTAATTCTATTAAGAGAAAATATGGTACAAGGCCAAATTACAAACAAGAGAGACTAGAAAATGACCAACCGGAAAGGATGAACTATCCACCTCAGTCCCGTGAAGAGGAGGAGAAACAAACAATGAGCAAGGGAGAATGACGGAAAGAATTGAAATCTACCTAGAATGGGCAGAAACCTCTAAGAGAAGTTTTTTTCCTTTCTTCTTGATGACTTTTACCCATCCAGCTTGGTGAGGATGGGTTGGAGCCACTTGTAGACTGGTTGTAGCAGTGGGAAGAGTCTCCTTGTCTGTATCAGAAGAGGAGGACTCATGAGTACGTTTCTGAGAGTTCATCATGTCTGGAGGATCCCCAGGTGTGGCAGAAGACAAGCCATTAGTTTGTTGAGCCTGTTCCATTTCTACATCTATCTCTTCATCGTCTAAACTTGGAGCTTCAGTATCATCCACAGGCGGCAGTCTGCATGGTGTCCATCTTTTGGATTTGGATGGAGGAATGTTTTCCTTTTTTTTTGCAAGGAATATGGGGCAGGATTTCTGAAGATGGCCAGTTTGGTGACAATGTCAGCATCGGAAAGCTGTGTTCTCATAATCTAGGATCTGTGTCCATACAAAGTCTCCTATTTTGAGAATAATCTGGTCGGGAAAACCTTTGCTAATGTCAACCTCCACACATATTTTGGCATATGTGTATAATCGATGGTACTCTCGATCGTAGTCTGCCATTATAAAGCGACTCAGGGAATTTCCTATTCCTCGATAGATAGAAAGGTGCCAGAGGTGAGCCAGGAGATTGGGTAGCTTGACCAAAACCAGAGTTCTGGTAATCATTGCTATGGTTGGGTCGAAATCCGGGAACCAGGGAGTACTGAACAGCCCCGCCGTTCCGCAAAACCACGGGCCTTCATTTTGGGCCTTGTGATAATCGGTGATATGATCAAACAGGACTATGAAAAATCCTTTTGAGAAAAAGCTGACTTTGGTGTTGTGGGTCCAATTGGCATAGATCCACTCATAAAGATCCTTGGTACGGGGCCAAAGGCCATTGAATCTACAGATGATAGCAGTTTCTGCATATTTTTGAAGATCTTCTGCCAGATCTGGATGAGAAATTTCTATAGAGGGAACATCCTCTGATTTATCAACCAGAAAAGGTTTTGGGGCTTCAGAAGAAGGGCTATCTTTCCTGGGCTGTGCATGTACCGCGTCTTTGTAAGAGAAGGCAGGAGCAGAAGAAAATTTTCCAGCAGCCCCTTCTCTCAGATGAAGGGATAAAACTAAAGTAGCATCTCTTTCAATGTTATAGTATGATAGAGAGAAAGAGGCTTCAAGTTGTTTACCTCCATAAAGAAGCCGTTGAAGACCTGAGGGTATTCCCAACTTGTGCTCAAGGGTATGCATGAGCATTTGAACACTGTCAGTTGAACGAACCCATTGAAATTGGGATCTGCTCGAAAGAAGAGAGATCTGGATTTGAAAAGCAGAGTAAGGATGAGAAGGCCCCTCTGTACTATTCTCATTCAGATCCAGAAGACACTGTTGCCGCAGGTCATAAAAGAAGGAAGGATTTGCACACAGCAGTGGCAGCGGTTGGCAATGGTATCGTCAGGGTTCAACGTCAGGGGCAACTGAATCTCCCTTTACCTTCGCAGCAACGCATCGAGGAGCCTTCGGCTCTGGATCAGGCATTTGTTTCTATTCGCAGTTGGAAGGGCGTTTGTATCTGCCTATAGTTGGAAGGTCGGAGTGAATGCTTGCTAAAACTTTGTTTAAATCTCCCTTGAATCCGACGCAGCCATTACCAAGAAATAAGCTGTGAGGGATAGCAGACCCTGCAGAACGCTGGCCGCCATAAGCGACGGGACACAGTAGGAATGAGACGGTGGCAGGGGAGCCATAAGCGTAGACATCTGGAATGGCTCCAGGAACCTACAAGTCGAAAGCCGTCAAGCTCCCTAAATCGCTCTGGTGGAAGCTGGTCTCTTCAGCAACCGCGAACACCATCCTAGGGTTTATTTAGGCCCCATTGTTGAAAAGGAGATTCAACAGAAATAGGATGCAAAGGTAAAGGCATCAATTTTCTCTTGCCTTCAAATATTTGGCATTTTTGACAAGCAATTACCATTTTCTGGATGTCTTGAAAGAGGGTGGGCCAATAGTAACTAGCTCTAAGGATCTTGTTAACAGTGGTTTTCCAATAGAGGTGGCCTCCACATTCTCCTTCATGAAACTCATGCTTGATCTTATCTGCATCATCCTCAGGCAAACATTTAAGCAATATACCACTAGCATTTTTCCGATATAGCACTTTATCTAAAATTCAAAAGTTTACAACTTTTAACTTTAAGAATCTAGCCTTTTTTCTAAATAAAATAAGAGGAACATTCAGATTAAAAAGAACATATAATATATTAGTATACCAAGATGAATTCAGAAATGATTCTTCAATTGGTGGATTTTCCAACTCCTCCTGTTCATCTAATGCATTAATCATATTCATGTTCAATGGTTGAAAGTTTGTTTCAGCCATGATTTTAGCTAGTCTTTGCCCTTTGATTAGTTTAGTGGGCTTGATTTCTAGATCATATTCTAATATAACAACAATCCACTTACCTCTTTTTCCATCAGGATCTTGTGTTAAGATGTCTTCTACCATTGAGCTGAGCACACATGCAATGATGTGTGAGTGCAGAATGTAAAATCTGAAATCTTTTAATGCCTTGATCAAGGCAAAAGCTCGTTTCTCCATTATGTTGTATTTCAGAGGTGCATCGCTTAATGCCTTGCTGAAAAATGCAATGGGATGTTCCTATCCTTTTATGTTTTTCTGCAGTAGGACAACAACAACTGTATGTTATGATGCAAAGGAGAATATGAAGAAATCTTTGGTAAAGTTACGACTGATCAGAAATGGGTTTGTGTAAGTGCTTGTTTTACTAGTTCAAAGGATTGATTTGCTTCTATGGTCCATTTGAATCCTATTTCTCTTTTCAACATGTTAGTGATGTTTCTTAGGAGTTCTACAGGGTTTGGTATGAACCTTCTTAAGAAATTTATCTTTCCAATGAAAGATTGCAACTCTTTGATATTTCTAGGATGATTGATTTGCAATATTCCTTCAATCCTTTTTGGGTCAATCTTAATTCCTTCTTCGAATATGATGTGGCTTAAAATTTTTCCTTCTTGAAGGCCAAACAAAGTTTTCTTGGGATTCAAAGATAAAATTTATTTTCTACATTTTTCAAAGACTTTTCTTAAGTGAGTTAGGTGTTCTTCATCAGTTTTTGAATAGATTGTAATGTCATCAAGGTATATCATAATGAAGTAACCTATTTCTTCGGAGAAAGAAATATACATGGCTCTTTGAAAGGTGGCACCAGCATTCATTAACCCAAAAGGAATTTTAACATACATGAAGTTACCCCATGGTGTAGTGAAAGATGTCTTGTGTTGATCATCTGGTTGTACCAGCACTTGATTGTATCCTGAAAAGCCATCTAGAAAAAATATTCTTTTAGAACCTACTACCCTTTGTAAGATGTGATCCATTTTTGGTAAAAGGTAGTTGTCTTTTAAGGAGTCTTTGTTTAAATTTCTGAAGTCTATGCATAACCTAATTTCTTTTGTTTTCTTCCTCACTGATACAAGATTTGAAACCCATTCTTAGTATCTTAGAGGGACTATTATTTCGCCATGATACATTTTATTAATTTCTTTCTCAACCAGAGGTAGTTGCACATGGTTTATTCTGCGCAGTTTCTGTTTAAAGGGCCTCTAGTTTTCTTTGAGAGGGATCTTATGCTGGATTATATCAGTATCATATGACTTTAAATCTTCATAGCTCCAAGAAAATACATCAGTAAATTCTTTGAAAATCTCAAGTTATTTCTGTTTTATATGAGCTCGCAGTGTTTTGGAAAATTTTATCATTTTAGGTTTTTTTTCACTGCCTATATTGCATTCTTCTATTTCAGCTTCAATGGGTTCCATCTTTGGCTTCCTTGCAACATCATTAAAGTCAAATAGTTCCTCTAGAGGAACCAGTCCCTTTGGAAATTTATTAGTATTAGACTGCAGCACGTCAAAGTCTTCTTATTCTAAATTAGTGCACAACTATGTTTCATAGGGTGCTCTTTGGTTAACAAATTTATATCGGTATTATCAGGAGGTTCTTCTTTGTAATATTGTTCCTCAGCAGAGCAATATTCTTCATAATCTGAGTCTGAATTTGGCACTTCAAACTCATTTATGGACTGCAGGAAATCTTCTATCTATTTATCTCCTTCAAAAACTTGCCAATATTTTATGTTATCAGGAATTGCTGTTCTATATTTGACTTGTACAATGTATTGTTTGTTTTGATAAGGTTTTTGGCATGTACTGGCTGCAAAGGCTAGACCATTGACAAGGATGTTTTGGTTTGTAAGGACAAAGGTAAGATCATATTCATGGAATTTTTTTAAGAGGTCAAGGACATCATCTCTATATGCTTTTAATCTAGGATTCTTGGCTGTGTATTCTCCCTTAATCTGCCTAATGACTAGCCCTAAATCTCCATGAACAGTTATCCTCTTAGATCCTAATTTCTTCAGTAATTGTAGCCCTAGGAGGAGTGCCTCATATTAAGCTATGTTATTTGTGCATTGGAAGTTTAGCTTGTATGAGTGACCTTTTGCATGATTTTTCTCTGTGTTATGCACCCATATACCTGCTATTGAACCGTTTTTTCCACAAGAACCTTCAAAACTCATACTCCAAAGAGGTTCAATTTCAGATTGGTCATTGTGGCTGCCACTATGTTTGTCTTTGTTTTTTTCTTTATGGTCTGCACTATGTTGGTTATTTTCTATTTGGGTTGACTATTTTAACTGGTCCTCCTCCTTTTTCTCTTCTTCTATAATTGTTTTCTCATTTTCTGTCACTTGTTCATCAACATTATCATCATTGTAAAGGATAAATGAATCAAGGTCAGTGTGAATAGAATAAAGAGGGGAATTATTTGGTTTTTCTTGACTACTAACCATGTATTTCATGTGAGTTTCCCTATATATTCTTATTGGTTGACTGAAGATAGGTATGGTTGCATAGGTCATGTCCATTTGGAGGGTGCCTTGGAGTTTAGCTCCCCATGATCTTGAAAGGAGCATGCCATTTTGAAGAGGAATATCAACCACTACAATGTCCATTACTAGGATCTTGGTTGGTATTTGTGCTAGATTGACACATAGATCTTTGATTAGGCCTAGACATTTAACTCTACTGGAATCAAAAGAGTATAAATCTTTGTATGGTCTAGTTATCTCAAGGCCTAGTCTTTCCATTACTACCTTGGGCATGAGGTTGTGTGAAGCTCCTAAGTATTACATGGCATTATGGAGAATTTTATCATGGATGTTTAAACTGACATAAAATGGAGGAACACCTCCTTCTTGGAACTTTCCTTCTACTTCTGTTCCAAACAGAAGTCCAGGTTTGTCATCATTTAAGTTCACAGAATCAACATTTTTTCCTATGTTTAAAGCTTTCAAAAGTTAGGATCTATATACATATTGAGTGACTAATTCAGTGAGAGGAATAAATATTTTGATCTTAGAAATTTCATTCTTTATACTGAAAGGTGTCTGAGTTTTTGAAATGTTCAAATCAGATTTTTCAGACACTGTTTTCACAGCTATTTTAGCTTGCTGGTTTTTATTAGGTAACTCAGTTAAAATTTTTTTATCAGGGGCACTAGCTGTATTGCTAGTGCTGCTTTGGTCACCACTTTGTTTTCCACTAGGTTGGCTATTTTTATTTTTAGTTTTATCAGAACTTTCAACCACCGTGTTTGGATTTTCTGCTGTCTTTTTAGGAATGTTTCCAGGGATCTTCCTAGCAGAAATTTTAGAGTTCTTTCTTTTGGGAGTATCTTGATTTTTCTTGGTTCTGAGGTCATATTGTCTATGTACTTCCATGATGGCATTTTCAAAGCCTTGTTTATAGTCTTCAGATTATAGGCTTTCTTCCTCATTTGGTGCAAATATGCCTTGTTCTTCCTCAGTGAGGAAAACAATATCCTCATTATTTACTCCCATTAAATTTATGTGACTTTCCTGTGTTTCTTAAATCACCCCTTCATCCTCATCAGCATATTTTTCTTAGAAAGGAGGCCTGATTTGCTGATCAGGATCTCTCTGTCTTCTTTGAGGGGGATTTCTCCTAAAGTTTTGGTTTTGGTTCTAATTTTAATTTATTTTTTGAGTAGATGTTTGGTTTTCTCTAGGATAAGCTTTCTCATTTACATTCATCCTCTCCATCATCCTTTCCATGGTTTTGAACAAGTTATCAATATTTGTATTAGATGTGGAGGGTACAAATTCTTCCCTATATGTGACTCTTTTTTCATTCCTCATTCTAGCTCTTTTGGAAATCAGATTGGCTTCTACACTTACTGCTACCCTTTGCATGTCTTCTAATGTGAGGTGTTCTCTTAATTGATAAGCCATCTCTGGGTCAAAACCATCAGGAAATTTCATTAGATCTAGATCTTGTGGAGGTTTTATGTTTGTAGGGATGGCATTGTATAGACTATTGAACCTAGTGCAGTATTCTTGGACACCTTCTCCAATATTTATTTTAATGTTTTCATACTCTGATAATATTTGGAGAGCGTTCTTCTTGACTTCCCATTTGTTCAAGAATAGTTGATGGAAATTAGGGAGGTCATTTATGCTATTAGGGGTTAAGCCTTTAAACCATTTTCTCACCTCTCCCCCAAGCTTTGAGAAAACATTATAAGTTTAATAGTTTCATCATCTATCTCTTGTCTGTCAAATTAGTCATTCATTTTGTCCACATGTTGTTCAGCAGCAGTATAAATACTTGCATCATATAAAGGAATATTGGGCTGATAGTCCTGTGGTAAAACAACTAAAGGAAATGGTAGAACTAGTGGAGCATACCATGTTGCCATGATCTGTGGTTGTGGAAACAAAGGAGGGTTAACAAGAGGAGGGTTTACAAAAGGAGGTGGAGGGTTAAATGGAGGAAGGTGAACAATGGGGGATGAGGTTAGTACAACAAAATTCCACTATAAAGCGGATGGGTCTAAAAATATCTGAGTTATCCAATTCTGATATCTAGTCCTAGATAAGCTTTGTTCTAGGGGTGAGTTAGATAGGATATTCTGCAAGTTTTTAAGGTTTTTAGGTAGGGAATTTGCTTTGTGGATAAGTCTGCTAATAGTTGGAATTTTGGATCTAGGAGACCTCCTAAGGATGCTTTGAGGATTTTCAACTATTGCAGGAGGATTTGGGTTTGGATGAGATCTAGTACAAATTATTCTAGAAGCCAGAACTTGGACCCAAAAATCAGAAAGGTTTTAAAAGGTATAACAGACTTAAGACGCAAACTAGTTTTTAAAAGAAATACTTAATCCACAAAGTATTCTTGACTGGGTTCTTTTTATGTTTCAATGATAAAATGATTTTCCAAGTGGAGTCTATGGAAAACCAGCGGAGTCACCAGGTGGAGGATTTTTAATTGTTTATGGCTGGATGTTGTTCACCATCAGCAACCAGTCACCATTCTTGGCTAACAGTTGATTCATATAAGTTAAAATGATATTTTCTAAGTTTTTGAGTTTATATTTTTCTATTTATTACTCAGTATTCCCCAGTATGGTCGCCACTATGTTGGCTCCCCGTGATTTGCAAGATTGGAAAGAACAAACTCTGCAGGCAACCACATCATACCACTTTGGATTCCATGGAACTAGCCATCCTAGACTTAGAGAGGGATCTCACTATGTAAGTGTTTATAAATGATATGTATTTATGCTTTAGTTTTATAATTTTAGGCTAGTTATGAAGTTCATAGGACTTGTTTGTTTTGATTGATTGATTGATAGGTTGATAGATCAATGGTGTGATTAATTGAGGGAGTGTTTTAGCTGAATAGATAGACCATGAGAAACATTAATCCATTGGGCAATGGAGTCATAAAAGGATTTAATTGTTCATCAACTCCGCAAGGGTTTTCATAGGGCAAGCTAACTATATCAAGTGGATCTCTTAGATTAGATGTAATATGAAATGATAATAAGTTGTGAAAGCAACAAAACTAAAAGTCAGTTAAGAATATTTTAACTCTACTTCAAACAAAAAAGCCTTTTAGGTAACTGTTTGAGGCAAACCAAAGGACAAGGCATACCATAGGCTTCTTTGGCCAGACTTTAATAAGTAAACCTTTAAGTCAACAATCCAGCAATCCTAGGATTACTTTCAGACAAAGAAAACATTTAAGACAATAATCAATGCAACTAAAGAGCAAGCTAGACATGTATTATTTAATAAAACACCCTAAATACCTTCAAAGCAATAGTTTAAGACATACCAGAGCACAGGGCGTACCATAGACTTCCCTGGGTGGACTATACTAAGAATACTTCAAAGAAAGGCCTAAAAAACAATATTTCAAGCTACACCAAAGGACAAGGCATACCATAGAATTATTTTGCTTGACTCTATTAAATAATTTCCAAGACAACAAGCTAGGTGGAACCATAGAGCAATTAAGAATTCTCCAATTAGACCTTGCAGAAGAAAACATTAAGATAAAGAAAGTAGATAGAAATAGGGTGCCAAGACAACATATCCTACTCTAAAATTTCTGTTCTTTTATCAGAGAAATAATGGAGAGAATGGAAAAACAGAAGGAAAACATTGAAAAAGAAGGAAAAATTCACCATTAACATAGCTCAAGAATCCTGTGAACGTGCTTGTATTATTGATGTTCAAAATAGTTACATTACTCCAGTACAATAGATCTTTGCAACTTAGAGCTTCCTCAAATCTAGCCTAACAGTCATCAACTAATCAAGCAACCCACCAGTCCACCAAATAACCAACCAACCAACACTAAAAATGAATGATACATGCAATATTTATCTGCAAAATGAGGAGGTGATCCTAAGCTCGGGTTTTAGATATGCATTTATTACAAAGTTAATGAGTTTTTGACGTTTGAGACCATGCAAGGCCCAAGGAAAAAATATCTGAGAGTGACTTACTGTAATAATAACTCCTAACTTAGCTGTTTTGAGGTAAATTTTGGAAGTATTTGACTTTTAAGGCTTTTTAATAACTTTGTAATAACTACTAAGTAGTTGAGAAATATCTCTGACTGTCTTAATAACTGCTGATGTCTTTATTGAATGAAAATATGCTGTAGGTGGCAAAATGTGTCCTTTGAAGAAGTAAATGCTTTGGTTTTAGTTATTCGAATTTGCTTATGTGTCGATATTCCTTTGTTTTATCCTTTAAACTCTATTTTAGGATTTTTAACTTGGATTTTCCTTCACTGTCTGGTTTATCTTTGCCTCTCTATTTTCTAATCCTTGATTAATCTCTTTAATCCTTGAATTTTCCTTAATATTTTGATTATCCTTCACTGTCGCAGTCCTTTCACTGTCTTCTTCTCTTCACTGTGCCTTTGTTTGGTTTTACTGCGCAGGGGGGGTGGGGGGAGGATCTTTTGCTGTCGGGGTGCTTGGATAACCACCAATGGTCATGATTCATTGGTGATCATGCTTGATTTCATGGCTTCGATCCTTTTAATGAAAAAAAATCTCTGGATCGTCACCCAAAGCTCTTATTCGAACCATTTTGGACCCTTGGAATGCATTTCTTGCATTCTTGCCATGAAACCTGCACAATAAATAACCAATTAATCTTAAATACTACGTTTGTGGGGATATTCTATGTTTGGAGCACTTTGCAGAGGTTTATGATGGAAGAGGGATTTATTCGCATAGGTGGAAACCTTCAGAAAGTTTGAATGGAGGTGGTGGTATTAGGATTTGGCGTGAAGAGGGTATAGTGGTTTTCACACGAGAGAAGGAGCGGTTAATGGTTTTGGAGGGGAACGTGCTATCCCACTCAAAAAGTGACGCGTGGCGGATGGTACATGGGTGAATACCGCCCATTTTGCAGGGTTAGGGATTGTTTAACCCACACGCAAAAAAATGTGAGATACGCACCGTCGACCGTTAGATCTCGGGGGATGAGATCAACGGTGGTCGGGAGTTGACCCTCCCTTGTGCATGAGCATGACATCTATCTAAGGCTGTACAGAACTGCTGAAAAAAAATGGTAGACCACCTGATAAGTCGTGGCTCCTGTATTAAAGAATCAACATAATATAGAAGCGAGCAATTAATGCGTTGCTCGTCACTGGTGTTGTGTGAAATGGTCGAAATCAGAAGTGAGAGGCACCTCACCTCCTCACTACCAAATGCACCAATACGTAACTAAACTCTGGAGACCTAAAAATCTGAAGGAGACAATATATCTATGCTAATGTATCTTTGGGAGTACACCAACTGACTCCCTACTGCATAGCCAACTGGAACCTCTGGGAACGAGGGAAAATCCACCCCTCTCCTCGATAGCCCTGTAATGAAATATATGTCCTCCTCAGTGGGTGCATACCACTGGTTAGGACCAACCCGTAAAGCCTGTAGGTGGGAATTCCACCTGCAGATAAGATGTCTCAAAAACAGACCATGGCCCTTTAGGGAAGTAGCCTCCTCATAGAACTTGAGGAGGCCTACCTGCCTTAGAAGCCCTTCGGTAGCTGCTGTAATAGGGCAAGGGTGTGCATATCTCTCCCTCTCTCATGCCTCCCATAGGCGAACCATGTTATACTGGTCCGCCTGTTGTTTCTGTTGTTCCCCCTCTTCTCTCCTTCCGCATCTCTGAATGATTAACATATTAAATAATTTTTATTTTATTAAATGAGACATGTATTTATAAATATACATATATAATTTTTTTAGGAAAAAAAAAAACAGCCGGTGCGCCACAAAATACAGGCATGCACCGGTACCGGTGCATCTGTTTTTGTCGCGCACCGGCGGCGGTGCACTAGAAAATGTTCTAGTGCACCAATGGCGGTGCACTTGAAGAATTTCAGCGCACCGTTGACTATGGATGGTGTCGGGAGTGCGGTGCACTGACTAAACTCTACACCCCAGGGTGTATAGTTCGGTCAGCGCACTGACCTCCTGAAATCATTACATAGTTAGCGGTGTGGTATTTTACCAGGCCGCATCGTTGACCCTATCAAAATGCGGAATGCGGTGCGCTGACAAAAATTCCCGCCTCGGGGTGGATATTTAAGTCAATGCACCACATTTTCGCTATTCCACATGGTCAACGGTGCGGCCGGATAACCGAATGCACCGCACTTTTTTAAAATTTTAAAATAACACGGTGCGCCTTCGGTACCGTCCTGGAACCGGTGCGGTTACCATTTGCACCGGTGGCAGTGCGACTTGTAAATTTACAGGCGGCACCGCGAATTGGTGTGAGCCGAAGGGCTTGAGCGCACCGCACGAAAAATAAATTTTTTTCTTTTAAATGGTTAATTTTAAGGTAATTTGAAATTATTATCTGCTAAAAGGGTTAATTATGGAAAAACAAGAAAAATACCTATACATTTGGCCATCAAGGAGGCATATTGGCTGTAGAATTTGCAAAAGAAAATTTTCCCACCGTTTTGAAAAATTCTAGCTGGAGATTGGTGGGCAATGCACAACAGTAGTGCGTGCAATGGGTGCAATGGGAGCACCGATGTCAGGGCGGCTCAGACAAGGATAAATTGCAATGGTGCTTGAGAGCTCTAGAGCACTGAGAAAAGTGAAAAATGCTGTTTTTTGGCCGTAATTTTTTATTTATTTAACCATGTTCCGGTTTGTGGGGTTTTATAGGTGCACCGGTGCAGTTTCTTAAGACCACACCGGACATTTTGAGTTTTGGCATGGGGTTTTAGGACGCACCGGTGCATAAGAGTTGTAAAGCACCGGTGTGCTACAGTAATAAGATGCACTGGGCGGGTGTGTATGGAGTGCACGGTGTCTAGTGTGCCAATGTTTTGTGCACACCCGTGCTTTCTCTTGTTGAATGCACCGGGGTGGTTTAGGATGGTAAATGCACATGACGAAAAACATCAGCAAAAACCTCCACTCACCAACCTCCTCTAGTAACCTTCGCTAGAAATGGATGTCTGGGATATTTTTATAAGGGGTTCCTCAAAAACATCTGCTAGAGGGTATT
Source organism: Pinus albicaulis (assembly GCA_034641835.2). Lineage (NCBI taxonomy): Eukaryota > Viridiplantae > Streptophyta > Pinopsida > Pinales > Pinaceae > Pinus > Pinus albicaulis. Next base: position 1,729,875,686 of record CM076578.1, on the reverse strand, counting down.
TTCCTTGTAGTGTAATTGCGGCACATAGCTCGTATGATTAAATACTACAAGATTGGAATCATTTAGAAAGATTCCACTAATTGTCGACAAAAAGGCCTGCTTATGGGAGGGAAAATTTTGAAGCACCTCAAGTGCTGTCATAGCTGAAGGGGATTGAGCCAAATCTTCAACTATATTATAATTTTGAGCAGCTTGGGCTCAAGGATTGAATGTCGATTTATGGACGATTCCCTTCGATGGCTTTATTGTTAATTCAGGAATAACAGTTGGAGGTATCGATTCCATAGACGGATTCGTGGTCGAGGAAGTAGGTTGATTAGTAGCCTGATTACCGCAATATTATTACACATTGACACCAAAACATTAGTCGATGGCTTCGTGACAGACAACATAAGAACTTGGGAACTAGAAGTTGGATCCATAGCAACCAAATTTATGTCTGGATTCAGAAATGGATCTGTCAACACAACGGATGCATGTGAGGTCTTAATCAATTTTGAGACTTCAGCGCGGTGAGGACAATATCGAAAAAAGTGCTCCTCATTACAGATTATGCAAGGGTAACGAGGTTTTCGATTTCCAGTTTATTGATCAGATGATCGTTCCTGCGGGGTAGAAGTTTGATTTTTCTTTGATTTCCTCTTTTTCTTACTTTCGGGTTGCTTGTCACTTTTTACCTTTTCAAATGACACGAAATGGATTTCGGAAGAAGACGCAGGATCAGATGCAGTAGAGTGATGTGTGCTTACAGTACCAATCATACTTTCACCGACATGACCATCCTAGATGGAGGAGGAACAGTAAAATTATATTGCGGCACGTTGGGAATTTTCTCGTAGGGCGTGCCAGGCTAAGTATAAATCAAGTCTAAGTACCGGGCACGAGCAATGACATGCTCTTCAGTGACAATTCCACCCTTAGCCACATCCTCAGTTATATATGGTAATAGGGACTTAATGAACCACTCAACAAGGAGCTTATTAGGAACAAATGTCTTAACCATTCTACGACGACGCCACTCATGAATATGATAAAAAATGTGAGTATCATTAGTCTGTTTAAAATTAGTCAAGAGTTATATTCCAGTTTCATATCATATGGGTAACTGGAAGTGGTTAAATAATATAGTAGCTAGGGCAGTGAAATTATCAAATGAAGCTCTTAGTAACTCAATGTACCATTTCGTGGCCGGACTAGTGAGCGTACGCTGGAAAATATGTAGTCAAACAGAGTCATCATTTAGGGAGTTATATGAACACTACAAAAGATAAGTCATAACATGTGTCGACAGGTCTTCCTCAAGGCTTAAATTTAACTTTGGAATATCCGAGGGTAATTTATGAGGTATCATTGGCCATCAAGGAGCATAGTTGATTTGATCATTGTTGAGCCAGTTTGAATCCGGTAACTCTAAAGTTGCAACAAAGGGAAACTGTCGATTTGAGTCGGGTTGAATAGCCAGGGTATGATGGAACTGCTTGGGCAACAGGCCTTTGAGCACCAGCATAAGGAATATTTTTCTAGTAACCTAGATAGGGGTTGTTTTGATAAGAAAACGCTTGAGGATTCTGTTGACCAAAACGTGGGTACGCTACTTGTTGAAATGAAGGTTGTTGCATTTGCACTTGTGGCTGCCAAGGGGCATGTCCACCAATATTATAACCCAAACTAGAATAACCTAGATTTGGTTGTGAATAGGAATAAATCGGTTGAGGCTACACCATACCATAATATGCTAATCCAAATTTTGAATAAATAATTCCGGATACAGGTGGTTGTTGTAAACCAGCCGAAGGAGTTGGAGTCCGAGGGCCCAATAGTTGAGGGTATTGGGTTGAAGGACCCACCTGAGATGGTTGAGGTACAACAATTTGAGCTTGTAACAGGGGTAAAGATGTATTAACAAGTGGAGTAGATGTGGGTGCCACAGGTTGAACCGATTGATATGATTGTACAACCATTTGTGGTTGGATGGGTAGAGTGGCCGGCCATTAAAAAACATTCATTTTTACATTAGGATGACCAAATAAAAACAGAGTACTGTTAAAATGGGTGACATAGGTTTCCCCCCAACATGAGGAGTATAATAAGATAGAAAATATTGTTCTCCAAATGCAAGGAGTCTAGTTGAAATTGTATTGGATGTAATATACCGAGATGGAACAACTTGATATTCCATGATGATGTATATAAAGGATCAAGCCGCTCATTACTCATTAGATATGTACTAGATAGAATACTATATGATGACATTGGTGAAGTCCACGGGTTTGAGGATGCACTAGAGAAGGTTCGAGATAAATATTGGTAACTAGGTGGGATGGAAGGGCCACCATATAAATGTGACACTGGTGATGTTGTGAACATTGACGGGGTAACAAGAGTAGGTTCTGTTGCAACTGGAATATATGGTCTAGTGAAAGATGTTGGCTCAGGCATGGTTATACGACTCAATTTATACCCTACTGGATCGATGGGAACTCTAATAGACATAGGATCAAAGAAAGTAGAGTGAGGTGATTGAGGAAAAGTTTTGTAAAGATAAAGCTTCGATCTAAAATGGGTTAGAGTCGAAGGCGTTTCGTCTTGTGTAATTTCTTCAATCGAAATCAAACCAGGTGGAAGGCTTTTGTGGTCAAGCCCGAAGTATATATCAGGTGGTTGACTGCGCAATATGGGAGACTCAATGGCTACAATAGATTGTGGGGTGACTGATACAGGAACAAATTCTGGTTGTTCGACTTCAGGATTCAGATGTTCTAGCAAAAGAACGACAAGACCTAGATCAACTTCCAGTTGAACAACGTCAGGTTCGGGAGGTATGGTCTCACTGATTGGCTGGATCGTGACCACATGTAGCTAAGAGGACTCCGTATCGATAATAGTAGATGAACCAGGATTTGTAGAAACAACTCGAGACGACTCTGGTATATGTGAGGATGATGTCGTACTAGAGGTACTGATAGTACTAGTTTCGGTAGAATGATGTCGCCTTCGCCGACCAGAAATGGCTTTCGGTGGTAAAGGTGGTTTCAGTGCTATTCTACGCGAACGAAGGGGAAAGGGATGTTATTCTTCCATGATGATTGATTTATTTTATGACCAAAAACAAAAATAAAAATAAAAGGGTAATTCTAGGCAAAAGGTTTACCAAGTAATTGTGAACTGCATAATACCTCCTCGCGAACCAAGAAGTACGGGCAGGTAATATCCTCGAATTCTGTGTTCAGTGTATCACAAGTTACAAGGTGACCAACTCGGTTCACTATGGATGGATAGCAACCTAAATTTATCCTACCAAATATACCCAAAGGTACATGGAGGCCCAAGTCTGTATTAGCGCTGTCTAATGCGAAACTGCACAATGAGAGCACCCCTTATACTTTTCGTACTACACCGCCCTATATACCTGAAGGTACGTGGACAATCTCTGATATAATTACGTACGTGGAGTGAGGTATCACGCTCAGAATTTATTGCAGACAAGTTAACGATAAATGCTATGTTTAACGACGTTGGAACACATCTCTAGCCTAGATCTTCTAAATGTTATTGTTAATGTTCCAATTCTTTCTTAGGTAAATTGATGTAATTTTATGTTCATCTTGTTTAGAAAGTTTTTCTTTGAGGTTCACCATTGATGTGATGGAAATTCCTAAAAATGCAAACTAAAATGATAAGAAAACATTTCAATTTTATCTTTTTTAATGAAAATCCTAGCTACTAAGAGAAAGACAAATCAGTTTTAGAGCAAACAGCAAAGAGAACAAACTAAAATGCAGCTTTCCTAACTTGTTCCTATGCAACACACACAATTCACTATATGCACATGCATGTTTTTATTTTCAGCTCCCTTAATGTGAATGCAAGAAAGGAAACTATATGCATCAATCAATATAACAAGTGTTTTCTTCTTTGAGAAATGAGGAATTAAACAAAAAATTATCTTTTAGGAAAAATTAAGGATGGAACTACAAATTTTCCTACAGGAAATGAGGAATGAAACAAAAATTTACTTGATGGAAAAAAATTGATCTAATGCAAAAATAAAATACTTTGAATTTTATTTTCTAATGATAAAGAAAAACACTAAAGAGACATTAAACAAATTTAGTTTTCAAAGGAGGAAGAATCTGGAAAGTTTATTGGTCTCTAAGAGGTATCAGACAGTTGAGAATAAAACAAAAAAATGGCTAAGAATGATAGAAATGAAAATTTTATATGGAATTTGGTTGGATGAGGGGCCAACGCAGTCTCTAAGGGGAGACATTGCGCTGCAGAGCACCCCTGAGCGGGAGAGAGTGCACTATAGTGCATTGTGTCTTGACCAACAATGCGTTGGGAGAAATAGGGATTGAAAAACCAAGCAAAAAAACAAACTTCTAATGCAATTATTTAATTCAAATTTATAATAACTTAAAGTAGATGCTACCGATGAGGATAAGCAGAGGCAAAAACACTAGGAATGATAGGATACTCCCCAACGAAGTTGCTAATTTATTATGCGGAATTGTGATCTACGGATAAACTAAATTCCCTAAGTGTGGTGCTAGTCACTTCAAACAACAGAGGAAAGAATTACTATCACTTTATATAAAATAAAAAGATATACAAAATGCTGAAAGAACCTAGTGATCCAAGCGCTTCTCCTTCTCCTTCTGTCGCTGTTACTGTCGCTCTCAATCCAACTCAGATCGCTAGATCGATTCCTGCAAACACAAACAAAGAACAACAAACAACATGCAATATACAGATATCTACTTATCTTATTCAACCAAATTGATTAGATATGAAGTATATATATTATTCAAGAATCCATTGCACAATAAATAGAGACATATAGAGACACATATATGGGAAAATGAACATCAATCTTTATTAAAGAGTAGAAGGGGAAGGTTACAACCAATGATCAATTTGTTGCCACCAGCTCCAGCTTCATCCCATCCTCATCACATCCAACATCATACCAGCATCATATCAATACTTTAACTCTCTCAAATGATAATCCAAGAAAATTTATTTACCAAATTTATTCCCCCCCTAGCACTAGGGTTTGTGCTCAATTTATAGGGAAATTGATGGTAGTTTCTCAATGAATGACTTTCTAATAATAGGAAAGACATGTTCCCAAGTTTAGAGGTGTTATATGGACACTTGGATTCGAAGTTTGACATATATGGAATATTATAGAAGACACTGGCCATGTGGATATTCCCGGAACAATGATAATTCTTCTCCCAGGTGTCTAATGCACTCTTGAATGTCGGGAAGTGCATTTCAGTGCACTGTTAAATGGAGGATATTGCATTGCAACGCAATTAGTCCCTTTAGAGGTTGCGTTGGTGAGTCAATAAGTGATATAACTTATACTTCAAACCTTGGAAATGTCATAATAGAAGTCATGAATGAATTGTTCTTCTCTTAAGGCATATAACAACTATAAGGGCATGATAAACCCTATTTCTTTGGTCCTCGGGAGGATGTTCAGTTTGACCAAGTCTTGGGGGATGATGCCCAAATTGACCTATAGCAGTAAGGAAGGGGAAAGGGCTTAAGGAGTGTGATTTTTTGCCTTGAAGGGTGCATGCCACACTTTCAAACAATGAAGTATTTTCTCTAAAGGCTTGATATTTCACTTTTGCGCTCCTAACCTTGGCAAACTCATTTTGCAGCTGATTTTTTCTAAGTCTAGGAAATGGGGCGATGGTTGAATATGATGAGTTTAGAAATAAAAATATATGTGGCACATGAAAAATAATCAAGAAAACTTAGAAAATCTTAAAAAATGATAAGTATACATGAAAAATTCACTTTTCATGCATTCCCCAAGTACAATAGGTGAATTGTGACAAAAAAGTGTCATTTTACAACAACAAAGATGTTACAACCAAGAAATACTCCAAATATGTTTTAATTAATGCGACGACACTTTAGGACACTCAAGAACACTTGAAACATATATCCTGACATGAAATTACACTTGATGACCAAGCTACCACTAGATACAACGGTTAAGTAGGCTCCAAAATTAAAATGTAGTGAAATTTTGGAGGGTGTTGTAGCAACGACAACACTTGGTGACACATTAGGCGAGCTTCAACTTCTCTATCTAGAAATAAATTTTGGTTAAAGGGTCAGACCTTCAGGAATTATTGATTTCCTTGATTTCCCCCTTTCAACCTAGTTACATAACATATCACTTTATTCTACTTGGTTTAACACAAAAAAGATACACCAAATCACAATTATTTCAATCCAAGAAAGGGTAACATGCACGACAATTTTATGATATTAAAAGTATGAGTTTTCATATTTGGTGTTTCTTTGCTTCCAACAAGAGTAGATAGTACCCCAACATATTCAATTCACAAGAACAAATGTTTCTTCGTTTCCAGTGAGCTTGGACAATACCTTGATGAAGTCGCTTGCTTCACCTCCCTGTGTAGGAAACCTTTCTATTCTTTTACCCTTTATTTATTTATTTAACAAGATTGTGCAACGAAACTTATTATTTTGAATGGGAAGAATAGGGATCATGAATTATTGAAAGCATATGAGGTTTTCCCTTTAGAGAAGTATTTTTAAGACCTTTGATTTTGGTTTGCTTGCTTTAGATTTTCCCCTTACCCCTTCTCTACTATATTGGACAAGCGTTAACACACAAGTAAATTTACACCAAGTTGAGTAGTTTAGATACTAGCATAGGCACAAATATAATAGGTTCCCTCAAGGTTCTCCTTTTGGAATAATCATATTTTCCATCTGGAATTAGCTCAAACTATGTCATTTTCCTAAATAAATAAAGAGAAAAACATAAAGGTAAGGGTTATGGTTGCTAGACTTCTCTTTTATTACACCACAAAGTCCTTTTGAGCCATACACTTTTACACAAGGTCTTATTTATGTATAATGACCAACAAATAGAAAATAACACGATAGGAAATGAATAACACACGACATTTATGAATAACACATATGAAAGGAAAAGAAACAAAACAAAATGTACAAGAAGCATAGGTTTAGTTGTTACTGAAAATAAATTTTTAAATTTTAGTAATTTATGGGAAGGGGGTAATTCCTCCCATCTAAGGATTTCATCTTGAATGTGTTATGACTGAGATTTTCATTGATGGTGAATAGTCCAATCCAAAAAGATTTGAATTTCATGTGTTTTCCCTTCTCTTTTTGGGGTTTATCCCATTTTAGTACTAGGTCACCCACATCGAAACTCTTTTCCATTGCGGATTTATTGTAAAACCAACGCTTTACATGGATTTGGTGAATGGAAAATCTCTTTTTGGTTTTGAGCCTTTAGTCCTCGAGTTTGATTAAAGTGTTATCCTAGTTTGAAATAGAAGGCAAGGTCTACCTTGTGAATCTTGGGAAAGTTGCAAGGCTGGGACATACATGTTCGAGGGAAAGACCGAGGGCAAGACAACTTCTTTACTATAAACCAGAAAATACTGTGAGGTCTTCAGGGAATGTTTAGGAGTTACATGGTCAACCCATGATGCATTGGTTAGAGCATTGTGCCAGTTCCTTTGCTTAGAGAAGATGGTTTTCTTGATTACATGGATAATATTTTTGTTTTTCGATTCATTTAAAACCATTTCCCTGTGGGGAATAATTATATGGATGCTTTAATATTATCACATTTTCTAATGCAAATTCAAAAAGTTTCAATGATGAAAAGTAAGTTGCATTATCAAAGACAAGTAATGTAGGAACGACAAACCTGGTTATAATTTTATGTCGTAAAAAGTGGATGACTTCCTTGAATTTTACTTATCTCAAGGGAACTGCTTTTGACCACCGAGTGAAATAGTTTTTCGTTGTGAGAATATATCGGTGTATCTTTGATGAGTGGGGAAAATTTTATATGATAAAATCTAGGCCCCACCATTGGAATGGTTCCTCAACTACTACTTGTAGAAGTGGGGCGACTGACCTTTGATCTCGACTTATGCAACTCTGACAAGGTGGGAACTTGTAGACATAAGTGTGAGCATATTTGAATAGAGTGGGATAATAATAACCAAAACTCATAAATTTATTATTTGTAGTGGCGCTCACATAGTGACCATCTACTTTTCCATCCTGCAAGTCTCTAAGTACCTTCTATGTATCCCGTGACTCAAGGAATCTTAGCACGACACCGTTTTTGTGCTTTTTGAAAAGAACTTTGTGAACTAGTTGGTAAGATTTCCATCTTTTTCTTATTCGATAAGTGCATGAGTAGTGTTCCATGCTTTAAATATTGCCTTATGTAATCATACCATGGTGATGTATATGTGGACTAAGGAACATTTTCAACATTGTACATTTCTATATCCTGCTCCCAAACTAAAATATCTTTCTCGGGAGCATCTCTTGTTTCAACTAATAGCTTACAAAGGCCATGACCCTTTATGGTATGAACTGGTTTGAACTACATATCATATCCTTGTAAGCATGTTATCCAATTATCCCTCTTCTCACCTAGATCATGCTACATGAAAAATGTTCTTACTTCTGGATGAGGTACAAATATGATCGTATGAGCCTTTAAAAGATAGGGCCTGAAATACTTAACTGCCTTGTATACCACATATGCTTGTTTTTCAATGGTAGGTTAATTTAATTATGGCCCCTGTAGATTGGCGCTCATAAAATAAATAGGCCGCTTATTTCCTTCAGTATCATTTTGAGCCAATATGATCATAATCGACACATTCGAAGCAAAGGTATAAAGCATGAAATATTTTCCATAGTCTAGACTGAATAACACATGTGCATCAACAATAACCTGCTTGATTTGAGCGAAAGAGTCATTTTCTCGTTTATCCCATTTGTATGTTGCATCTTTCTTAATTATATTATGTGTAGGATTAACTATCTGAGCATAATCAAGTATGATTTTTCTTAGGAAATTAATTGATATTTACTAAGAAAGATTGTAGACCCTTCTTATTCACTGGAAATTGGATCCGTGTAATGGCTTTGACCATCTTGGGATCAATTTTAATTCCACTCTTTTTAATGATGAGCCCTAAGAGAGTCCCTTTTGACACACCAAAGACACTTTTCTTGGGATTGAGATAAATCCTATAATTTCGACATCACTCAAATATTTTTTTTTCAGATGATGTACATGATTTGATATTCTCTTGGAAAAAAGAGGAACATCATCGAAATAAACAACTACGCTTTTACCAATAAGGCCACAGAAATTGATGTCCATCGCCATTTGGAAAGTAGCACTTGCGTTGATAAATCCAAATGGAATTATCTTGAAGGAAATCGATATGATTCTACTACTAACACTTGATTATAACCAGAGAAACCATCTAGTAGTGAGAACATTTCAGACCCAAATATTGTCTGTAGAATCTGTTTCATGGATGTCACTTGATAATTTTCTTTATCACATGCCTAGTTGAGATTGCAGAAATCTACACATAACCTTATTTCACCGAACTTATTTTTGACTGGGACCAAATATGAAACCCAATTCGAGTGTCTGACTTTAAAAATGATCTGAGAATCCAGTGGCTTTCTCAATTCCTTTTGGATAAGGGGTTCTAATGTTGGATGAACTTTCTGTATTTTCTGCTGGAAAGGTTTTACCCATTCTTTTATGGGAATGACATGCTGGATAATACGAGTATCATGTGTCTTTAAATCATTGTATGTCCATGAAAACACATCATGATATTGTTTGAATAAACGAATAAAATCTTGTCGTTCCTATGGCGAAAAACATGTACAGAGGATAACATACTTCATATCTTCTTACGTTCCTAGACTGACCTGTTCAGATGATAACGTTGAACTTTGAGTCTTTGTGTTAGTTGGTCCTCTAAACCAATTCTACAGGTCATATAACTTCTTTAGGGACACCACAACTTTGGGCATAATGCTTCCTTTCGTTGCACTAGATGCCTCTTGCAAATCTTAGTCGTGATCATCCTCTTTTATCATAATGTCTTTGAATACATCAACATTATCCATACAGTATATCATATGTTGGCCGTCATTGAAAACACGTAAATTAGTGACGTTGTTAGGTACAAATGGCTTGTATATAATTTCAATAGAAAAACCATTTTTCAAATATGACATCCTAGCGGTTTCATTTTCTAATGCACATGCTGCAGCATTTCTAAGCCTAGGAACATAAATAATATTGAAATATTTAAAATAATTAATAAAATGCCATACTTCCTTTTGGTAGTTTTTTAGATTTGATGAAACATAATGGATAGTATCTCGTACTTGATGAGTTACTACCTCTGAGTCACCAATTACCTAGAGAACCTCTACCTTAAGATCGGTGGATTTATTTAGTCCAAGTACGAGTGTTTCATATTCGACAATATTATTAGTACACTCAAACTCTAGATGACATGAAAGGATATTATTCTTATTACATTGGTCTGTAAATATGTAACCAACTCCAGAGCCATCCTGTGTCTTTGGAACATCAAAATATAAATTCCACATATTATTAGCAACTAATCTACTTTATATACTATTATTACTATTACTATGTATATCTATATTATAGGATTCATTTGCACTATCTGGAGAAAAAGGAAGGAGATCTAGTTGTGTATATGGTGAAATAGGTAACAATTGTGCTTGATAACACATGAGGTCAGTTTCAAGGAAATTTTTTCCAAATATTAGATCAACAAAAGAAATAGGATCATTGTGTCCCTAAAGTGGTTTCATGGTGTTTTTCATGTATCGCTCACTTTTGACTGGAGTATGGTTATTCTTGCCCTTGTATGGAGGCCATAAATGTGACCAGTCGGTCGCTAAATACCATTGTAATTTTCTAGACCATTATTTTTTGAGGAGTATACCATAGGCTTAAGGGTTGTCCAAAATTCCTGTATTTATACATTAGTGAACTTGGTGATAAGATGATAATCGAATATGAACATTCCTAAGTTCACCAATAGCTTGGACAAGATATATGTCGAGCTAAATAATTTGTGCGTTGATTTTTTCCCATTTAGCATTTATTTTCTTGGAAAAAGCTAATGGAATTATATTTACAGATGCACATGAATCGACTAAAAAATTATGTACATTGTAATTAAAAATTTCAAAATTCAATAAAACGAAGGGCATAAAGTGATAGCCTTTAATGTTACAATATTAACTAGATATTTAAGGGAACCAAAAGACTTATCGGACACCTTATGAGAGGAGGAAGCTTTAACACTTGGCGAAGGTTGTGAAAAGGCCTGGAAAAGAAGTTCATGCTCACTTGCCATATTAGCGAGCTCGAAGATGGAAATATTTTCTCGAGCTCTCTTCAAATATTCAACTATGTTATACTCAATTGTTTCACCTTTAGTAGAAATTATTGTAAGTGTCTGCAGGAGTGGATTTTTTTGACACTTCCAGAGTGGTAGACTTACTCTTGTTGTTGGAGGAAGTTTCCTTGGAACTAGTTGCATTTCCATACTTAATCTATGCATTATTAGCATGATTGACTGGTGGTGAGATCCTTCTTAAAAATTGTTCCTTCAATTTCTGTCTCATCCCCTCTTGATTAGAAATGGGCCCTTTACTCCTTAAAATATATCGACCATTTTGATTTTGAGGGGGGGCCTCACTTTGTGGTGGTGCTTCAACAGTCTTCTTGCCAACGTTAAAAACATAATAAAGAGTTTTCATTGCATGTCCAAAACCAACACTTTATTCATCTGTTGTTTCGTTTGTTCTATCTTCTCATATGCTAATAAGGAATCCAAAATGTGTGCAACCATAGTGCTCATGTTGTGGTTCCACTATGGGCATGCCTTTTCTGAATGAAATTCCTGTTGAAAAGAACAATAATTGTCCATACCCATACTTTCTATATTAAACACAACATTCAAACTTTGGGAAGACTTGGCGGGCTGATTATTGTTTTTATTGTTATTATTATTCCTTCGAAATGGGAAAGACTTGGGAGGATTTCTGCTTGTACAAGTCTCGCTTGAACTTCTCTTTAGTTCTGAAATTTCAATAGTAAGTGCCTTTATTGTTCAGGTCAAGATTTCAATATCTCACAATTAATTATATTTATCCTTACTTCAAGAAGGCTGAGACTTCATACTAGTTGTTAGTGTTAGTCAGTTATGCCTGTCACCAGTGATCAAATGTGCTCTTACAAGGTTTTTGTTAGGGTCTCAAGTCAAATTTTATGGTTTCAGTAGGTCTTCAAATAAAAATTTGGTCACTAGCTAGTGTGTCTAGTTCAGTGCTGCCCCCTTCAGTCTTCATGGTTATCATTATTCATCATGGTCATGTTATTTTTCAAGTGTACAGGTCATGGATCAATCAAATTATCATACAGATCTTGGTATAGGTCATCACTTGTAATTGTCATAATCATGTTAGTTTCAAGTTAAAAAATACATATTTTTGGCCTTGAGTCCACATATAAAGGGAGTTAGCATTTTAGTAAAGCAAATAAAGGTAAATATATTACTTTAGTTCATAAAGCTATTGATGCAAAACACATCAATTTGGTTTTTGGTTTCAAATGAAGGATGATGTCATGTCATGAAATATGCCAAAAAGTGATTTTGAGTTTTAAAATTCCATTCAAACACTCCAATAACATATTTTCATTCATATTGAGCTCCAAACCGTCAGTGAGAGCCATCCAAGCACACTCATCATTGAAATTTCACTCTCAAAAGCATTTTTCCTCTCTCACGTTGTGTTTTTTAAGAGCACGCTGCGTTTTCATGGTTTGGCACCTGAGGTTGAATTGTAGCAGCAAAAAATAGTTTTCCTACTCATGATACCCTTCCCTACACCCTACACACCTCCCCAAGGATTTCCCTATCTCTTCTCCCTCATTTCCCTAATCCATATACCTAACCCTAGCTCCTACGCTGCGTTTTTTGCAGTTTTAGGGTTAAGACTGTGTTTTAATTCCTACAACCTATCCCTACACTCTTTTTATCCTCCACTTCCCTAGGATTCCCAATACCCCTATCCACCTCCCATAATTTTCCCTACCTACATATACCCTCCCTAAACCCTACATTAATTCCTTGTTTTCCAAGTAAAACCCAGTTTTTCCCTTTCATCCGACTAGGGTTTATTGTGAAATATCAAATAATGGAGGGAGAAAAGAAGCCATACAACAAAGGAGTCTAGATCAGCCAGTATGAGCCCAAAAAATTCCAAGAAATCACAACTTCACCTTTCCAAGATATGGGCTGCCTAAGGTTTACATTGCACATAGGGACAATTTTTCTTAAAAATGTGTTTATGATGAAATAGAGATGAATTTGAAAAAATTAAAAGAGTTTTTTATACATAATATACCACAGAATGAAAAAATCCTTTATTTTATACACAGGTATTATGATTTGGGAGAAATTCCAAAAATACAATTGCTACAGGAGGTTTTCTGCACTTCTGGATAACTTGACTTTAAGATAGTTTTTCAGGGTTTTGGAGAAGGTGTTTGCAGTTATTGATGACTCTATTGTGTGGAAGACATCCTAAGATTTCCAATGGTAGTTTTAAATATTTATTTGGAGCTTAGTAAGGCAGTCAAAAGTTTCCTTCCATATGGCACGACACTTTTCCAATTTTTGAGCGATCAACTTTAAACCTGGCTCTAACAAAATGGGAAAGTATTTTTGAAAATTAGAGGAGGTTTTTTTTCATAACATGCAAAAGAACACAAACCGATATCAGTTGTGAAAAAAAAGTTATGTTTAAAGAGATATTGACCTACTGTGCAGCCCTATTGTTGTATGAAATTTCGAATTTTTAGGCAATTTTGCACAGTCTTTGGTCCAAAAACGCAACGTGCCTCACACTATTCTTTTGTTGGGGGCATCCAAATGGAAAAATATTTACATTTTTGGATTTATCATGACTTATACATCACTTTTAGCCCTTGAGAGAGCCATGTCAGAAAATTCTGGTGGGTGAAAAGGCCAAAATACCACCTAAAAAACACCTTTCTGCCATGTTTTTCAGAAGCTCGCTACATTTTTGGAGTAATTATCGGAGAATTTATTTTTGGAGTGATATGAGCAGTATTTTTTAGTGCTTGAGGGCTCTATCATGTAGCAGACGTGCATAGATTTCTTGAGCATATTTCAGATCAAGATTTGGACCTTAGGAATGCCTCCAAAACCCTCTTGCACCAAATTCACTGCATTTTCTCCTGACACACTCTGTTTTGCTGATATTTCACTGCTTTTTTGCGTGGAAGCTATTTTTCTCAGTTGACTCAGTTCAACTGAACCTCTACTCACGTAATTTTTTATTTATGGTGTTATAATTATGCCTTAAAGTGTAAATAGGTTGGTTAGAGTGAAAAATAGTTGGATACATGCTTGTAAATATATTTCATTGTTAAATGTATCAGTTTCTCTATCTTGAGGAGAGTTTTGTTAACCTCCCTAGTATTTAGGTTTTAGGTGAGGGAATCATGTGAACTACTCCTCCACTCTAGAATTTGACCCCTGAGAGAGGGGAAATGGCTTTTTGTCTATATGTATAGATTTATTAGTCATTTTGATGGTTGGACATGAGAGGGTGAGACTATTGTAGCTTGTACTTAAGCTTTTATTCAGAAAATCAAAGGACCAGTTGCATATATTATCTAGGAATTAATGTGAAGTGAGTTTTTGATGTTGTATTTTGTTTTTTATAGTTGCATATACATGGTATACATGTTTCCTTTCCATATGTTACTTTCTTCAGTGATTTTCCTAAAATATTGATAATCAGAATTCTTTCATGAAAGCTCTGTTTTGTTTGGGAATGTCATTTATGTAACCTTCCTTTTGTTTTAATGAATTCATGACACATCCTCATTAAGATCCTATTTCATTTTCAAACCCTACACTACACTGACAAAATCCTAAGCTCAAAATAAAAGCATTTGCATATATTTTCAACTAAAACCCTAAGCTCAAAATCCTCCATATATTTGCAACTGAAACCCTTTGATAATTTGACATAGCTACTTGGTTTTCATCCTTGATCCAACAGAAAAACCATAAATCTTTCAAAACCATAGAGATGACCTAACTAGCCTAAAATCCACTCTTCATCTAGTGAAAAAATTTGGCTAGGATTTCATGGAGAGAGGCCTCTCTGGTTTGGTAGAGCTAGCTACCAAACTAAAATCTTGGTTTGAGGTTACCTCCGTTAATATCCTTTCTTAGCCTAGGGACATTGTGGAGGCTAACATTTCTGGTGTGACAAATCTTCCTCGAGAAAGCACGAAAATGATCATATTTGATTGTTGATGGTGGACAGTGATCAGACACAGGAAGACTGAAATCATCCACTTGGCGACTCCAAATCAATTATAAATCAAATTCAAAGGCTCCATTGGAGGATGAAACTTACCAATAGAAACATGAAAGGACAACATGGGAAGATTAGGTATTCAACTTGGATTTTTTTCCAAGACATCATGTTCTTTATCATGAATTATTTTTTCTCTTTTCCTAAGAATGTCAAGAAGGTGTTTCAAAGTATACTATAGTTGAGAAAAGATCCCATACCTGTATTTAATTATTTTCCTCTGAAAATTGTGAATAAAAATTCTCCTTATGCTTTTGATCTTGGTTAAAATCCTTCTTCTAAAACTTATCTTGACCATGTTGGCAATATGATGCAGAGTGTTGTCCTTGATGGCAACCCACTGAATGAAGATGAAGACATGCGACTGATGACATGTGTTGTACTTGATGAAAAACCACTTGATGAAGTTATTCATGACTTGATGGACTTGGTAAATGATGTAAATCTGATATGAAATGATGTTTGTTAGCAATATGATGCTGAGTGTTGTCCTTGAATGGCAACCCACTTGATGAAGAAGGTGGCAACTTACTTGATGAAGTTGTGCTTGATAGAATATGTTCTTGATGAAGTAAATCTGATGTATCTACAGTGAGTACAGAAGGGAATGAAGAAAGAAATTCAGTTTGTGCTAGATCTATGATAAAAAGAGTATGTCTCAAGGCATACGCGGATCTGTCTAGGGGAAGTCGCGTATGCACGCGGGAAACAACGTGCCAAGTCGCGTATGGGCAAAAGTGCTCATAAAGTGCAAAACCAGGGGTAACCACCATGGTATTGACCCATTGTATTGGGTAATGATTCGTCTAAATGACCCCGTCCAGGAATACCATCGGAAGTAATGTAGTTTTGGGCTCATGGTATTGCTTTGGCTCATGGTATTGAAAAAGGGGCTCATGGTATTGAAAAAGGGTAAACCTATATAAAGAGAAGAAATTCATTGTGCAAATCATGAGTGTGGGTGCAAGATGTCTGAGCTTGAATGAATACTTCTCTTTGAAGTATATCTGTATGGAAAGGGTAAAGGTTTGATGATAGATCTGAATCTATGAGGCACCTATGAAGAAATGATGAAGAGAGATATCTAGATCTGAAATGTATCTGTATTTCCTAGATCTGTTTCTGGAGTGATTAGATCTGTGATGAGGCGAACATCTGTCTGAAGAAAAGGGTAAAATCTGTGTGATGTAACTGATCTGAAGAATTGCAATGACCTAAAAAATCTGAAGAACCATACGCTAGTTCACCGCAGAGGAAGCACGTATATACGCGGCTTTGATGAAGAGAAAGCGCGTATGCGCAGTGAAATTAATACAGAGGTATACGGTTACGATGTGAATGACCTTTGTGCTGCTACGCGACATCGGTGAAAGGAAAGCGCGTATGCAAACTAGGGTTTCTTCCGAAACATAGAGGTATGAAATCTACGATCGATACACTCATTTTAGGTTATTCGCTGTGATGTTTATGTTGTGCTTAAAAGTATGGAGTGGGTCCAGTCTGAAAATATGATGAAACGAGGCCTGCAAGTTGTGTTCTATTGAAGTTGTTTGGATCCGGTGTGAAAATTGATGAAACATGGTCCATAGAGGTGCTGAGGGTTGTAGCCTTCAGTCAGGGGGTCGTAGCTCCCTTCCAGGAGAGGCTGGTAAACGAGTCAGGGGGTCGTAGCTCCCTTCCAGGTGAGGCTGGTAAACGAGAGCAGGGGGTCGTAGCTCCCTTCCAGGAGAGGCTGGTAAACGAGTCAGGGAGTTGGAGCTCCCTTCCAGGAGAGGCTGGTAAACGAGCGCAGGTGGGTGCCTGCGTGCTGGTAGGAGTCTGCACCAGCACATATGTTGTAAGATGTTTTCTCTATAATAAAATTTTGAAGGCTGAGCAACTGCAGCGGTGGTTTTCTCCCGACTTGGGTTTCCACCTAAAAATCCTGGTGTTCATGTGTGATGCTTTATTCTGTTCTTACTGCACATGTTTACTACTTATTGAACATCTGATGAATGAATAATGGAATGATATAAGCAAAGAACTAATGACATAATTAGATCTCTGTGTATACGCTAGTTGCATGAAAGATATCCGCGTGTATACGCGAGTTTACTAAAGGAAAGTAGCGTATGGGTTTTAAGGAATGAAAAAGTGAAAAGTTTTGAGTAGGCAGAAAATACTGATTCACCCCCCCCCTCTCAGTATTTTTCCCAACAGACCATCTTCAGCTTGATGAGCCTCAAGAGATAAAACTAATCTTACAGCTTCTGTATATACTCCTATACCTTGTAAAATTCTAGATAGATATAAGCCACTCAGATTACCTCCTATACTCCATAATTTCCCTGAAAACTATTACAAATATCTTCCCAGGTTTGATGGAGAATATGGTAACATTATTGCTGAAAAACACATTCAAAGTTTTGAAAATTTTCTCAACCCTTTTTAGGTTGAAGAAGATGATATCAGCTTCAGGATTTTTGCTCTATCTTTGCAAGGTGAAGCCAAGAAATGTTTCAAAAACTTGCCAGCTGCAAGCATTTTTTATTTTCATCAGTTTGTGAAAGTATTCCCTGATAAATGGGTGATTAAGAGGAATCCTTTTCTGATTATAAAATAATATAATCATTTGTAAAGACAGCCAGGAGAAACAATGCAACACTTTTTAGCTAGATTCAATCAAGTATATCATTCAATTCCTGCTGATATAAATTTGCCTCCTTGTTTAGCTCTCTTACAATACATGGATGCCTTTGATCCAGAAATGGAGTTTCAATTGAGATAAAGGAACACTATAATACTTGAAAAAATGTAGGACAATGCGATAGCTGTGGAAGCTAATCTGCTAGTCAAAAGGTCAAAGTTGGAAGCAGAAGAGAGGGAGAACATAGAGAAGGAGCACTTGACATCTTCAGAAGATAAGCTCATAATTTTGGCAAGTATAATGGAAGAAATGATGCAAAATATCATCATGGGAGATGAATATGTTGTTCAACAACACCATGTACCACTTATTAAAGAAGAAGAAGAGGTTTTTGGCCCTAATTATTTTCTTGCTAATTCCAGTTACCATAGATCAGAAAATGATTGTTTTACATATTCATTTATGGAGAATCATGAAAATGGATTTGTAAATTAACCTATGGAGAAAAAATCTTCTGACCTAATGTGTATTTTTGATGACATTACTTATATTGATGATTTAACCAAGTATGATCAATATGATGATGACTATGTTCTCGAAATTGAGATCGACTCTTCAAGACAATCATTGGCATGTTTTCGGGAGGAGGAAGTTCAATTACAAAAAATCAAATAGAGAACTCAGCCTATGCATATTAATCATGATAGCAATGAAGATTATGCAGAAAATTTCAAAGTAAGTGAAAGCTCTTTGCCTTTGAGTTTCGATTCATTTCAATTTCTCAGAGAAAACTTTCCCAATATTAGAAATCAGTAGTCTTTCAGTTTTTATATTGAGCATGAAGAAGAAAATGGACTTCCTTATGGGGATGCCTTTCCCTTGTGTTTCTCTTCATTTTAAAAAATAAGAGAAAACTATAAGAAAGAAGATAAATGAGTTGTCAACAATATGAATGGACAACCTTCTCATGAATTGGCTGAGGAGGTAACTTGTGATATGGAAGCTTCTTTCGCTCCAGATCCCAGCCACTAAGTTACATTGAGTTTCAAATCACAGATGAAAGTTTAAAATCTGAATCATATTGTGAATTGATGTGGGATAATTTTGTACCATCAAGTTTTGATTCATTTCAGTTTTTGAAGATAATTTTTGATAATATCTCTGAAGAAAAGAGTCATAAGCCTATAGAAAATCATGTAATATCATTGGAACCAATGTATGATAAGTTGCAACAGTCTTATAGAGTTCTCCATGATGCAATAGATGAATTATTGGATGATATTTGTAATCAAAGCTCTTCTCAATTAGTTAGCTATGAGATTCAAAAGAAAGATGATAAATTTTTTATCAAGTAGTCAACTTCATTGTTTTGTTCAACACAATTCTAATTACAAAGCTCATATAAATATTTGCAGTCATATCAGGAGAGTAATGAAGAAGATTCTTGTTTTTTTTTTTTATCATCAGGAAAAATTAGTCATTCATGAGTTTCAAGATCCTTTTGTCAATGTGTTGCAGTCATCAAGGGAGGTGAGTTCTCTTGTATTTATGGACCATGAGAACATCTTTAGTGGAAACTTAGAGTGGCATATCTTTTGTTTTCTCAGCCTTCTCAAGTAAAGTGTGAGTAGGATTTCAATAAGTAGACATTTTCTAGATTGGTTACACTAGAGGGATCATTTCAAATAATTGTACATATTGGTAGGTGGGTGGTTGTCATTAGGATTTGAAGCCCTCAAGTCTCAATGATATGCTTCCATCAATAAGTTCCGTAAGTGTCGTTTCAGTGAGTATTCAGTTTTTTTTAGTCAAAGTTAGTTTAGTTTGTCTGTCAGTTTTCGGTATTGATTTTGGTATCTGGTTTTTGACTCCATACCCAACAGATAAGGCTACTTGATCTATGGTGTTCCCGACACCTCCAGGGAGTTGCCATCCCTAGTTGGAGACAATGTTAGTTTCAGTTAGTTTTTCCTGTCACTAGTGACTAAATGTGCTCTTACAAGGTTTTTGTTAGGGTCTCAAGTCAAAATTTTATGGTTTCAGTAGGTATTAAAATCAAAATTTGGGCACTTTCTAGTGTGTCTAGGTCAGTGATAGTCCCTTCACTATTCATGGTTATCATTATTCATCATGGTCATGTTATTTTTCAAGTATACAGGTCACGAATCAGTCAAATTATCATATAGGTCTTGGTCTAGGTCATCACTTGTAATTGTCATCATCATGTTAGTTTCAAGTTAAAAAATACATGTTTATGGTCTTGAGTCCAAACATAAAGGGAGTTAGCATTTTAGGGAAAAAAATAAAGGTAAATATACTACTTCAGTTCATAAAGCTATTGCTGCAAAACACATCACTTTAGTTTTTGGTTTCAAATGAAGGATGATGTCATGCCATGACATATGCCAAAAAGTGATTTTGAGTTTAAAAATACCATTCAAACACTCCAATAAACTATTTTCATTCATATTGAGCTCAAAATTTTCAATGAGAGCCATCCAAGCACACTCATTATCGAAATTACACTCTCAAAAGCATTTTTTCTCTCTCACGCTGTGTTTTCATGATTTAACACTTGAGGTTGACTTCCAGTAGAAAAAAATAGTTTCCATACTCATACTACCCTTACCTACACCCTACAAACCTCCCCAAAGCTTTCCCTATCCCTGCTCCCTCATTTCCCTAATCCCTACACATAACCCTAGCTCCTACGTTGTGTTTTTGGCAGTTTTAGGGTTAAGACTGTGTTTTAATTCCTAAAACTTATCCCTACACTCTTTTTATCATCCTCTACTTCCAAAATATCCCCAATAAACCTATATACCTACCATAATTTCCCTACCTACATATCTCCTCCCTAACGCCTACATCCCATCATTTAAAGCAAGTAACCCTAATTCCTTTTTTTCCATGTAAAACCCTATTTTTCCCTTTCATCCCACTAGGGTTTGCTGTGAAATATAAAACAATGGAGGGGGAAAATAATCCATACAAAAAATGAGGTAATATCAGCCAGTATGAGCCCACCAATGTCCAAGAAATTATAGCTTCACCTTTCCAAGATATGGGCTGCCTAGGGTTTTACATTGCACATAGAGACAATTTTGCTTAAAAATGTGTTTCTGACCAAATAGAGATGAATTTTACGAACGTGAAAGAGGTTTTTTTCCATAATATACCAAGGATCAAAAAACCCCTTCAGTTTATACACAGGTATTATTATTTGGGATAAATTCCAAAAATACAATTGCTACATGAGGTTTTCTGCACTTCTGGATAACTTGACTTCAAGACAGTTCTTCAGAGGTTTGGAGAAGGTGTTTTAAGTGCTTGGTGAATCTATTGTGTATAAAAAATACTAATATTTCTAATGGTACCTTCAGATATTTATTTGGAGGTCAGGAAGGTAGTCAAAAGTTCCCTGCAAGATGGTGTTGCATGTTTCCATTTTTTGAGCGTTCAACTTTAAACCTGGATTCTGACCAAATGGGAAAGTATTTTTGAAAATTGGAGGAGGTTGTTATTTATAAAATGAAAAAGAAAAAAAACCTCTCTTTTTTGTGTAAAACACGTTATGTTTAAAGATATCTTAACCTACCTTTAAGCCCTATTGTTGTAGAAAATTTCAAATTTTTGGGCAATTTTGCACAATCTTTGGTGCAAAAATGCAGCATGCCTCACGCTGTGTTGGGGGAATCCAAATAGAAAAATATTTAAATTTTTGTATTTATAAAAAATTATACATTACTTTCATCCCTTGGGAGAGTCGTGTCAGCAAATTCTGGTGGGTGAAAAGGCAAAAAAACCACCTTAAAAACACCTTTATGCCATGTTTTTCAGAAGCTCACTACGTATTTGGGGTACTTCTGGGAGAATTTATTTTTGGAGGGCTAGGATTAGTATTTTTTAGTGCTTGAGAATTTCATAATGCAGTAGATAGGTAGAGATTTCTCCAAAATATTTCAGATTAGGATTTTAACCTTGGGAATGCCTCCAAAATCCTCTTGCACCAAATTCGTTGCGTTTTCCCCTAACACGCTGTGTTTTGCTGATATTTTATTGCGTTTTTTCCTGGAAGCTAGTTTTCTTAGTTGAATGAGTCCAAATCGACTTATACTCATGTAGTTGTCATTTATGATGTTATAATGATGCCTTAAAGTGTAATAGTATGGTAAAATATCTTTCAATTTATCTATCTAGGGAGAGTTTTGTTAACCTCCCTAGTCTTTACGTTTTAGGTGAGGGAATCATCTGAACTTATTCTCCACTCTAGGATTTTACCCCTGAGAGAGGGGAAATGGTTTTTGGTCTATATGTATGGATTTCTTAGTCATTTTTATGGTTGGACATCAAAGGATGAGACTATTGTAGCCTGTATTTCAACTTTTATTTAGAAAATCAAAGGACTAGTTGCATCTATTATCTATGAATTCATGTGTAGTGAGTTTTTGATGTTGTATTTTCTATGTTATAGTTTCATATAAATGGTATACATTTTTACTTTCCATATCTTACTTTCTTCAGTGATTTTCCTAAAATATTGATAAGCATAATTCTTTCATGAAAGCTATGTTTTGTTTGGGAATGTCATTTATGTAATCTTCCTTCTGTTTTAATGAATTCATGACACATGCTCATTAATATCCTCTTTCATTTTCAAACCCTACACTACACCGAAAAAAGCCTAAGCCCATCATAAAAGCATTGATATCTTGCTCCTCCATATATTTGCAATTGAAACCCTTTGATAATTTGACCTAGATACCTAGTTTTCATCCTTGATCCAACAAAAAACCATCAATATTTCAAAACTCTAGAGCTGACCTAACTCGCCTAAAATCCACTCTTCATCATGTGAAAGCCTTTGGCTATGATTTCATAGAGAGATCCCTCTCTGGTTTGGTAGGGCTAGCTACCAAACTAAAAGCTTGGTTTGAGGTTACCTTCGTCGACATCCTTTCTCAGCCTTGGGACATTGTGGAGGCTAACACTAGTTTCGGTGGAGTCTTTTAATTCATTGTCACCAGTAATAACCCCAATAGAGTGCAATTACTTCTCGATTGTGATTGCTTCTGTAAAGTTTTGTGCCAATTTTTTTTTTGCATCTCTTTTAACAAATGATGAAATGTTAGTGGGAAAGGCAATTGTGTAACAATCGATAGTAATCAAATCATTTGGTTTTTTTCCCCAGATAAACATGTTCAATATACGATTAAATTTTTCATTAAATTATTTTACTTTCTCCTTTTCCCCCATATTACTATTTTTGAGATATTTTAGTAACATGGAAGGAATCTTGTCATCAAAAAATTTCTCCAAAAATAACTTCTTAAACTCCCTCCAAATATGGACTGAAATGATAGGTAGACTATGGTACCATGTCGTTGCTCTACTTTCTAATCCATAAGGGAAAATTATGCAAGCGACATCATCGTACCTTACCTCCAACATCCAAAGATGCATGTAGAAGTCGTCAATGTGATCTTCTACCTTTGTATTCTTGTCTAGATCAAAATTTGATAATAGTTTTTTCGGATGTCTAGGAACATTATGAAGATTGTATGGAATAGCGAGAGGCCCTCTGGCCATCCAATATAAGTCCTATTCGTCCATGTCTTGTCTCTTGGTTCCTCCTCTTTTTTCAGAATTTGAGGATTCCTCTCCTTCACCATTCAAACACTAAAAAATGGCATTATAAATAATAAGGTCATCCTCATACCATTTTTTAATGGGTGGAAGTGGATCTTGTTGCACTATATCTTCTGAGGATTCTTCTAACTCTTCAGGAGTGGAAAAAACCAAATCTCCCATTGTTGAAACTAATATACCAGTACAAGTCATTTCTTTCTTCTTTGGAAAATGTGGGAGATTCTGTGCACCTGGAATTAAATAGATAGCCTTTTCAAACCAACGAGTTATTGGTCAAAGTGCCCATATATGTTTGTAGTTAACCTTGTATGTAAACTCCGGGTCAGGCTGAGAATACCCCCTAGTTCGAGATTACGAGTTTTAGAGATGCGTAGAATATTGATACCTCATCCAGAAGATGAATGATTAGGGTGTGTGGATTTATCAACCATAAAAAAATGTTTTCAATCCTTCTAGCACTAGAATGTTGATGGTTCTAGGGACCGCCAACATACAGGGGATACCCCCTGTTGACTATATTAGCCCCTCCATTCAAGTTTTTGGCCTGCTGTCCCGTTTGAATCTGTTTAAAACCTCTATCATGGCCTAAGACCTCCATATCCTGCCTATCGCTACCATTCCCGCCCACAAAATACATTGGATAAAGGCTAAAATTTGCACTTTAAAATATATCAGGCCCAACCCCTTCAGTCTTAGCCCCAACACCTATTCCTCCCACACGACTTGGCCCGAAGACCAAACGCAAAATCCGAAGGCGCTTTCCGTATACAACTATCGGGCATGTTCTCAGCCATACGATCACTCATAGATCTGACGGTTTGCATCTCTCCCGCCTTGTGGTCCCCGCGCCCTAAAAACCACCGTTTAAACAATCTGTTTTCCCTGCAACACTTTTGAAGGGCTAGAAGTTTTCCGCAAATCACAACGATTCCATACGTTGCTTGCCACGCGTCCCAGGCCACTGTTTTAAAACCGCTCCATTTCGCGCGTTATCATCTAGTCGTGGACGTGCAGCGAAATCAACGTGAGCCGTTCAATCTTGAGGCCTTCATTCGATGGTGGCAACTATTCTAAGCTGCATGCGTTTTAAACCAAGCTTATAATGCCCGTGGCCCACCATCGCATCACCGCTAGACACAATATTAACCATTGAATTCGTTTTTGATCGTATGGCCCAGAATTGTTCACACACCCCGTTGATTGACCGAGTCCACCTCTACATCTTCCCTCCCACTTGGATTTTCGTACGCCCACGTTTCATCTGTGTTACCCTCCACCATTCATATATCCCGTTTACGCGTCATACTTCCGTGTTTATGTCATAAACCTCCGCCTCATTCATCCATCGTAATTCCACTGTATTTTTCATTTGCCACCCTCCAGGATGTGCATTTCCTACCACCTCATGTCGTTTCATCATTCCGCCTGGACTCCACCACCATGTCCATGGATCCCGCCACACCATTATCCTTGGGTCTGGTTTTCTTAACGTGTTTGTGGGTTTTTCAGGTTGCAGAGACGCGAAATTACCATTAATCTCTACCTCCATCACAGAAGTCGAAGACGCATCCAAAATCAGTTTGCAGAGGAAGAATTTATGAAGGAAAGCCTTGGATAGTTGCCGTGACATGACTATCATTAAAACAACAAGGCTCAAAATCTACCAAACCCTTCAGCGTAGTTCAAAAGGCAGATTTTTACAGAAGAGGACATTAAATGTTGCGGCAAAGTATATCACTGGAAAATCAAAGAAAACGAAGCTGGGCATTGAAGATATTAAACTCAAATTCAAAATTAAAAGACAGAGAGTACAATGTATAGGAGAAGCATGCCCTCCAGGTTCAATTTCAGCAGGATTTCCTCTCAGAAAAGGACAGATTATTTAAATAATTTCATCTTTATGCCAGGCCCCGGAGAAGACTTTCACCCATGGCATTTACTTCATGAAGCTGGCTGCAAAGTACATGTAGCATTTCATAGCCGTCAAGTAGTATGGGCGCGAATGTTTCTGCCATTTTGTTTTAATGAAACAATTAATTGTTTTCACCTACTTCTTTTATGAGTTTCTCTTCCCCTTCCTCTATAAAAAGGAAGAAGAAAGACATTGTAAGGGTTCCAGATTTTTATCTGAAAATTGTGCAGTGGAAGGCATTTTTGTATACATTTTGTAAAAGCTCTTGTATGAAGGCTCAGAGCCCATAGGGTCTCAGTGAGGAGGAGTTCTATTTGTATTAGAGGATTCTGGTCTTTGGTATCCCACAGTACGTAACTTCCTTTTATGTGTTTAATACAATATTTCATTTCATCCTTCTTGTATCGTGTAATGGAATGCGAGCGGCTCACTGATTTTAGGTAAGGATTTATCCTAGTTGATACCCATACTTGGATCAGTCAAGCGCTTTAAATATGGCTTAGGCATGATATACTGTTTCATATTCATTTCATCCATCTTTCTGCTATATTAGTTGCTCTGGGAGGGTGCTTTTAAAATGCCATTGTCATGTATGGATTCTTAGAATGATAAGCCCATATATGGTTCTGTTGTGTATCTGGGTATCAGTCCAAAGTTAACTAATATATTCTCATATTTCTTTCACTGCATACACCTTCTGACATTTGATTTCTGTGGCATATTACTTGAATCGGCCCTCTTTATAGTAAATTGTCTCTTAACTGTCTGATGCTTTTGTGTTAGAGCTTTGCATCTTGTCTCTGCAGCATTACTTTCCCTGTGGCAGTTTCTGTAAGTTCTGGTCTCATTTAAATTTATTTCCTTGTTTTACAAGAGATAGCAGGAGAGCCTTTTGGATTGACACCCAAGATATATTATGTGCTCCTTGCTATGATAAGATGTCATAGGCACTGGTCTATGGCAACTCTAGGCTGTCTCTAGGAGTGACAATTTATGTCAACAACATATTTCTGGCGCCGTTTCCGGGGACGAATTTAAGAATATCAGTTTCCCTGGGCCTCGACAAATCATATTCACTCTCTAACCAGGTGAGCACAGAGAGTTGAAGAGTTGTATATCTCTCACCTTGGTGATTCCACTGTTGTTTATTTGATAAATCTATTGGTAGTCCTGGCTCTTTGTAAGCCACACCTGAGGTCAGATACATCACAGTGAAAAACACCTTCAGTGTCTGACCCAGAGAAGATTATACATAAAAGAGTTTGGAAAGAGAAGAAATCAGTTCGTGCTGAAATCCCTGAGTTTTCTATAGAAGATTATCCATCTTCTTCTTCTCAAGAAATTCCATTAGAGAATCCCGACTCCATTGTGGGAGACACAGATTATTATTCAGATAGCCCACCCAGGGGAGGTGCTAGAATTAAAGCTAATATTCACCCTACTCCTGAAGTCGAAGAGGTTAAAGAGGTCACCGAAGTAGTTGCTGTTAACCGTGAACCGTTCCCATCCACACCTCAGGCTGCTATACAGTATATCCCTATTGTTATTCATACTCCACTTCCACCTCCACCTCTTCCTCCATTTGTACACCAGGCTATTGCACAACCCCCACCTCCTCCAATGGCTAATGTCCCAGCCTTTTTGTTGAATAAATATGCCCCCTGGAATTACCCCAAGTGCTGAATGATATGCCATAGGATTATTTGAAGATCTTGCCCAGATTCACTGGGGAAAATGAAATTGATGCTCAGAAATATCTTGAGACTTTCTGCTCTTTTGCAGAAAACTTCAATGTAGAACACTTGGATGTAGTCTTAATACTATTTGTGCAATCTCTGGATGGCGAGGCCAGAAAATGGTTCAAAACATTAGGAAACCGTTCCGTAACCACTTGGGACGATATGGAAAGTACCTTTCTTAGAAAATGGGGAGAAAAGAAAGATCATGGACAGTGTCTTACTGAGTTCAATACACTCAAGAAGAAACATAATGAAGGGGTGTCAGAATTTATCAAAATATTTAATAAGTTATATCTAAACCTCCCTGTAGATATGAAGCCTCACCAGAATGCTGCCAAAGTTGTTTTCATAGCAGCCTTTGACTCAGATTTTGGTTTCTCTCTCAGGGAAAGGAAACCTGCCACCCTAGATGATGCTCAGTCAGACGCTCTTGAGTTGGAAGCAAATTTTTCTTCCACTGGAAAATTAAGAGGGAAAGCTGAACAAGACACCAGAAGAAGGGGTAAATAGGAAGTATCTACTTCTGATCAGGATAAGGACTCAGATAGAATTGAAGAAATGAACAAGATGATTAAAAATATTTCTAATAAACTAGTCAAGCTTGAATTGGAGACCAAAAATGCAGCCTCCAAGAATTTCCAGAATGCACCAAACAGGGGTTATAATCCTCAGTATAGAAAGCCACCCCTGCAAATATTACCAAGGGAAGCAAAGGAGAAACAGGACCAAGTACCACACCCATTGTACCTGGAAGGCCCAATAGATGACTCCACTGAAGATGCTGCCTATGAACTGCAAGATGCAAATCTTGCCTTCTCAAACAATGATGAAGTAGAATGCCCATTAGAAGAAGAAGAGATCAGAGACACAGAAGATGCAGAAATTGATCACTATTGCAAACAGTTTAATGATTTCATGAAAGCACATTTCAATAGAAAATATGATCTCAGATCTTCCAGGAAGAGAACTCGGGCTCAAGAACATGAACAAGAGCTGCCCCAGAAGGAAGCGCCTGCTCAAAAGGAATCAACAGTACAGAAAGTTACAGACAAAGGTAAGAGCCCTCTGAACAAACCTTTGCAATCTAATGATCAAGTTCCCTCTTCTTCAAAAATAGTCACTCCTCCTAATACTGAGTCTGTATCAAAAGAAGTTAAACCTTTAGCTGAAAATAAAGAGTCAAAAGAAGTCATAATAGAAAAGTCCCCTCCTGCTTTTAATTTACAAAAAGAACTTGAGAAAGTCAAAATACCAGTCCCTTTGACTGAGCTGT
Source organism: Pinus albicaulis (assembly GCA_034641835.2). NCBI lineage: Eukaryota > Viridiplantae > Streptophyta > Pinopsida > Pinales > Pinaceae > Pinus > Pinus albicaulis. The sequence continues at coordinate 1,729,847,154 of CM076578.1, read as the reverse complement.
TGAAACAAACTACATATCAGTCTCAAGTTACTTCTTTATTGTTTCCTCCTGAAGCACCAATAATTCCAGAAAATCTTAATCTTCAAGAAGAAAGACCCATGGTTGTGTTTGGCCCACATGTCGAGGAGATAGACCCCTCTACGCCTCCTTTCTATGTGTCTCTACTGATTCATGACCTGCTGTTACACAATTGTATGTTAGATTCTAGAGCTTCCCATAATCTTATGCCTCTGTCAGTCATGGAACAACTAGGACTGCAAATCACATGTCCATATAAAGACCTCTATTCATTTGATTCCAAAAGAGTTAAATGCTTGGGGATGATTAAAGATCTAGTGATCAACTTGGCCCAAATTCCAGCAAAAAGTGTAGTAATGGACATTGTGGTAGCTGACATCCTAGCTCGCTTTGGCATGCCGTTGTCAAGGTCCTGGGGAACAAAAATTGGTGGATCACTTAAATTAGATTTAACATATGCCACTATTCCAATTTTTGGTGGCCAGGAGAGGAGATTATATAGAGAAACCAGATTTTTCAAGATGGTGACTAAAGATGATAGCTCAGAGAATTCACCGGTCTACTGCAAGGAGGGAGATTTTTCATGTTTTATGCTGGAAAAAGATTAGGATTTTACTCATGAGCCATCATTCTGTCAAGTCAAAACTGAATAGCCTTCAGAGAACCATGAAGCAGGAGTATGGACTTTACATTTTGATTGAGCAAATTCAAGAGAAGGAAACAGAGCTGGAGTATTATTGATTTCTCCTACAAGAAAATGGATCCCACTGTCTTTTAAATTGGAATATGAAGCTACTAATAATGTAGCTAAATATGAAGCACTGCTATTGGGATTACAAACAGCCAGGAGCATGGGCATACAGTGTTTAAAGGTTCTGGGAGATTCTGAGCTGGTGGTCAGACAAGTCTGAAATCAGTGTCAAACCAAACACCCTTGGCTGAGAGCTTATAGAAATGAAGTATGGGACATGGTGGAGAACTTCTTCTTGGCATTCAATATCCAGTTCATGCCCGCAGAATAAAATGGCAGATTCTCTTGCTGTAGCTGCCAGTACCTTTCGTCCTCCTCAGAATCCTCTCTTAAGGTATGAAATCGAGGTACGTTATAGGCCATCTATCCCAGATAATATTAAGCACTGGCAGGTATTTGAAGATGAGGAACAAATGAAGAGATTCCTGGAAACAGTGGGAGAATTCTCTGATATGGAGATTGATGATTGTGAAGAAGATGAGGCTGAAGATATTTCCGAAAATAAATGGGAGGAGAAAATGGCAGGAAGTAAAGTGCTGCAACTGAAAGGAAATGTCATCCCTAAAGGGTTGGTGCCTCTAGAAAGATTATTTGATAAAAATGATGTCCCTTTCCAGCCTAGTAAAGTGGTAGAGGAAGATCAAGTGGAAGATCTTAATCTGGGTGCTGAGGTTGAGCCCAAAATTGTCAAATTATCCAAGAAGGTCCCAGAGGAATATAAGGAAAAATACTTGAAATTATTTCAGTCATACAAGGATGTGTTTGCATGGTCTTATCTTTTGATATTAGTATAATGCAACATAAAATTCCTCTGAGGGAAGGTGCAAAAACTTATAAGCAGAAGCTCAGACAGATAAATCCTCTGCTGCTTCCCTCTATTGAGAAGGAAATTAAGAAGTTATTAAAGGCCAAAATAATTGTGCCATTAAGGTACTCAGAATGGGTTGCTAATCTTGTCCCTGTTCGAAAGAAGAATGGAGAAATAAGGCTGTGTGTGGATTTCAGGAATTTAAATAGAGCATATTTAAAAGATAATTATCCACTCCCCAAGATGGATCACATTCTGCAGAAAGTGGTTGGAGCCTCTAGGATGTCAATGATGGATGGTTTCTCTGGTTATAACCAGGTGGCTGTATTTCTAGAGGATTAGAAGAAAACTGCATTCACCACACCATGGGGTACATTTATGTATTCCAGGATGCCTTTTGGACTGATTAATGCAAGGGCCACTTTTCAGAGGGCTATGGATATTGCTTTTGTTGGGGAGAAAGATAAATTTCTGGTGGTGTACCTTGATGATATTACAATGTTTTCAAAAAATGATGCTGAACACATTGAACATTTACGAAGAACTTTTGAAAAATGCAGAAGGTATGGTCTTTCTCTTAATCCACAAAAGTCCTTATTTGCATCAGATGAAGGAAAACGTTTGGGGAATATTGTAACTAAAGATGGGGTAAAGATAGATCCCAAAAGAGTAGAGGTTATAAATAGCATCCCTCTCCCCAGAAATAAAAAAGAAGTGCAAGTGTTTTTAGGCCGTATAAATTTTTTGAGAAGATTCATTCCTAACTATGTTGAGATAGTTAGGCATATAACAGACATGCTAAAGAAGAATAATGAGGTGAAATGGTCACAAGAATCACGGGAGGCCTTTGCTAGAATCAAAACTGCATTTGCTGAAGCCCCTGTGCTAGCTGGGCCAGATTATACTAAAACATTTATGATCTTTTCTTTTGCATCACCTCATACAGTAGCTGGAGTGTTATTACAGAAAAATGAAAATGGATATGAGCAGCCCATAGCCTTTTTCAGTCAGGTGCTGCATGATGCATAATTGAAATATAATATATTGGAAAAGTAGGCCTATGCCCTGGTGAAATCCCTCAAAGCGTTCCGCATGTATATTTTGCAGTCTCAAATCACTGCATTTGTGCCTACCGTAGCTGTAAAGGATATCCTTTTTCAGGGAGACAATGAAGGAAAAAGGGGAAGGTGGATTGCTAAAATACAAGAGTATGACCTAGATATCCGCCCTACCAAGTTGATCAAGGGACAGGGACTTGCCAGAATTCTATCTGAGTCAAAATATCAAGCTCTGGGCATAAATCTGTCTATGGTAGCAAATGAAGAGTCTGAGAAAGAAAAAGAGCATCAAGGTTTGGAGATGGCTACTCAGAGAGTACACATAAAATATCTCACCAGTCTATGGTACAAAGAAATAGTTGAATATCTTTTGACACTCAGCTTTCCTCCAAGTTGTGATAAAGCAAAGTACAGGGCTTTAAGATTGAAATCACAAAAGTATATAGTTGCTAATGGCCAGCTATATCGGAGGGACCCTTCAGGCATTTTACTCCTGTGCCTAACAGAGGAAGAAGTAGAGAGTATAATGATAGAATTTCATGACGGAATTTGTGGAGGTCATTACAGCTAGAGAGCCACAACTCATAAAATCCTGAAGGCTGGTTTCTACTGGCCAAAATTATTTGGAGATGTTTTTACTTGGGTCAGAGCATGTGATAAGTGTCAAAAATTTGCTGAAAGACAAAAGTTACCAGCTCTACCCTTGATTCCAGTTCATGTAAATGAACCATTCCAGTAGTGGGGAATAGATTTTAGAGGTGAAATCCACCCACCCTCAAGTGGACAACATAAATGGATATTAACAGCCACAGATTATTTTACAAAATGGGTGGAAGCCATACCTGCAAGAAATGCTACAGATGCAGTAATCATAAATTTTATGGAAGAAAACATTATATCAAGATTTGGCTGCCCTGCTAGAATAGTGACTGATAATGCACAGGCCGTCAAATCTGCAAAATTTGTAAATTTCTGCCAACAGTATAATATTGCACTAAATCATTCCACAGCCTACTATCCACAGGGAAATGGTTTGGCTGAATCCTCTAATAAAACTTAAGTGAGGGTCTTGAAGAAAACTATAAATGAGAATCAGAAAAATTGGGATTCCCAATTAAAGTTTTCTCTATGGGCGAATAGAATCACCAACAAGAGAGCAACTGGGAAATCTCCTTATAAGTTGGTATATGGACGAGCAATAGTGTTTCCTATGCAGCTGGCCTTGCCAATGGCCCGTTTCATGCAAGAAAGGCAGGAAGAACCTAATGACATGGTCAGGAGAATCAATCAACTGGTAGAGTTAGAGGAAACACGAGACCAAGTGAATCAGAAATTAGCTGAATATCAAGAGAAAAGGAAACATATGTTTGATCAGCATGCAAAAGACAAGAAGTTGTAGATTGGAGATCTGGTGCTCAGGTGGGATGTCAGGAGGGCTGAAAAGGGAAAACATGGCAAGTTCAATCCACTGTGGTTTGGCCCATTCAAAATTGTGGAACAGGGAGGAAATCACACGTTTATATAGGAGAATTTGTAAGATGAGTTGCTGGATGCCCCTGTAAACGGCCAATTCCTAAAGCCCTACTTTCAATTCTGTTTCAGGCAGGGAGTGCCTATTGTACAATATTGTATATAAGTTTTGGTTTCAGTTTTTGTTTCGATAAGGGATGTGTGCTGATGAATTGTGAAGAGAAATGCAGCGGGGCTGAACAACATAGTTCACATACAGGATGATCAGTGGTCTACGAAGTTCTCGACACGTCCGAGGATGAACGCGTCGTCCCCAGATGGAGAATATGTTGACTATATTAGCCCCTCCATTCAAGTTTTTGGCCTACTGTCCCATTTGAATTTGTTTAAAACCTCTGTCGTGGCCTAAGACCTCCATATCCTGCCTATCACTACCATTCCCGCCCACGAAATACATCGGATAAAGGCTAAAATTTTCACTTTAAAATATATCGGGCCCAGCCCCTTCAGTCTTAGCCCCAACACCTATTCCTCCCACACGACCTGGCCCGGAGACCAAACGCCAAATCCAAAGGTGCTTGCCGTATACAACTATCGGGCATGTTCTCAGCCATACGATCACTCGTAGATCTGACGGTTTGCATCTCTCCCGCCTTGTGGTCCCCGCGCCCTAAAAACCACTGTTTAAACAAGATGTTTTCCCCGCACCACTTTTGAAGGGCTGGCGGTTTTCCTCAAATTGCAGCGATTCCATACGTTTCTTGCCATGCGTCCCAGGCCACTGTTTTAAAACCGCTCCATTTCGCGCGTTATCATCCGGTCGTGGACGTGCAGCGAAATCAACGTGAGCCGTTCGATCCTGAGGCCTTCATTCGACGGTGGCCACTCTTTGAAGCTGCATGCATTTTAAACCAAGCTTATAACGCCCGTGGCCCACCATCGCATCATCGCCAGACACAATATTAACCGTTGATTTCATTTTTGATCGTATGGCCCAGAATTGTTCACACACCCCGTTGATTGACCGAGTCCACCTCCATGTCTTCCCTCCCGCTTGGATTTTCGTACGCCCACGTGTCATCTGTGTTACCCTCCACCATTCATATATCCCGTTTACGCATCATACTTCAGTGTTTATGTCATACACCTCCGCCTCATTCATCCATCGTAATTCCACTGTATTTTTCATTTGCCACCCTCCAGGATGTGCATTTCCTACCACCTCGCGTCGTTTCATCATTCCGCTTGGACTCCACCACCATGTCCATGGATCCCGCCACGCCATTATCCTTGGGTCCGGTTTTCTTAATGTGTTTGTGGGTTTTGCAGGTTGCAGCGACGCGAAATTACCATTAATCTCTGCGTCCATCACAGAAGTCGAAAACGCATCCAAAATCAGATTGCAAAGGAATAATTTATGAAGGAAAGCCTTGGATAGTTTCCATGACATGACTATCATTAAAAAAACAAGGTTCAAAATCTACCAAACCCTTTAGCGTAGTTCAAAAGGCAGATTTTTACAGAAGAGGACATTAAATGTTGCGGCAAAGTATATCACTGGAAAATCAAAGAAAACGAAGCTGGGCATTGAAGATATTAAACTCAAATTCAAAATTAAAAGACAGAGAGTACAATGTACAGGAGAAGCATGCCCTCCAGGTTCAATTTCAGCAGGATTTCCTCTCAGAAAAGGACAGATTATTTAAATAATTTCATCTTTATGCCAGGCCCCGGAGAAGACTTTCACCCTTGACATTTACTTCATGAAGCTGGTTGCAAAGTACATGTAGCATTTCATAGCTGTCAAGTAGTATGGGCGCGAATGTTTCCGCCATTTTGTTTTAATGAAACAATTAATTGTTTTCACCTACTTCTTTTATGAGTTTCTCTTCCCCTTCCTCTATAAAAAGGAAGAAGAAAGACATTGTAAGGGTTCCAGATTTTTATCAGAGAATTGTGCAGTGAAAGGCATTTTTGTATACATTTTGTATAAGCTCTTGTATGAAGGCTCAGAGCCCGTAGGGTCTCAGTGAGGAGGATTTCTATCTGTATTAGAGGATTCTGGTCTTTGGTATCCCACAGTATGTAACTTCCTTTTATGTGTTTAATACAATATTTCATTTTATCCATCTTCTTTTATCATGTACTGGAATGCGAGTGGCTCACTGATTTTAGGTAAGGATTTATCCTAGTTGATACCCATACTTGGATCAGTCAAGCGCTTTAAATATGGCTCAGGCATGATATATTGTTTCATGATTCATTTCATCCATCTTTCTGCTATATTAGTTGCTTTGGGAGGGTGCTTTTAAAACGCCATTGTCATGTATGGATTCTTAGAATGATAAGCCCATATATGATTCTGTTGTGTATCTGGGTATCAGACCAAAGTTAACTAATATATTCTTATATTTCTTTCACTGCATACACCTTCTGATATTTGATTTCTGTGGCATATTACTTGAATCGGCCCTCTTTACAGTAAATTGTCTCTTAACTGTCTGATGCTTTTGTGTTAGAGCTTTGCATCTTGTCTCTGCAGCATTACTTTCCTTGTGGCAGTTTCTGTAAGTTCTGGTCCCATTTAAATTCATTTCCTTGTTTTACAAGAGATAGCAGGAGAGCCTTTTGGATTGACACCCAAGTTATATTATGTGCTCCTTGCTATGATAAGATGTCCTAGGAACTGGTCTATGGCAACTCTAGGCTGTCTCTAGGAGTGACAATTTATGTCGACAACATATTTCTGGCGCTGTTGCCGGGGACGAATTTAAGAATATCAGTTTCCCTGGGCCTCGAAAAATCATATTCACTCTCTAACCAGGTGAGCACAGAGAGTTGAAGAGTTGTATATCTCTCACCTTGGCGATTCCACTGTTTTTTATTTGATAAATCTATTGGTAGTCCTGGCTCCTTGTAAGCCACACCTGAGGTCAGATACATCACAGTGAAAAACACCTTCAGTGTCTGACCCAGAGAAGATTATACATAAAAGAGTTTGGAAAGAGAAGAAATCAGTCCGTGCTGAAATCCCTGAGTTTTCTATAGAAGATTATCCATCTTCTTCTTCTCAAGAAATTCCAGTAGAGAATCCCGACTCCATTGTGGGAGACACAGATTATTATTCAGATAGCCCACCCAGGGGAGGTGCTAGAATTAAAGCTAATATTCACCCTACTCCTGAAGTCGAAGAGGTTAAAGAGGTCATCGAAGTAGCTGCTGTTAACCGTGAACTGTTCCCATCCACACCTCAGACTTCTGTACAGTATATCCCTATTGTTATTCATACTCCACTTCCACCTCCACCTCTTCCTCCATTTGTACACCAGGCTATTGCACAACCCCCACCTCCTCCAATGGCTAATGTCCCAACCTTTTTGTTGAATAAATATGCCCCCCTGGCATTACCCCAAGTGCTGAATGATATGCCACAAGATCATTTGAAGATCTTGCCCAGATTCACTGGGGAAAGTGAAATTGATGCTCAAAAACATCTTGAGACTTTCTACACTTTTGCAGAAAACTTCAATGTAGAACACTTGGATGTAGTCCTAAGAATATTTGTACAATCTCTGGATGGTGAGGCCAGAAAATGGTTCAAAACATTAGGAAACCGTTTCGTAACCACTTGGGACGATATGGAAAGTACCTTTCTCAGAAAATGGGGAGAAAAGAAAGATAATGGACAGTGTCTTACTGAGTTCAATACACTCAAGAAGAAACATAATGAAGGGGTGTCAGAATTTATCAAAAGATTTAATAAGTTATATCTAAACCTCCCTGCAGATATGAAGCCTCACCAGAATGCTACCAAAGTTGCTTTTATAGCAGCCTTTGACTCAGATTTTGGTTTCTCTCTCAGGGAAAGGAAGCCTACCACCCTAGATGATGCTCAGTCAGATGCTCTTGAGTTGGAAGAAAATTTTGCTTCCACTGGAAAATTAAGAGGGAAAGATGAACACGACACCAGAAGAAGGGGTAAATAGGAAGTATCTACTTCTGATCAGGATAAGGAATCAGATAGAATTGAAGAAATGAACAAGATGATTAAAAATCTTTCTAATAAACTAGTCAAGCTTGAATTGGAGACAAAAAATTGCAGCCTCCAAGAATTTCCAGAATGCACCAAACAGGGGTTACAATCCTCAGTATAGAAAGCCACCCCTGCAAATATTACCAAGGGAAGCAAAGGAGAAACAGGACCAAGTACCACACCCATTGTACCTGGAAGGCCCAGTAGATGACTCCATTGAAGATGCTGCCTATGAACTGCAAGATGCAAATCTTGCCTTCTCAAACAATGATGAAGTAGAATGCCCATTAGAAGAAGAAGAGATCAGAGACACAGAAGATGCAGAAATTGATCACTATTGCAAACAGTTTAATGATTTCATGAAAGCACATTTCAATAGAAAATATGATCTCAGATCTTCCAGGAAGAGAACTCGGACTCAAGAACATGAACAAGAGCCGCCTGAGAAGGAAGCGCCTGCTCAAAAGGAATCAACAGTGCAGAAAGTTACAGACAAAGGTAAGAGCCCTCTGAAAAAACCTTTGCAGTCTAATGATCAAGTTCCCTCTTCTTCAAAAATAGTCACTCCTCCTAATACTGAGTCTGTATCAAAAGAAGTTAAAGCTTCAGCTGGAAATAAAGAGTCAAAAGAAGTCATAATAGAAAAGTCCCCTCCTGTTTTTAATTTACAAAAAGAGCTTGAGAAAGTCAAAATCCCAGTCCCTTTGACTGAGCTGTTGAAATAACCTGCATATCAGTCTCAAGTTACTTCTTTATTGTTTCCTCCTAAAGCACCAATAATTCCAGACAGTCTTAATCTTCAAGAAGAAAGACCCATGGTTGTGTTTGGCCCACATGTCGAGGAGATAGACCCCTCTACTCCTCCTTTCTATGTGTATCTACTGATTCATGACCTGCTGTTACACAATTGTATGTTAGATTCTGGAGCTTCCCATAATCTTATGCCTCTGTTAGTCATGGAACAACTAGGACTGCAAATCACACGTCCATATAAAGACCTCTATTCATTTGATTCCAAAAGAGTTAAATGCTTGGGGATGATTAAAGATCTAGTGGTCAACTTGGCCCAAATTCCAGCAAAAAGTGTAGTAATGGACATTGTGGTAGCTGACATCCCAGCTCACTTTGGCATGCCGTTGTCAAGGTCCTGGGGAACAAAAATTGGTGGATCACTTAAATTAGATTTAACATATGCCACTATTCCAATTTTTGGTGGCCAGGAGAGGAGGTTATACAGAGAAACGAGATTTGTCAAGATGGTGACTAAAGCTGACAGCTCAGAGAATTCACCAGTCTACTGCAAGGAGGGATATTTTTCATGTTTTATGCTGGAAAAAGATTAGGATTTTACTCATGAGCCATCATTCTGTCAAGTCAAAACTGAATAGCCTTCAGAGAACCACGAAGCAAGAGTATGGACTTTACATTTTGATGGAGCAAATTCAAGAGAAGGAAATGGAGCTGGAGTATTATTGATTTCTCCTACAAGAAAATGGATCCCACTGTCTTTTAAATTGGAATATGAAGCTACTAATAATGTAGCTGAATATGAAGCACTGCTATTGGGATTACAAACAGCCAGGATCATGGGCATACAATGTTTAAAGGTCCTGGGAGATTCTGAGTTGGTGGTCAGACAAGTCCGAAATCAGTGTCAAACCAAACACCCTCGGCTGAGAGCTTATAGAAATGAAGTATGGGACATGGTGGAGAACTTCTTCTTGGCATTCAATATCCAGTTCATGCCCTGGGAGGAGAATAGAATGGCAGATTCTCTTGCTGTAGCTGCCAGTACCTTTCGTCCTCCTCAGAATCCTCTCTTGAGGTATGAAATCGAGGTACGTTATAGGCCATCTATCCCTGATAATATTAAGCACTGGCAGGTATTTGAAGATGAGGAACAAATGAAGAGATTCCTGGAAACAGTGGGAGAATTCTCTGATATGGAGATTGATGATTGTGAAGAAGATGAGGCTGAAGATATTTCAGAAAATAAATGGGAGGAGAAAATGGTAGGAAGTAAAGTGCTGCAGCTGAAAGGAAATGTCATCCCTAGAGGGTTGGTGCCTCTAGAAAGATTATTTGATAAAAATGATGTCCCTTTCCAGCCTAGTAGAGTGGTAGAGGAAGATCAAGTGGTAGTCCTCTCTTGCCTTCATTGTCTCCCCGTGTGAGAATGTCCTTAACAATAGTTGTAGGGACATAGGAAATTATATTAGATTGAAAAATATAAGTCCGGATATTATTCAAGGCCTTTACCACAAAATAGGCCTATTTTTCGCAAATATCTTATTTCATTTCTGCATCCCTTAATACCTGGTTAAAAAATTCAACTGGTTGTTCTTTCTCTTCTTCATTTTTCTGTAGAAAGACAATTGCAACAATGTTAGGAGATGCAAATGAAAAGATAGGGAAAGGATTTCTATAATTACGACTAGCCAAAACTTTGGCTTCTCCAAAATAATTTTTGATTTTGGAAAATGATTCTCTTGTTGTTGCAGTCCATTTGACCTCTCTGAATTTTTTCAACATATCTGTGATTTCTTTCACAATCTTGTCATAATTTGGAACAAACCTCCTCAAGGAATTTATCCTACCTAAGAAAAATTATATTTATTTTCTGTTCCTCGGTAAAGGGATGCTACTAATTTCTTCTACCCTTTTAGGGTCAATATTCACTCCTCTTGAGACTATATTCCCTAATATTTTTCCTTCTTTGAGGGAAAATTGGGACTTCTTTGGGTTTAGGGACAAGCCATACTTCTTGCATTTATAAAATGCATGATACAAGTGTTGCAAGTGTTCCTTGTCGGAATTTGAGAAAAATTCTATGTCATCTAGGTAAATTACCAGAAATTTATTCTTCTCCCCAACAAAATTGATATCCATTGTCCTCTGAAAAGTGGCACCAACATTCAGGGCACCAAAAGGAATTCTGGCATACATGAATACTCCCCAAGGTGTGGTTAAGGTAGTCTTCTTCTGATCTTTAGGATGTATAATGATCTGGTTATATCTAGAGAACCCATGAATCATGGACATCCTCGATGATCCTACCATCTTTTGTAAAATATAATCAATCTTGGGAAAGGGTTAGTTATCCTTAAGAGAGGCCTTTTTTAGATTCCTGAAGTTCACATATAGCCCGATCTCTCCATTTTTATTCTTGACAAGAACTAGTTTTTCCACCCAATCTGAGTATGCTAGAGGCACAACAATATTAGCTTAGAGAATTTTGTTGACTTCTTTCTCTATCAAAGGGAGAAACATGGGATTTATTTTCCTAAGCTTATGTTTGTTAGTTTTAATTCCTCATTTCAAAAGAGTTTGAGCTAAATGACGCTAGTATCATAGGTTTTTAAAGAATCATAGTAACAAGCAAAAATATCAGCATTCTCTTTGAACAAATCAAGATACCTATGTTTGTACTCTTCTGGGATCCCCCTGGCCAATTTAACTAGTTTAGGTTTGTCTTATGTGATATTTTTACAATCCTCTATATATTCCTCGTCCTCCTTCTTAGATGGTTTGATTGACACATCATTAGCATCAAACAATATTTCCAATGGGAATCGCCCCTTTGGGATTATGTTTCCCCTCAACTGCAATTTTTTTTTGCCCAACCATATATTCCTCCCAAGGCACATGTTGCTAAGCTCCTTGAACTTCCTATATATATTCACCTTTATAGTCTATTACAAAGTTAGAAAATTATCCAATTACCTCCATAAAGCTTTTAATCTTATCTTCATCCTCAAACACTTGCTAATATTTTTCAGTGTATGACACTTAGGGTCTGTTCCTAATCTCAACTTCATACATGAGCTGGGGGTTTTGTGGTGGCTTGAAAGTGTTGGATGTGGTTGTTAGGGAGTTAGTAATTTTGATTTTCCCTTTGGGCAGAAATCGAATGTTGAATGCTAAGAATAAATTATCGATTATGTCCAACACCTCATTCCTATAGGATATTAACATAGGGTGTTTATTTTGGCACTAATTCTTGATTTGTTTTATAACCATCTCAGAATCTTGAAAAATCATCAAACATTCAATTTTCATATTTCTAGCAGCTTGCAGGCCCAACATTGATGCTTCATATTCTATAATATTGTTTGCAGTGTCAAATTATAATTTATATGAGAGAGGGATGAGGTTACCTTGTAGATATATCAACAACACATCTGCTCCATTTCCTTGATTAGAGTAGGCCCCATCAAAGCATAATTTCAGAATATAATTAGCTTTTGTTTGTTGCTTACTCATTTGTGAGGGAATTTCCACTTGGGTATCCTCCATAATTTTATCAACTATTTCCAACAACAAACATGAAATATATTTTTCTTGGCCATGTATAGGAGAATCATTAGAATTATTTTCCCTAGTGATAGTTTTCACAAATCCAGATTCTTTGTACAAGATATGATTTTCTGCACCAAACACTGGAATAATGGTGTATGCGAAATCAAGTTTTATAGATCCACCAAGTTTCATTCCCCATGATATGGGAAGAAGAATACCACATCTTGTAGTAATTTCTATAAACACAATATCCATTACCACACTTTTCACAGGGATTTGAGCCAAATCAACCACCAAGTCCTTGATCATCCCAAGGAATTTTAATTTTTTGGAATCAAAGGAATATAAGTCTTTATATGAATTTTTTATTTGTAGGCCTAATTTTTCCATGACAAAACAAGGCATTAGATTATGAGAAGACCCTGAATCAAGCATACAATTTTGTAACAAATTATCTTGAATCACCAATGTAACATAAAATGGAGGGGTGGAAGGATCTTTCTCTTTCACATGTGGGCTAAACATAACCACAAGCTTCTCTTCCTACAAATTCAAACTATATTGTGTTATGGTTACATGAAACACATCCAAAAAATCATATATTTGTCTTTTATAGGAAGGTTGTTTCAAGAATTCAGTTAAAGGGACAAATATCTTCACCTTCTCCAACTCCTTTTGTAAACTAAAGGCAGAGGAATTCCTCTCCACATTTTCTTGATCAACTATTTATTTATTTCCTTGATGCACCAGTTGGATTTTCTCTTTTTTTTGATCTATATTTGTAGATTCAGACTTAGAATGAGTGGAATTGGAGGTTTCTCATTTAGTTATTGGATCATACCTAACAGGTTGTTTTCCCTTATCAATTTGTTTGGGGGTAGCTGGTTGGGAAGGTTCTTCATTTTGGTCTTGTATCTGAGATTTTTTTCTAGACCTAAATTCATAACTCCTATGCAGCTCTTCTTACATGAAATATTAAAAATACTTGCAGTAAGAATCTATTTCTTCTTTATCCAAAGGAACATATGTATCATCCTCATCTCCTCCACGTGCTTTGGTTTCATTCTCCTCTTCTGACAAAGTTGAGTATTTATTTTCCTAAAATTCAATTTCATCTTCAATGCCATCCTCAAGTTAATATTCTATATATAAGGGAGGTTGTATTTGTCCTTGCTGGTCTTTTCTTTCTCTATGCAGGAGTTGAGATGGAGGTCTCCTATATTGGGGATTGAAGTTTCTGTTAGGACCTTGTTGTATTGGTTTTAGAGGGTTTTTTTTTTCAATTCTAACTTCACTAGCTTGTTTAATAGGTTTTTTATTAGCTTATTCATATCATCCAAATTTTCATCTTTTATTTCATTTTCTTGACCAGAGAAACTAGCTTCCTCCTTCCCCTTTCTCCTATCAGTATGTCCTAATTTTCCCTTCAAATTCCCTACAGATGAAAACTTTGCTTCTACCTACTGAGCATCAGTATGGACCTGGTTCAGTGTGAGGGATTTCGTTTCTCTTAGAGTAAGCCATAAATATAATTCAAAAGATCCATCAAACACCACCTTAGTTGTTTCTTATGGGGGTTTTATCTCAACAGACAAGTTGTTATACATTTTGTTAAATCTTTGTATGAATTTGATGACATCTTCATTTGGTATTTTCTTTACAGCATTAAATTAATTCAGAAAATATTCATGGTATTTTTCTCACCCCATTTTTTCATAAATATGTTCTCTAATTTGTCCCAAGTTTTGATTGAATTGTTAGGTGTTGTCACTACGACAAAAAACCTCCGTGGTCCTTTCTTGATTGGTTAGAATCAATTTCTCACACATGCTTAGTTTGAAAACAGTTCATAAGAACCTTATTTTACACAAGCTTCAATAAGAATAACAATGTCCATCAAGAAAATTTTTGTGCAATTTTCAACCCCTGTTGACAGTCAGTGTGCATCGCTATTGACATTGTAGAAAATTGAATAATAGCTAAATTATTCACCGAGATTATCCTGATTACACACTATTTAAGCTTCATGCATAATACATAACCTCTTCTACAATTGATCATCAATTTGCGGAAATAGAAGCAGTCGCATGCGCACATTAAAACATAATCAAGCACACATATAACACAGTATGTAATGGGGAAAGCATACATCTGAAAACCCCCAACTATCTTTATATTATAATGATAGAGAGCATGTAACAATACATAGCACAAACTCCTCACAAGCTCTCAGCACTATCTCCAATTGTTACACACAAACTAGCTCAAATCTGAACAAGTCACAGGTTCAAATCTCCTCCACTGTTTGCCTGCCTCTACTGCGCAATCCAAGATGAGAATGAATGAGATCCAAGTTCAAATCCCACTAGCTTATACTGCGCAATCCTCATTGGCAATCTCAATCAATGTGTGTGCAAATCTCATGCACAAGTATAGTCACAACTGATAGCCACACTCACCCTTTCACCCACCTCTAACACTGGTCTCCACTGAACTGTCCATGCATTGCAATTAACTGATGTGTTCTTTAGTTGATTTATGAGTTAATAATTAGTGAATTAATTAATAATTAATTCACACCACTCATCACTAGTGTATTTTTCAGTTAGACTAAATACAACTAGTTCAACTAATTTAAACCGAACACAACTCCACCAACTGTCTCATCAACTCCACCAAACTCTGCCACATGAGTTCTAACTGAAGTCAACCATGCAATAGCTCAACTAACCCTTAGGAAAAGCGTATTTCCTTTTTTCAGCTGCATGTGCCACATCCAAGCATCAAACTGAAGTGCTCCAAGAGGATAAGATAATGTTTATAGTCCAAATATTATTAAGGGTTAATAATATTCGACTGTTCTATTTTTAGACTGGAAGTCTAAAAATAGATTCCGCCCAATGTCTAAAAATAGAGGTCCATCTATTTTTACCAACTTGACCAATCATCCATAAATAGCATCCCGCAACTCATAGACCATGATCGACATGTCTAAAAATAGACATAGTCTAAAAATAGACTTTGCGACAAAAATCACTTGTGTGGCCCCCACCTAGTTTTGGTGATCACTTTCCAACTAGGATCAGGAAAGATGTTTCAGGATGCCTCCTTCACTGTTTCTTGTTGCAATCTTCAACAGACATTCCCTCACTTTTGGATGTGTTTGTACTTCTATTTTGGTGAGTTTTTCAAACTGTCGCTTTTGCACACCTTCGCTTTCACAATTTTTTTTTCATGCTTTCGACTAACATTTTTTCTTTATTTCAGTTTAATTAGGTTTTTTTTCATATTATCTTCACTATGGCATGTGTTTATTTCACTATCTTTAGCATATTACAAGTGTCACTCCCCATTTTCTCTTCATATTGTAAATGTTGTCTTTTGGAATATTAAGCCCTGCACAATGCACATAAGCTTTTTTTGGTGGTTTCAAGAGGTTATATTTGTGTAAATAAGTTGATTAGACCATGTAAACCTGTATTGCACTCACTTCCAAATTTTAAGCATTGTCGCACAAGTGTCGTCACAATCGTCGCAAAGTGTATCTTTAGTGTCGCACTTGTTGTAAGATCTCACAAAGGTTTCTGAAATTGAGGGAAGTATGTGTTAATGTGTTCAATATGATATATGTTGTGTCGTAAAGTATTCTAAATGTGTGATCACAATGTTACACATCATTTTGTCACCATCTCTGCAATCCCCATCCTGCACATTGGAGGACCATTTCTGTGACTTTTATGTAGTGTCATGCCTTGCAAAAGTGTCATTGCATCCCTTGCCATGAGAAGAACATTTCATCTGTTGACTATTCCTGGAACAAACTATCAAAAACATATGATTTTGGGTCAGCGCTGGCGGGAAGTTATGGCCTTGTGCCCATAGAGAAATTAACACTGGGCCTCGCGCCCATTGGCGCTCTGTCTTAGTAGATTTCCTGCGCCTAGCTCTTCTTGGAAAGTTTTTTAAAAATAGAAGCAAAGTTTCCACTCCCAACCACTTTGTGAGTGGAGTCAACATGGGTTGTTCGACTGAATAACGTCAGACATCTGCCTTTTTCTTATTGTTTCTACATTTGAGAAACCTCCCAAAGGATAAGGCCTCCCTTCCACCATATGAGGGATCCCAACCTCCTCCTCCTCTCCTATCAATACATCTCTCTCATATAGATGCAGCTAGCTGAACATTTTGTACAATAGCTGAAATGGTTGAATAGCTGAGAAATATGATATAGCTGGTGTGAGATAGAGCAGAGAGAGACCCATTGTCGAGAGAGAGTCTAGGCTTATTGCCTCACCAAGTCCAATTCCCCGACGAATGCTTGAGATGCGTTTTGACTGGACTCGCTGAAGGAGGTTGCAATGTCAAGGATTTTTGGTTGTAAACTCTTTCTCTCTTCTCATTAATACATGACTGATGTTTTGGTTCCCATTTTTCATTTGATATGATTACTCTAATGTAATACATTTAATTCTGCTTGACCAATTAGATAGTTATGAATGCAAGTATTGTTTCGTATGCTGCTATCATTTTCTGATCCTTATGCAGGCACTTTAGTACCACCACTAAAGGTCCGCGACTTGTCAGGATGAAGATTATGAGACTGCTACTACAGCTACGACAACTGCGTTGGAACAAAGGTAGGACATCTATCCCAACTCAGTTTCATTCATAAAATAGGAATCAATGCATTAGAATTTCCTCTTGCTGCTAGACCCACCCTAGGGCTAGAGGGATCACCTCTATCCACAGAGGGGATTTACCTACACAAAAATTTGGTGACCATATTGGGGAATCAGTGTGTGTTTGTCATCTCTTTTTGATCATCTAGCATTTTTCTTGTCGAGTCGACTTTGGTCGTTTCATCGTTTCTCTACTTTGCATGACCTGTCTAACTGTTTTCAACCATCATTTTCAGTTCCAAAGTGTCAAGTTTGACCTCTGCTCAGTGGTTTTATTTTTTCCCATGGTTTTCTAGCACGATGCAGATTTTCCTTGAATAGTCGTGCCGATTGGCACATGTTGCTTTTTTCATAGGTGCGCCAACCCCTGTTTAGCACAGATTACAGCTAAACAGTCGCACTGAATCCTGTAGGATTGGATTTTGACCTCTTTTCTGAGTTTTATCAGTTTTTCTTGGCTCTAGATTGGTTTTTTACCTTGCAATTGGTCCATTGAGATTGTTTTTAATATGTAGTCTCTGTCTTCTCAACTGTTTGTCTATTATTTTATCAGTGGAGTTTTCTTCCCTAGGGTTTCTAGGTGCCTTGTGTCGTTTGTTCAACCCTCTCATCTCAGAGCCTTTTGAGTTGAGTTTGAGTCACTTTATTCTTTGTCATTTCAATTCACTGAATGATTGTATTAGTCTTTTTGTCGGTTCTTCATGTCTTTGGTTTGTTGAATGATCACCTTTGTTTTCGTTTAGCTCTCCATTCATTATTTTGAGCATAGATTACATTGTTCATTGGACCATTTCGAAAGCCCTTTGTTTTCTTGGAAGAGTGCATCTTTGTTTTGAGTGCATTTTCTGTTTGTATAGAATTGATCTCTTTATTTCAGATCGTTACATTATGAGTGCTCAAAACTAGTGTTTCATTTTTCTTTTTAGTGTAACAGTGCATTGTGCTTCTTATTCATCTAAAAAGACAAAATTTGCATTATTTCGCTTAAATTGAAAATGAAAATGTTCTTTTGCATTAGTAGCTCTTGGAAAATGAGGAAAGAGTTTTTTGTTTTATGATTTGGTTGTATTAGATGCATTAGTGCAATTATTCTTGTGCTTCAATTGATTGCTACTTTGTCATAGAATTCCTATCCTTCTCCTAGCTAACATTTATTGAATGGAAATTATTTTCTTTTACATGTAGTTTGCATTAAGAATTCGATATCACATTCGGTAAGGCCTTGAAATCACAAAATTAATTCAAGATCAACCTTAAAAAGAATTCAATCAACCTAAGGAAACATTGAAACCTAATGCACACATTTTAGAGGTCTAAGCTAGTGACGTGTTCCAGTGTCGTTAAACCTAGTAGCTGCCATTCACCATCTGGAATTAGACATCACTAGCACGGACTTATGCTCCTTGTACCGTCATGTATATAAAGGGAGACCCTCATAGGTTGCAATCCTTTATTCATAGGAAGCTGATTTTCCCGCCCTGTAACTGTGATACACCGAACACAACATTCAGGGAGACTACCTGCACATACGTCAATTCCTTAGTCATTTATCTTTCATTTGGTCACCAAGGTGTATATTGCAGTTCACGGAAACTTGGTACACCCTCTTTCTTAGATTACCTGAGTAGTCATTTTGGTCTTTTTGTGACTCTCTAAAAGTGAAAATATCATTGAGCACTTGTCCTTTCACGCTCATTCAATCTGAAAGTGAATAGAGCCATCTTTTTCCTGTTTCTCGACTCTTAAAACATGAAACATCAAAGTTTCGTTTCAATGTTAGAAAATTAACAGTCTAAGATCACATGCCCGTTAAAGATATTTTCTTGGCTTGTTTTTAGTAGTTCCTTAGTGTTTGATCTTGAAGCTTCAAATAGGTTATCTAGTTTCCTTTCTGTTTTGAAACACAGTCACAGTGGAAGACCCACCAATTTTGTCTTCCTCTTCATTACCTCCTAGTGGTGATCCTTCTCCTGAAGTTTATTTGAAAGCATCTCAACCCACTAGGTCTATTAATTTCTGGCAGTCTATCCTTCCGAGTATCTTACCTCTCGCTACCCGGTCTCCTGTTGAAGAGCAATTTGATATCAATTGGAATCCTCGGGATGTGTGGTATGGTTTTGGGAACGAGGAATAATTCCCTCCTCTTTCTTCGGGATCATCCCCACTAGCTATTGCCTTACTCGACACTGTTTGTCATCTTTTTCACGATCAAATGTCTTCATATGACATGGATTCTTCGAGTCCCGTTAGTAGTGAAGAGCTTTATGTTTTTGCAGGATATTATCAGCTCCCCCCGAGGAACTTTCCTTATGTCTTAGATCAACCTTTCTCACAACCAGTGTCTCTCCCACGTGGTTATCGAACTTTGGGTCAGATCATTTCTGGCATTCAATCATTGTATCAGGATCCATTATGGTCCGATACATCAACTCCCTTTGCAAGATCAGTTGTATCGGTATCGAGGGAATCACCCTCGATTCCTATGACATCGACGATTGTAACCTCTGTTCCTGTTCGACCCACCGTCTGTGTGGCTTCATCTACACCAATTGTTAGTGTTAATTAAGGTTGTCATTGATGTCAATGTGGCATTGACCGAGATGTCAATATTCTTGAGATGCCTGGTTCTAGATGATGATGCCATGACTCTTGGTTGACTAGGACACTATCAATGAAGATGTCAAGTCACGAAGAAGTCAAAACACTAGTCAAGGAAGCCCTAAGTACTTGATCTAATGTTGCATGCACTTGATGATCTAGATATTAACAAATGATGTCACACACTTGGATGATACTTGATGATGACATATGATGATCATGGTTGGAGATTATTTTAGGGTTGGAAGACTATTTTGAAGTTCTCGTAATAATGATGCACTATAACATATCACTGCACCATTATGTGATGACATGAGTGATGCACTCATTGCTGGACATTACCATGATGATGTGGATGTCATAAATTTTCCTATGATGATGGAGAAGCCAAATAATGGAGAAGACAAACAATGGAGAAGCTAAACAAATAAGACATACTATCCTAATCATCTTATGCACTAAATATTTTAGAAGCAGTCACAAAGAAAATTAGTTTTGGACAGCTTGGAGGCATCCTTTCCAAATGAATCCTATATTATCTTAAAGAGGATTTTTACCTCTTTCTAACAAGCCCTCACTCAACTCTTAACTCCAAATATCCTAAGAGAAAATGAATTTCTAAGTTAGAAAAATATTATTTTTTGGCCAACCGACCTACATTCACACATTCATGTCGACCTCCCTCCAAACAGACGTGTCCTTTCAACTTTGGAAAACCACTATAAATATGTGGATAGAATTTTCATTTCAGAGACAAAATTTCGCATATTCATCTATGATATTTTCAGATGGGCAGACTAAAAAGTGGTTCGGATTTCTAATTGCAGTGAATCTAGTTTGTAGTTAAAGAAGAAAGGGCAGCAGTGAATATTTGTTTTTGGGTCTAAAATCTACTGGAAAACGTGGACAATGAAATAATTATTTTGAACTGACTGTGTATAGTCCTCGGGCTTCATACTTGAACTGTGATGGCCCCTGTGCCTCAGACTATGTATTTTTCCTGAATTTTGGCAGCTCTGCCTTTATAGCTTGACTGTGTCATAACACTATTATTTCTGTGCCTTGTGAAGGAGACTAAAACAACAGCTCGGATAATTCTATGGTAAATAAGAAGCAACTTCAGACTTAGGATCGTATCTTCCTGTGGCAGATACAATGAAGCTTTACCTTGGACTGTGCTAGAACTTGGACTGTCATATAGCTGCTTGTGGGTAGAGTCATGGTAAAATCCAAACTATATTTCAGTCTTTGGATTTGTGTAGAGCTTGGACATTCACTCAGAATTTGGGACAAAGAACAGTCACAAGGCTAGGACCTATGGGTGAATACACCTATGTGACAACTCATTTGAAGGCTCAGTGTAAGGGCTCGGATCAGCCTTGTGAAGTCATCTTTTGGAGCAGACACTAAGTTAGTCCTGAAGCACTCTATTTCAGTCTTCTGAACAGTAAAAATCTTTGTTGAAGGATCATGAAGAGAACTTGGTAATGTAGCCTTACCAAAGAACATTTGAAGCAGATGAAAAGTATTGGAGATACGTTCTAAGTAAACCTTTGAAGTAGCTTGTGAAGTAGAATTCCTTAAAGCATCTTGGAGGGCTCTTGTAGCAATGTATTGAAGATTAATGAGAACATTGAAGACACCTTTTTAAGGGCTAGACATTCTTGGAGACCTTGATTGAAGCCCTTGTTGAGTGACCTTGAAGAAGGTTCCAGATTGAAGACATTTTGTTGAAAAGCCTTGACTGATATTGGAGATAACATTGAAGACCATGATGCATTAGCCATCATGAGGTGACCTTGGAGATCTTTGTTTTGGGTATCATGAAAAATAATGGAGATACCTTCATGTGAAGAACAAGGTTTCCATTGATGATGTGACGTGGAGACAAAGTGAAGGCGTAGCTGAATATTGTCAGGGTTCATTGAAGAGGACTTTGGGAGCCATGAAGTATAACCAAATATATCTTGACGAAATAAAGCAGGAGGTTGGAGCCTCATAGAGACAAGTTTGGTGCCTTGGAAGATAGGGTTGGAGCCCGAGAGGATAGGAGTCCTCAAGAGACCAAGTTGGAGCCTGTACCAAAGATAGGTTTGGAGCCCTAGAGGTTGGTGCCTCAAATTGACAAGGTTGGAGCCTTGGAAAGACCAACTCAGTGCTTGGGACAATACAGGTTGGAGCCTGGAAGATTGGAGTTTTCATCTAGGGTTGGAGGCCTATATCATTATTGTACTTTACTTATTGTAAAGAAGAAATTAATATAAGTATCTATTCCATAATTGTTCATTTTGTGTTCTAAATATAAGTGATCTAACCGATAAAATTAGCAATTGAAAAGAAATACTGATTCACCCCCCTCTCAGTATTTCCAACAGTTAGTATGAATATGTCATTATCGAGGCCTTCTGTTGTCCGTAGGTATATTTTTATCAATCCCATGATACTTTTTAGGCTCTCCGCGAGTAGATCACAGCCTCGTATTGTGGAAATCCCACCTATTTTTACTGTACTTATGGTTTCTACTTCCATTCCTAGCGGTTATAATTTCAATGAGTATCTGTTGGCCATTCAACAACATTATTCTACCTCTCAGGGTCCTCAATAGTAGAATTATACCCCTCAGGTTTCTCAACAGTTAGCAACCTCTGGAAATCCTCTGCATCATTATGACGTGTACGGTAATCCCATCTATTTTCCTCCCATTGATCCCAGTCAGTTCACATACCAACAGGGACAACCCTCTGTTTCACAAGGACAACCCTTCCAGGGACAACCTTCAATCCAACAGGGACAACCCTCCAGTTCACAGGGACAACCTTATGGTCCACAAGGGAAACCGTTCCAGGGACAAAATTCAGCCCAACAAGGACAACCCTTCAATTCTACTGGTCCATCTCATGTTCAACAGGGTGCATCTTATGTCCCTGGGGGGAAAATCTATCACCAACAGGGACAACCTTTTGTGCAACAACATCCACCTTACGTTCAACAAGGGAAAACTTTTGTACAAAAAGGACAACCCTATGGTCTTATGCCATGTCAACTTGGTCTTCAGGGAAAACCTGGCTTGTTCCAACCATCAGGCCAACCTTTTCCACAAGGGCAACCTGGTGGCCCTCAGTATCCAGGCCAACCTGCTTCTCAGGGTCAGCCTGTCCAACCTTAGTATCTAGGTCAACCTGCTCCGCAGGGACAACCTGTTCAGCCTCAAGGTGCCACTTATCTTCCTCCAGGTCAATCTCAGGTCGTATATAGTGTGCCCCAAGGTGTTGATTATATCCCTCAAGGTAAATCCTAGATGGTATACAATGCTCCTCAAGGCACTGCGTACCTTCTGCCAGATCAAACTCAGGTGTTGTATAATGCACTTCAGGGCACTGCTTTCATTCCACAGCAAAATCCATATGTTTCTCATCAAGGACCTCAGTGGTATGCTTAGAATCAATATCCTGGTCCTCAACCCACATATGGGCATAACTTCCAAGCTTATAACCTTTATGGACAAAATCCTCCGGGACAAAACATATGGGGGAAAAAATTTCTCTCAACCTCGGTGGAATCTGAATGCTAGTATTTATCAACGAACTATAATGTCTTTCAATACTAAATTACCTTTTCTTTCTATGTTAGAACTGCCCGATGTGCTGAAGTTGACAAACGATCCAATCCTTCATAATCCATATTGGCCTCCAGTTCCAACCAAAATTCCTGGTGATTGTCCCAAATTTGAGGGCAAGTCCGGAGAAGACCCCCAAGTGCATGTTATGACATATCACCTTTGGTGTTCCTGTAACTCTTAGGTTGAAGATTCTATTTGACTCTGTCTTTTCCAATGGACCCTTACTGGTGACGTTGCTAAGTGGTATATCAATTATCTTGTGGTGTCTTCCAATATTTCAACTCTTTAGCCATGGCATTTATCACACACTTTCAGTTACTGATTCGGTATGAAATCGGGACGCACCTCCTCACATCCTTGGAGCAAGATCGAGCTACCCATATCTCTGATCATATTCATGAATGGAGGCATCATCATCGTCTGATCAAGTTTGAGATTCCTGATAAGATTCTAACTGATTGGTTCACTACCTCCTTCATTGCTCCAATTTCTAAGGACATTGCTATGGGGGCATGCGTTACTGAGTAACAATCCATTGCTCGTGCCCAGTACCTTGATCTCGTGTACTCTCAGTCTGACACGTTGTACGATCTCTGGCCTGATGCCCCATGACCTGGAAATTCCAAAGCACCAACGACGCCATCTGTGGACAATATCATCGGTTCCGTGTCTCATACTTCTCAGAAGTCTTCTCCTCCAAATCCTAGGAATAAAAAATCTACTCCTTCCAATGATACTACTTCTCAGCCACCCTCGAATTCTAGTAAAATAGAAAAAGTGAATGTCGTTCAGGCCAATCCGACATATAAAACTTCCAAGGGTAAAAAAAAGGGTAAAGGTAAGGCTAAAGCCAATACCCCGAAATAGGATTCTCAGAAATCTTGTGCTGATGATGGTTCGTAACGTAAACTGAAGTACACTTGATTGATTTGTGACGAAGAGAACTACACCAAGGAATGTCCCCAACGGGCCAAAGTGAGTCAATTTCTCAAAGGCACCCAAGGTACTCTGACTGTTCTTAAAGAACCGTTTCCGTCCCAGCAAACCCAGTTGGTAGAGAAACCTTAGTCCTTTGCCCCATTTGACTCCTAGGTTTTCATGATGAACGGTCCTGCATCTGTCTCTATTACTACCCGATCAAAATATTATACCGAACAACATCAGGTAGTGGGGAAAGGGATCACTGATGGTCCTCCTCCCCCGCCTGCTTCTGGCCCTCTTCAGATTGAAAGGCCCAGTATTGAGCCCGTTGTTCAGCCACCTTCCAAAGGTGTACTCCATAAGTATTCTTACAATCCTAACGTCCGTGTTGCTCAACATTACATTATTTTTGAGGATTTGGCTCAGGCGCCATCTGCTATGTCTACTTTAGAAGTACTTTAGAGTTGTCCATCTCAATGGAAGGCTTTTCTATCTACCATCAGTGGGTTTGACCTTGCTGATTTGAGCCTTATCACTTTCGATTTGGAGATTTTCATGCCACGTCTCTCTCACAAGCTTGCACAGATTATCCAAGTTGGGATTAATGGAATGAATATCCATCGAGCGGTCATGGACAAGGGTGCATCTACATGTGTCATGTAATTTTATAGTTGGAAAGCCATTGGTTCTCCATCACTTATTTCATCGCCAAATGTTGCAGAAGCATTTGATGGAAGGGAATCTAAACCTCTTGGTGTTCTCACCAGTTTACTGATTACTTTAGAAGGAAAACGGTTAACGTTGAGGTTGAAGTAGTTGATGCCAAGCTCAATTACAATCTTCTCCTCGGTGGCAGTTGGAATCATGCCATGCTGTGCATTCCATCCACTTGCTTTTATGTTTTTCGATTTCCACATGAAGGAAATATTATCACCGTCGATCAGTTGTCATTTTTCACTTCTTCATCTTCTGAGAGAAACTTTCCATATGTAGACCAATTTCCTATGCCTTATGAGAGCGTAGGGCCAGGTGTTTTCAAAGACCCTACCCTCATGGGTATTTTTCCTCTTCCACCACCCAACACTATTCAGGTTAACATGATCTCTCGGTCTTTTAATCCATGGATCATCCCTTCACCTGAGCAGATTGATTCATTTGGAGATTCGATTCCATTAAGTCCAATCGAGATTGATTATTGTGAACTTATTTTGGCTTCAGATCCTTTGCCTCCCAATCATGCTCCTTTGAGTATGTATCTTGAAAATTATTCTCAATCCCCTTGGCTCGACGATTCGAATTTTCCGGATCCCTTAAGAGAGACATTTCCCTCCAATGAGGCCATCATGGAAACTATGTCTCTTGAGGATCCTTCTTGGGACAATAGTCATCATCGTTCCTCGTTCATGCCTGGCCTTGGGGCCATGTCTACTTGTCTCAAGAGGTTCGCTTCTCAAGTTCCTTCTACTCTGCTTCAAACACCCATTCTAACACACGAAGTCTTTGCTGAAGGTAACTTGAGCAACATCACACAAACGATGCCTATAGACATCTCTGTTAAACCGGGGGTTGTCGAGAACATCCATATTGGGGTGACCTATTATCCTGATGAGATCCAGGTCTATACTGGTCTCTTCCATGAGTTTCACGACGTTTTCATGTGTTCTTACGAAGAAATGCATGACATCAATGTAAGTATAGTGGTGCATGAGATTCCTACCTATCCTAGTACGACGCTTGTTCGCCAACGTCCTTGTCCTGTGCACCTTAGAAAGGTGGCCACTATTGAGGGAGAAGTTGAAAAAATTATTAAAGCTGGTTTTATCTATCCATTTCCCTTGACAAAATGGGTTTCCAATATTGTTCCTATGGATAAGAAATAGGGTACCATTCGTGTCTGTGTCGACTACTATGACATTAATTGTGCTTTCCCTAAGGATAATTATCCCACTCCTTTTATTAATCAAATCATGGATGACTGTGCTGGGAGTGAGATATTTTCCCTTATGGATGGGTTTTATAGATACAACCAGATTAATATCCTTTCACCTGATCAACACAAGACTGCCTTTATCTGTCCTTGGGGTACTTTCGCTTATAAAAAGCTCCCTTTCGGTCTTAAAAATGCTGGGGCTACCTTTCAATGAGAAATGTCATATGATTTCCACTATATCAAGCGCATTGTTCAGCCTTATCTGGATGACCTTCCAGCACATTCGGCAAAGCGTAAAGACCATCCTGATCATCTCCGTCAGATTTTTCTTCATTGTCGACACTATAACATCCGGCTCAATCCGCATAAGTGTGTCTTCTACGTTAACTCCGGTAGAATCTTAGGGTATATCATTTCCAAAGATGAAATTCATATCGATCCCCTCAAAGTTGAAGCTATAGCTAATCTCCCCTCTCCTTCCTCCTTACATCAGCTGCAGAGTCTGAAGGGGAAAGCTAACTTCATGTGTTGTTTTATGCCTAACTATGCTGAAGTGGCCAAAGGATTTACGCAATTACTGAAGCAAGGCATCCCATTTCTCTTGGATGAGATAGCCAAAAATCCTTCAATGCACTAAAGACGTTGCTAGTCAATGCTCCTCTGTTGCGTCCTCCAAATTATCATTGCGATTACTCCCTCTATTTGGCTGCCGTGTTTAGCACAATTGCCATGGTTTTGGTACAAGATGATGATGATGGTGACGAACATGTCATTTATTATCTAAGTCACAATCTTCTTGATACTGAAATACGTTATGCACATGTCGAGAAGTTGGTGTTGGCTGCAGTTCAAGCGATTCAATGTTTTCATCACTATATTCTATTGTGCACAGTGACCGTGATTTTTGATTGCAACCCTATGACTTATTGACTCATTAATTTCTAGGGGGAAAATACTCGAAGTGGATTGTCGTCCTCCAAGAGTTCGATTTGGAATTCACTATGACCAAGTCGAAGAAATCAATTGTCTTCGTCGATTTGATCTGCTCTCTCCCTTCTGATTCTGCTCCATCTGGTTTCGAGGAACGCATTCCAGACAACATGCTTTTTCTTATTAGCACCCTTGATCCTTGTATGGTGATATCATCGTGTATCTTCAGACTTACACATTCCGATTTGAGTTGATGAAGGATGCTCATGGACGCATTTGCCATCATTCACAACCCTATCACATAGTCAGAGATACGCTCTACCGCATCGGAGTTGATTCCATTCTCCACCAGTGTTTGACTCTCGAGGAGGCTAAAAAGGTCCTGAATGATTACCATAGTGGCATCTGTGGTGGTAACATGTCTGGGTATGCTACCACATAGAAAATACTTTGTGCTGGATATTTCTGGCCCACCATCTTTAAATACTACATCGTTGCTGTCCGTAAGTGCCATGATTTCCAGGTCTATCAGCACAAGATGCACGCACCGCATTCCCATCTTCACCCTATCATTATCGTTGGTCCCTTTGTGAAGTGGGGCATCGATTTTATGATGTGTAACCCTCACTCAGCTGGGGGGCATGCTTATATTATCATAGTCGTGGACTACTTCACAAAATGGGTCGAAGTAATGCCTACACTTACGGCTGACGGTAAGACAACAACATAATTTCTATTCAATCATGTCATTAATAGGTTTGGTGTCCCTCAAGATACTGTTATCGATCATGGCTCCCACTTTCATCATTACATGGTGGTTGAGTTGACTTCCAAGTTGGGTCTACGTCACGACGGCTCAATGATGTACTACCCTCAGGCATATAGCCAGGTTGAAGCCGTAAACAAAGTTCTTGTTACTATGCTTCAATGTATGATTGGGATGCACAAATCAAACTAAAATCTCATGTTGTTTTTAGCTCTATGGGCTTACCGAACCTTAGTGAAGGATGCGACCAGATTCACTCCATTCCAGCTTGTCTATGGTCTGAAAGCTACCCTTCCGATTGAATGTGAAATCCCTTCTCTCAAACTAGCTATTGAATTGCTGCGTAATACCTCGCTAGAAGAAGAGCGTCTTCTATATTTAGAAAGGCTTGATGAAACTCGTCGATTTTCTAGTATTGTCATAGAAGCACATAAAAAGCGGGTCAAAGCTCATTTTGACCAGTCGGTTTCCTCTCGTTCCTTTATATAAGGATACCTCGTCCTCCTGTACGACTAAGCTCATGATAAGCTGGGGGCAGAAAATTTTCAATCCATGTGGCATGGGCCCTACATTGTTAAGAACATTTTATAGAACGAGGCTTATGAGCTAATTGATTATGAAGGTCATCCTCTAGATCAGCCCAGAAATGTGTTGTATTTTAAAAAGTACTATGCACGAAAATTTCGTGCATGTTTCTTTGTACATAGGTGTTTTTTTCATTTTTGTACATTTTGGCTTGGTGTGATTTGTGAGCGTTTTCCTGCTTATTGGATTTTTGCTTATTGTGCATATGTCTATTACCCCTTATGATGGTTTCGTGGATGGTGCTTCCCGCACCCGGAACCTGTCTTCAGCAGCCTGGGTGATTTATGATCATGCTGGTGAGTTGATAGGTCTTCATGGTATTTGTCTAGGATGAACCACAAACAATGTCACTGAATATAGTGCTGTTATTGAACTATTGAATGAGGCCATTTCTCTCTGCATTCGTGCATTGATTGTTAACCTAGACTCACAGCTTGTTTTTCTTCAGCTTAATGGTCATTATTTTGTTAGAAATCCTCACATCTTAAGGTTGTATTTACGTGTTCGTTTACTGGAAAGACATTTTGATTACATCACATATCAACATATTCTTAGACGAATGAATGCATTGAATGATACAATAGCCAATATTGTATTAGATAGACATTTGCATAATTTGTAGAAACAACATCATCACATGACAAGATCCATACAGGAAAATAGATGTGTATGTATATATATATATATATATATATATATATATCAAGCGTTTCCATCCACATGCATCATAAGTTCAAAAAATATGTATGTTTTGGTTACATCCTGAGACATCATGTCTCTCAAAAAATATGCGGAAATAAAAGCCTAGGTGTCTAGTCAGTGTGATGCTCATGATAGCACATCACTTCCAGTACAAGCCGCCTCAATAAGCGGTGGAAACGATTCGACACCCCTGCAGTGTGTCTCTGGTACGTGCAAGGAACATCATCAAATATCACATAATCCAGGATCCCATGGGAGATTCCCTCCAAGTTGTGTATGATTTCCTCCTCCTCGCCCCCCTCACCATGAGGGGCCACATCAAAATCACGAGGAATTCTCCGTGCTATTGGAGATAATCCTGTAGGTATTTCTGGGCCGACATCTGCAAATATGAGGATTGACATCAGAACATACATAACAAAAATAAATCATAATACTCATCAAAATAAAAATGAGTCTTACCCAATACTTCATCCTAATCTTCTCCCTCTGGAAGCAGAAGATCTGGATCGCCGATAAAATCTGTGCCAGAGTAGGGCCAGTCCTCCGCAAAAATCAATTTTCATCGGAGCCACTCAAATAATTTTAGTCTCTAGGACATCTGTTGACCACCCCCTGATCTTAGTGCCCAACGGACCATCCGTGGCTCTCGGGCTGGTGGTGTCAGAACTATCACTTCCCGGCATTGGAAAATTGGTAACCACTCTAGGATGAATGGTACCAAGATGGACCCATAACCGAACTGATTCAACTTGTTTTTCTTTCATTTTTTTAGTTGACGTTTCATGTTGATTGTTATTGCCTCTTCCAAATTGTAGAGGGTTGGTGCCATGGAATCTACAACAAGAAGTAGCTGTGTTTTTGTGGCCTTGTGTGAAGCTTGTGAACCAAAACCTGCATAACGATGTGCAACACTACTTTTAGTGCCAAATCCGGAATGGTTTGGATATCCAAATTTCCAGTTTTGGACCCTTTCCTTGCTCCTGGGCACACCCTATCAATGACCATGCTCATGTTTTCCATTGTAGGCTGCGTGTATATCAGGATTGGTACTGCCCCCCTTCGTGACAATCCAGTTATGAAATAAACATTCGAGACCTCAATCTCGAGTTCCTGATCATGAATTATGAATCTTTCTTGATCAATGTTCCAAACACTGATCAAGTACTACAATAGCTCTGGTTGAGCTCTAAGACATGGTGCCATGAAGAATTTTAGAAGCCCGCAGTCCCTGAGAGCATCCATGCATCTCACATTGCCATGGCTTGCTCATCTTCTTCACTATGTTCTTGTTCTCTTCATTCAATCACCATTTTGTCCTTTCACACCTGCAAAAAAATCCATATGGTTGCATTAGCCAAAAAAAATGCTTTTGAAATAGTTAAATTGGGCTCATTTTTTGAATTTTCAAGCTAAAATTGGTTGGCGCGGTTGGCGCGCTCCTGTTTGTTTTTAAGGCCGGTCGACGCGAGTCCATGCCCGATACCTGCGTCGACCGTTGCGCCCTAATTTTACAAAATCCCCCCATAGATCTACAAAAATGAGTTTTAGGTAATGAAAATGATATCAAAATGCAGGGAAGAGTATGAGTTATTACTTGGAACAGACGGATTCACGATTGGCCTTCTGGATTGCCCGCTGTCAGTTCCACAAAATCATATTAAAAAAGGGTAAAAAATGGTTCGCAAGAGGTAAAAATGAAAAGTAATTTATTTTTTTCATCATTTTTGGAATTTTATAAACTTTTCAGAACCCTAATTAGGTTTTAAACTATATTTTTTGATTATTTTGCTATATTATTTTGAAAAATGGGTTTTACGTGCGTCTCTTGTGCAACAACAGGTCCTCGACGTGACGAGCTGTATTTTATACTTTTTCGGAATCGGTAAAAGCACAAAAAATTCACCCCTGGAGTCATCTTTTAGCTCTTTTCTGACTCTTGAAAATTGAAAATATTATCGAGACTCTTGTCATTTTGAACTCGTTAAAAGGTTGCAAAATGATATCTACCCAGTATACGTTTACCCCTTTTTCGGCTGGGATAGATTATTTATGAAAAAGGAATACCTTAGCCTATCACGACTAAGAGGTTCTCTCAGACATAGTTTTCTACCTTTTCAGATTTGTGAGACATCCTACGAAAAGGGACCTATTGGAGTTTTCTTTTCCGCTTATTTTAAAACTCTCTAAACACGAAAATATTTCGAGTTCTTCCTTTGTCAGACTCGTTAAAATTCAAATGACATTGGAAATCGTCACCATGACGTAACCGAGTTCCTCCTTCCTAGGGCTCGTGAAATGTACTAGGATGGATTTGTCCGAAGGACAAACTTACATGAAAAGCATATGCTATCCCCTTCAAGCTTGTTTCCAAAAATAATTAGGGTACTCGCCAACAATGGTGGGGGAAAATGGAACCAGTTCTCAGTTGTTTCGGCAATATGTCACTCTTGAACATGACACTCATCTGCATTCGTGTCAGGTTGGGGACATCTCATTTTGTCATTTTTCCTGCATTGGTTTGGGTAATCTGTTTTGACCTCTCATCTTCTCTTTGCCACGTCGTCATGACCTTAGATCCCTTAACGTTAAATACTATCAAATCTAGAGTCGTGTTGTTGATATGTTCAAGAGAAGTTTCCTTCTGCAGTTTTTAACCTCCCTCTGATCCTCTTTTCTATCCTGATTAAATTTCATCTTATTCCTCTTTGTCATGTCAATGATGTGGGAAGCATTATGGCCCACCTTCGATCAGGTCACTTCCTGTCGACTTTAGCTCATTATCCAGGAAGTTGATCTAGAGATTCCCTTCCGGTACCTTGGAGCTTGAATGCCTTAATGGCAAGTTCTTCACATTTGATGATAGGTCCTCATCATTGGCCTTCGATCGAGTGATTCTGCAGGTTTTCGGCGCCAGATCACTGTTCACATTCCATGAATTGTACTTGTTGTACCTGGAGAGCCATTGTCATTATTGGTGGTTTCTCTCGTGCCTGTTAACAAATTTCATCATTGGCTGGTAATTAGGTGATTTTATTACATGTTTGAATTCAACTCACATATTCACATGCTTGAATTTGTACTTGTCCAGGTCAATATGGAGCGCAAGACCCTGGGTTTTGTCAAATAAAATCCAAGCTGTGGGATATTTTGTTTTATCATGACTATATGCATGACTATTTTTTTGGATGGCTGCGACCATACCTAAGTCTATTTATTGATCCTTATTTGTTGGATGGCTACGTCCATACCTTGGATCTCGATTTTATATGTAATCTATTATGGATGGATGCGTCCATGCCACATGTTCATGTATCAGAGATATCAGTTGTAATTGTATTTGCAGGTTTTCCAATGACGATGCTTGGTTTGAACGTGTTCTCGTAAAGTATTTCACTCCTCCCTCTCTCTCAGACCTCATGCTTTAGGGGGAATTTGTTACACAACATTTTGTCACCATCCCTACAATCCCCATCCTGCACATTAGAGGACCATTTCTGTGACTTATGTGCAGTGTCATTCCTTGCAAAAGTTTCATTGCATCCCTTGCCATGAGAAGAACATTTCCTTTGTTGACAATTCATGGAAAATATTATAAAAAACATATGATTTTGGGTCGGCACTAGCAGGCAGTTATGGCCTTGCGCCCATAGAGAAATTAACACTGGGCCTCGTGCCCATTGGCGCTCTATCTCAGTGGACTGCCTGCACCGAGCTGTTTTTGGAATTTTTAAAAAAAATAGAAGCGAGGTTTCCACTCCCAACCACTTCGTGAGAAAAGTCAGCATGGGTTTTTCGAATGAATAATGTCGGACATCTTTGTACAATATATGAAATGGTTGAATAGCTGAGTAGTTCGATATAGCTAGTGTGAGATAGAGAAGAGA
This sequence comes from Pinus albicaulis, assembly GCA_034641835.2. Classification (NCBI taxonomy): domain Eukaryota; kingdom Viridiplantae; phylum Streptophyta; class Pinopsida; order Pinales; family Pinaceae; genus Pinus; species Pinus albicaulis. The sequence continues at coordinate 1,729,814,100 of CM076578.1, read as the reverse complement.
GAGACCAATTGTCAAGAGAGAGTCTAGGCTTATTTCCTCGCTAAGTCCAATTCCTTAACAAATGCTTGAGACGCGTTTTGACTGGACCCGTTGAAGGAGGCTGCAACGTCAAGGATTTTTGGTTGTAAACTCTTTATCTCTTCTCATTAATACATGACTGATGTTTTGGTTCCTATTTTGCATTTGATATGATTACTCTAATGAAATACTTTTAATTTTCCTTGACCAATTAGATAGTTATGAATGCAAGTATTGTTTCGTATGCTGCTATCGTTCTCTGATCCTTGTGTAGGCACCTGAGTACCATTGCTGAAGGTCCGCGACGTGTTGGGATGAAGGTCAGGAGGCTGCTACTACATCTACGACAACTTCGTTGGAACAAAGGTAGGACATATATCCCGACTCAGTTTCATTCATAAACTAGGAACTGACACATTAGCATGTCCTCTTGCTACTAGACCCACCCTAGGGCTAGAGGGATCACCTCTGTCCGCAGAGGGGATTTACCTACACAACACACAGTCAAGTATTATCATTGTTCACATCAGCTTCACTCATCCCACACTTAGCCAAATTTTGGAAAATTTCCCAGCAACTTAGCCTCATCAAACCTTCCTGGAATACGCATTGCACAATCCAAACCCTCAAGCAATAACCTTTCCCCTTGAAACTACATAATGCATAGTTCCTACCTTCGAGGATTACACACTACAAAATTTCAGTGCTCAAGCCTAAGCCTAGGCCTCCAAAAAAGTTGTAATTTAGCCCTCCATCCTGGCCCCAACTGCGCATTGCACAATATTTGAGCTCAATATCAAACCATGAGCTCTTGAACTGTGAAACTATGCAATCCCTAGGTCTATATGCTTCCCATAACTGCACATTTGGATAAAAAAGTGCAAAACCCCTCAGCCTGACTCACTGACTTCCAAAAATACGCAATTTATTCCGCCTTCCTAGTCAATACTTCACATTGCATAGTCTCAAGGCTCAAGCCTCAACCTTGAGCTCCTGAACTATTAATTATGTAATCACCTGGGTTTTTCTACCTTCTAGAACTACACAGTGGGAAAAATTAGTGCTCAAGCCCTCAACTTGGCTCCCTGAGCTCCCAAACTGCGATTTTTTTTTGCTTAGTCTAAGCCTGAACTTTGAATTGCACAGTCTCAAGGCTCAAGCTTGACCCTTGACTTCCTGCGTTGTGTAAATATGCAGCCATTGAGCCTCTCCCTAGGCATACAATCTAGTTTTGGCCTAGTTAGTGGATCATCATGCAACACCTTAGACTAGCAGTTTATCAGACTGATGTTATTGTAAGATCCCTGGTGAAAATTCCATGTAATAAAAGATAATAAAGGAAAAAATAATAACCACGGTCGATGATACACTTATTCCAAGATGAATGGTTGGTAAAACATCCTAGCGAGTTTTAATTTCAGTTATTGTGGCAAAGGCAATGGAAAAGTATTTGGAAAGGCATGAGGCATTACTTGGAATTTTATTTATGAAAATAAAGGAAAATACGAGAAAAGGGAGGTGAAAGGTCATAGGTTGCATGTGAGGAGGAGAATGAAGGCAAATAATGGAAAATGAAGAAAATAGAGGCCTCATTGATAAAAAGTCTTATGAGGATCAGTTGGCAAGATTTTTCTCAACCTTTTTTTAGTTTAGTTTTGGAGCTCTCTCATTATTCTCTCTCTCACACACATTATTTCACACTTAGAGTTTCCTGGAGCACTTTGGCATTGGACCAAGAAAGGAAAGAAAGCAAGAAGAAGTAGGAAGCAAGCAAGGAGGAGCAAGAATCAAGCAACTACAACTAGATTCATGGCATGTATCGATTTGCATGTGTATTTTACTTTCTATATGTGGAATGCATGGTATTGCATGTGGTTATTTTATGTCTTGGCATGGGTTTTTCTAGATGTGACAATGTTTTCAGCCTATACTTGCCATTTCTAGATAGCCTTGATGAGATGGGTTATCATACTTCGGTTGAGCTGTATTTCCAGATTGGATTCGAATCCAAGTGAGGTGGATCTTTGAATTGATATAACACATGGCCTAGTAACCCCTAAACTAGACCATGGGTTGCGGTGAAGCCGGATATTGTGTTTCCTCGGTGGGCCTAGGATTCCTTTCCTACAAATGGTGGGACATACGGTAAAGCCTAGATGTGTTTTTACTTAGTTTAGGGCCTAGTGATCCAGAATGGATTGCGGTAAATCCTGAGACGTGGGAACTCTCTGTTTTGGCCTAGTAGTCGTGAGATGGTACACACAATAAAGCATACAGATTATGTATTGGTTTAGGGCCTACTGATCCCTAGATCAGATTGTGGATTATGGTAAAGCCTGAGAGGCTACGGGGCACTCAAGTTCCTCATGGTGTAGGCGAAGAACCCTAGTAGAATTCATGCTTGTTTGGTTCCTTTTGGTTGGTTATGAGTGTAGAAATTTGAATAACTGATATGTTATACACCAAGATTCTCCTGATCACACACTATTTTAAATTCATGCACAATACAAAATCTCTTCTACCATTTATCATTAATTGCGGAAATAAAAACAATCGCATGCGCACATTAAAACCATAAACATTCACACATATGAACATAGTATTTCATGGGAAAGCTTAAAGTTGAAAACCCCCAACTATATGTATATTATATGTCATAGAGATCATGTAACAATCATTATACAAAGCTACTCACAAGCTCTCAGTACAATCTCAAATTGCCACACACTAATTAGGTCCGATCTAGCAAAACACATGCTCCAATCTCTGCCACCTGTTAGCCTGCCTCTACTGCACAATCCCTACTGAATATTGGCTCTGAATAAACTCAAATCCACCTGGTATGCAGTGCGCAATCCTCATTGGCATCTCCATCAATGTGTGGTGAAAAATCATGCACCAGTATAGTCACAACTGATAGTCACACTGCTCTTTCATCTATCTCTCCACTGGTCTCCACTGAAACTGTCCATGCACTGAAGTTAACTGATGTATTCTTTAGTTGATTAATGAGTTAATAATTAGTGAATTAATTCACACCACTCTCACTAGTGTATCAATCAGTTAGACTAGATACAACTAGCTCAACTATGTTTAACTTAGTTAAACTGAACACAACTCCATCAAATTCCTCAATCAACTCCACCAAAATCTCTCACATGAGCTCTAACTAAAGTCTTCATGCAATAGCTCCACTTAACCCTCAAGAATAGCTTAATTCCTTCTTTCAGTTGCTGTGCCACATCTGTGCACTTAACTAAAGTGCTCCAAGAGAATAAGATAATGTTTAGAGTCCAAATATTATTAAGAGCTAGTAATATTCGACATATCTATTTTTAGACTGGCAATCTAAAAATAGATTCCGCCCAATATGTCTAAAAATAGAAGTCCATCTATTTTTCCAACTTGACCAACCATCGACAAAGAGCATCCTGCAACTCATAGAATATGATCGACATGTCTAAAAATAGACATAGTCTAAAAATAGACTTTGTGCCAAAAATAGCCTGCGGGCCCACTTAGTGAAGGCAACTTCTTTCCACTAAGCTCATCATCTTGTTGCAATATCAACAATGAGTCCCACATGCATGCTTGGAATATGACACATGGGTGATTGCCTGAAGAGAGATTTTGTTCAACAAATATATGGTCAGATGGAATGTGGAAGCATCTTCAGTTGGTTTTCACATTCATTAATGAAGATCTCATTCCTTTGGTATTTGATGTATAAATGTATTGGTTATTATGTGGATTTTATTGTTGCTGTATCCACTATATTTTTTTTGTTATTACGTTGGTTATAAAAATGTATGTTGACAATAATAATATATGGCTCCCTCCATGTTTTTACTTGTAAATGAATACACAATGTATCTATGGTAAAATATATTGTATTGCAGTTAATGATGTAGGGGAGTAATGCTTCTTATAAATTCTCAGATAAATATGAGACCCCTATTCTTTGTTCTCTTATTTATACATGTAGCTTTCATGTTTGTGACATGTTTGAAAAAATTCCTGTCATGGCTAGGAGGGGTCCATATGAGTTCTTAATTATGTGATTATTTTTGTATCATTGTTCTGTTGTTATTTATTATCTTTGAACTTTTCATAAAGTTCTGGGCAGAGCACTAGGTTTTGGGCCTAAAAAGGTTGCTCAATTCCTGGGGACGTTGGCATAGAACTGAGTATTTGGGGCCCTTGTCGCTAGCATGCAGTGTTATGTCTACAACTATAGCCTCTTGGATGCAGGAATGCAAGCCTGTTCCTGTAGCTATGGCTCAAAGAGGTCAAAATTTCAATGTGACCCAGGGGCAAGAGGTCTGAATGGTTGGGTTACCTCATGGGGGTGTTGTTGTTATTGTACAAGGTATATATGTTGTGTTTCCATTGGTTCCATTTCTTTAAGGTCACCTGGGAGGTTGAATCTCATTATAGTATCCACTCATCACATTTTTACCCTGGTTGGCCGGTTGCTTGGGTAGATGTGGGAAGGGGGTGTTACAGAGTGGTATCAAAGCATGGTTCAACCATTGGACTAGATGGGCAGTGTGTTGGTCATGATTTTTTGTTGGTTTCATATGTGTTTTCATACCTAGGGTGTCTCTTATGCTTGTATTCGATGTGCTTGTTGCATTTTCATGGTGCTGATCATGGTTGTAGTGATGTTGCCATGTGAAGGTTGATGGCATTGTTGTGGGATGTGTCATCATAAGTGTATGGTTGTATATGCATTTGTTGTGCATGTTAGTTCCTATATGTTATTATGAACGCATTTTCATGGTTAAGATTGTTTTCCATGAGGTCATTGTATGAATATTAGGTCATCATGATGCTATTGGTGTGTTATGATGCTAATGTGTTGGCTGAGATAGAGCAGGAGATGCAAATCATTAAAGTGAAGTTGCAACAATGGACTTTGGGGTAAGGGAAGGTCGTCATAAAATTATGTATGCTTGGAGTGCAGGTATGTGATTCATGGTTGTCATTAGCATGAGGGCTACTTATATTTTTGTCATTCTATTATTATCATGGTTATATATGTGATAAATTCTAGTTGATTAGTGTAGTCATATGCATTATAGTTATGCGTATGCCTTTTATTCTATTGATTTTATGGTTACATACCTGATAGATGTTAGTTAACTAGTGTGATCATATGTACATGTGTTGGTTAGTTAAGAATGGTATTAACTTGATGAATATGTTATATGTTAACTTTTAGTTAGCTCGATGATTATGTTATATGTTGTTGATGAGCATGTTATATGTTAACTTTTAGCTAGCTCGATGATTATGTTATATGTTGTTGATGAACATGTTATATGTTTGTTAACTTGATGATTAGGGTTATGGCATTAATATATTGATGTTACATGTATCATGCTAGATTGGATTGGCCTAGGCAGATGGTTAGGGTTATGGAATTCATGTATGAGTCGATATATTTTGTTGTACTAATATATATTGATTGTGCATATGTGATTGTTATGCATGAATGACAATTTTTTATGAGTTTATGATGTTAACATGTTAGATATTTACTGTTGTGGATATCATGACCTTATTTAGGTTTGATTTTATGTGTTGTGAAGTTATATCATGCTAATCTAATATTGATTGTGTAGACAAGATAGCCTTCCCTTAAGATAAATTAAGGTATGAGCTTGCTTATGTCATCTACTTGGTGTTGAATGTTTGATTACGTCATTTATTCAGTGTTCCAGTGTTTGGTTTCTATTATGTCATTTATTTGTTGTCTGAATGTTTAATCACTTGCATGCCATGAGTATTTTCCTATAATATTGCATGAAGAAATGATATTGTTTTGAGATAGTCATAGTAGCACACTATGTGTTGAGATAGTTGATGTGTACTTGAGTATAAGTGGGTTATAGTTGTAGTATTACGATTTTGATTATTAGTTGATTATGACATGGTTGTTAGTCTTGGTAGAGGTTGATTTTAGTTAGTAGATATGATGTCTTTATATTTGGAACATGTGATTGACATGTGTGAATAGTTGCAGGGCAACATGCTTGGTATTAGCATGACAAGGTAATAGTTTATGTGTTTATATAACTAACATATGGGTATATGTATGTACATATTAGGACTCGATTCCAGCAAGGTAAATGGTAAGATAAAGTAATTGGGTAAGAATTCATTTGGATATGTTTGGAAACCCTAATTCCAAACGAATGAGTGCCTTGCATACATGAATTCTTCTTAAACCTAATCTTGTATGGAATTATGTGGACATGTGCTATACTTATGAACATGTATTTGATATGTATAACAATTGGTTTCTAGTTATGTCTAGATTCATCGAGGGATTGTAGTCCCTTGAGAGATGATATATGTATTTTTTTAGATACAAGGCAGTTTGTTTAGCACAACAAGGTAAGATAAATGGTATATTGTTATAATTATTTATGTGATGACAATTATGTGGTTATGGCAGTATGATGTAGGGGATTTCATGGAAAAAGAGACTACCATAAAATCCTTGAAAAGGCTCGGGTTGAGTTTTCCTTTGAAATTATTGGGAACCATGGGGATTGAGTCATGTTGTTTGTTTCTAGTCTTGTGCTTTCGATATTTTTTTTTTTGTGTGCTTGATTTGTAGTCTTAATTGTGTCTAGTGCGTGATCATGTCACTTTGTTCTTGGTGTCATATTTCTATTGGTTTTCCGTGGGTTTATTCTTTTGTTTCTTGTGCTTTCCTTTTATGTTTTGATTCTTGGGCATTGGTTTGGAAAGGAAGAAGTTAATGGAGCTTTGGGAGAGCTGGATGAAACCCAACATGTAATGTAAGACACAGATGAAGCTCAGTGCATGAGTAAGCACATCAGAAGGTAATAATATGATAGTCGGTTGGATTGGTTGAGTCCATTGGGTAAATGGAAATTGGAAGAGTAGGTAAAGTGAACAGAAAGGAGGTGTTATATTCCTTGGCTATGTTTTGAATTGTTGTTCTCAATGTTGTGCATTGTGTGCACAGATAAAGGAAGTTCTTGTAACCTATACCTTATGATATCTAGAAATTATGTTGTGATCATGATTATGTTGATGTTTATATATATGTGTATAAATGTATGTATGTATGTATGTATGTATGTTGTGTCTAAAAAGGTTGTCATGGATCATGATTTTTTTATGCTAATGATTATATATGTATGTATCTATGTATCTATGTCACTATCTCATAGGGTTTTCAGGGATCATTGTTGTGGAGGAATGATTGCTTATGCAGGTGAATGGCATGAAGAGGTTCTTGGTCATATGAGGAATCAATTGGGAAGAGTAGCCCTGATATATCTATAAGGTCAATATCATGTGGATATGAATTGATTTTATATGCTTGTACCATGCCTATGTTTATGTTATGGACAAGAAATTTTGAGGGATACATCAACGAAATGAAAGTAGCGTGATGTGATCCGCGACATGCCAGGATAAGCATGGATAGTGGACAGACAGTCAAAGCAAGGTTGCTTGTGGGGTCAGTGTGTGGTCTATGGATGTGCAATAATATTTTTGTGTATATGTTGCGCATGTTGTATATTCTGTGATTGTACCTATGGTGATGTGCACATGTAAAATATGTAGTGTTGTGTACATATGATGTTGTATGTCTATTGTATATATATGGTGTTGCTTATATATTGCATATGAAGTGCTAGGTATAGATGGTGTTATGTACATGTTGTATATGTGGTGTTGTGTGAATCTAGTGTCATGTACATATCGTGCATGAGGTTTTGTGTACATTGGTATTGTGAACACATTGTATATGTGGTGCATTGTTTATTTTCAGTTGTGTACATGTTGTGCAAGTGGTGTCGTGTACATGTGATGTTGTGTACACATTGTGCAGGTAGTGTTGTGTACAGGTGGTACTGTGTATATGTTGTGCATATGGTACTGGTATGCATCTGGTATTATGTGCATTTCATACATGTTGTGTTGTGGGAATGCACCACTATGTATGTGCATGGTGTAGTCGTAGTATCACAACGTGTATTCGTTGTGTGGTACTCTGTATATGTATATGTTTTGTGTATGTGTTGTATGTTGATGTACGTGTATGTGTTGTATTTCGGTGTAGGCATATGTATTGTGTTGTATTGTACACCATGTGTACTTGTATGTGTTGTATTCTAGTGTAGGGGTATGTATTATGTTGTATTTTACGCCGAGTGTAGGTGTATGTGTCATATGTCGGTGTGGGTGTGTGTATTGTATGGTGTTGTATGTCATATATGGGTGTACGTATTGTTAGGTACACTATGTGTATGTGTACGTGATTGAAGAGAAGCAGAGGAATTGGATTCTTGTCAGGTGTGGCAACTGATCCATTGTGTGTACAAAAAGAACAAACGCAGAAGTAAGGATCGATGAAGGATAAGTATAGGTATTTTATTTCAGTTTTATTATGCATGCAATCTATGATTTTGACTTATTATGGTTACATGTGATTTATGATTATTTTTTATGATGATTGCATGTGATTCACGATTTTTACCTATGATGGTTGTGTTTTGAGCTAACTATATGTGATATGTTTATAAATGATGATATGATCAAACAATTAGTTTGACTTGTGTGACAGGAAGTGAACATGATTGCAAGTGTACCTTATTGAAGAGTTACCAATGAGGTATGGTTTGAAGTTATTTCAGTTTATTTTTAATCTAATGGAAATTATATGCTTGGTATAGAGAAGCATGCAATGCTCGGTTGGGATGATTGAATCTAACTGCAAGAACTAGCAACATCAACAAAATGAATTGAAACATGCAACAATATTTTGGTAAAGCACTTCAAGAGCAAGGCCATTGTGGGACACTGGTACCCAATACTGTCCACTAATTTCCATGAGCATTATATGACCGATATGATGGTTTTGAGGAAGGGATATGCCTTGGTTGTTTGACCTTTCGTTGTGAGGAAGCCTTGCAAAGGGATGGACTGCCCGGGATGGGGGTGCCAACAAAACTTGGAAGGTGAGTGCTACACAGAAGGGGGTGACCAGATGTAATATTCCTAAATTAGCTTACAACTAATAGGAATATTAATTTTTCTTTTGAAATCTAGATGGATGAATAATTGGGCAAGGAGGCTCATAATTTTCTCAAGTATGAATAAAAATCCCTCATGGTGTGAAAAGGGATCATGAAATAACCAGATCAAGCATCCACATGTGTGAACCATGACTAAACTATGTGGACAAGGTCAAGTTTGACCAAGTCAACAACATTTATTCTCAAAGAGTGGATCCTAAATAAAGACAGCTCAATGTGAATGGAAATCAAGCTAACCAGTTAAAATGAAGACACCTTGAGTGTGGAAGAGGTTGATCACTTGACCAAGTCAACCATGACCATATCCACAGTGCAGTCTAGATGCATTGAACCTATTAGAGGGACAACGTAGTTCTAGAAGGAGGTTTTACATGTGAAAGAGGCTAAACTAATGAAGTGGTTTAGGGTTTTAACAAGGCTCCAATCTTATAAAAGGAGGAGGAGAGAAACAAGAGAAGGTTGTTGAAGATTATCATTTTCTGAAGGTATTGTCTGCTCAGACATCCCTTGTTGGGCTTTCCTGTTCAGGATTCCCACCTCCTTCCTTGAGCAGCTCTTGAAGGATACTTTTGCTATCTTGTCCACTATCAGGCTTGGGCCAAGCTTCACCTTACACCTACAACACTGATCCTGTTGAGGGTTGGGTTGTCCTCGTGAGTTTCAGTAGTGGAAGACACTAGTTCTGCTCAGATCTAGACTATACTAGTGGCTCTCCTCAGTGAGTGTGTCTTTTAACCTCCTGGAAGAGTGCATTAGCTGATTTAGCTTCAGATCCAAACCATGGCATCAGGCCAAAGAATTCTCAGAGCCTACAATGTAGTTTCTCTCCCTGAACTTTGTTATTTGCAAAGGAGAAGTTGCAGGGTGTTTTGTCTGCATTTTGGAGGAGAGATCTCCGGTGATTGGATCCTCCCTTTCACTGTGGTGATCCATGCATTGGCCAAACAATCCATGTTGTTTTAGATCTGATATTATATACCATTATATTATTCAGAAATTTCTGAATCATTCTACAAATCTGCAACTTTAGATCTCAGATCTACTCTCTGTGCTTCATGTTTTGCACAAAACCCCAAGGGGAATGTATAGATGAGCATTTTTTGTACACAGATCTGATATAGATCTATATTTGTATGTATATATCTGCTATAGATCTGAAGATTAATAAACTACTGATTCAGCCCCTGAAAATAACGCTGTCATGGTTATGCAGTCTTTTCTTATCGTTGTAGCACCTCATTTCCAAGGATTTTTCTTGTAAAGTCTCATTCTTTCTCTTGTACAATGTATGGGCTGTAATGTACATCTGATTTTCTGTTACAAATATAATTTATGAACCTCCATATCAGCCTCCTAATGTGCTTTAGTGGATCTGCGTTATTTCTAAAGCAGTCCTTTGCATATAGCTGCAGTCCCTCTCTTGGGTGATTTTCAGCTAGACTAGTTTGTGGGAGATCTGTTTAACCCACCTAGTCTGATTTGTTTTTTCTCTCCTTTAGGATTTAGACCTTAGATGAGCTGATATAAGGGATCCAGGAGCTACAAAATCATTTCTATTCACATAATTCTCATAAGTGTGTTATTTCAGCAGGATTGCTGAGCTGTCCCGATTTTGGGATATTACAATGGTATCAGAGCAAGATCTTTGGCTTAGCCTGTGGGCTTCAAGAAAAAGTGCTATAAAGAAAGAGAAAGGTCAGAATAATAAAAAATATGAGTTTACTCTCATCACTTTTCAGATCCAGTAAGAACCTCTCCAAGGAGGTTGAACAAGAAGAAGAGAGAAGGAGCAGTGAAATTCCTAGAGAGTTTTAAGAGCAGGAAGATCTTTCGATCAGATCTACAAGATCTATACATGAGGAAAATTATGAATCCTCATCTCATGGATATATGCACTCAACCATATCACAAAATCTTCAACTTTCTATCAGTAATTTATTCATGAAGAGGAAGAAAGGAGGTGTACCCAAGAAGGAGACTCTTGGAGAGTATTTGCGGGAGTATGAAGGTCAATCTAAGGAGTTCAAAGATGAATTGAACTTCCAAGGATTCTGAAAGATCAAGGAGGAAAAAATCACAAAGGGGAAGAATCATGATGTGGGTAGATTCTTTCTATCTACTTTTGACAGATCACCTAAATTTCCAGTCAGGGTTTGGGTGGAGGAGCTAGACAACTTTGTGCAGCAACACCAAGTTTCAGAAATTGAAGCCATCAAAGTAGCAACAATGCATTTTGAAGGTAAAGCATATGATTGGTGGTTGTTTGAGTCCTTTTCCTTAAGAAATGAAAATACACCTACTTATGCAAGGTTTATTGAAAGATTAGTGGAAAGGTTTGATGGAGCCCCATGTGTAACATCTTCTGTTAACACTATCAAACCATATCAAACAAATCTTTTGCATGAGTTGGAAGGGTTTATGAATCCAACTCCATTTTTGAAAACCATGGAAGAATATGTAATTTTGTTTGATGCATTTCCAAGGGCAAGATCTCCATTGGATGAAGGGTTCTCTTCTCAAGAGGAAAGCATGAAGGTCTCTCCTTCAATAGAAGACCAAGATCTATGGTCTCTTGTTGATGATGAGACAATTTCAGTTATTGAAGAGGAGGAGGGGAAGACAGGAGATGATAACGTAGTCACAAAAAAGGCACCTCAAGCACTTCATGGAGAGGAGGATGGAGCACTTTCTCCTAGGAAATCAATTCCTGCACTCTTGCAAGGAGTTCCACAAGGTCTCACACATAGAACTATGGGTATAACACATGAGCAACATGTACCATCATTGTCAAATGATGAGATATTGAAGTTAGAAGGAGGAAAAGAGGAGGAAGGGAATCACAAGATGAAGAGCATGAACCCTTCTCTGTTTCAAAGTTTGGAAGAACAAAGAAGGCAAGAGGAAATATGAAAAAAAGGTAGGGGCAAATCTGTTCACCTACATCCACATTCTACTCTATGCCTTGATGCCTCTTTGCAAGAAGGAATTTCACTAGGAGGACCTCTTGATGGGAGGGAAACTAAAGTGTTCTCTCAACTATGGGTAGCATTTTCATACTTGGCTAAGGAGGGAGCCTTGGGAGAAGCCATCACAGCGTAGAGAATCTCTCATGAATTCAGAAGAGAGGTGAACAATTTCCTGAAAGGGGCATTGCTATCTCCCACTCAGTTGACTGCGCTGAGAGAGAGTTGACTGCACTGAGAGAGGAGAGATCAGAAGTCTATGATGGCATAAGCATGGGAGTACATGGAAACTCCATATCTGTGGGGAAGCCCATGATATCTTCCTTCAAAAAGAATATTTTTGAACATGGCAAGGGGATGCTAACCCTCTTGCATGCATGGGCCAAAATGAGGAAGTATGGAAGACAAGGACTTTCCGGGGGGAAGTTGATTTCCATTTGCTTCATTCTTGTCTTGAGCAAGATCAGCTGCAAATGAGGCAGCAAAGGGAAGATTATGATGCTCCAACATGTTATTTTAACATCAAGAATGTCAAAGAGGGGAGCCATGATATGACAAGGACAACATCCCAGACCTCTATAGCGCTGTCATTCTTGGGAAGCTTGGATCCTTATTGGGATTCCCAACTCATGATGGAATACTCCAAGGACCTTTTCACATATGGGGTTCTTGATGGGAAAGTAGTGGATGAGAGGTTCAAGGTGGTTGATGGAGTCATCTATTTCTATAATCTTATCCTTTTGGTTAGAGACTCCAAGCTCAAGGAGAGACTACTAGATGCAACCTATGAGATCCTGCTTTCCAAACCCACTGGTTTCATTAGAGCATATCATACTCTCTTGGGTGGATTCATATGGGAGGGTTTCAAGGAAGAGGTGCACTCTCATATGGAGAAGTGCATGAACTATTTTCTAGAGAGGGAAGAACATAGCTCTTGGGAGGAGCCATCACTCATACCTCCTTCCTCATTGAGTGTGAGAGGGGACTCATCCATGAGTTACCTCACTGATGTAAAACGAGTATATAGAGGAACTTGTCCTTCTGAGTATTATGATGTATTTCCTATATGCTTATATTTTTCTAACACTCATTTGAAGAACATTTCTCCAAAAGGGGGCACTATTTATGATGGGTTTCATGGGCCACTCAAGGCCATGAACTATGTTGATGCAGGTCATTCCTTGGAGGATCTTGGAAAGCTACTATATTTTTCATGGTGTGATTCTTTCACACCAACTATGATGCACCTTTTCCAAGCATTCAGAAGGGATGGGGAAGCAAGCAAGTATTGGGGGAGGCACTTGTAATTTTTTATTCTATGGCAGTTAAGGGTAAAACTGCGCTGGTTGCACATGAGGGAACATCTTCCTTCTCATTTATCATACATGGCAGCTAGCATGATTCTAATCATGATTCCATATGTTGAAAATGTTCTTACTCTTAGGAACATGGTTGGAGAAGAGGCACAATGGTGGATGTGTCCTTGGGGAAAGGAGTTCCCCACTCTTTTTGCACTACATGCTTCAATGGGAGCACGAGACATTGTATTGCCACTATGATAGATCACTTGCCTCTTTGTAGAGTGAGCCATATGTTTGTTGAGAACATGCCTCTCATATGTATTCGGGAGGAGTATTTCTATGAATTGCCAAGCTGGGAGGTGATCCACTTCATTTGGATGATAACATGGAGATGGGAGTCTTTCATGAATCATGAAATTCCTCATGATTGTCATCACTTCTATCTTGAGGAGGCCATGGATCAGCAAGAAGGTTTCCATAACAACCTTCCATTTTTTTTTTCATGATGAGAGCCATTGGGTTTACTCACCAAGGGCCAACTTGCACATCGAGGAAGGACCATTGGAAGACAGAACTATTGCAGAAAATTCAGAGCAATGGTGGAGACTATTGAATGAGGAGGCCACAAGAGAAAAGGGGAAGATTTTGCAGCACCCTTTTAGTTGCTTGAGGACAAGCAACATTTGGGAGGGGGAGACTGTAATATTCCTAAATTATCTTATAGCTAATAGGAATATTAATTTTTCTTTTGAAATCTAGATGGATGAATAATTGGGAAAGGAGGCTCATAATTTTCTCAAGTATGAATAAAAATCCCTCATGTTGTGAAAAGGGATCATGAAATAACCAGATCAAGCATCCACATGTGTGAACCATGTCTAAACTATGTGGACAAGGTCAAGTTTGACCAAGTCAACAAAATTTATTCTCAAAGAGTGGATCCTAAATAAATACAACTCAATGTGAATGGAAATCAAGCTAACCAGTTAAAATGAAGACACCTTGAGTGTGGAAGAGGTTGATCACTTGACCAAGTCAACCATGACCATATCCACAGTGCAGTCTAGATGCATTGAACCTCTTAGAGGGACAACACAGTTCTAGAAGGAGGTTTTACATGTGAAAGAGGCTAAAATAATGAAGTGGTTTAGGGTTTTAACAAGGCTCCAATATTATAAAAGGAGGAGGAGAGAAACAAGAGAAGGTTGTTGAAGATGATAATTTTCTAAAGGTATTTTCTACTCAGACATCCCTTGTTGGGCTTTCCTGTTCGGGATTCCCACCTCCTTCCTTGAGCATCTCTTGGAGGAGACTTGTGCAATCTTGTCCACTATAAGGCTTGGGCCAAGCTTCACCTTACACCTACATCGTTGATCCTGTTGAGGGTTGTTTTGTCCTTGTGAGTTGCAACAGTGGAAGACACTAGATCTGCTCAGATCTAGACTATACTAGTGGCTCTTCTTAGTGAGTGTGTATTTTAACCTCCTGGAAGAGTGCATTAGCTAATTGAGCTTCAGATCCAGACCATGGCATCAGGCCAAAGAATTCTCAAAGCCTACATCACAGTTTCTCTCCTTGGACTGCGTTATTTTCAATGGAGAAGTTTCAGGGTGTTTTGTCTGCATTTTGGAGGAGAGATCTCCGGTGATTGGATCCTCCCTTTCACTGTGGTGATCCGTGGATTGGCCAACCAATCCATGTTGTTTCATATTTGATCTGTTGTACCATTGTATTATTCAGAAATTTTTGAATCATTCTTCAGATCTGAAACTTTAGATCTCAGATCTACTCCCTGTGCTTCATGTTTTTCACAAAACCCCAAGGGGAATGTATATATGAGCATTTCTTTTACACAGATCTGATATAGATCTACATTTTTATGTACATATCTGCTCTAGATCTAAATATTAATAAACCACTACTTCAGCCCCTGAAAATAATGCTATCATGGTTATGCAGTCTTTTCTTATGGTTGTAGCACCTCATTTCTGAGGATTTTTCCTGTATAGTCTCATTCTTTCTCTTATACAATGTATGGGCTGTAATGTACATCTAATTTCTGAACCTCCATATCAGCCTCCTAATGTGCTTCAGTGGATCTGCATTATTTCTGAAGCAGTCCTTTGCATATAGCTGCAGCCCCTCTCTTTGGGTGATTTTCAACTAGACTAGTTTGTGGGAGATCTGTTTAACCCCCCTAGTCTGATTTGTTTTTTTCTCTCCTTTAGGATTTAGACCTTAGATGAGCTGATATAAGGGATCCAGGAGCTTCAAACTCATTTATATGCACATAATTCTCAGAAGTGCATTATTTCAGCAAGATTGCTGAGCTGTCCCGATTTTGGGATATTACACCAGATTTTCCGAGGGACTGTGTAGTAGATAAGGGAAGGTCGGGGATAGATTTTTTTTGTCATTATCATTTTCAAATGGAATAAAATGCACATTGGGAGTGTACCCTGGAATAATGAGTCGATATCTGTTCACTAAGGGGATAAGTGGCGCAGGATTGTAGCATTAGACATTGGATGCATCTTTGAATTGACAGTGGATTTTGGGCTTCCTGGAAAGGAGTTGAATCCTGGTATTACTTTGAGGGTGGAGGTGTTAGCCTATGGATTCCCTTTTTGTTGATATGGGCATCATATCCTTTTATTTTCTGGTGGAGAAAATGTGTATATGTGTATACTATTGTATATACCGTAATGAGTTGTGGTATAGATCTCCAGTACAACATATGATTTTCATGATGATTTTTTATTTTTAGCAGGTTATTCATTGTAAATATTGCAACGAGTTGTTTTATAAAGCTCCAAAGGTAGTATGTTCTATTTTTTAGTGGTTTTTCTAGTTGTAGGTGTCATTGAACACCGAGGATGGTGTTCCCCCAATGGGGAGGGTTTTGTAACAACCTTGGTCAAAAGTCCATGTAATAAAATTAATAAAGGAAAAAATAAAAACCACGGTCCATGGGAGATGTATTCCAATATGAATGGTGGGAAAAAAATCCTAGCGGGTGTTCATTTCAGTTTTTATGAATAAGGAAATTCACAAAGGCAATGGAAAAGGCTTTAGAAAGGCATGAGGCATTAATTAGCATTTTATTTATGAAAATAAAGGAAAATAGGAGAAAAGGGAGGTGAAAGGTCACAGGTTGCATGTAAGGAGGAAAATGAAGGAAAATAATGGAAAATGAAGAAAATAGAGGCATCATTGATAAAAAGGCTTCTAAGGATCATTTGGAAAGCTTTTTCTCAACCTTTTTTCAGTTCAATGTTGGAGTTCTCTCATTATTATCTCTCTCTCTGTCTCTCACTCTTGGAAACTTATAGTTTCTTGGAGCACTTTGGCATTGGACCAAGATAGGCAAGAAAGCAGGAAGAAGGGGGAAACAAGCAAGGAGGAGCATGAATAAAGCAACTACAACATGATTATTGGTAGGTATCAATTTGCATGTGTATTTTCCTTGCTAGGTATAGCATGCATGGTATTTAATGTCGTTTTTTTCTGTCTTGACATGGGTTTTCCGGGTGTGACAATGTTTTTAGCCTAGTCTTGGCATTTCCGGATATCTTTGATAAGATGGGTTCTCATACTTCAGTTGAGTTGCATTTCCAGATTGGATTCGAAGCCAAGTGAGGTGGATCTCTGAATTGATATAAAACATGGCCTAGTACCCCCTGAACTAGATTATGGGTTGTATTAAATCCGGATAGTGTGTTTCCTTGGTGGGCTTAGGAATCCTTTCCTGTGAAGGGATAAACGGTAAATTCTAGAGGTGGCTTGCCTCAGTTTAGGGCCTAGTGATTTAGGATGGATTGTGGTAAATCCTGAGAGGTGAGTGTTATCAATTTTGGCCTATTAGTTCCAGGATGGGATGTACAATAAATCCTGGAGAGTATGTCTTAGTTTACAACCTAGTGATCCCTGAATTATTGTGTCAAGATAAATCCCCTCTGCGGATAGAGGCGATCTCTCTAGCCCTAGAGTGGGTCTAGCAACTTGAGATACTTTCTAATGCAAATTTTTCTTAGCTAATATTCAAAATGCGACAAGAAAAGAGATAGAGGTACCTTTTCCCTTATGCTATGTTCAAACCCATTGGTGATGATCTTAATCCACGATCCTTTAAGGCTCGCTTCTTGCTACTAGTGACACACGAATACTTGCGGATAATCAAGAGGCAACAAAAACACAATCCAATACATAATAATAATTAAACATTAGCTATCTAGCAGATCAAGGAGTACCATAATATTTTCATAAAATATTAGAAAAATATAGAAAGAAAACATCAGATGTTTTATTGATAAATATGAAAGGAAGAACTTACAACCCATGCCTTGATGTTGGAGGACTCCCTTTGGTGAACATATGAGTCCTTCAATAAAGCTCTAAATCATTACTTCTCCCAAACAACTTAGGCATTATCGAAATGCAAGAATGTAAAGGGAACGAAAGTTCAGACTAGCCCAACAATGACCAACCCATAGTGGAAGGATGGGGACCAATTTATAGGAAGGGAGAAGAGGTTGGGAGCCCATGAAAGGAGGAGGAAGGCCCACTTTCTAAGGGATAAACACCCTTGGATGAGATCAAAGCTCTAAAATCAAATAGCTTGACTCTATCACCACCCTTTAAAACCCAACTCATTTCCCTAGAACTTCTAGTGGTCGAAGCTTCTCCTCCATTTGAGGAAACATTGCCAGAAAGGGATCAATGCGGTTTTCCAAGAAATAAGGGCGCTAACAGTGCTAAGATAGAACTATCAATATGACATTAGAGCGAGCATGAAGCTAGTAAACACAGTGACCCAAAAAACTCAGGTTTTGACCAAGTTCCTTTAGTAATATTCCAAGGCAGTTTTCTTTGAGACTTCATGGGATGTATTTACATATTTCTTCATGGTAGAAACATTACACAGGGTCCGTCATGAGGCACTTAAAGATTAGGGAAGGGAAGTGATATTGGTGACAAATTATTGTGTAACAGATTCCCCCTAAAGCATGAAGGAAAAACAGGGAGTGATGGCTGTAATGCTTTATGAACCAAGGCAAAGAACAGATCACCGCCACAAAACCTGCCTAATCAAACATATTACAATATATGACATCCCTGGTATAAATATGCCTAATCACTTAACTCTACTCTAGGCATAAAATAACACATGAACCTGTTGAATATTGCAACAAGAAACAGTGTAGGAGGCATCTTGAAACATCATTCCTGATCCTAGTTGGAAAATAATCACCTAAACTAGGTGGGGCCCACACAGGTGATTTTTGGCGCAAAGTCTATTTTTAGACATGTCGAACATATTCTATGAGTTGCAGGAGGCTATTTATGGATGGTTGGTCAAGTTGGAAAAATAGATGGATTTCTTTTTTTAGACATATTGGGCGGAGTCTATTTTTAGACTGCTCGTCTAAAAATAGATATGTCGAATATTATTAGCTCTTAATGATATTTGGACTCTAAACATTATCTTATTCTATTGGAGCACTTTTTTAGTGCAAAAATGTGGCACAACAATTGACAGAAGGAATTATGCTATTCCTGAGGGTTTACTAGATCTATTTCATGGAGGACTTCAGTTAGAACTCATGTGACATAGTTTGGTGGAGTTGTAGAAGTAGTTGGTGGAGTTGTGTTCAATTTAACTCAGTTAGACACAGTTGAGCTAGTTGTATCTAATCTAACTGATTGATACAATAGTGAGAGTGGTGTGAATTAATTAATAGTTAATTCACTAAATATTAACTCATTAATCAACTGAATAATACTTCAGTTAACTACAGTGCATGGAAAGTTTCAGTGGAGACCAGTGGAGAGGTAGGTGAAAGAGCAAGTGTGACTATCAGTTGTGACTATAGTGTTGCATTTTTTGCACCACAAATTTAGTAGATATTCCTTTAAGGATTGTGTGAGAAATTCTGGAGAAATTCGAGTTCATCCAGAGCCATTCTTCAGCAGGGATTGCATAGTAGAGGTAGGCTAAAGGCTGGCAAAGATCGGTGCATGGATTTGCAAGATCGGGCCTGATTAGTGTGTAGCGATTGGATTGTACTGAGAGCTTGTGATAAGCTTTGTATGAGGATTGTTACATGATCTCTATGACATATATTATATACATATATTTGGGGTTTTTAGCTTCAGGATTTCCCGTTAAAACACTGTATTAATGTGTGTGATTTTTTATGGTTTCATGTGTGTTTTGCAATTGATTTAATTTCCGCATGTGATGATCAATGGTGGAATAGATTATGTATTGTGCATGAAGTTAAAATAGTGTGTGATAAGGATAATATTGGACATATGAATGTGTAGTGCATATAATTTATACATGGTATCAGAGCATTTATCATTGGACTAGATTGCAATTATTGAAGCGGTTGAGTTTTGTGCTGGTGGAATTCGAATTTGTTGCAGTGTTTTCTTGGTGTCGAAGTTGAGATGTCATTCAAAGAATTATGATTGGAGTATGCCCTTGAGGGCAGCTCAAATTATATTGCATGGAAGGATAGGATGGAGGTGGTGCTGGATGATAATGGTTTGAAGGAGTTCATAGATGCTGATATTCCTAAACTGGGTTCTAGCGATGCAGCCGCACTTGACGCATGGAAAAAGAAGGTAGCAAGGTGTCGAAGGATTTTTTTGGAAGGTGTGAAGGATCACATTGTGTCTAGAATTCATGGTAAAGCCACTCCATTCTTGATGTGGAAGGATTTTACAGAATTTTTCCAAAGAAGAAGTGACCAGAGGAAGTTGGCGCTTAAAGACAAGCTCATGAAAATAAAAATGGAGAAGAATGACACTATTCCAGTATACTTGAAAAAGTTTGTCCACTGCAGGGATGAGATTGGGAGTGTAGGAGTTAGTGTGTATGAAGAATACTTGGTGATCTTGGCTCTCCTTGGGCTTTCGAAGAGTTGGCATAGCTATGAGGACTCTGTCAATGGTCGGGAGAAACTTCCAGGATGGGAGCGACTTTGGTCGGATCTTGTGCAGGAAGAGATAAGGCGGAGTACCAGGGAAGACTCTTCATCAAAGAATGATGACGAAGAGGATTGCGCTTTGGCTACCAAAGCAAGGAAAGGGAAGGGAAAGAAAAATCCTTCTCAATCCGGTGCGGATGGAAAAGAGCGTGATATGTCCAAAGTGAAGTGTTTTCACTGTCACAAACATGGACATTATGCCACAAATTGTCCACAGAAGAAGAAGAAAAAGCAGGTTGTTGGAGCTGCAGCTAGTGAGGCTCTTGCCTCACAATTTTAGCTAGACTTCTCATTGATTGCATGCATGGTGTCTAGTGCATTGGGATCGGGGTGGTACTTTGATAGTGGTGCTTCCTTTCACATGACGAGAGATGTGAACCTTTTCAGTGACTTGGTGGAGAAAGATCTCCAGTTGCATGTTGAGTTGGGCAATAATGGACGATACAATGCGACTGGCATTGGTACCATTACCTTTCAGAGGGAGTCAGGTAAACTCATTCTTTTACAAGACGTAGTGCATGTTCCAGGTTTAAAGAAGAATTTAATCTCAGTCGCAATGTTAGAGGATAAAGGGTATGATGTTGTCTTTAGTGAAGGATAATTTTTCCTTTGGTACAAAGCAACAAGACAAGTCAAGAAGGTTGGGATTCAAGCGAAGAATCTCTACAGACTTGAAGTAGATGGGATTTCTACGGAGCTTCCTACTGTTGGGAAGTGTGAGAAAGCCATGCAATTGAAGCTTGAGAGGGAGCAGGATTTGCATGCAGGTAAGAGTGAACCTCGAGATGTGGAGAAGCCACAAAATGAGGATCATGGAGTGGGAGCAACCACTCATGTAGAGAAATTTCATGCCAGATGGGCAGAGGGAGTGCATGCAGCTATACCATAAGGTGAGAGGTGGGGCGACATGCATGAGTAATCCCAGGAGGAGATTTCTGGGCAGGATTCATTGAGATGGTGTGGATCTCATGAATTGAACCTGGCTACGATGAGCCCACAGAGTAGCAGTAGCATGATCATTTGGATTGATGCAAGAAGATCAAAGTGACAGTGTCGGATACTGGAGCGCGGTTCAAAGTTGACAACAAGTGCAGAGTGCATGGGTGTAGAGTTCAACAACGTAGTAGTTCCTGAAGACATGTGCAGTAGCTAAGAAGAAGTCGAAGGCTTTGATGATAGATGCATTAGATTGATTGAGTTTTTTGGAGCCTATTCAGTTTCGGAAGAGTTGCAGAGCAGATGCATGGAGTTGCATGGTGCTTGCAAAGGTTGCAGGGCGAATGCATGGAGTTGCATGTCGCATGCAAAGACAGACCTTTCTTGTTGAGAGGGAGTGTTGAATATTGAAACAAGAAACAATGAAGGAGGCATCCTGAAACATCATTCCTGATCCTAGTTGGAAAATAATCACCTAAACTAGGTGGGGCCCACACAGGTGATTTTTGGCGTAAAGTCTATTTTTAGACTATGTCTATTTGTAGAAATTTGCTGAATAATGAAGATTTATCCACCGATATTATCCTGGTCACACACTAATTCGAATTCATGCATAACACATAACCTCTTCTACAATTGATCATCAATATGCAGAAATAGAAACAGTCGCATGCGCACATAAACACAATATGTAATGGGGAAAGCTTATAGCTAAAAACCCCCAGCTATTTTGTATATTATAATAGAAGAGAACATGTAACATTACATAGCACAATACTCCTCACAAGTACTCAGTACTATCTCCAAAAGTTACACACAAACTAGCTCAATTTTGAACAATTCACGGGTTCAAAACTCATCCACTATTTGCCTGCCTCTATTGCGCAATCCAAGTTGGTGTAATAAGAGATCCAAGTTCGAATCTCCTTGGCTTGATCTGCGTAATCCTCATTGGCAATCTCCTCCAATGCTTGTGCAAATCTCATGCACAACTAATGTCACAACTAATAGCAAACTCACCCTTTCATCTACCTCTTCCACTGGTCTTCACTGAACTGTCCATGCACTGCAGTCAAATGATGTGTTCTTTAGTTGAATAATGAGTTAATAATTAGTGAATTAAATAATATTTAATTCACCCCACTCATCTCTAGTGTATTATCCAGTTAAACTAAATACAACTAGTTCAACTAAGTTAAATAGAACACAACTCCACCAATTGTCTCATCAACTCCACCAAACTCTACCACTTGAGTTCTAACTGAAGTCAACCATGCATGAGCTCACCAAACCCCTAGGAATAGCATAATTCCTTCTATAATATGCATGGGCCACATCCGTAGCTCCAACTGAAGTGCTGCAAGAGGATAAACTGAAGTTTATAGTCCAAATATTATTAAGGGCTAATAATATTTGGTGACTATTTTAGTGAGCGGTCCCCAAAAATAGACTTCGACCTATATGTCTAAAAATAGAGGTCCATCTATTTTTACCAACTCGACCAATCATCCAAGAATAGCATACTGCAACTCCTAGACCATACTCCATATGTCTAAAAATAGACATAGTCTAAAAATAGACTTTGCGCCAAAAATAGCCTGCGGGCCCACTTAGTGAAGGCGACTTCATTTCAATAAGCTCCATCATCTTGTTGCATTTTCAACACTCCCTCTCAACAAGATATGGATTATCTGCAACCCCTATCCTGCCTCTGTGGAATTTGAATTTTCTCCTAGTGAGCGCCTTCGTCAAGATGTCAGCATCCTGATCCTCCGTGGGAATATATGAAAGTAACATGATTCTCCGCTGCACACAATCTCTGATATGATGGTACCCGATGTCGATGTGTTTGGATCTATCATGAAATACTGGATTAGCCGAGAGTTTAATGCAACTCTGGTTATCACAATAAATCACAGTAGGCTCCAAGTGCGACCCGAACAATCCGATGAGGATCTTCCTCATCCAAATAGCCTCGCATGCAGCCAAGCTTGCTGCCATGTACTCGGCCTCTGCTGAACTGAGTGCCACGGATCTCTGCTTCCTGCTGTACCAGGAAACTGCTGTCGACCCAATGCTGAAAACTCCTCCAGATGTGCTCTTCCGGTTCGTTGGGCTCCCTGCCCAATCTGCATCAGTGAAGCCAGAAAGCTTCGCTCCATCCTCCTGTATGTACCATAGACCATATCCCGATGTGCCTCTGATATAGCGCAATACATGCTTGCCTGCCTTCCAAAAGAGCTTGGTAGGCTTAACCATAGCTTGTGAAAGCTGGTTAATAGCATAGCATATATCGGGTCGTGTATTGACCAGATACATAAGCGACCCCACCAACTGTCGATAAACAGTGGCATCCACTACCTCCGCTGAAGTAGCATCCTCCTTCCTCCAACCTCCAGGAAGAGGAGTATCAACAGGCTTGCAGCCATGCATGTTGACCTTCTCCAGTATCTCCCGGGCATACTTACCCTGAGAAACAAACAGTCCACCACTGCGCTGCCAAATATCCAATCCCAGGAAATAATGAAGGAGGCCCAAGTCCTTCATCTCAAGATCCTCCTTGCATGAAAGTATCAACAGCTCATCACCCGTCAAAATCAGATCATCTACATACAGTACAATGATCAACAACTTCCCCTCCACCACAATCTAGTACAGGTTAGGATCCGCCTCACTCTTGGAGAATCCAAGTCCGGTGAAATAACTGTCTATCCGTGTGTACCAAGCACGAGGTGCTTGTTTCAACCCATACAGTGCTCTCTTGAGTCTGCACACATGCAACTCACTGCTGAAGATCTCGAAACCTTCGAGCTGCTCTATGTACACCTCCTCCTCAATGACTTCGTTGAGGAACGCAGTCTTCACATCCATCTGATGGATGTGCCACCCCATCTGCGTTGAGAGAGCTAGGATCGTCCGTATGGAAGAGTACCTTGCGACAGGTGCAAAAGTCTCCTCATAATCGATCCCCTCGATCTGTGAGAAGCCACGGGCAACAAATCTTGCCTTGTACTTCTCCACACTCCCGTCAGCCGCCTGCTTCACTTTGTAGATCCATCGTGAACCCACCACTGATTTCCCCTCCGGTCGCGGGACAATCTCACATGCACTGTTTCTAACAATAGAATCATATTCTTCCACCATGGCATCTACCCATGCCGGGTCCTCCACAGCTTCCTCGAAAGAGGATGGCTCTATCATGACACATTTTCTCACAAGAGCCATGTATCCAGTGTACCGGTCGGGTGACTGTCTCTGTCTGCACTGTGCTGTAGGTGGTCCTACAACCTTCTCTGCATCTTGAGCCAGTCGCTCAGCTTCTGTAGTGCGCTTGCGCCCTCTGATGGTTGGCGCTGCATGAGTGGTCTCTTCCACTCCATGAACTTCCTCTTGTGGCTGATCCACATCCGGAAGCTCCTCCTTAGGAACTAATAGCTCCTCTTCTGCATGCAAGTGTGGCTCCCTCTCAAGCAAACACTTCATGGCTTTCTCCTCCTGAAATTTGATATCCCGTCACACAACAGTGTTGTGACTGTTTGGAAAATACACACGATAGTTGTGGGGCGTATCAGTGTACCCCACAAATATCCCAACCTCTGCGGTCGGATCCAGCTTCTTTCTGGCGTCCTTCATCACATGCATGTAGACAGGTGAGCCAAAAATCCTCAAATGAGAAATGTTAGGCCTCTTGCCAGAAAACGCCTCCTCCGGTGTACTCATGCCAAGTATCTTGTGAGGAAAACAGTTCTACACATACACTGCAGTATTGCATGCCTCAGCCCACAAGTGAAGGGGTAGGCCCTGATCATGCAACATCGCCCATGCAACACCCACGATCGTTCTGTTCTTCCGCTCAGCCACCCCGTTCTGCTGTGGGTTATGGGGTGCGATGAGCTCTCTCCGAATCCCTTCTGCGCTGCAAAAGTCCTTGAATTCAGTAGAGATGAATTCACCACCATTTTCGCTCCTAAGATCCTTCACATGCTTCCCCGATTCCTTCTCAACCAGCGCCTTGAATTCACAGAACTTTGAATATGTCTCGCTCTTCTTCTGCATGAAGAATATCCAGCACTTCCGAGAGAAATCATCAACAAAGATCACATAGTACTTGTGCTTTGCTGTCGAAGCTACTGAGAAAGGACCACACACGTTTGTGTGAACTCTCTCAAGGATCGTCGTGGCGCGACTATCCTTCTCGTGAAAGGTGGCTTTCACATACTTCCCTAAAGTACACCCCTTGCACTGATCTGACTGTGCAAGAGTGCCCTTAGGAAGCCCAGTAGAAATCTGCTGCAGAATCTTCAAAGCTCCATGGTGAAGGTGGCTCAATCTCCTGTGCCACAGTTCGCCCTCATCATCCCGGCTCACCACTTCTCCCGCCTTGCATGCCATAGCTGCGCAGCCATCTACCTGCAACTGATAAAGGTTCTTGGTTCGAACCCCTATCTTCCGGGTCTCTCCAGTTGTCTTACTGCGCAGGAAAGCCTTTCCCTCGCTGAAGACCACATCGTACCCCTTGTCTTCCAACATCGCCACAGAGATCAGATTCTTCATCAATCCTAAAACATGAAATAATTCCTTCAATACAAAGGGTTTGCCAGACTCCCTCTCAAAGGAAATGGTATCGATACCGGTCGCACTGTATCTACCATCATCGCCCATCTCGATGTGCACTCCAAGATCTTTTTCCTCCAGATCTGAAAACAGATCCCGATCTCTTGTCATGTGAAATGACGCACCATTGTCCAAGAACCATATTGATCCCATCACACTTGAGACCAAGCATGCGATCAGTGAAAAATCCAGTTCAAACTGGGAGGCCAATGCCTCTCCCGCTGCAGATCCAGCAGCCTTCTTATTTTTCTTCTTCTGCGGACAATTTGTGGCATAGTGTCCATGCTGGTGACAGTGAAAGCACTTCACCTTGGACATGTCTTGCTTCTTGCCTTTCGCACTAGACTGAGAAGATTTCTTGCTCTTCCCCTTCTTTGCTTTGGTATCCAAAGCACAATTTTCTTCATCAGATGCCTTTGATGAAGATCCGTCCCTGGTAGTCCGCCTTATCTCCTCTTGCATGAGATCCGACCAAAGTCGCTCCCATCCTGGAAAATTTTCCCGACCATTGATAGAGTCCTAATAGGAATGCCAACTCTTTGGAAGACCAAGGAGAGCCAGGTCCACCAAGTCCTCATCATCGACAGTCACCGCCACACTTCCCAGCTCATCTCTGCATTGAGTGAACTTCGTGAGGTACTTGGCGATACTGTCGCCTTTATCCATCTTAATGTTTCTGAGTTTATCCTTGAGCACCATCTTCTTTTGGTCACTCTTGCTCTGGAATAGATCTGTCAACGATTTCAACATCAAATATGGAGAATCTTTTCCATGCAGGCTGGATACAATGTGATCCTTCACGCCCTCCAACAGAATCCTTCGACATTTCGCCATCTTCTTTTGCCAAGCCTCAACTTCAGCAGGATCAGTATGATTTTGGACATCCATATCCATGAACTCCTTCAGCTCGTTATCATCTAATACCGCCTCCATCCGGTCTTTCCATGCAACATAATTCGAACTGCCCTCAAGGGCATACTCGAGTCGCAAACCGTTGAAAGACATTTCAACTCCGGCACCAAGAAAACAATTTGCTGCAAAATTTGAATTCCAAGCTCAAAAATCAACTGCTTCTAGATCTGTGAGAGCAAATTATTTCTAGCACAGAGATCGAATGTAGGGGCATTTACTGGATATATCACCTTTCAAAGAAAGGATGGATCCAGAGGCTACCTGGCCCGTTATAGACTCTGTCTACCGAAATAATTGTAATCACTGTAATAGATCCCGATGATCAATTTGCTTTGATACCATGTAGAAATTTTTTGAATAATGAAGATTTATCCACCGAGATTATCCTGGTCACACACTAATTCGAATTCATGCATAACACATAACCTCTTCTACAATTGATCATCAATATGCAGAAATAGAAACAGTCGCATGCGCACATAAACACAATATGTAATGGGGAAAGCTTATAGCTGAAAACCCCCAGCTATTTTGTATATTATAATAGAGGAGAACATGTAACATTACATAGCACAATACTCCTCACAAGTACTCAGTACTATCTCCAAAATTTACACACAAACTAGCTCAGTTTTGAACAAGTCACGGGTTCAAAACTCATCCACTGTTTGCCCGCCTCTACTGCGCAATCCAAGTTGGTGTAATGAGAGATCCAAGTTCGAATATCCTTGGCTTCAGCTGCGCAATACTCATTGGAAATATCCTCCAACGCTTGTGAAAATCTCATGCACAACTAATGTCGCAACTAATAGCAAAATCACTCTTTCATCTACCTCTTCCATTGGTCTTCACTGAACTGTCCATGCACTGCAGTCAACTGATGTGTTATTTAGTTGAATAATGAGTTAATTTTTAGTGAGTTAAATAATATTTAATTCACCCCACTCATCTCTAGTGTATTAGCCAGTTAAACTAAATACAACTAGTTTAACTAAGTTAACCCGAACACAACTCCACCAACTGTCTCATCAACTCCACTAAACTCTGCCACATGAGTTCTAACTGAAGTCAACCATGCAATAGCTCAACTAACCCTTAGAATAGTGTAATCTTCCGTCGTATGGCCGGGCCAGCTATCGTAGCTCCAATCGGGCACAAGAGAATAAACTGAAGTTTAAAGTCCAAATATTATTAAGGGCTAATAATATTTGACTGACCTATTTTTAGACAGGCAGTCTAAAAATAGACTTCGACCTGTATGTCTAAAAATAGAGGTCCATCTATTTTTACCAACTCGACCAATCATCCAAGAATAGTATACTGCAACTCCTAGACCATGCTCCATATGTCTAAAAATAGACATAGTCTAAAAATAGACTTTGCGCCAAAAATAGCCTGCGGGCCCACTTAGTGAAGGCGACTTCATTTCACTAAGCTCCATCATCTTGTTGCATTTCAACACTATTTTTAGACATGTCGATCATATTCTATGAGTTGTAGGAGGCTATTTGTGGATGGTTGGTCAAGTTGGAAAAATAGATGGATTTCTATTTTTAGACATATTGGGCGGAGTCTATTTTTAGATTGCCAGTCAAAAAATAGATATGTCGAATATTATTAGCTCTTAATAATATTTGGACTCTAAACATTATCTTATTCTCTTGGAGCAATTCAGTTAAGTGCACAGATGTGGCACAACAGTTGATAGAAGGAATTACGCTATTCCTGAGGGTTTACTAGATCTATTTCATGGAGGAATTCAGTTAGAACTCATGTGACAGAGTTTGGTGGAGTTGTAGATGTAGTTGGTGGAGTTGTGTTCAGTTTAACTTAGTTAGACACAGTTGAGCTAGTTGTATCTAGTCCAACTGATTGATACACTAGTGAGAGTGGTGTGAATTAATTAATAATTAATTCACTAAATATTAACTCATTAATCAACTGAAGAATACATCAGTTAACTACAGTGCATGGACAGTTTCAGTGGAGACCAGTGGAGAGGTAGGTGAAAGAGAAAGTGTGACTATCAGTTGTGACTATAGTGTTGCATTGTTTGCACCACAATTTTAGTAGATATGCCTTTAAGGATTGTGTGACCAAGGCTGGAGCAATTCGAGTTCATCCAGAGCCATTCTTCAGCAGGGATTCTGCAATAGAGGTAGGCTAAAGGCTGGCAAAGATCGGTGTATGGATTTGCAAGATCGGGCCTGATTACTGTGTAGCGATTGGATTTTACTGAGAGCTTGTGATAAGCTTTGTATGAGGATTGTTACATGATCTCTATGACATATATTATATACATATGGTTGGGGTTTTTAGCTTCAGGCTTTCCCGTTAAAACACTGTGTTAATGTGTGTGAATTTTTATGGTTTCATGTGTGTTTTGCAATTGATTTAATTTCCGCATGTGATGATCAATGGTGGAATAGATTCTGTATTGTGCATGAAGTTAAAATAGTGTGTGACCAAGAGAATCTTGGACATATGCATGCGTAGTGCATATAATTTCTACAGAACCTACGACATGGTCACAACAATCCGTCTAAAGAGATCATAGGATCACGTATAAAATCATGAATACTCAATAGCTCCCCACATCCTGGATCAAAATCAGATGTGACCCACGGTCTTGATCGCAATCTCAATCAACCCAATGTACAAATCTAGCCATGTGAATAGATGTGTTGATGTCAAAAATGGTAGAAAACACCTAATTACCGGTCATTGATGAAAACCATTAACAGGAATGAGAGAAACCACCAATAATGATGATGGCCCTCAAGGTACAATAAAAAAATATACAAGTGTGAATGAATGTGTTGAATTTGAACACTTGAGAATCATTCGATCGAAGGCTAATGATGTGAACCTATTGTCAAACATGAAGAACTTGCCATTGAGGCATGCAAGCTCCAAGGTACTAAAAATAAGCTTTCTAAGCCACCTTCCTCGATAACGAGTTGAAGTTGACAGGAAGTGATTCATTGAGGGAGGGCCATAATGATTCCCACATCATCAAAACGAACAAACATATATCTCAATATGATAGGAGTGACTCGGGATTGTAATAGAGGAAGTTAGATAAGCAAAGGATGTTTGAAAAACAGGACTTCTCTTGAACATATTGGCGACACAACTCTGGAGTGTGGGACTATTTGACTCAAATGGTATCAGAGGTCATGATGAAAAAAATAGTGATCGAAAAGAAGGCAAATGGATTTACCAAACCCATAGAGGAAAAATGGTGAATGAAGGATATCCCCAACCCGACATGAACTGCAGATGAGTGTCATGTTTAAGAGAGAAAAAGTGCCAAAAATACACATAGGGATTTTAATTTCAATGTTCCCCATTATTTATAATGAGTACCTATTTATTTTTAATAGCCAACGTGAAGATGATATCATATGATGAGTGTATAAGTTCATTCTTCGAATGAATCCATCCTAGTAATTTTAACGATCCTTAGGAAGAAGGAACTCAATTTCGTCATGGTGGCAAGTATTTCATCGTTTAATCTTTAACGAGTCCAATAAAAGGGTAACTCGGTAAATTTTCATGTTTAAGGAGTTTGAAAAGAAATGAAAATAAAACTTCGTCATGTCCCTTTTCGTAAATCGTCTCTTGAGTCCGAAAAGGTAGAAAACAACACCCAAGAGAACCTCTTGACCATGTTTGATCAAGGCATTCCTTTTTTGTAAATAGTTAATCTCAGCCCGAAAAAGCGGTAAACATATAATTAGACCATTTCAATTCATTCACTTTAACGAGTTTGAAATGACAAGTACTCGGAAATATTTTCATTTTTCGAGATTCAGAAAAGAGCTAAAAGTTGACTCCAGTTGGAGGAACGAGTAGTATAAAGGTAGAAACTAGTTCCGGTCATGATGGAACTACTCAAAACACGTAGAAGGTCAAGAGGTTGGCTAACAAGACCACTCATTGTAGAGGTTCCCCAGGAAAGGGTAAAACATCCAAGTGAGAGTGTATGATCGGCCAATCAGATGGTGATGATGAAATGAGAAAGCCAAGGTTCATCTAGAAAAAAAGGCTGATAAAATTGCAATCATGAGAGGTAGTATGAGAAGGGTTTCATTTTTACACAAGCTTGAAACAAGAAACTAAGCTTGAAATTGGTTTCATTTTTTCAAAAGCTTGAAATGGAGCCAAACTATGCTTGAAATAAGTTTGCATGCCCCCAACATGGTGACTCAATTTGAGGTACATGCCCCCCAAGCTTCAGTTCATTCACCTAAGTAGACAACTGGTTATTAACATGTGGATGCAATGAAAGTTCATTTACAAGATCAAGTGAAAGACTCGATCGGGAATTTATGAGTTCTAATCAAAGAATCAAATTGAAATTGGATTTGTTTCATTTTTTAATGAGGTCGACACAGTAAAAGAAATATCCTCATGAAACCTTGTTTCATTTTTTAATGAGCTTGACACAAGAAAAGGAAATTTTCTCTGAAGAGCTTGTTTCATTTTTTAGGAGCTTGACAAAAGAAAAAGAAACTATGCTCCGAAGAGCTTGTTTTAATTTTTAAGGAGATTGACACCAAAAAAATGAAATATGCTCCAGAGACCTTGTTTAATTTTTTAACGAGCTTGACACAAGACAAGGAACTCTGCTCCGACACATGATCGTGGACCATAAAAGGTCATGGATTCCAATAGGTTCTCATCATGTGGGAGAACAACACTCTGGACATCAGGGTCCAATTCCCCTAACACATGATGCACTATATCACTGACTAGATCATCAAGAGACGTGAGCATGGAACATGTGGCCACATAGTTAACCTTTGGTAGGGAAGATACCACTGTCATGTAAGGGAAATTAAGGGAGGATGGTTGATTGGGAGCCAGCTTAGGATCAATGAACGACAACTGATCAATGGTCACAATTATTCCTTCAAGTGGAAAACACATCACATGAAAGAGAGAAGAGATAAGAGCTCCCATGACATAAGTATAGTCACGCCCAAGGAGTAAGTTAAAGTCCAAAGGGCCTTAGACAATCGTCACGTCTATATAGACAGTCTTTCCTCCCAAATTAATAGGCAACTTAGGAAGGATCCCTAATAGTTGATTGGCTCCTCTGTTAAACGCTAACATATTCTGGGTAACAGGCACAAGTTGTAGAGATCTGAAATATTGCCATGTAGTTGAGGATATAATACTAAAAAATTTACATTCATCTATTATGGTGCTAGGTATGGCCACATTATAGGCCTGTACTGTGATCTCAAAGGGCACGTAAGAAGGAAGACAAAATCCTATCAGTCGACTCCAATCAAAGGAAGCAACCAGACTACTTGGAGGGGGTGCCATGGGAACGAGCGAACCACCCCCTTGTGCTACGAGAACTAGAAGATTTCCCTCCTATATCATGGGAATGAGAGGATTTCCCTCCGATTCATGGGAACTTGAAGAAACAAAAAGAACCTAAGTGGTATGAGGTTCACTCTCTACGGGAAAAGCATGATCCACTGAGGGTGGAATTAGGTCAACAATTTTCTCAACCAATGGTTGGTCGGGAATGGACTCATGGGATTCACTTTTGGAGAGAGTGGGATAGATCAAATATGAATTTTGATCGATCACTTGATCAACTAGTGGAGGATCAGAGGAAACATTTTGGTAGTCAGCAGGAAGACGAGGCTGAGAAGCTGTAAGGTTATCCAATGCTTTGGAGGCTTCATCCATATAAGGAAAAAGGTGAATGGGATGATTAACTTCACATAACCTACAGGGAAATATTAATTTACCCTTTTTCCCATGGGACTTATGATCACTAGTTGAGGGCATGTCACTAGCATGATCTCTAGAGGTTGATGACAAGGGCCAATTTGAGTTGGTAGACAACATTTCTAACACCCTGGGAATACCAGGGCAATATATAAGAAGATGATCACCCTGACATAACTTGCAAGGGAATTTGAATTTACAGGGTTGATTGGAAGATTTTTCAACATCATTTGCATTGGAAGAAATGGTTTATGGGTTGCCCCATTTTTTATTTTGCTTCTTCTTCTTCATCCTCTTCTTCTTATTCTTAACCTCCTAGTTACTAGAATCTAGACTTTCACCAGGTGAAGAGGAAGAACAGGGTGAAGAAATAGGCAAAGAAGGTGAGGCGTCAACCTTAAGATCAACATGAGGTTGAAATTGTTCAAGTGAAAGCGAACATGGTTGAGAAGAAGCTTGGACATTTGGAACCATCGGGGTTGAAAATAACCAAATTGGAAAACCAATGGTTAATCTTGGGAGGGACAATGTTGCCATATAGGGAGAAAAAACATTTACAAAAGAAGGAAACGGACCAGGATTCCCATTTGAGGGGATTCCTTGATTGGTAAAATTAGTAACTGTTTCCATTAGTCTCAGCCTAAGATCTCCTACGGAGTTTTTCATTAGTAAGATGTTATTCCGTGGGTAGTAAATTTTAGAAATTAAACGCAAAATAAATAAAAAAGGGTTAAGCTAGGAAAAAAAGTTTACAAATCATTCATGAAATGGAATATACACCTTAGCAAATAAATTTACCAAGGACTTAACGTATGAAAATTAATCTCCCCAAATTTTGTGTTCGGTGTATCACGTCTACAAGGCAAATTTTGTGTTCGGTCTATGATGCAGGCTAAATGTAAAAAAAAAATCTTTCCATTTCAATGAAGTCTAAACTATTTAGGGAAGACATGCAAACAAAAATGAAATTAGTGCAGAAAAAAATGATTCCCCCCCCAAAATATTTCAAAACTATGAAATTAAATTCTTTCAAATCGAATTCACTTTTCCAAAAAATGCAACTTATCGAAAAAATGAAAACATTTCTCTTTTACACTAAGATGCATAAAATTAAAATCTTTTTTTTTTTACTTTTCACTTTGAAATGAAATCAAAAGTAAAATGAACAAAAAAAATGAAGAAATGCAAAACTAGACTTTTCAATTTTCGTTCAATCGAATGAAAATCAAAATTGTTCTAAAATACATGAATGAAATGTTTTTCACTCCCTTTTTCAAAACAATAAAGACAAGCCAAATCAAAAACTAAAATTAAAATCACTTTCAATTTTATTTTGAATTTGGAAAAAGAAACACTCTTCTAAACTTGTAAATCAAACAATTTGTAATCTTGTGTTTGACACTAAATTGAAGGTAAGATTAGAAATATGGTGATGACCAGTGCATATGAAAAACTACTTCAAACCAATTCAAAAGAAATGTGAAAAAGGGTGTTCGAAATGGTCAAAAATCTTCTAACTCACCAACAAGTCAAAGAAATGTAAACACTCATTCAAAGAAGACAAACCTGTCAAACACATAGGTAGGAGGTTACTGAGACTCAATAGACATTCTTCAGGGCCCAGGACACACTGGAAAAATAAGGGGAAACCCCAACTTTTCCTAGGTCTGAGATCAATGCTTCTGTGATGAGCAGAAGGGTGCTGAAAGGAAAATCATTGCGGCTGTGCTATATAGAACAATGTTGGCAGCGCTACTATGAAAACAGAAAACACGTCGGGCATTAAAAACAAGGAAAAAAAATAGTTTCACACCAAAAATAGACCTGACACAGTGAAATGACTATCAAACCCTATGCAAACTAACACATACCTAATCAAGCTTAGATTTCAGTGATCGGTCAAATGAATCCAAGATCAGTCCAGGAGAGGAAGGCTAAGAGGCTAAGCTCCCCAGTGGAGTCGCCAATTCTATTGTCAAGATAAATCCCCTCTACGGACAAAGGTGATATCTCTATCCCTAGAGTGGGTCTAGCAACTTGAGATACTTTCTAATGCAAAGATTTCTTAGCTAATATTCAAACCGTGACAAGAAAAGAGATAGAGGTACATTTTTCTTGACGCTATGTTCGAACCTGTTGGTGATGAACTTGATCCACGATCCTTTAAGGCTTGCTCCTTTTTATTGGAGACAAATACCTGCGGATGATCAAGAGGCAACAAAAAAATTAATACAATACATAATAATCATTAAACATTAACTATCTAGCAGATCAAGGAGTACCATAATATTTGCATAAAAAATTAGAAAAATATATAAAGAAAACATTAGATGTTTTATTGATAAATATGAAAGGAATATCTTACAACCCAGGCCTTGATGTTGGAGGCCTCCCTTTGGTGAAAATCCGAGTCCTTCATCAAAGCTCTAAATCATTCCTTCTCTTGAACAACATAGGCATTTTCACAATGCAATAATGTAAAGGGAACAAGAGTTCAGAGTAGCCCAATAATGACCAACCTGTAGTGGAAGGATGGGAACCCATTATAGGAAGGGATAAGAGGTTGGGAGACCATGAAAGGAGGAGGAAGGTCCACTTTCTAAGGAATAAACCCCCATGGATGAGATAAAAGATCTAAAATCAGAGAGCTCGACTCTATCACCACTGTTTAACAACCAACTCGTCGCCTTGGAAATTCTAGAGGTCGAAGCTTCTCCTCCATTTGAGGAAACACTGCCAAAAAGGGATCAATGTGGTTTTCCAAGAAATAAGGGCACTGGCACTGCTAAGCGAGAACTGTAAATATGACATCAACGCAAGCATGAAACTAGGAAATGCGTTGACCCAGAAAACTAGGGTTTTGACCAAGTTCCTTCAGTATTATTACAAGGCAGTTTTATTTGAGTCTTCAGTGGATGTATTTACATATTTATTCATAGTAGAAACATTGCACATGTTCTTTCACGGGGTAATTCAGGATCAAGGGCAGTTAGTGAGCATGGTGACAAATTACTATGTAAAAATTATAGTAAAGACAGAGAGACTAGGAGTCACTCAAATTCCTCACGGTGTAGGTAGATAACCTCGATAGAATTCATGCTTGTTTGGTTCCTTTTGGTTGATTATGAGTCCCAAATTCATGCTTGGAATATGGCATGAGGGTGATTGGCTGAAGATAGATTTGTCTCGTCCAATCTATGGTCGGGTGGAACCTGGAAGTCCCATCTTAGATTGGCTTTTACATTCATTAATGGAGATATCATTCCTTTGGTATTTGATGTATAAATGCATTGGTTATTATGTGGATTTTATTTTTGTTGTATCCACTATATTTTTGTTGTTATTATGTTGGTTATAAACATGTATGTTGACAATGATGATATATGGCTCGCTCCATGTTTTTACTTGTAAATGAATCAACAATGTATCTATGGTCAAATAGATTGTATTGTAGTTAATGATGTAGGGGAGAAATGCTTTGTAGCGATTCTCAGATAAGTATGAGACCCCTATGCTTTTTTTTATTGTTTATATCTGTAACTTTCATGTTTGTGACATGTTTAAAAAAAATATTGTCATGGATAGGAGGGGTCCATATGAGTTCTTATTGATGTGATTTTTTCTGTATCATTGTTATGTTTTTATTTATCATCTTTGAAATTTTCATGAAGTTTTGGGCAGAGCATTGGGTTTTGGGCTTGAAAAGGTGGCTCAATTCCTGGGGACATTGGCACAAAACTGAGTATTTGGGGCCCTATCTGTTGGCATGCAGTGTTATGCCTGCGACTGCAGACTCCTGGATGCAGGAATATAAGCTTGATCCTGCGACTATGAATCAAAGTGGTCAAAATGTTAGTGTGACCTATGGGTAAGAAGCCTGAATGGTTGGGTTACCTCCTAGAGTTATTGTTGTTGTACAAGGTTTGTATGTCGTGTTTCCTTCTATTCCACTTCCTTAAGATCACCTAGGAGGTTGAAGCTCATTATAGTATCCTCTTGTCACATGTTTACCATGGTTGGTCGATTAATTGGGTAGATGTGGGAAGTGGGTGTCACAGTCATCTTTTCATGAGTGGATTACAGATGCACAAACTCTATCATGCTATGGAAAGATGCTGAATAAGGAGATGGAGAAGGAGGACATGCCAGAAGACACCCAAGGAGCTAAGGATATAATATGATAATTAGGAAAGAAGACGAAGGAATACCACACTATAACAAAATATGGAATATCAAGATCACATTGAAGACTCCTTATCTTCAAGTCATAAGGAGGAGGAAGAAGAAGAACATGCACAATATTTTCAAGAAGAAATAAAGAAAGCAACAACAAAGAGTGGCTTGACATTGCCATGCCATCATGTAATCCATGTCATCAATGTCATGCCATGTCATGAGTCACCATGTGCCACATCATTTGTGGATTATGTAAATTTTATATTGGAAAATGTGATGTAAAGTGGAAGTCCAAGATTCATATATGTAATGTGAAAAGTCATGTGGGATTCGAAAGGTCATAAGGAATTCAACCAATCATGAGGGTATTCTAGGAGGCACATGGGATGTGAATGATCACACCATTTGTTACCTCATTGTACATGAAAAGGAATTTTTCACCTTAGCTCCTCCCATAAGGCATTAAAGAGACAAGCTAGTTCTTTTGGGGAGAAAGGAGTGGCTCCAATGCTCCACTATTGGAGCTAGTGGTGTGTGTTGTATACGTGTGTATTGGGACTTTTACTTAATATTCGAGGCCTTATGGCCAACACGTTTTCATGCATGGATTATGAATATTTGTAAGATTGTTTGTGAATGTTTGTAGTTCATGTTTGTTTTCACCCGTATTAAAATAGTTGAACTATTTAAGTTATTTTAGCAATTACCTTATTGAGAATGTGTTGTAACATTTGCAATTACTATCACATATTTTTTGATTATTCCACTGGATGTTAGACAAATATTTGTTGTTATAATGGTTGCAATGATCATTGCTTATTTGTGGACTATTATGTTAGATTTTAGACATATATTTTTTGGTTGTGTGTGTATCTACTAGGGTTACTATTACCTCTCTCCTATAGGCTCACTTTCCTTTCCTTCCACAGTAGAATAATATTGACAGACATACAACTGAACACTCACCAGGTATAATCACTAGTTGATCTGAGATTACCTGTGCATTACTCTCTTCTCCTGAAATTTGTAGCCAAGGAAAACCTATAGGAATATATGGAAGCCAGGTAGATATCCTGGATGGGGATCTTATTCCAATTGATGTGAGGTATAATTGGGACTTCAGATTGAGGAGACCCCCTTGGTTGATGTATTTCTAGCACACTTCGACAAAATGGTGCTAGAAGGAGGGCTAGATGACAAGTTGTGCCCGTTGAGTCCGTTTTGAACCTCTTATCTAAAATGGTTCATCCTCAAATCATACTCTTTGGGTGTTTCTCTAATTTATGCATTTGTCAATTTTCAATATCGATGAACCTCTACATCACTTGCCTCAGTTAAATTTTGATGGTGAGGATGGAACATCCATAACCGAGTACATTTATAATTTTCTTAAATTTTTTGAATCTTACGAAATCAATGATGAAGAGTTTGCTTGTGTGATTTTCTTCCTCACCCTTGAAGCTCGTGTTAATAGATGGTGCCATACCTTACCACCTTTTTCCATCCATTATTTTCATCATTTCCTCAAGGAGCTTCATCAAGCCTTTGATAGGTATTATTGCCGAGATGTTTATGAAAGAATCAATCAGTTAATAATGAATCCTATTGAATCAATTGAGGATTTTTCTGATCGATTCCTTCACCTTTGTTGTGAATTTCGTGAGGAATATATGTATTGGGATTTATTTAAATAAAATTTTCAGCATTTGGTTCATATCTATTTGCACGGTGAATCTGAACCCCCTGATGTTTCTACTTCCCCAACCTTATAAATCATGAGACACCCCTAATCTCATAGGAGAATTTGCTATTCCTTTTGATCCTTTTCCTCCTTTTCTAGTTCTGATGAGGGTTTATCCTTGCAATGATAATAAAGTTGGGAAAATAGTAAATAAAATTTCCTAATCCATCTCTTCACGCTCCTCCCATTTTTCATGATTCATATCTAATGCAAGAAACCTAGGAATGGCTCATGGAGCCTAGGGTGAAGGCTAATCCTCTCATTCCTCAAATTGAAATTAGCACTCTAAAAAACAATCTTGAATCTGGTTCCATTGAAAGTGTTACTTCTCCAAGCAAAATTTTTCATCCTCTATCACTTACATGTTATGACTATGCGTATCATAATCTACATGATCAATATGCTCCAACAACTAGCTCCTCATGCTCTCTTGATTTTCCAGTTGTTGGTTCAAATTGCGATAAGATACAAGGTAGTGAATCAAATTCCCCATGTTAAGATGAAATGCTTCCATTCTTGGATTATTTTCAATATGCTAATATCGGTAGTGAATCAAATGCAATCAATTATTTCGATCAATCTGTAGCATTGGGAAACAAAAATTTTGATGGTGATAATTATTTTGATGTAAGTTGTTGTGGCCTGTTTTAAATTCCTTATATCTTGTATATATGAGATTATGTCTTCTTAATATATATATATATCTATATATATATGCACAAAATAAAATTTTGAAAAGATGTGTACTAAACAGTGGTCGAAGTAAATGTGAAAGGCAGTGGGACCACATTTAATGCATAATATTAAAAGACAAGTAGGTGACATCGTCAGGACCACCAATTGGAAGAGATTTCTCACAATGGAGGAATGTGGCATCACAACTTGATCAAATATTAAAAAGCGGGGTGACTTCGCTGGAATATTTGACCCCTGAACAATTGATTGGAACGAGTGGCATAGATTAACAACGAGAGCACTGCTCCGAGATCGATCCCATACTACGCAGTCCCCCCGAACTGACGACAACCGATGGGCCCACGACCCCAAAAAGCGAGTTGTTAGTGTCCCGTGATTTGGCTGATTGGCAAGCCAAATGACAGTGTAACATCAAACCAATCTTTGGATCCCAAGGACCTAGCCTTCCTGGACTCAGAGAGGGCTCTCTCTATTTGTGTAAGGGATATCTGTGTGTTTTCTTATTGCGTTGAACTTAATTTTAGGCTAGTTATGAAGTAGGTTTTTTGGTTTTGGTTTTTAGGTTTGTGAGGGATGAACTGATCAAAGACTAATATAGGTAAAAAGATGTTAGATCAACTGGGCTATGGGGTCAAAAAGGTCAAGAAAGCTTTCAGGTGGTGATACAAGGTTGCTGAAGGGCCGATTTGAGCGAGGTAAAATGGATCTTTGGGTAAAATGGAGTGATATGGACATTAAACTTGTGAAGAAAAAAGGATTTCAAACATAAATAGTTTAATAGCTGAAATAAACATGGTAGGGAAAACCATTAATCATGAGAAATGTAACTGTAAACTGATCAATGCATAGAAATAAACATTCAAGCCATGCATAGAGACATATGACTCTCTAACTTTAGGAAATGGCTATCAGACTTTGGGGAAATACATTTAAGACAAACAAACAACTTAAATCACTATGAAGGAACACCTAAACATAGTATTTCAAGCTATTGGGCACTTTGAAGACAAGATTGCATATTTTTAGGCAAAGGGCAAGATCAGTACAAGACCTCCTTGGTTCAACAAATGACAATCTAATCAATCAAAGAGAGGTTTTAGAGGTGGAGCTATGACTAGCCATGAGTAAGCAGGGCATACCGTGAATCATACTTAGCATGCATAAAACCATAAATGAAACAAGCAAACAATATTCTTCAGTTATTAAAGAGCAATCAAGGATTCTTTAATATGACTAAGAATGAAGAAAACATAGAAGCTATAAAGAAACATGAAATTTGAGGTGCCTTCAAGGGCATGTCTCAAATCTATTCTATACTGTCTTATAGCAAGCAAGAACATGGAAATATGAATGAAAACTAGGAAACAAAATAGAGAGAGAGACACTATACCATTCTACCAAGTCATGGAATCCAACAACAATCCTCTTTCATCATCCAAGAACATCCAAGAAACTATCCAAAAGCATGAGACACGTGTTTCTTCCAAAGCTTATATGACCATATATTGCTTCTAGTCATCAAGTTCAGCCTTGTTTACAATGAAAGCCTTTGGAATATATAGGCCAAAGTGAGGAAAACCTCTTGGTTCAACTTGTAATCTCATTGACCTATCCAAAATATTTGATTTTGTCCTTGAGGCTTTGCAAAGCCCAAGGCACAAAATATCTAATAAAATATCTCAAAAATGCTAAAAAAGGGAAATAAATTGACTTTTCCTAACTAACCTGAACAAAATAGCTAAACGCATATGAGGAAAAGTCACTTTTGAAAGGTTCATTTTTTACAAAAATACTCAAGGAATACATCAGTAGAAAGTCCCCTGATTTGCCGGCAACTTTTGGAGGCCTTCCCGATGTTGAAACGAGGCCTGTGATGGCTCGTTGGAAAGCTCTGAGTGTCTAATTTCTGAAAATGTTTATTTTGGTCTAAAATAATCAATAGAAGTTTTCCAAAAAGAGGCCTGTGTGTAAAAACCCAAAAAATAGGCCTTGCTGATAAATGGGGCAGAGTGTAGAAAAAGCGAGTGTTTTTTGCCATTTTGGGGGAGAAAATGATCTTCAATTGATCTAAAAATCGCTGAGTATATGCCCCTGAAATTATGGCATCCAATGATACCATTTTAATCCTTTGGGGATGCCCCAAACTGAAATGGAGATGCCCATGAGTTTTAGCCAAAAACCTAAAAATGACAAAAAACCAAAATTTGTCGAATTTCGCCCAAATTTGGCGAGCATGACCCTTAAGGGTTTTCAGAAACATGCTGTGAAGATGAAGCCAAAATTTGGAGCTTTGAGGTGTCTTTCCTCAATTTTGGTGCCGGGCCCTTCCTTTGAGGCTCCTTGAGTTTTTCCTGAGTGACCTTCAATTTCTGTCGGGAAAACTGATTTAGCTTCTTGTAATGCCCGGTCATCCTCCGTTGAAGGTCCAAGTCTCTGTTTGCCTTCTCCAACTTCTTCTCCAAGTGATTATTAACCCTCTCAAGCCATGCTTTTCGATTGTTCTCTATCCCTTGTGTGAACAATGTAGTGAGAGGGGTGGATTGGAGAAGGGCAGCTTCTTCTTCCTTTTGTTTCTCAACGGCCTTTTTGAGCCCCATTGTTCTTGGCCTCTTTCTCCTGGGTCGATCTTCATCTTCACTCTCATCAAACTTACCCATGAGTTCTTCCAATCTCACTTGTGATTTGGAGGCCTCTTTTTTGTATTTGATGGCCCGTGTCTCATATACAACCATATGGACACTCATCTGTTTGTTTTGAACTTGCAAAAAGTGATTGAAGTTTCTAGCCCTCTCAAGATCAGTCCTCAAAGCATCAATTTGGTTTTCTCTATTGATTATTTCTCTATTGAGTAAGAGATTTTCTAGGATCCGAGCTTCATTGTCACTATCATCACTTTGGATTTGAATGATGTCGAATTCCCTTTCCTTTTCATGACTGTTTTCTTCTTTCTCCTTTTATTTGCTTTGGGTGGCTCTTTTAGTCTTCCTCCTCTTGGGCAATTTGACAATGGGCTTCTTGGGAAATTTTCCCTTGCTTCGGAGGGCCCTAGTCACATTTGGAGTTACAACTATAGGCACCCTTTTCCTTGATGTCCAAGGCTTGGCCACTTTTGGTGAGGAGAGCATGGCCCCTTGCCTAGGAGAGGCAGCTAGCACATGCTCCATTGACTCTTTACCCTTGCTAATTTTCTCATCATTCTTGCCACTGTCTTGGATTTCTCCATGGATGCCTTGACTTTCCTTTTGCATTTCTGTTTGAGGGCTTTCCTCCTCACTGTGTTGCATCTCTTCATCATGCTGCTATTCTTTTTCATGAGGCTACTGTTCATCATCATGTGGCTGCCTCTGTTCATCACACTGTACCTGTTCATCATGCTGCACTTGTTCATCATCATGCTGCTCATCATCATGCCCAGGAGTCTGTTGTTCATCATCATGTTCCTCTTCATCATGCCCTTCTTCCTCTTGCTATTTTGCCTCACTTTTTTCTCCTTCCCTTTGCTGCCTTGTTTCATCATGATGCTGCTCATCATCACATTCCTCTTCTTGCTCATGCTCAAGTCTTCCTCATCATGCTCTTTTTCTTGTTCAATGGGAGATTTGAGCTTCTTGGGAATAGGCTTGCTTGAAGAAGGCGAAGGATGGTGAGTGGAAGGTGAAGGAGATGTATGAAATGAAGGGACAGTGGTGAAATCCAGATGTGTGATGAAAGTATCCCAAGAGACTTCCTTCTTCTCAAGCTGATGAAGAATGATAACTTTGATGAGGGAGTGATGGAAGAGGTAGGCTGTCTGCTGAGAAAGAGGCTTTTTCTGAAAAGTGGAGGCCATTTTCTCAATACTTTTATGTAGGAAGAAAGGGAGATTTAACAATTTGGCCCTCGTGAAATGCATGAGAAATCGGATATGATAGGCATAGACTCGGGAGAATCTTCCCTCACAAGTGAAGTATTTCATGATTATCTTCATGAGGGGGGCATAACTAGTCAATAGATATGAGAA
The DNA here is from genome assembly GCA_034641835.2 of Pinus albicaulis. Taxonomy (NCBI): domain Eukaryota; kingdom Viridiplantae; phylum Streptophyta; class Pinopsida; order Pinales; family Pinaceae; genus Pinus; species Pinus albicaulis. The sequence continues at coordinate 1,729,770,908 of CM076578.1, read as the reverse complement.
GAGAAAAATGGATGGGCATGAATCTCTATGCTCAGGCTTCAGAAAAGGCTTGTATTCTTATACATCTAGGTGGCTTTGTTTAAACCACTTCTCCCCGACATAAGGGATTTTGGTGGCCTTGGAAATGGATCTTGGAGAGAATTTGAAATCTAGGCCTGCTAGATGGAAGTGCTTCTCTTGAAACCTCAAAGCACAAAGATGTTTCAAAGGGGAATAACTCTTCACCTCTTGTACTCTTTGACAAAAATCTAGACACCCAACCTCATGGAATTTAAACAGGACTGATGGATGAGCATTCACTTCTTCAGTGGAAACAGGCTCAAATCTCCTATGAAGGCCACTCCTACTGTCTTGCCTAGGAGGCATTTTGTTTTGAATGTTCTTTGAAATACCAAGCTGTCTTAAATTGCCTTTGGAATTTTTTTCAAGCACACACCCTGTCCTCCTTGTCAGTCATTGTTTGACCAAGGCAAACTGCTTCAAATGCTGTGTGAAATAGTCCTCTAATACCAAATTTCTACTCCTTATAAATCACTGTTTTGTCCTCATTTATGCCAATCAACAAGTTTTTGTCAAATGAAAAGCACACAGTCAAATTATTACTGTGTTTGGGTAAGGTCACAAGGATCCTTTGTGTTTTTGTAGAAACAAGACAACCTTGTATTTAGACAAAAACAAAAAAAACACCCTCCCTCAAACAGTGCTTCTTCTGCTGTTCACTGGTTCTTATACACAGGTAGACAAAAATACCCTCAAATTGATTCAAAGAATCTTCATAGCATACTCTATTTTATGGAAATATAGTGGCTGGACAAAGTTTTTCTCTTTTACCATTCAAAGGGACACTTTTGAAGTGACAAGGCTTTCAGACTATGACCACTGTTTTCAAATTAGGCTCACTGATTTCATCTTACAAACACTGTGTTTATCTTACAAATACTGCTTCCACCTTATAACATTGTTTTCACTTTAGACTTTGTTGACAAAGGTTTGTTTTGTCTTATCACTGTTAGGACACCTTCAACAATTTGAAAACCTCTAACACTGTGCTTTCTGTCTAGTCACTAGCATATGGTTCATTTCTCTGCTTTGAAAGGCATTTTAGGCCTTTTGAAACTAATACAAGAACACCACCTTTTACTATACTAATCTTGGGAAATCATGGCAAAAAAAACCTCAGATTTTGCTCAAATAGCCTACTCTCCAACCACTGTTTTAGTCTTGAAAATCATGGCATCAATCACCCTTTAAAAATTTGAATGCACCAAGGGGGAAAATAAAAATACCTTGCAGATGGCTTATGGTCCTTGCTTGATGAGTTGGGCAGCTTCAAAGATGCTTTTCGAGGGTTTTTGATCGAGCGACACGTTCAGATGGAAGAACGCCGTGCTGTGTAGAGGATTCAGGTCGCCCTTCGGGAAGAGGTGACCGCGTGCATAGGTGCGCCACGCGAACGTTATAGCCCTTTGTATTTTTTCTTCTGAACGCGCCACACACTTTTCCAAGTGCGCCGCGCGGGCTTAAAAGCCTGAAAACTCTGCAAATTTTCTTGAAATGCCTCTTCGGTCCAGTGAGAAGCTAGGGGAGATGTTACTTGCGTTTTGAATTACACAATGGAAGCTTTTCCAACGGTCAATAACTCCTTTATAGTCGAAAAAGCCAATTATCCTTTGAACTTTGTTTCGTGAGGGTTTTGAAAACCTTTTGAAAGGCCTTTGTTATAACGAAACTGAACTGACTTTCAAAATGCCAAAGAGGCCCATATCCAACTAATGTTGATAATAAATGGCTATGGGGGTTGCTTGAAAGTTTTCATAGATATGAATTTCCCCTAAAATCATCTCCAGGCTAAACTCTTTTCCACTGTTTGCCTATTAAGGGAGGAAACTTGTTTCCTTTATTCATATATGTTTTTAAGAGGAAAACCCTACTCAAAACCATATACTGACTGTAGATGCACCCTTCAAATGACATTTCTTTTTGACTGTGGGAACCTTAGTTGTATTTACCTGGGTTTGAAAAACATATGTTCATTAAAAAGGAGATCTTCTAAAGGCTTCTCCTGCAATTATATGCAATAGCTAGGTATCTTCATATGTTTCATAAAAAGTCTTTTGTTTGTGACAGTATCATGCTTCATTTCTTTGAATATTGTCCCTGAAATTGAAACACTTGCCATATCCTTTCTTCACTTTTATGAACCTATGTGTCTATTTGCAAAGCCTTCTTCAGAAATCAGGCTTAGGTTACCTTCTTGTCCATTTTGATGAGTTTTTTGAAAAAGACCTTAATGAACAGGAAGAACAAACTTTATTTGAGTATCAACATCACTCTTTGGCTTATGTTTGACCCAGCTTCACACTTATAAACCTTGAATGGATTTCCACTAATTTGAACTCTGTTTTTTGAAGGAAAACAATGGCTATATTTCATGCTTGTTGATCAAGGAGAAAATCTCTGGAAACTTTTGATGAAATCACATACCTCAGCAGGATTTTTTCATTTTGGCTTCAGATTGCCTTTGAAGGAAAACTCTGATAGAAGAAAAAATCAAACCTCTTGGATTATCACAGTACCATTTCTTTCCTTCTGTTTTGAACACCATTTTTCTATCCATAAGCCTTCAGTTGCTTTCCTACTGCACTTAAAACCCTGCCTCTGTTCCTGGCCCTCTGCTTATTAGATGAAGGAGGCCTTATTCAGATTTCCAAACCCTCTGCTTGTAAAATGAAGGAGGTTTTCTCAGTCTTTCAACCCTCTGCTCATGTATGGAGGAGGTTTTCTCAGTCTTGCCATTTCATCAGCTTTCAAACAGTGTTATCTTTCCTTTCACTACCTATTCATACTTGAGCAAATGAAAATGACAAATTGACAATAAGCCATGATGGGAATTTTTATGAGACATGTAATTCTGCTTTTCAAATACCTTTGTGCATCTTTTAGACAATCAGAGGTAGCCTGGCCAGTATCTGCAGAGCATTTCTTGTCATTTATAATTCACTAACCTTTGACTGTGTTTGCAGGAGCTTAATGAAATAACTCTCTGTCTAGTAGCTGCATTCCAGGCTCAAAACCACATGAGAAGCAGTTGTCTTCTCATATTGAGTTTAATATTGTCTTATGGAACACCAGTATACTTATGCTCTTTGAAAAAGACATTGAAACACTATACATCTACCTAATATCATCTTGACCTGTGGCATATGTATTACTGAGACCTCAAGGTTTGTTAGTGGCGCGACTTAAGGGTGTAACCAAAATTTATTTGCAGAATAGGAAGGTCTCCTAGGATTGGTTGATAATAGATAGAGGTTCTTTTGGCTTTAGGATAGTTTGCCAAGGGAAAATCGCCTAAAGCGCCACTACCTAACTTAGGGGAGACTTTTTGGACAGATTTGTATTATTTTCTTTGGAGCTGATGGACAAGCTTGTATCGCTGAGGCTAGATAGGGCTTGACAATGAGGTTTTATCTCATCATGGGCTGATTGAAAAGGTAGGAGGGAAAAAATGTTTATGGGTTTTTTCTAGCTGACAAATTTGACATATTGGAGATCAGCTACTAGAAAACTTGGCTTTAACAACTAGTCATCATCAATAGGTGAAAAATACTGATGACTAACACTAGCTATGTTTTCCATGTCACCCTCCATATCATCTCACTCATCTTGTTATTAATTCCATCATTCATTACATTTCCATATATTGTTTTCTCGCCCAATCATTTTTTCCGCCTATAAAAATATTTTTTTCCCTCATTGTTGTCCACGTTCGCTCCTGAAAAACTTAAAATTATCCAACATTTGTACCCATGTCCAAGTTATAAACCGCTTCGATAGAGCCCAGTAACTCATACAACGGTTCTTGAATTTGTCCAAAATGTCAAAGAAAAACGTTATGGCTGGGTCTTATACTCATATTCCATTGATGGGCATAGAAATTGATATTCTAGATACTGTCTGCAGAATATACCACCCACTTTTTTATCAGCATGTCATCCTAAACCAGTAAAAATTCCCAATTTACTCTGCTTTAATCAAGTCTGGAGTCTTGACAATTTTTGTTCCACAAAATTACCTGTTTCTAGAGTTTATCTGCTAGTTAGTCTCTGCCATGTATCCTCAGAAGTCTTTTGTCATGAACCAATTGGGAGAAAATGTCTTCCAAGTGCCAGCTCAGTTAATTAGGCAATATTTTTACTTTCCCTCTATAGAGTCATATGTGAGTTTTACTGAAGAATCCCTTTGAACATACTTTCAAGAATTTCCTGGACATGAGTTTACATAAATTATGTTTTATTTAATGCCTGAAATGGAAAAGTTTTCCATGGATTCAGAAAAATATCCTTTGAGCCTCTTTGCTGAAAGTGTAAGGCTAATTCTCGAGATTTTGGCTAAAATCCTGGGTAAAGAAGATGTTGAAATGGTGGATAAGTCAATTCTGGGAATGTTTTATTTAATGATGAAACTTGGGGTGGTTTTAGATATTCCCACTTATTTGGAGAATGTTGTAAACAATAAGTTCATGATTTTATCAATTAATGGGAGTTTATGTTTTCATCCCTAGTCACCTATTTATTTCTTTACAATCATGTGGACAAATTTACTCAATTGGGGTTAAATATTTTTGATGTGAATAAGAATAAGAAATCAATGGTATTTTGTACAGACCTAGTAAGAAAGGAGGTGGGAAATGAAGGTCTATTTGAGTTTACGTCCTCTTTCCTTGGTATTGTGTATTTAGTTTTAAATGGAGTATCTGTGCTTGCTTGAAGCTCATTCTTTTTTGAAATTGAGAAAAGGTGTAAGGTATGGGGATTGGTTTTCTCATGAAAATCACACTGAAATTAAATTGTTTGGAGCTGATATAGAACCTTTCAGGCTACCTTTTTTTGGTCCTATGAGGATGTTTGCCTTGGAATTCATCAGGAAAAGTCTTAATTTTGATCAAGTTCATTTTGTGTCAGTGAAGAAAGGTCATTTATTTAAATTACCCATGACAGTAGGGCCATTCATTGTTAATACCAAACAGGCCCTAGAAGAGGTTCACAAAATGCTGACTAATATCCATTTGTCATTCGAGGAGAAATGGGCCTATGACCCATATCATGTGATTTAAAATTGCATGGCAGAGAATGGTTATTCTCCATTTGTTCATGAACCTAGACCAGAGAAGGAAAAACTGGAAAATGGTGGACAAACTTTTGCATACATGTAGAAGGAGGTGGAAACCCCTCATCCTATTGAGAAGGGGCTTGAAAGAGGAAGATAGAAATTAATTGATTTGCAGAGTGATGCATAAAACGAAGCCAAGAAGGAAAAGACAATGGATGAGGGTAGTTCTTCAACTAGGCCTGGATTTTCTTTGAAATTGGGAGACATTTATTGTATTCCTTCATCTCCTCTACCTAAGGGTACAAGTCATGATTCTTTTTCTAATGTTAAACAGGTTTTCTCACAAATTGAAGAAAGAAACACAATAATAAGAGGGAACATTGAGGCTCATATTTATCTTCAGCATACAATATTATTGACAACCATGGATTTGGAAAAATATCAGCTAAGTATAACCTTCTCTCATCCTTTAGCTATGAATGTGTCATATACTACTTTCAAAACTGTTAATTTGACAGTGGATGCAAAAAATATTCCTCTTCCTGATAAGATTAACTTGCATATGAAAACATGATAGTTAATTTTTAATGATTTAAACAAGACCACTTCAGATTCTATCAAAGTTGAAAATATGTTGAAAAAAGTAATCTAAAAATTAAAGTTAGAGAAAGCAAACTATAGAGCTTACTCCACACAAAATAAGGAGTTAAAGAAAATAATTGTCAATATTGGTGTTGATCCTGAAGAAAAATCAAGAATTCAAAAACTGTTGCAAAATGTTGAATCTAAAATCCAGACCTTGAAGAAGAAGCTTAAGCTTCCTACTAGTGAGAATCCTATGGCTATTGAAGTAGCCTAAGTTGAGACAGAGAAAGAACAATTGTTGCAAGCTCTGCTAACCAAATATGAAGAGAGAACATACTGAAAGAGGTGAATGGCATGTTGCAGAAGAAGATAGACTCCCATTTTTGCACTGTTGCTGTTTCATCAAATTCAGATTACTCTGCTGCCCAATTAACTCAAGTCTCTATTGAGTTAAGAATGGTAGAAATTGATCTGAAGAAAACTCATAGGGACCTATAAATGAACAAGGATAATGCAGAGAAGTATAGACAAGACTATCAGAATTCCTATCAGGAAATCAAAGAGTTGAAAGAGAAAGTGAAGGGAAATATGTCCCTTATACAAGCTAGGGAGATTATTTGGAATGGCGTTATTGATGTTGTCAAGAAAATATGGGATCTGTTTATTATTATTGGGGAAGAAAAGAGCATTGTGAGATACCTGAAAAATGTCATTGTGGAAAATAAACATAAATTGTAGAAAATGGCCTTGTATGCAAGGAGGTTGATTGATTTTATTAATTTCAAAACTGCACAAGAACTGAAGGATTTTGGAATTGAAGACATGACTCGATGTGTGTTGGAGTTTAACAATATGATCATGAAGAATTCATATAGGAATACTACATAGAAAAATATGAAGGAAGTTAAAGAAGTAGTGGTAAGATTTAATGTGTTATTTGATAGAAGAACTAGGGCTGGTTTTCCATCCTGTTGGGATCATCAAGGAAATATTCTTCCTTGGGAGACATATGAAACATTGATGGTAGAGGAAAAGAGTAAAATAGGAAATACACGTGAGAAGACTACTATCCTAAAGGGACCCACTATTGTGAATTATCTGCATAAAGACTTTCCACTGTTATGGATGATGAAAACCTTGCTTTTAGAAAGACCCTCAAATTCCAGGATCATGGACTTCAGAATGGCTCGTGTCAAGCTTGCTAATTGTTCCAGCTCAAATTTAGACCTGTGGAGAAAGTGGAAAGAATGGATGTCTCCACAAACTAATAATGCAAATTCAGGAACCTCTTATATTCCAGGATCTCAGACCACTACCACCACATGATCAAATGAAATTTTACATTTTTCTTTTTCTTTATTTTTCCAAAGAAGTTCTAATTTTATATTTTTCTATGTAATGACTGAAGGAAACAATTTAGGAAGTTGACAATTTCATAACTTTCCATTTTGTAATATTGTATTTAAGACTTTTTCGAAAGAGAGATGGGGTTCCAGACTTTGGGCCTTAGAAGTTTTGGAAAGTTTTATACTTTGTATTTTATGAGATTAATAAAGCTTTTCAGAGTATTTTCCATCAATTGATGAATTTGTTGAGTTTTCCTTGTTCCATATTATGTATGTCTCTATTGTTGGAATAATTTAATGCCGCCATTGGTGTCTAATTTATATCTGTGATTTGGAGTAAATTTCCTTAATAATGCGCTCCTTTATTCTAAAATCATTTCTTGTAGCCATTTTATTCTAAAACGAGAGATAATAGTTTTTGCGATTTGCATCATATTGTTAATGATTTTTCACTAGCATTTTACCTTCTCCTGTTCATGCACATTTATCATTTAAAGACACTTTGAATAGTTTTGTTATCTGTAAAGATTAAAGGGTTTAAGATATAAATTCTATGGTTACAATATGAAGGGTCAACAAATAATTTTATTTACAAGTGACAGTAAATGTCTTGGGAATTGATCTCCTTAAAGGCATAGATTGTCTCCCAAGGAACAACATAAGTGATGGCGTATGCCCAAGTGCATCAAATGATCTTTCGGTTTCTCATGAAAAAATTAATTTAGATCTAGAATCTGATTCAGTGAAAGAAGATTCTTTTATCAAAACTTCCTCTTCATCTCACTATCCCTTGTGCTCTACTATTTGTGATGCATATACATGTGATGAAGATATTCCATGCTTTTATAAATCACATATTCCATGCTCTTTAAGTTCTTCATCAAATTAGTTCAATTCTCAATTGACACAAGGCAGTGAGGTTGTCCATGATAAAAGAGAAAATAAACAAATCATTGGGTATGCTTTCCATCCCTAATCATATCTTCTCTTGTATGAATACAACTCTTCAAATCAAATTTCTCATGAAATTTATTTGATTAATACATCCTTAGATTTGTGATTAGAAGAATATTTCAACTTGAGTAATTGGTTGTTGAAGTTGAAAAATTTGGTAAAATTAGTGACACATATGGCTTCCATCTAGTGAGAAGTGGTCTTATTGAAACCATCGGTAGCAACAATCCTCAAACCATGCATGATTTGGTTTAATCTTCAAAATGTGATTTTATAACCTTTAAACATTTTGAGACTTTTCGGGAAGTTGAGGCACTTCAACTTCAGTTGATGGTTATGTCAGGATCTTGTGACTCTGGTAAGTCCCCTAAACTAAGCTAGATCTAGTTTCTCTCGCAAAATCCTTCTCTTTGCATGGTTTCTCGTGATGTAAATTTATTTTTGAAAGATGTTTGGTATTTCATATGTAATCTTTAAAACTTTTGAAATTCATTTTTTGATCATATTCAAGATTCTATTTCACATGCTTCATATCCATTCAAGGCTCTTGTACTTAACTCGGGTTTGGAATATGTTTCTCTCATAGAGTCATGGAATTGCGAATTTGATCATTTAAAAGACTATATTTGGCTGAAGGAATCTTGCATTAGAGGAAAATATAGCCTAAAAGTGGCCTCTTGGCATCCTAAGGAAAAATAATAAAATAATAGTTAAAATAATAAAATAAGAGCTATGAATTTTGAAGGGAAAAGAAGAAAACTACTTTTTTTTATTATATTTTTGGCTTATGAGTCCTTATAGGTTTACTCAAATTTCAAGTGTATACAATAGTTGGATGCAGAATTAAATTCCACAGCCAATGAGTACTCATTATGCATAATTTTGAGAAGATCCACATTGATAGAAATTAAGATACATCACCCTTCGATTTTTATCGTTTAACATTGCATTATTCCAGTACATGTCAAATAGTTGAGGCACTTCCGCATTCGTTGATGGTTACGTCAAGTCCTAATTGTCATGACACAACTGCGGAATATGATCATATCTATCTCTCCTCACAATATTATCATCGTAATCATGGGAATCTAATTGAAATTTCATATTTTCAAATATTTCGAGGTTTTCAAGAGGATTATCATGAATTTTACAATCCAATTGCTGAATGGTTGGAAAAATCTTACCTGAAAATATTTGTCGCAAATAAGAAGTTTTGATCTTTCCTCACACTTTCTAAGGGGTTCGGTGTAGATGGATACACATTCACAAGAATTTTTAGTTAGAAGTAGTGGAATTGGCCTATCTTTCTGCTGATAGGAAATACCTTCAAATTTTTGTGCAAGTTATTCAAGTTCTTATCTTTTCTATTGCACACTATTTTATATTTTTTTTAACTACTTGTATCTTTGTGAATGTAGGTCAGGAGCACTCACTTTGCACTTATACTCTTTAGTCTTTATTTTCTTTTCTTAATTTTGTCTTGCATCATGTTGGGTTTAGCCTCATTTTGTTTGTGCTTTGGTTTCAATTTCATTTTTTTTTGTGTTTTTTCCTTTTTGTTATGTTGATAAGACTTTTGCATGAAGGGTGTACTATTTGGGCTCGAAAGACAATGTGGCAAAATAGAGAAGTACTTTGTGACGCTGAAAAATTTGGCTAACTCTCTATCCTTCTTCCTTGTCTCAGTTACGCCTTTTCGTCGATGATGTTTCGAAAGAAAGTACAATCCTTGCATTAGGAAAGCCTTGTGTCAAACCATGATCTCCATGTCTATTCTGGAAAAATTCATGCCTACACTTTGGTTGCTATGTTTCAATGTTTTCTGTTTGATCCAATCAAGTAGAGAAGGACAAGGGGAAAATGAAAAGAAGAAAACCTAAATCAGAGGTGTTTATATGCCTCTATGAATGAACAACCTCTCCTGCTCTGAATAATTTGAGATCCCTCTTCCACCCACAAAATGAATAACTGCCTATGCACAATCCTATTTAAATATATAGATAAAGGTGAAAGAAGAGAAAGACATACTGCAAAGAGAGGTGAAATAAACAAATCCGTCAGGGTACTAACCAGGCTCGCTAGCAGCAGAGTAATGTTTGTGTTCCTGTAGTGACTCCGTCAGGGTATTATCTAGGAATGCTGGTAGCAGAGAAACACTAGACATGAAAAAATATACTCTGAAAATATAAATCTCGCGAGTTTCATCACCCTATCATGATTTGAAACATTGTGTGATCGTTGATATTATGTTTTTGTTTAACCAAGAAAAGGAATTAAGGGGACTATGTTTATGCATGGAGTAATTGGGGAAGCCATGGTAATTTGAACAATGAATCAATACTCCCTAAAGAACTAGATCCTACAAAAAATAATTGAAGCATAGAAACTAGAGTTCTACTAGTGTGTCACCAAGTGTTATCTCTGTGACAAGCACCCTCCAAAATTTTTCCTATACTTGAATTTTGGAGCCTACTATGGATCTTGCTATCAGTCGTTCCATGGTCGCTTCTTGATCGATCAGAGTCACTTGCTCACACATGCTCAGTTTGAAACAAGTTCATGAGCGCATTCTTTACGCGAGCTTGAATAATCATAGCTCATTCCATCAAGAAAATGTTTGTGCAATGTTCAACCAATGTTGACAGTCAGTGTGCACTGTTATTGACAATCCCTCAGCCTTGGTTGCATTTGTACTTATATTTTGGTAAGTTTTTCAAACTTTCTCTTTTGCACACCTTCTCTTTTGTGAGTTTCATTTTCATGCTTTCAATTTTATTTTTCTCTTTCTCTCACTTTAATTAGGGTTGTTTTCATATTATCTTCGCTATTTCATGTTTTTATTTCACTATCGTTCATATATCGTAAGTGACGCTCCTCCTTTTCTCTTCATATAGTAAATGTTTTATTTCAGCATATTAAGTGTCACACGATGTACATAAGTTTGTTTTAGTGGTTTAAAGAGGTTATATTTGTGTAAATGAGTTAACCTTACCATGTAAACATTTTTCGCACTCATTTCCAAAGTTTTAAGCATGGCCGCACAAGTGTCGTCACGGTTGTCACAAAGTGTATATTTAGTGTTGCACTTGTCGTAAGTTGTCACAAAGGTTTCCAAAACTGAGGAAAGTATGTGTTAATGTCTTCCAGATGATATATGTTGTGTCATCAATTATTCTAAGTGTGTGTTCACATTCAAGTCTTATCACTATTCACATCAACTTCACTCATCCCACACTTAGCCAAATTTCAGAAAATTTCCCAGCAACTTAGCCTCATCTAGCCTTCCTAGATTACACATTGAGTAGTTCCAGGCCTCAAGCTCCAAATTTTCTTCTTGAAACTATGCAATGCACATATCCTTCCTTATAGGACTACGCACTGCATAGTTTCAGTGCTCAAGCCCGAGCCTTAGCCTCCAAATTACACAATTCATCCTTCCATCCTAGCCCCAACTGTGCAATGAGTAGTATATGAGCTCAAGATAAAATCCTGAGCTCTTGAACTACATAAATGTGTAATATATAAGTATTCTCCACCTCCCATAACTATGTAGTTGGCTGAAACAATGCAAAACCCCTTAGATTGGCTCACTAATTCCCAAAACTGCACACTTTATCTCTCCTTCCCAGTCAGTACTACACATTGTGCAGTCTCAAGGCTCAAGCCTCAACTCCAAGCTCCTAAACTATGTATTTGTGCAATCACATGGGCTCCTCTGCCTTCCAGAACTATGCATTTGGAAAAATTAGTGCTCAAGCCCTCATCCTAGATCCTTGAGCTCGCAAACTGCACAATCTTTTTGCTCAGTCCAAGCCTAAACTGTGCATTACGTAGTCTCAAGGCTCAAGCCTAACCATTTAATTCATAAGTTGCGAAACTACGTAGTCACTGAGCCTCTCCCTTGGCTCAGTAAGTGGATCATCATGCAACATCTTAGAATAAGGTTTTATAGGATCGATGTCATATTTTCACGAGTGTATTGCAAATGCAGGAAATCTATCATGATATGGAAAGATGACGAAGAAGGAGATGGAGAAGGAGGACATGTTAGAAGACAATTGAGGATCTGAGGAGATAAGATGATCATTAGGCAATAAAATGAAGGAACACTCGACTTGAACAAAATATGGAAGATCAAGATCACATCAAAGTCTCATTATCTTCAAGTCATACAGAGGAGGAAGAAGAAGAACATGCACCACATTTTCAAGAATAAAAAAGAAAGTAGTGGTAAAGAGTTGCTTGACATTGCCATGTCATCTGTGTCATTCCGTGTCATCAGTCATCATGTGCCACATCATTTGTGGGATATGTAAATTTTATATTGGAAAATGTGATGTAAATTGGAAGTCCAAGAGTCATCTATGTAATGTCAAAATTCATGTGGGAGTCAAAAGGTCATAAGGAATTCAAACAGTCATGAGGATAGTCCAAGAGTCACATGGGATGTGAATGATCACCCCATTTGTTATATATACACCCTCACTGTACATGAAAAGGAATTTTTCACCTTGGCTCCTCCCACAAGGCATTAAATAGACAAGCTAGTTATTTTGGGGAGAAAGGAGTGGCTCCAACACTCCAATATTGGAGCTATTGGTTTGCGTTGTATACATGTGTATTGGGAGTTTTACTTAATATTCAAAGCATGATGGCCAACACGTTTTCATGCATGGATTATGAATATTTGTAAGATTGTTCTATGAATGTTTGTACTTCATGTTTGTTTTCACTTATGCTAAAATAGTTGAACTATTTTGGTTATTTTAACACTTATCTTATTGAGAATGTGTTGTAATAGTTGTGATGAATTTCGCATCTTTTTGGATTATTCTGTTGGATGTTAGAAAATTTTTCTTGTTAAAATGGTTGCAATAACCATGGCATCTTTGTGGACTATTCCGCTGGATTTTCAAGACAGATATTTTGTGTGTGTGTGTGTGTCTACTAGGGTGGTACTATTATCTCTCTCCTCGAGGCTTAATTTCCTTTCTATCCATAGTAGAAGAATATTGACACACATACAACCAAACACTCACCATGCATAGTCACTTGCTGACCTGAGATTACCTGTGCATTACTCTCTAGTGTTGATCTTTGAAACCAAGTCAAACCTATAATAAAATATGGCAGTTGGGTCGATATCTAAGATGGTGCTCATATTCCAAAAACTGTGAGGTCTAATTGACACTTCACTTCAGGGATACCTCATTGGTTAACGAGTTTCCAACACTTGTCAAAATTAGGAAAAGTCTTGAACCATTTTATGGCCTCCCCATCTATCGACTGAACAAACAACCTCAATACCACATCTAAGTGTTTAATGTTCAAATTTTCTACAAATGCACATAATATTTCAATATGTTTTTGAGTTGTGACATCATCTTCCTGAGTAAATCTAGGTAAGACCTTGAGATAGTGTTGGGGAATTGAATTCATAGGCTGTTGCAGATTCAAAGGGGCATATATGTTAGAGAAAAAATCCATGGATAACCATATTTTGTAAGGGATGTTGAAGAATATTTACTATAGGATCTAGGTGAGGGGAAGAATGAAAAACAACAAATGAGATTGGGTGTGAAATAGTTGTGGAAGTTTGAGATGTGATAGAGATGAGAATATATTTAAATTCTTCAACTTAAGTTAAAGTATGAAATGTGAAAGGATCAGAACCGACAAAGACCCCTTTGGACTTAGGATCTGAAAAGATAAAACTAGGTGAGGGGGAATGTTCCTCTGAGAAATATAAAACCCTAGATGAGGTTTTAGGAGAATTTATCTCAACTCTTTGAGAACTAGAATTTGAAATATTTGGGGCAAAAAAAACTGGATCTGGAGTTTTAGGGGTTCTTTCTTTTTATATTCTTTTGGAGATAATTCCTTCTAGGTCAAAGACAAGAGGATTTTTATGTTGGGAGGTATCATAATGAGTGTGAGGCCTCCTAAAATCCATGATTATAGTATGAGGACCCTGTTAGGTGAGAAATATAAACCCACACTTCCTTTTCTCACCATACAAAGGAATGCACAAATTTATACCCAAGGAAATATATTATGATTCGTTCCCCGAAAATGGCGCCAAAAGATGTTTTCATTCCTAGAGATAACCTTCGGGTTGAAGAGAGGTCAGTTCCTAGGACATCTTAGTGTGTCTTGAAGATAAATTGGTTCTACTCAAGAGTTATATATAAATTGACTAAATTTGGTTCAATTACCTTACTCAGAGGAAAATTCAATTTATACATAGACATTATGTCATTCCAAAGAGTTAATGCTTAGATCTGGTGTTCTACACATAGAAATTGCAGTTTAATTGATTGTTGTAGTATAGGTGAAAGAAGAAATACAAGAAAAGAAACCTAGTGCAAAGGGATGAAAACAAAATCCTATGCACTAGATCCTAGTAGAATAATGGATTAAACTGAAGAGATGAAATGAAGAAATCATGGAGCACATTTTAAGGTCTTCAATCTCACACATTATAGGTTCCATTTTCCATAACCTAACTTAGGTAAATCTATAGATTAAGATTGAATCTAGTATCTAATATTACACAATTTCTAAGAGGAAAGAAACACATATGAAATACTAAACAATGAAAGAAACACATATTTCACATCTCAATGCTTGGAATCATCGAGAAATTATCATTAATCTTCAAAATGATATACATTTCATAGATCCAAAACTTGCAATGTTTTTAGAGCATTTACAATCCCTGAAAAAAATTGAACCATTACTAATGAGCCCTTCTTCGCTTTTATAGGGAGAAAATAGAATAAGGACAGTTACAAAATATCCTAGAAAACAATTGATGTCTAACTATTCAGTTGTGCAAGCATGCAACTTGTCTATATATCCTAATTATTAAATAATATATTTGATTCTCTTCTTGAAAATAAATATTTACAAAAATTTCAGAAATGACATGAAAATGCCATGATCCTAGATCAAAATATCTTCATTGTTGACTCCTTTGATCTCTTGAGGTGGACTGAGGCTCCACTGTCCGTCTTGTGGTGGATTATAAAATTGGTCACACTTATTCCATAATATTGGGTCTGGTTTAGGGGTGTGCATGATATTGTTGTAGGCCATCCTTAAACTTGTAAGTTCGGTGTAATTAGGTTTGGAAACGAACAAGGTTTTCAGTAACCATAGTAGTTGAAAATATCCTTGTAGATAATTCACTATGGTTCTTCCATTGGGAGTGGAAATATTTTCATTTTATGAGTCCACCTTATTCTTAGCATAAACCAACAGTTTCTCATATTTCTCCCATGGTAGTAGTGTCCCTTGAAAGTCCCAACAACTAGGAAATCCTACTCTAGTTCTATGATCAAAATTGGAATTAAATGTTGCTACCAAATTTTCCAAGTCATTCACATCGTTCCTTACTTTGTCCCTTGTTTCCTTTTTCTGAATCATCTTGAAAACTTCAATAATTACACCTTTCATGTCAATGATATCCACTTCTCTCAGGTCATCAACTAATTTTTCATTGAGGTACTGTTAAGTCCCTATATTAATACTGTAGTCCCTTATTATGTTAGTGTACCCCCCCTTATTTTTATTGTTGTACCCCTGTAACCCCCATATTGTTATTATTGTGCCCTTAAATTATTATTGTTAGGTCGGCTAGGATTACATTGTGGCCCCATGGACTCCTATATATAGAAAGGAGGCTTTGTAATTTGAATCATCCAAGAATTTTTCATTCATGTAATGTATTAGAGGTTTCCCCCTCGAAGTGGCTTATTTCTAAGGCAATGATATATCTTTTCTTCTCTTTTTGGAGCTGGTTTCATAACATTTGGTATCAGAGCTTTGAGATTCTAGCGTTTCGTTGCTCCAAACAGGTCATCGTGGAATTTTCGCTATAACTTCTTTTCTATGAAGTTTAAGACGCTGAAATTTTTAGGGTGTGAAGCCAAAATCCCGAGGAACATCGTCACAAAATTTCAAAGCTTGGTTCGCAATATTTTCAGAGATATGATCTGTGGAATTTAGGTCCTTTTGTAGGCTCCTCAATTTAATCTAAACGGGTCATCGTGGCATTTGCGCTATAAATTTTTTTCTACGAAGGTTTAGAATCTGAAATTTTTAGGGCGCAAAGCTGAAATCCTAAGGAAACTCGTCGCAAAATTTCAGAGCTTGGTTCACAATATTTTCGGAGATATGATTTGTGGAAGGTAGTGTTTTTTCAAGCTCCTGAATTTCATCTCAAAGAGGTGATCGTGGGAAAAGCTTCATAACTCTCTCTCTGAGCATCGGATTGGAGTGCCGTAAAAAGTGGCCACAAGTACATGGATTTTAGTTTTTTTTCTATCAATTTAAGAGCCAAAATATGAAATAGTGACACGTGGCAAGTCGTACAAGTTAGATCTACTGAAATAGTCCATAATTAGGTCATTGTGGGAGATTGGACATAACTTTACCTTGAAGAATCAAAATCAAGTCAGACCTGTGGCATTTGAAAGGAGCTTCTGAGGAATACTATAGGGCCAAAGTTCAGATATTTAGGATCTTCAATTATATATATAATTCAATTTCAATATAGAGCTCTGCAAAATCAAGTAAAAGGTGTGTATTGTTTTTTCAAATTGCATAAGTCTTGTTTAAAAAATCAGTTTTAAGTGATTCCAAAGGCCTATTGAGCATATATTTTAGTATTGGGTTTTGAAATTCCTCCTAAAAATAATTCAACACCCATTAATTCCTCAGAAAGCTATACTATGACGCATGAAGAGGAAGAATTGCAGTATGAGATATCAAAATTACGGTACCAAGTGCAACAAATTTCGATCTTACGAAAAGCGACCGAAGATGACATAGATGGTTTAAAATAAGAAATGAAGGCTAAGTTGGATGGTTTTAAGGATCAAATAATAGATAATATGGATGATAAATTAGTGGAAGATCACATCTAGCATCAACAACAAGTTCTCTAACTCTCAAAGGATAACCTAACTTTGGTGCAGAATCTAATGAAACAACAGGAAGATCAACATCACATCGAAAGAAGTTCTGAAGCAGTCACAAAAACAAGAACTCGACAAGTACGATCAATTTCAGAGTATCTCAGCAAGCGGAAGAACTTTCCTGTAGAAGATTCCACCTGGGAGGATGAGAATTTTATACAGAAGCATCAAGACATAATCAAGCGTTGAGGACAACACTTGTTTGAAGGAGAGGGGCATGTTAAGTCCCTATATCAATAGTGTAGTCCCTTATTATGTTAGTGTACCCCCTTATTGTTATTGTTGTACCCCTGTAATCCCCATATTGTTATTATTGTGCCCTTAAATTATTATTTTTAGGTCAGCTAGGATTACACTGTGGCCCCATGGACTCCTATATATAGAAAGGAGGTTTTGTATTTTGAATCATACAAGAATTGTTCATTCATGTAATCTATTGGAGGTTGCCCCCTCGAAGTGGCTTATTTCTAAGGCATTGATATCTCTTTTCTTCTCTTTTTGGAGCTGGTTTCACAACAGGTACCTAATGACTTTCTTTGCAATCCTAACATTTTTAACATCCTCATCCTTGGATGATAGGATGGAGAATTTAGTGGTTTTGACTGCAATTTTTATTTATTTATTTATTTTTAAATTTTTTAAATTTTTATTTATTTTTATTTTTTTTTAAATTTTTTCTGCAACTAATTTCATATGCTCCCATATCTTCTTCATTTTAGAAATAATATCATCCTATATTATTTTCCTAGATTCAATAAGGGACACATTTCCCTTCAACATATTCTTCGATGCTTTAATTTCATCTTGTGCCACCTAAAATTTATTGTTAATTTTTCCACACTTTCCTGGGTGGACTCGAGCTATTTATCCTTATTTGAAAGCATGTATTTAGTGTTTTCCAAGTGAATCTATACTTTCTTGAGCTCGCTCTCTGATATTTGAAAATCGATGAGAGCCTTGGTCAACTGCTCAGTAGGATTCTATGGATTTTCTGGCACAATCACATTACATATGTGGTTATCAATCCTCTACTAAATTTGTGTAAATTTCAGTCTTAGGGCCACCACTTCATTATTTCTCTTTATCAGGTCTTTTCCCAAGATATTATTCTTGCTTTCTACCTGGGCCAACTCTTTCATCTACACGTATTCTGATGTAGGTATTTTAAGTTTTTGCCTTAATGATTGAATCTCAGGCCGTGAGCCTTGAATAATGGCATGTATAGTGTCCTTATCATTTGGGTCTACCCCCAATTTGACAATCAGTTACTTGAAGCCTTCATTCTACAAATGAAGGGATCTTGAATTGGCTTTTACCTGTTTTAATTTAGTGGCAGCTTTCTCCAAGAACTTTTCAACCTTCCTAATAATCAAGCCTCCCTTACTCAGTTCACTATAAATCATCTCTTATGTCTACCTGTGAAAATTTATTTTGTCCTGCAAGAGGACACTAACCATATCCAATGATATATCTACAGTCTTGAATTGTGGTCTAGATGGGAGGGACTGTGTTGAGGGATGATATAGTGATAATTTCATTTGAATCCTTTACAATTCCATGGAAGTTAATAGCTTGGTCTAGTATGGGAATGAGTGATATGCTAGCTATGATAACATTTCATCCCTTATTTTATTTTTTTTCTCCTCTACCATCTGCCCTTCCTACCATTTAGGGTTTGTTGATGATGTGATCCCCAAAGAGCCAATAATAGCTACCTCAGTGGATATGGAGGTCGAAGCTTGTTGAGGGATCATCCAAGAGCACTTGGAAACTTGGTTGGTCTAGATTCCTCTTGGTCAATTTGACCTCAATTTATTCATCATTTTACTCCCAGGGTTTGGATTTTTTATTTGATGGTGCATCCTCCATCACCGTATCTCCAACTTCATCTACATTTTTCTTTTGAGTCTTCTCCATGTTGGTCAGTGTCTCAATCTCCATTTATGTATTAATAGGTCATGAATCTATATTAGCCTTCCATTATAGCTCAGGTTTGGACTCGTGCTCATAAGTAGATGCATTTATTTCTCTCCTTCTTTTTGATATAACACCATGGGGATACTAATTCCAAACTTCTCCCATCTCAAAGTTAAATTCCCTTAACCTTTCTTCTACTTGCTGAAATTCTTGCATGGAGTTCACAACAAAGGGGCCCACGATTCTTGGGAGATTTAACATGTAACCTTTCTTGGCAGGGGCAAAGTGGACTTGGCCAATGTTTAAGCTCTTCCTGATGAACTCTAACCCATAAAACCTGATTTCAGTGTAGTCCTAAAAAATGAACCAGTCACTGACCATTGTATATTTGCTAAGCTAAAGGATCTCTCTTTGTTGAGGAAAGAATCTAGGGGGAGGGACATTTTTTATTATTTTATGTGCAATAGATATGAAAGTGGAAGTGAACTGGGAAAATCCCTTATTATTAGGCTTCTTCTTCAGGGCACTGTCCCAGTCAACCATACATTTTATTTGTTTATTAGAGTCTATAATGCTTAAACCTAGGTTTTATAATTATTCCACACGAGTATATAGGAAAAGGTAGACCAATGTGGAGTAGTACCTGAAATAAGAGGTAAGGTAAAACTGGTTGAATTGAAACTTTATGGATCAACGAGGAATGGTGGTATGCGAGGATTTATCATGGTCACCTTAATGATGTTGGCAGTCTCATCCTCTCCTAGTAATAAAAAAAATTATGGCTAAGATGGGTTGTACAACTTTTGAGAACAAGGAGATGGACAATGTCTCTGAACTTGTGGAAAATTGGGTGTTAGAAGTTGAAATCTGTTGGAATATGGCTTATCTTTTTGCGACTGAGAGTCCATTGTAATTGGAAACAAAGGTGGTATCAGTGAACTTATCTTGGTTTTGGGATTTAGGGTAGATAAATACGTTCTGGATCAATTTTGGGGTAACTTCCATAATCTTCTCCCTTGTGGATGAGAAACAACAATTATTATCCTTAACATAGGTGGTCATAAGCCAAGATAAAAATTATGGGAAGGGATAGATCATTGGAACAATCAAGTTGTATAACCTTGATTCGACAACTCAAAAAGGGCATTCCTTGTTCAAATAACTACCATATATGTCAAAGTGGAGGTCTGACATATTTTTGGGACAGAAAGGGTCATGAATTTCTTCCTTTGTGTCCATGAGGGGCTCGGTTTGCCCTAAGGATTTCGCCTCCCGGGACTTGGGTGTTTTGGGAAAAAATTATTCATTTTAATCATGATATTAACATTCTGAGGACAAAAGGTTACGAGTTACCTATTAAATGAAGATGGTCTGATGTTGGGGGTATGAGGAGGACTTTAGGTTGGACAATCGATCGAATGAACGATGTTTGCAAGAGAAAACATGCATAAAATAGAGGAATTCAAATGGTAACAGTCACTTTACAGAGGGGTATGGGTGGGAAAAACTAGGGGATGACATGGCATGACACACGATGTGATCGGGTTGGAAGAGGAGTGAGAGGGGGTGATTTTCTCTGGAGTGGTCTCTACTCTCTTGTTGGCGATGTTGCGCTGCTGGCATGTCGAGTGTCATGCTTGGTCCCCAACCTCCAGTGGGGTGCCTGGATGGGTTCAGGAATGAGGTTTGATGCCCATAATTAATCCTAGTCGTTGATATGCCTCGCTTACCTTTTTTAGCTTGAATTTCTGGGGTTAAGCATTGGCTTAATTGTCGTGCCCGTTATACTGCCAGAGTCCAACCAAGAGCCGAAAAATTTGGGATGGACGAAGATCCACTCGAGAAGTGTTTTCTATTTAACCCATTAATGTGAAATGCGGGGCAGGCCCACATTCCACTTCCCTTTCTCTCTTTCCTCCTTTTGTCATTTCCTTTTTAGTCTTCTTTCACCTTTCCAAAGTCTCCAATGTCCCCTGTACAAAAAAAATTCTCCTCTGCAACATGAATACTAACAGAAAAATAACGAGGATACAACAAGATATAAATTTGATATATTCATTTTTCCACTGAGGGCTTTTTACTTAGTTTCCCTTGAAGTTTTGGTTGATGGCATCAATTTTTTTCCCTTGTTTTCTTTAATTTTATGTCCAACTTTTGTGATCTTTCACCTTCTTCTTCCCTTATTTAATTTATTCTTTATCAGTGTTTCCCCTTCCATCTTAGCTGGTGTATGTGTTTCTTCCCTATAAAATTTTATGTTGGTTGTCTTTGCATGTGCCTAAATTGTGTTTAATAATATTGAGAAGTATCAATCTATTTTGGGTGATTTCCATATACCAATATAGATTTATCTTAACCAATGGAGGGATAATATATATATATATATATATCACTTGTAATTTTTCATTTTATTTTTGAATGTATAAATTGTCTTATACATGTATAAGAGATTTTATACATTCAAAAATAAAATCTCATATATATATATATATATATATATATGAGACCCATATTCTACATACCCCTTCATTCTCTATATGTAGAATATTCTCTACGTATAAATTTCTTCTTTATGAGTGTTTCCCCTTCCATCTTAGCTGGTGTATGTGTTTCTTCCCTATAAAATTTTATGTTGGTTGTATTTGCATGTGCCTGAATTGTATTTAATAATATTGAGAAGTATCAATCTATTTTGTGTGATTTCCATATACCAATATAGATTTATCTTAACCAATGAAGGGATAAAATCTCTTATATATATATATATATATATATATATATATATATATATGTAGAGAATGATTATACGTAGAGAATATTCTTTTTCAAACACGTATAATCATGTGAATTTTGTTTTGTTCCCTTGAAAATGCATATTCCTTTATTGGATTAATGATTCAAAGTTAAATATGTGATTGTTTCTATTTGTAAATCCATCAAACAATTAAATTTTTGTTATATTAATGTGTATTTTTACTATAATTTACTCTAAATATTCTATTCTAAATTTTTGTTTTCACATTTTTCTAATTAATTATATTCAAAATTAGATTATTTAAAAAAAATAAAAATTACAAACTTAAATTGTTTTAATTACACAATCTAAATGTATTATAATATTTGTAAAATATTTAATTAATTTATATGTTTAAAAATACAAATAACAAGTGTTATATAGTAATTAATATCTGTTACTAGTTTAAATATGTTTAAATATAATTAAATTAAAGTAAAAAACAATAAAAAATTAAATTTGCATATATTTTATTTTAAAACAACAAGACAATAGAAGATATTCTATATTTTTGTGATCGATATATTTATTTTCAAAATATAAAAGAAAATATACAAATAATTAAATTTTTTTTTTTTCAATTTATTCAATTTAGTGTAGCTCAATTTTAATAAATTATTTTTATATAATTATATTTTTAAGTTAATAAATCTTTTATTTATGACAAAAATTTTATTAAAAAATTAAGTGAACTGTTATACAACTAAAAAAATACTTTTTATATTTATTTAGAGATATCAAAAATATATTTTTCTTTTGATTTTTTTTAAAATAAAATAAATATTTCTAATTAAAAAATAAAATTTATAATGTAACATTATTCTACTTAAAATATAAATGGAAACAATAATACTATTGAAAAAAGGAAATTTATAAAATATATATTATATAATTAATTTTCCATTATTATATATTTGGAAAACTCTCCACATGTGAGATCAATGTAATGTTTGGTTCATTAATGAAAACCTTTGGTATTAATTTACCCAAAAAAAAATGAAAATGAAAAGTTTCACTATTATAACTTTATATCTTTCTAAAATTTCTAAAATTGTATTTTAAATATTAAAATAATATCAGTTATGAAGCTTTTGTTATTTCAATATTTATGTTATAAAAATATACTTAAAAGTTTATATATTAGATAAATGTCTTTCGGATTAATCACATCATTAAAATTTAAAAGACAAACGGTGTTTCTTCATTTAGATATTTTGTAAAAGATATTTGAAAAACACTTTTGAAATCCAAAACTGAGTTCACTCATTGACATTTTGTAAAAAAGTTTCAAAAAACACTCTCTAAGAAATTATAAACCTCATTATTTTGAGAAAATGTAGCAAACCAAAAATAAGTTAAAACAATATACTAATGAAAAACAAATCTATAAAATATATATTGTATATTAATTTTCCATTCTTATAATTTTTATCGCTTTAGAATTTTATTTAAAAAAATAATACCAATTTTGAAGCTAATGTGGTTTTAGTATTATTATGCTAAAAATATAATCAAGAGTCATATAATAATCCATTTATGTAGAAGACAATGTACATTTTCAAATATGAAAACAATTACGGTAGAAAGCTAATCAACATTCATAGACAAAAAATAATCCATTTATGTGGAGGACGTTGCACAAACATGCATTTTCAAATATATAAGACTTCCAATACAAAATAAAAAAATTAAGATAATACCAATTTCAAGTGTGTGTTGTTTCAATGTTATTATGGTATAAAACTAATATATAAAAAAGGTAATACCAATTTGAAGTTTGTGTTGTTTCACTATTAACATAGTAAAAAACTAAATCTAAAGATTAAATATTTTGCAACTCTAAAAAATTGAAAAAACATGTTTAAATTTTTTTGTATATTGTTAGCCTTACAATAAGAAATAAAAAATTAAAATAATACTAGTTTCGAAATAATATATATATATATATATATATATATATATATATATATATATATATATATATATATATATATATATATGACTTATAGTGCAAAATAAAAAATTAAGGTAATACACTTATTGAAATTTGTATTTGTTTCAATATTATTATGGTAAAAATCTAATCAATGTTCATGAAAAAACTAAAAACATATTTAAAACTTGTGTATTGTGAAATTTAAATACAAAATGCTCTTCTTAGATCTTTAGCATTCTGTAATTTTTTTTAAAAATAACTTTGCATTTTAAAATTTAAAAGGCAAAACTGAACTCTTAGTTAAATAAAAAAAATAAAAATAAAAAATAAATAAAAATTCTAAGAAACCATAAACTTGACGATTTTGAGAAATATAGCAAACCAATAACCTGTCAATTTGTTGAAATCTAATTGAAAAAGTCCACATAAATCCCATCTACATTATGGCGGCTTTTAAAGAAAATGAGAAAAAATATGTTGAAAACTATAATTTACATAAAAACATGTTAATACAGTTATGTAAAAAGCAACTTTGAAACTTTACACTTTCTGTCATATACATAACACCAATCAAATATTAAGCTTTCACTGTTTCTAAATACATGCTTTGATTAAAATAGTTTCTCTCATATATAGACCATAACACCAATCAAATATTAAGCTTTCAATGTTTCTAAATACATGCTTTGATTAAACTATTTCACTGTTTCTAAATACATGCTTTGATTAAATCATTCCATACTTTCCGTGAAATTGAAAATAAAATCCATCACCATATCGTGAAGCACAGGGTATGTAAATAAATAACATATGGACATTGTTAAAGAAAAAATAAAGCCATGGTCATAGTACACGTAGTCCATAGTTAATTCTTTATTAGCCAAAATTAGCATTAGCAAGAGGCAAAAGTCAATAAATGACAAATTAATTTTCTCATAGACACACCATAACACCAATCAATTTTCTCTTATATACAGACCATAACGCCAATCAAATATTAAGCTTTCATTATTTCTAAATACATGCTTTGATTAAATTATTCCATATTTATGGTAAAATTGAAAATAAAATGGATCACCATATTGTGAAGCCCTGGGTATGTAAATAAATAATATATGGATATTATAAAAGAAAAAATTGGATAAGTAGTCTATGGTTAATTCTTTATTTCCTGAAATTATCACTTGCAAGAGGGAAAAGTCAATATTAATGCAGAATAAATAAAGGAAAATGAAAGGAATTCCACTTCAACAAGTGGGGAAGAGGAAAAGACAAGAAAATAATAAAAATAGTAAAATAATATGAATAACAACTAGAGATAGAAAATTCTAGCATTATTTTTGGGAAAAAGAGAGGAAAACGAGGAAAAACACTACAACACTTGGGCATAAGCAAGAAAAGTAAGGGAAAAAAGGAAACTGCAACTTTTTTGAGAAAAAAAATAACTAGTAGAGAAAGCAAGAAAACAAACAACTTGAGAGGAATTTAAATGAAAACCAAGAACATGAATGCTAAAACAACCTTTAGACGCAATTTTTAGCTAGTAGAAGGCTTGAACAACAACAATAAGAAGGTGTTAACAACAAAAAGCAAGGGCAGAAAATAGCTAAGAAAAATTCAACCAAATGGAGTTAACAGAGAAAAGAGCATCCAACAAGAGTATTTTTGCAGGTAACAGTGTACATGTTTGATTTATCTTACTGGAATTTGAAGGCATGGTTCATGCATTGGTTTATTGGTCATTTTTTTCTATCGTTTGCAAGGATATTTTCCTGGATTGACAGTCATGTACAACCATGCCTCATGTCATTTCCTGGATAGCCATGATGTAGGGCATTCCCTAAAACTTTTTTAGTTGAGCTTTGGATGCCAATAGGTTTTGGATCCTAGGTGAGGTGGTCTCAAGAAAATCCCAAGGGTTGAGGGTGGGAATGGTTTTCTCCAGGTGATCCCTTGACAAGTGGGCAAAGACATGAAAAATCCTCCGGGTATGGTGAAGAGTTTCTTAGGCATCGAAGATTGTATCGGTTTTAGTGATTTATGGACCTTGCCTTAGGTGAAATCACTAAGGCTTGAGGGTGGAGGTGGTTTTTTTTCTGGATTCCCCGTATGGTTATATTTTGGTTTATCCCATGTTATCCTAAATTATCCCTATAAGGGTGATTGCGTTGGAAGAAAGAATTGGTTCTCCCCAATATATGGTCGGGTGGAATGTGGAAGACCCTGAATTAGTTGGAACTAGGCAAATGTTAATATGTGTTATTCTTTAATGAAGATCAATGAGCAAAATTTTTGATTTGATCATGAAAAAAATGTTTTGATTATGTAATTGGTTTCTCATGGCTCCATTACTGTTTAAGTGCATGTTACATGCATGGTGTATTTCTTGTTATATGAAGTTCGTTTGTTATTGATCTTGCTCATGGTTTTGACATGTTCATGGATATTATATATGGATGCACGAGATAATATGTGTTTTATTGTAGATAATATGAGAGGGAAGCAAGCTTTCTTGATGAATTTATAATAAAAATAATGAAAAAAATGAACAAACTATGCATCCATGAATTACAGGTACCATGGTCACAATATGTTTGTAAAAATGAATAACATGTGCTAGGAAAGTTAAACCCCATTTCTGTAACTACATCTTGGAATTTTGGCCATGTATTGTAACTATCAGGTCATGTTTACCCTAGTAAATATGTTAAAGTAGGTAAATGTGGGGTAGGGTATTACACAGTGGTATTAGAGCTTCCAGGTTCAAAAAATTTGACTGGATGAGCTCTATCATACATGAAATGAAGATCAAAGGTTTTGCACTAGACCTTTGGAGATTCAAAATTTGGTTCATTGTGTTATTTTGAGAATGATTGTTTATTGGGTGCAAGTGGTTACTGTTTGTTGAATTTCGCTAGTAATCATTTACTAGTAATTATTTAAAATATAGGACTATGCAAGTTAATATGTGCATGTGGACATGCAAGGATATTTGAGTACAATAAATTTATTTATTTTTATAAATTTTCTTGTCTAGAGTTTCAGAAGCTGAAAAGTTTTCCACATTGAGGGTAAATCTCACCAATAATGTGGTTAAAATTTCAAATATTGGTTCAAAATATTTTAGGAATTATGATTTGAGGAAGAATACCTTCATGATTTTAAAGAGGTCATGTTGGAATTTCTACCATAAATTATCTTTTGTTAGGTTCCATATGCCAAAAAATATCCACTTTAAGGGGAAATCCCGCTGATAATGTGGTAAATTTTTTAGATATTTAGTCACAATGTTTTAGGATATATGTGTAGAAATTATATGCACTAAACATGCATATGTCCTAGATTCACCTGATCTCACACTATTTAACTTTATGCAAGATACTAAATCAATTCCACTTGTTAATCTTTGGCGGAAAATTAATTGCACACACATGTAAAGCATAAATAAAAATAATCGCACATAACACAGTTGTTTTAACTGGGAAAGCCTGAAGCTGAAAACCCCAACTATATATTATGTATCATGGAATCATATGAAAATCCTCATACAGATCTTATCAAGCTCTCAGTACAGTACAATCGTCATACACTAATAATGAACAATCTTGCAAATCCATGCACCGATCTTGCCCTCCTGCTAGCCTGCCTCCATTGCGCAATCCCTGCTGAAGAATAGATCTGAATGAATTTAAATTACCCTTGCCTTGACTGCGAAATCCTCATTGGAAACTCCAATGTGTGTGTGATGCAATCAATGCATCACTATAGTCACAATAGATAGTCTATCTTTCCCTTTCACCTATCTCTTCACTGGGTCTCCACTGAAACTGCCATGCACTGTAGTTTACTGCTGTATTGCTCAGTTGATTAATGAGTTATTATTTGTGAATTAATTAAATAATTAATTCACTCCACTCTCACTGTTGTATCAATCAGTTAGACTAGATACAACTAGCTCAATTGAGTCTAACTGAGTTAAACTGAATACAACTCCATAACTACTTCTTCCAACTGTGTCATAACTCTGCCACTTGAGTTCTAATTGAGTCCTCCATGCATTAGCTCCAGTAAACCCTTGGGAATTGCGTAAATTCCCTCAGTCCACTAAAGTGCCACATCTGTGCACTGAAACAAAGTCCTCCAAGAGAATAAGTTGATGTTTAGTGTCTGATTATTATTAAGAGCTAATAATAATCGACATGCATCTATTTTTAGATTAGCGATCTATAAATAGAATTCGCCTAATATTCTAAAAATAGAATTTCATCTATTTTTCCAACTTGATCAACCATCCAAAAATAGCACCCTGCAACTTCTGAAATATGATCACCATGTCTAAAAATAGACATAGTCTAAAAATAGACTTGCGCCAAAAATAGCTTGCAGGCCCACTTAGTGAAGGCGACTCTTTTCACTAAGCTCATCATCTTGTTGAATCTCAACACTCCCTCTCAACAAGATAGGGATTATCCTTCACCCCAATCCTGCGTCTATATGGTATAATTTTTTCATGGTGAGCACCTTCGTCGAATATTCCGCATCCCGATCCTCCGTAGGAATACCGAAGCAACATGATCTTCCGCTGCACACAATATCTAACATGATGATACCAGATATCAATATGTTTAGATCTATCATGAAACACAGGATTAACCGAGAGTTTATTGCAACTATTATTATCACAATGTATCATTGTGGGATCTAAATGTGAACCGAACAAACCAACCATAATCTTCCTCATCTAGATAGCCTCACATGCAGCTTGACTTGTTGCCATGTATTTTGCTTTCACTGAACTGAGTGCCATGGATCTTTGTTTCCTATTGTACCAAGAAACTGCCATAGATCCAATACTGAAAATCCCCCTGATGTGCTCTTTTTGTCTGTTGGGCTTCCTGCCCAATCTGCATCTGTGAAGCCATGAAACTTCACCTCATCCGTCTATCTATACCATAAACCATACTCAGATGTGCCCCTAAGATATCTCAGGACATGCTTGCCTGCCTTCCAAAAGAGCTTGGTAGGCTTAACCATCGCTTGTGAAAGTTGTTTCACCACATAGCATATGTCTGGTCTTGTATTGACTAAATACATGAGCGAACCCACCAACTGTCGATAAACAGTGGCATCCACTACCTCTGCTGATGTAGCATCCTCTTTCTTCCAATTTCCTGGAAGAGGAGTGTCGATAGGCTTGCAGCCTTACATGTGAAACTTCTCCAGTATCTCCGATACATACTTGCCTTGAGACACAAATAATTCACCTTCCCACTGCCATATTTCCAATCCAAGGAAATAATGAAGGAAGCCCAAATCCTTCATCTCAAAATCCTTTTCAAGATTTGCCTTGCATGAGTGTATCAAATTCTCATCACCTGTTAGTATTAAATCATCAACATAAAGTAAAATGATTAAAAGCTTACCCTCAACCACCATCTAGTACAAGTTTGCATCCGCCTCACTCTTGGTGAAGCCAGGTCCAGTGAAATAGGTATTGATCTAAGTGTACCAAGCACGGGGTGCTTGTTTCAGCCCATAAAATGCTCTTTTGAGCCTGCACACATGCGACTCGCTGCTGAAGATCTCAAATCCTTCAGGCTGCTTAATGTACACCTCTTCCTCAATGATCCCATTAAGGAACGCAGTCTTCACATCCATCTGATGAATGTGCCTACCCATCTGCGCTGAGACAGCAAGGATGGTCCATATGGAAGAATATCGTGTAAGGTGTGCAAAGGTTTCTTCATAGTCAATCTCCTAAATCTCGTGAGAAGCCCCGTGCAACAAATATTCTTGCCTTATACTTCGACGCTCCCATCAACGTACCGCTTTACCTTGTAGATCCATATTGATCCTACAATCTGATTTTCCCACCGTCTTGGAACAATCTCAGTTAATCGTTTCGACAATGGAGTCATAGTCCTCAACCATGGAATCTACCTGTGTAGGCTCCTACACTACTTCTTCTAAAGAAGATGGCTCGTCACAATACACTTGCTCTCCAAGAGCCATGTATCCAGAACCCACAGGACTATCTCTATCTGGGCTATGATGTAGGGACTCCTACATTCTATGTCGCATCAAGCTTCAGTCTCTTAGCTTTTGTGGTATGCTTTCTGCCTTTTTTGATGTTTGGTTTTGAATGAGTGGAATCCTCCACTCCATGAATCTAATCCTGTGGCTGATCCACATCTAGAGGCTCATCTTTGGGAATAAGAAGTTCCTCCTCCACATGTAAGTGTAGCTCCCTCTCAAGCGAAAACTTCATGGCTTTCACCTCATTGAATTTTATATCTTGTTGCACAACAGTCATCTGACTGTCTGGAAAATACACACGATAATTATGGGGTGTTTCTGTGTACCCAAAAAATATCCCAACTTCTGTAGTTAGCTCCAGCTTCTTCTTGGCGTCCTTTGTCACATGAATGTAAACAGATGAGAAAAAAATATTCAAATGAGAAATATTAGGCTTCTTACCAATAAAATATTCTTCAGGTGTACTCATGCCAAGTAATCAATAAGGACAACAGTTTTGCACATTAAACCGGAGTTTATGCATGCTTCCACAAGTGACTTCGCAGGGACCTAGTCATGCAACATCGCTCGTGCAAGACCCACGATCATTTTCTTTCTCTTCGCGACCTCTATCTTCGCCGTGGGTTATGAGTCACTACGAGTTCTCTTCGAATTCCTTCTTTTCTATAGAAGTATTTGAATTTTCCCAAGATGTATTCACTGCAATTATCGCTCCGTAGAGATTTCACTTTCTTCCCTGACTCCTTCTCCACTAATGCTTTAAACTCATAGAACTTTGAGAACATTTTTCTCTTCTTCTACATGAAGAAGATCCAACATCTATGAGAATAGTCATAAAAAAATATAACATAATACCTGTGTTTTTATGTTGAAGCAACCAAGGAAGGTCCACGCACGTCTATGTGAATTCTATCCAAGATCACCGAAGCACGGTTCTCCTTCTCATGAAAGGTGGTCTTCACAAACTTACCCATAGTACATCCCTTACATTGATCTGACTGCACAAGAGTACCCTTGCGAAGTCCAGTAGAAATCTGCTGCAAAATCTTCAAAGTGCCATGGTGAAGATGACCCAATATCCTGTGCCGTAATTCGCCCTCATCCCAGCTCACCACTTCTTCTTCTTTTCCCACCATTGCACCGCAACCATCTACCTCCAGCTTGTAGATATTCTTAATTCGAACCCTTATCTTCTTGGTTTGACCCATTTTTTTATGTTGAAGGAAGGCTTTTCCCTCACTTAAAACAACATCATAACCTTTGTCTTCCAACATTGCGACCGCGACCAAGTTCTTCTTCAGACCTAGAACATGCATAACATCCTTCAACAAGAATGGATTACCAGACTCCCTCTCAAAGGTAATGGTCCCAATGCTAGTTGCACTATATCAACTATCGTCACCAATCTCTATATGCATCTGGAGGTCCTTCTCCTCCAAGTCACTAAACAACTCCTTGTCTCTCGTCATATGGAAAGACACACCACTATCAAGATACCACACCGATCCAATAAAACTTGAAACCATGACACCACATGCGATCAAGGAGAAATCGTTCAAATTGAGAGGCTAAGGCCTCTCTAGCCGCATCCAACAACCTTCTTGTTCTTCTTCTTCTGTGGACAATGAAAGAATGTTCAAATGTTCGTGATAGAAAACACTTCACTTTGGACAAATCCCATTTCTTGCCTTTAGCATTGGATTTTGAAGGATGTTTCTTCCCCTTTCCTTGATTTGGCAGTCAAAGCATGCTTTTTTTTATTTTTGTTGGCCTATTCTGAGACGCTATCTCCTCCTGCACAAGATCCGACCAAAGTCGCTCCCATCCCAGCAGTTTCTCCCGTCCATTGACAGAGTCTTCGTAGCTATGCCAACTCTTCAGAAGCCCAAGAAGAGACAATATCACCAAGTCTTCATCATCAACGGTAACCCCAACACGTCCCAGTTCATCCTTGCAGTGGACAAACTTCGTGAGGTATTTTGGAATACTTTCGCCTTTCTCCATTTTTATTTTTCTGAGCTTGTCTTTGAGTGCCAAATTCCTCTGGTCACTTCTGCTTTGGAACAAGTCTTTCAAAGCCTTCACATTAAGAATGGAGTGGCTTTCTCGTGAAGGCTAGACACAATATGGTCCTTCACACCTTCCAATAGAATTCTTCTCATCTTCGTTGTCTTCTTTTGCCATGCATCAAGTAATGCAGCATCGCTAGATCCCAGCTTAGGAACATCGCTATCGATGAACTCCTTCAGTCCATTATCCTCCAGCACTTCCTCCATCCTGTCCTTCTAGGCTATGTAATTCGAGCTCCCATCAAGGGCATACTCCAATCGCAACCCATTGAAAGCCATTCAATGTATACTCAACCTCTGCACCAGGAATCTTCTGTAGAAAATTCGAATTGTCCACTAGCGCAAACTCACTTTACAATTGAAATATTCAATAAACAATGCTCTGATACCATGTAGAAATTATATGCACTAAGAATTCATATGTCCTAGATCCACCTGATCTCACACTATTTAACTTTATGCAAGATAGTGAATCTATTCCACTTGTTAATCTTTTGCGGAAAAATTAATTGCACACACATGTAAAGCATAAATAAAAACAATCGCACATAACACAGTTGTTTTAACCAGGAAATCCTGAAGCTAAAAACCCCAAATATATATTATGTATCATGGAATCATATGAAAATCCTCATATAAAGCTTATCAAGCTCTCAGTACAGTACAATCATCATACACTAATCAGGAACAATCTTGCAAATCCATGCACCAATCTTGCCCTCCTGCTAGCCTGCCTCCACTGCGCAATCCCTGCAGAAGAATAGCTCTGAATGAATTTGAATTACTCTTGCCTTTACTGCACAATCCTCATTGGAAACTCCAATGTGTGTGATGCAATCAGTGCATCACTATAGTCACAACAGATAGTCTATCTTTCCCTTTCACCTATCTCTCCACCGGGTCTCCACTAAAACTGCCAGCCACTGTAGTTAACTGCTGTATTGTTCAGTTGATTAATGAGTTATTATTTTTGAATTAATTAACTAATTAATTCACTCCACTCTCACTAGTGTATCAATCAGTTAGACTAGATACAACTAGCTCAACTGAGTCTAACCGAGTTAAACTGAATACAACTCCATAACTACTTCTTCCAACTGTGTCATAACTCTGCCACTTGAGTTCTAACTGAGTCCTCCATGCATTAGCTCCAGTAAACCCTTGGGAATTGCGTAATTCCCTCAGTCCACTAATGTGCCATATTTGTGCACTGAAACAAAGTGCTCCAAGAGAATAAGTTGTTGTTTAGTGTCTGATTATTATTAAGAGCTAACAATAATCGACATGCATCTATTTTTAGATCAACGATCTATAAATAGACTTTGCCCAATATTCTAAAAATAGAATTTCATCTATTTTTCCAACTTGATTAACCATCCACAAATAGCATCCTGCAACTTCTGAAATATGATCATCATGTCTAAAAATAGACATAGTCTAAAAATAGACTTGCGCCAGAAATAGCCTGCGGGCCCACTTAGTGAAGTCGACTCTTTTCACTAAGCTCATCATCTTGTTGAATCTCAAAAATATGAGCAAAGGAATTTGAGATTGTTGAATGCTCCTAAAATATGGCATCAAAAAAGCCATGTTGGAATTTATTTTATAAATTTTCATTTGGGCAGTCTCATGAGCTAAAAAATTTATCCACATTGAGTGGACATACCACTGATAATGTGGTAAAAATTTCAGATATTAATTGTGTTGGTATTTTTTTTATAAATTTTCATATATGAGTTTACAGAAGTTGAAACTTGAACCATAGTGAGGGAAACTCCCATTGATCATCGGATTCAGTTTCCATAACTTGTACTGCTACAATTTAGGAGATAAGAACTGCATCATTTACTTTACTATATTAGATTGTGCCATGCAAAGATTTTGATAAAATGTTTAAATGGTTCAATGATTCTTTTTATAACTGTAATGGTTATATTTATTTATAGTTAAAAACTGGTTGGTCCGGGGCCGAATCAACCATCATTACATAGCTTCAAGCCAAGGTTCCATGACATGAGAGACTTCACTACAAATTCATGGAATAAAGATTTGAGAAGGGGTTTCATCATTTTTGCTAAAGGCTCCTTGCGGGAGGAGGCAACCTTTGTTTGCGTTGATTTCCACTTCCTTGTTTGAACCTATGAGAATGTGAAAAATCTGGTATGAGGAGAAGTCTAATAACATTTACTTCAGCCTTTGAAGGCTCTTA
This sequence comes from Pinus albicaulis, assembly GCA_034641835.2. Lineage (NCBI taxonomy): Eukaryota > Viridiplantae > Streptophyta > Pinopsida > Pinales > Pinaceae > Pinus > Pinus albicaulis. The sequence goes on along the minus strand of CM076578.1, from coordinate 1,729,736,969 downwards.
TTTAGGATTGCGTTGTTGAACTGGTCCTCCAAGTTTAACATATTTATTAAAATTTTTGAGTCGTTGAAAGCTTGGAAGTCTCTAATACCTTTCTCGCGATCTATTTGGCATGCTTTTAACAGACCAAGTATTTATGCCTGATTATTTGTTCTCTGCCTAAGACCTTAGTTGAATTTTTCTCTTCTTATACCATCCAAGGAATAGAGCACACCCCCGACACCCTCAGTCCCAGGATTTCCTTTGGAGGCTCCGTTGAAGAATATTGTTCCTTTACCCTGCTTCCTCCACCATACTTGAAATATTTCGTCCGGATCCCGTAAGTGCCATCTTGAATTGATGAAGGGGATAGATGAGGTTTGATTTTTGTCCCGATAAACAAAGGTTCCCATCCAATTTCTTTCTTCGAGGATGAGTGAGCTTTCAGGTTTATGAGAGTGTTGAGATGATGTCTCAAGAAGGAGTGCTTTGGCTTTGGTTGCCACCGTCGAAGGGGTCCAAGAAGTGCTATTGAAGATATTCTCATTTCTAGAAATCCATAATTTCCGGTAGGCGTATTTGGGGATGTTTTTCCATACTCAGAACCATAGAGACTTATTGAAAATTTCATGAGGATAATGCACCTTACAAGTGGAAAAAATATCAACCAAAAAGATCTGGGTTGAGGCTGACACACTGAGACCATGAAGGATGAAATTCCACACTTCTTTGGCAAGGGAGAAGTCCACAAAGAGATGATCCATTGTTTTAAGAGCATTTATGCAAAGCGCGCATCTGTGAGGTCCGAGAATACTTATTTTTATGATATTTTCCAATGTCAATATATTATTATGCATTAGAACCTAGAAGAAGAAATTAATTTTGGGAAGACTAAAGGGATCCCAAACCCATTTCCAAAAGTTGGCAGGTTGATTTGCCTCTCTCTGAGATTGCAGGTACCAAAATCCATTCGCAGCAGTGTGTTCCTGTGTTTCCCCAACCCCATGAATCTAAAGCTTGCTTGTGGACTAGAGCTAAGTTAGATAGCTCCTCTTTGAGCATGTTCTGTTGGGTTTGCAGATGCTTAGGGACTTTGGGAAAGGACTAGGAATACCAATTTCTTGTTTCATCCCATGTAGATATGTCTTCAAGTCTAAGGATGCCTTGTTGAGAAAGCCACTCATGAATCCCTTTTATATCTTCAGAGTTGGCAAGGGATGGATGTCCCATTATACTGTCATGTCACAATATATTTTTTTTCCATTTCTAGGAATGTGGTAGAGGTGTTTTTGGAAGAAAATTGTTCCTCTCCGACAGAGATTCTAGATCAACAAGCCTTTTAGAGTGTTTTCGACTTGCAAATTTCTCAAAGGAGCTCCTTTAACATACTTCTTTTTTAGGATTTGACTGACCCAATGTTTAGGATCTGAATATAACTTCCACAATATTTTGCAGCCCAAGGAAATATTTGCGAGTGTGGGATCTCTGATCTGGAGTCCGCCTTCTGAAATTGGACATTTTACCATTTCCCAATTGACCAAATTGAACTTCTTCTAGTTTCCTTTCCCACCACGCCAAAGGAAGTATTGGATTAGCTTTGTTACCTACTCAGTGATTGAATTAGGGGCCAACAGAAATGAGGCTTGATAAATTGGCAAGGCCAAGAGAACAGATTTGATGAGAATTATTTTTCTGCCATTGGTGATCCAATGGCCTCCCCAAGAGGCGATTTTTTATTTTATTTTTCAAATGAATTCGCCCCACAACGCATTATTATTAACTCTGATCATTAAGGGAAGCCATATATATTTTATTTTTTCCCAATTCATGTCCAACAGAGTGACGGTGATGCGATATTTTGTGGATGTTTTGTTGGTCAGCATTCCACCCATACACCACACTCTTCCTGTCGTTGATGAGTGCACCCGATGCATTACAGAAGCTATGGAGAATTGATTTGATGGCATTTGCGATCCTCTTGGAGACTCCACCTAGTAGGAGAGAATCATCTGCGAAGAGAGCATGGTTGATTGGATCCAAATCTTTCAACAATATTATGCATGGAGTTGTCCCTGTGTGGTTTCCTGCTATCAGTTTTTTGTTGAGAGTATCTGCCATTAAAGTGTACAGGAATGGGGAGAAAGGGTAGCCTTGCCTTAATCCCCTCAAAGCTTGAAAATAATTGGCAGGTCTTCCATTAAAAAGTTGGGCTATCCAAGGCTTGTCTGTGCAGGCTTTGATCAGGTTGACGAATTCAATCGAGAAACCAAAGGTAAGAAGGAATTTATAGAGAAACAAAAATTTAACCTTATGAAAGGCATTTTCCATATCAATCTTGATCAGCATCCCTTGATCCTTTCGTTGATGGCTGGAATGCATTGCTTCCTGAACCTGGATGACATTATCCAGAATGTTTCTACCTTTAAAAAACCCTCCTTGAGATAGGGAGATGAGGTTCCCCAACAATGGCTTAATTATGTTGGCGAGGATTTTGTACGAAGCATTGCAGAGGGACATGGGCCTGAATCTTTCAAAGGATCCAGGATTCACCTCTTTAGGGATTAAGGCTAACAAGGTGGAATTAGTGCCACCCGCCACCTTAGATTTTTTTTGGAATCCTTTGATCATTCTCAGAAGATAAAATTTGATAATATCCCAACATATTCTGTAGAAATGGAATGAAAATCTGTCAGGCTAAGGGGCCTTATCTGGTTCCATTGACCATATGCTTTGCATATTTCTTCATCAGTGAAAGGCTTCATGAGGCTAGTATTGTATTCTTTGTTGAAAAGGGAGGGAAAGTGAGAGAGACAGTCCTTTGTGTCCTCTTCAATGCCATCACTCTCTTTTCTATACAGATTCTGGAAATGAGACTTAGCAGATGCTTTGATTTTGTCAAAACCTTTGCAAACCAACCCTTTAGTAGTGATGATTTCTAAGATGTGATTGCAGGAGAGGTGAGCTCTATACTATCGATGGAAGAAAGAATTATTCCGGTCTCCATCTTTTAGCCACATTTTTGGAGACTTTATCCTCCAATATTCTTCTTCAATGCGGAAGGAGTGATAGGAATTTCATTGGCGGATTTGTTCCTTTTCAAGCTCTGCAGAGGTGTTGTCTCTTCTTTCCATTTCCATTTGTAGGTTTTCCAGCAGCTGGATTTTTTCTTTTCTCTGATTGGTTGGAGTATTTGTGGGCTTTCTGATCCACTCTTTCAATGCATGTTTTGTATCCTTGAGTTTCTTCTCCCACACATAACTTGGGGATCCTATGACAGATTTGGACCAAGCCAAATGAATAGTGTCGTAGAACTTGTCTCTCTCACTCCAAAGAGGGCTGAACCGAAACAAGACTCGGGCCAAGTTTTCTTCCTCTTCCATGGGGATCAGGAGGTTTATGATCAAAGGCTAACCATTGGGAAGGATTTTGGAGGAGATGAGCCCCTGTTCCAGCAACAACGAGCTTTGAACAAGAAACTTGTCTAGGCATGCAAAGATGTGTTATTCCCCTACTTTATTGTTGGACCAAGTGAAGATTCCTCTCATTGGTTTGAAGTCTAGGAGGCCCCATTGGTGTACAAGGTCTTCCACCAAGGGGAGCATTTGGTCCCAACTGCCACTGCCTCCTCTCTTTTCTTTTGATTCCAGAACAATATTTAGATCTCCGACTAATATGATGTTCTTGGGAGAGTGAAGATCTAAAAATTCAGAAAGAGATTTCCAACAATCTCTTTTTTTAGCATAGAGCATGAGAACATAAATATTAAAAGGAGAAAAGGTTAAATTACTTGTGGAGTGCCTTAGCTCGGTGAAAAACCAGTGCTGGGTCTCAAAGGAGTTCTCCAATTGAAAATTTTCCTCCGACCACATAGTAGCAATTCCACCTAAGGAGCCCCTTGCACTTACGACCTTCCCTGAATTTTTCTTCCATTTCGATTTACTGATGTTGAGAAGTGTGTCCCCTTCAATTTTAGTCTCTTGGAGCATGAGGATTTCAGGAGGTTCCATCTTCAATAGATTGGTGATAGCTTTAGATTTCATAGGGTTCCCCAAGTCTCTGTAATTCCAAGAGACTAATATTGTTATTTACTGTTGGAGGGATTAGTAGCTCCTCCTTTGGGAGGCATTGTTATGGTGTTTCTCCTGATGGACATTTCGATTGTGGATTGGCTTCCTTGAGTTTTTTTCCTTTCTGATTCTTCTTCCCTAGCTTATTTATGTGATTTTCTTCCCACTCTTTTCGAAGGCCTCTCAAAGGTTTCATCCTCTGAGGAGCAAGAGTTTTCCAATGGCTTCTTTCTGATCATTTCAGCGTATGAAGGAGGGGAGGAAGTATCTAGGATTGCTCTAGAGAGGACTGTTTCTTCATTACCTTTTCCCAAAGAGGGGGAAGTATTATGATGTTCTATGCTTTCCAATTTTTTTTGAAGGGTCTACTGGAGTGTTAAGCTCTTCAATAGGTTTTGTGGCTTCTACCGATGGGGGAACATAGATCTATGCCCCAAGTGTCTGCCCTACTGTTAATGTGTTGATCTCTTTTGAGGCTCCCTTTCCTTTATCTTTTGTCGGGGCTGCTTTCTGAACCAAGGTCCATTTATCTCCTTTCAAATTCTCACTTTCTTCTTCCACCTTCTTCGTGCAGTGCCTTGAAAAATGGTCATAGACATGGTAGTGCCTACATTTATACAGAAGTTGCTCGTAATCTAGCTCCTGGATATGGGTCCAATCAGCAACCGTTAGTTTGATAGCTTCAAGTAGCCCAAATTCCAAATCTATCTCAACACATATACGTGCGCATGAGTTTTGGCCTTTTCTCACTACTTGATCAATATAATTTCCAAGACTATTTCCTATTGTTTGAAGAGAATTTTGGTTCCAGCAATGCAGTGGGAGGTGAGGGAGACGTACCCACACTGGAACAATTGAAGGCACATCTTGAGCAGGATTGAAGTCGGGGGTCCATTTGTTTAAATATAGTCCTTGAGGACCCATAAAATATGGTCCATTTATGAAAATAAGGCTTCTGTATTCCACGTTTTCAATTACAAATACAAAGTATCCTTTGCCTACAAAGTGGCTTTTGATGCCTTCCGATACTAATGGAGTCCAGTTCCTCTACACCCAATATTCCATAGCTTTGGGAGGGGTCTAGAGGGCAGTAAATTGTCTAATAAGCCCTATTTTAGCTAGGTTCAATGCAGATCGACATGTTTCTTCGATTGGAAGGGCCACCGATCGGATGCTGTCCAAATTCTTCACAAAATTTTGCTGAGAGTCTGTTAGAGGGCGTTTGTTGCTAGACGATACTATTTTCTTTAATGTGATAACTTCCAGAGGAGGAGGAAGGGGAGCCTTGGGTCCCCCTCCTATTTCCATGGTGGTTGGGAGGATGCAGGTAGGTCAAGTGCGCACTCAACCAGTTCAAAAACGCAGAGTGCAACCAGAAGTTTAAGAAATTTCCTTCTTACAAACAAGAACTAAATGGTTCAATGATTCATTGCATACAAATCGTTTGATAAAACCCTCAAATGAGTATGTTTTTTGTGGTTGGAGATAGACTTATTGTTGTAGCTGTTATGTATATTTTATTAATTATTAGTTAGATATAGTTATCTTAGGTTTTATTAAGTGAAAGGGCATGATCAAAGATCATGCCTCTTCACCAAGGACACTATGAGGCTATATTTAAAGCCTCGGTGATTCCCCATTGTAATCATCTCTCATTTTTATCAATAATAATATATACTTATAAAGTTTAGTTTACCAGAGTTTTTACACTCCATTGGTATCAGAGCCATCGCTCTTCGAGATCTGTGTGATCACCCAAAATTAAGGAATTACAAGAAAATTCCAAAATTGCAGATTTTTTTAAAAACCAAGTGCTTGTGGGTAGCAAATTTTTTTTTTTAAAATAAAAGAGAGAAGGAAAATTAACATAAAAGGGGAAATAAATTAAAAAGAAGAAAAAAAGAAAAAGAAAAAAGAGATATATATAAAGAAGTAAAAAGAAATAAGGAAGAGTAATTGCTCGTGGTTTTGGAGCCCATGGTATTAAAACCCATTCACCCTTTTGAAAACAACGTGACTTTTAAAAACAACGTGACTTTTCAAAGTTAAATTTTTTTTCCCCATATATATATATATAATAATTATTATTATTATTGTTATTATTTCAATTTTTTTTTAATTAATTAATTAAATATTAATTAATTAATTAATTTAAAAAAAGAAGAAGGGGAAAACTGGCAGAAAAGTATTCCCCACCTCATACACGTTCAATGTCTTCAACGATGTCAATGGCCGAATTCCAGAAGAAATTGGTGGATCTTGAGAAACAGATCAACAATAATTTCAAAGAATTCAGAAAAAGATTAGTCGATCTTGAAGTTACAGTTGCAGGACACTCTGACGACATCAAAAAGGTTCATGACATGAAAAATCGAATAGAAAGACAAATGTGGCTAAATCATCATGAGACCACAGAAAAGATGACAGAGCATAGCAAAGCAATGAACAAGATGACAAAACTCTTCAATAAGCTAAATGATAAGATAGATAAGTTTAGTCAGACACAACCTCCAATATTCCCAAATTTTGAACATAATCAACTGAACAATTCAGCTAATTCAGATCATCATCATGAATGTAACATGTTTTAAGAGGAGCAATTAAATGAGGTTGAATTAGAAATCAGCTCACATGAAGGCTATAGTGTTGAACCACCTAGAAGTAGAGACTCTGAAAGAAACCATGAAAATATAGATGCTTATAAACAACCAAATGTTTCATCCTCGGAATTGAAAGAAAAATGTGAAGAGATAAACACATTCAAAGCCATTGATACAGTGCCAGAAGCTGTTGAGGCCTTCGATGTTGACGCATATATGGTTGTTAATAAGGAAGCATTTGATGATGAGGAGAAGTTGCATCGAATGATAATTTTTGGTAACTTACCTCTAAATCTAAAGAGAAATCACGAAAAATCACCAGAAGAACAAGGAATAGTTAGGAAACACGAAAAAGTCTTCCAAGACCTGCCAATAAAAATACCTCCTAATAAGGAACATGAACATCCAACAGAAGTCAAGAAAGGACCCGACCTTGTCAATATCAAATCTTGTCGCTATCTACATCACCAACTGATTTAGCTCAAGAAGATTCTCCACGATCTTTTAAAAATGTGGGAAGCGAGAGCCCGCCTCTCAAGAAACCCAGGCGTTCATCAACAATGTCCTTCATTACGTATGCTTTGAGGACAAAGCATCTTTAAGAGAGGGGAAATGTTATGTATATTTTATTAATTATTAGTTAGATATAGTTATCTTAGGTTTTATTAATTGAAAGGGCATGATCAAAGATCATGCCTCTTCACCAAGGGACACTATGAGGCTATATTTAAAGCCTCGATGATTCCCCATTGTAATCATCTCTCATTTTTTATCAATAATAATATATACTTATAAAGTTTACCATAGTTTTTACACTCCATTGGTATCAGATCCATCACTCTTCGGGATCTGTGTGATCACCCAGAATTAAGGAATTACAAGAAAATTCCAAAATTGCATATTTTTTTAAAAACCAAGTGCTGGTGGGTAGCAACATTTGTTTTTTAAAAGAAGAAGAAGAAGGAAGAAATATATATATATATATATATAATAAAAGAGAGAAGGAAAGTTAACATAAAGGGGGAAATAAATTTAAAGGAAAAAAAAAAGTATTTAGATATAGTTAGATATAGTTAAATATTAATTAATTAATTAATTTAAAAGAAAAAAAAAAGGGAAAAACTGGCAGAAAAATATTACCCACCTCATACACGTCAATGTCTTCATCGATGTCGATGGCCGAATTCCAGAATAAATTGGTGGATCTCGAGAAACAAATCAATAATAATTCCGAAGAATTCGGAAAAATATTAGTTGATCTTGAAGGTACAGTTGCAGGACACTCTGACGACATCAAAAAGGTTCATGACACGACAAATCGAATAGAAATAAAAATGTGGCTAAATCATCATGAGACCATAGAAAAGATGACAGAACTCTTCAATAAGCTAAATGATAAGATAGATAAGTTAAGTCAGACACAACCTCCAATATTCCCAAATTTCGAACATAATCAACTGAACAATTCAGCTAATTCAAATCATCATCATGAATATAACATGTTTGAAGAAGAACAATTAAATGAGGTTGAATTGGAAATCAACTCACATGAAGGCTATAGTGTTGAACCACCTAGAAGTAGAGACTCTGAGAGACCATGAAAATTATAGAGTTGAGAAACCCAGAGAAGAAAATACAGCTCAATCCACTAATAAAGCTAGTAATGCAACAACAGAAGTTATTGAGAACGTTGATATAAATGAAAATCCAATGGCAGAAAAAGAAACAATGTTGGTATTCAACGTGACTGCTATCACAGATGCAAAAATAGACATAGTCATTGAAAATGAAAGAAACCATGAAAATATAGATGCTTATAAACAACCAAATGTTTCATCCCCGGAATTGAAAGAAAAATGTGAAGAGATAAACACATTCGAAGCCACTGATATAGTGCCAGAAGCTGTTGAGGCCTATGATGTTGACGCAGATATGGTTGTTAAGAAGGAAGCATTTGATGATGGGGAGAAGTTGCATAGAATGATAATTGTTGGTAACTTACCTCTAAATCTAAAGAGAAATCACAAAAAATCACCAGAAGAACAAGGAATAGTTAGGAAACACGAAAAAGTCTTCCAAGACCTACCAATAAAAATACCTCCTAATAAGGAACATATATTTAACCAGAGCCCGCCTCTCAAGAAACCCAGGCTAAATGATAAGATAGATAAGTTAAGTCAGACACAACCTCCAATATTCCCAAATGTCAAACATAATCAATTGAACAATTCAGCTAATTCAGATCATCATCATGAATATAACATGTTTGAAAAAGAGAAATTAAACGAGGTTGAATTGGAAATCAGCTCACATGAAGGCTATAGTGTTGAACCACCTAGAAGTAGAGACTCTGAGATCAACCATGAAAATTATAGAGCTGAGAAACCAAGAGATGAAAATGGTTAAATATATGTTAAATATATATATGTTCTTGGTGAAGAGGCATGATATTTGATCATGCCCTTTCACTTAATAAAACCTAAGATAACTATATCTAACTAATAATTAATAAAATATACATAACATTGCCCCTCTCTTAAAGATGCTTTGTCCTCAAAGCATACGTAATGAAGGACATTGTTGATGAACGCCTGGGTTTCTTGAGAGGCGGGCTCTCACTTCCCCATAGGTTAAATATATTTTGTGCCCGCTAAATGTTAAGAAACATTTTTGTGGTCCATTGGTAATGTTGGTGCGTAGCGTGGGGGAGGTCACGGGGTCGAGCCTGACCTCCTCCTAGCCACTATATAATAAATTTTGCACAAAAAAATACATTCAACTATGCAACTTAACCACATTTTGGCCTTGGAGGGGGGGGCACGTGGTGGCCTTCGAGCTTGCCACATGTCCTCTTCTCGTTGGCTCCTCCCAAATCCATTAAAAACAAAAAAAATCACCCAATTCAACAACTAACCACAAATTCACACTTGGCATAGTGTCATTGGGCGAAATGAAGGAATATTCCCAAAATATTCCTTTTTGCTGACTAAGCTTCCATGTCACCTTTTTGTCCTTTTCTGCAAATTTTTTAGCTATTTAGGAAAACGAACAACAGGCTCTACCTTCGTCATACAGACTCTGTTTTGAGTGAAATGAAGTGCACCAGATTCCTGGCGATGAGACCTATCGAGTCGTTCTAGTTTGGAGTGATTCCAAGCACTTTGAATTTTTAGAAAAAATTTAGCAAGAAGGGCCAACCCTTACTACAGAAAGCATGGCCTGTGACCTATGGTGGAGACCATAATGACAGAATTTAAAACTTAAATGCGGGTTATTAACCCTTAAACCCTACTTAACCATGCGTTAATCCATTTCTTAAATGAAAATTTTGTAAACGCGCTTAGAGCACTAACTAGCAGTCAAACCATGCTTAACCACTAATAAATCCTACCTTTAATTTGCATATTAGTTTGGTAGAGTCTGCCAATTTCACATGGGACTCCAAAATTAGCAGGGTTAACTGGAGTTTCTCTAGTTTTAGTGGAGTTTTTCTAGGAAATATCGAAGAAGCCATAACTTCAACATATTTCAACTAATTTTGGCTCAGAAAGATTCAATCCTAGATGATTTGGATGCTCTGAGCATGATGGTGTTGGTTATACAAGAAGAGAAACACTTTTGTAAGTGAATTTTCCACTTTGAAGATTAAAGAAGCCCAGGGCCACCAGGAGAGGAGGTCATACCTAGTCCACTTGAAGACTATTTTTAGAGCTTGAAGAGTCTATTTTGAGGTTTTTGGGTCTTCTGAATCCAATGGAGTAGGTTGTAAAGCCATTAGAGCACTTTAGGTGCATGTAATAATAGAATTTACCATTAATATAAAGAGGTCCTAGCTAGTTGAAGCAGGTCCATGGAGATGTAACCTAGGAGGGGTGAACTCCATTATCAGCTACTGAGTAATGTGTTTGCTATGTGTTATCTCTCTGCAATTTACTTGTTGTACATGTATTTTTAACAACTAATTTAATTTATAAATTTCACATAAAAGAAACTTAAACTTGACACATAAAACCTCACATAACTGGTTAATTTGAGATGATCCTAAACACATTTATTTAATATTGATGAGGGAGCCAGCATAGAAAAACTAGTTTTTCCATATTCAGATCAAGTTATTTCATCAATTGGAGATTTTCACAAAAACTAAGCTTTTTTCTTGACTCTTGAAACCCTCTCTTGCTGTTGTAGACACCATCATGCTGCAATTTCCCTGAATTTGCAGATCAACAAGATGTTCTTGCAAAAAAAAACGTGTTCCCACCTCTGTCATCAATCAAAGGAAACTTAAAAACCATCTCACCCCGCACACTGTCGTCATGGAGATTCTTAGCTACTCTTGCTTTGTACTTGCGTTGTCTTTTGACCAAGTATTTTTCCATTGACATGTACCTTTTGGAAACCAAAAACAAGCACTTGTGGAACCTATGCCTTCTTTGTCAAGTTGCTTTGGCACTTTCTCTTTGAACTTTACTCTCTCTTGCACCAACATGTTGTTTCCAACGCTGCTCAACACTGATGTTGACTGCTGCAAATATTTCACATCTTGTTTACCTCCTTTCAAAGGCAACCTATTAGAGTCCTGAAACATCTCATTACAAGCCTAAGAAACTTCAATGAAATCAATTTGTTCATTTGATGCATCTTTTTGAAAGTTCTCATTCAAACCATCTCTATGTTTGATCATTAAAAAAGTCAAATTTTTACTTGCATTCACTATTCTCTTCATTTCTCTTGCATGTATAAGAGACAAACTTGTCTTCTACTTATGCGCTCTAACTATGTACTCAATTCCATATTTAAAAAAGTGATACTTATTCTCATGGCGATGAAATACTGCTTTCCTATGATAAAGATAAGGAATTCCCAAAACAATACCTGATATCTCAAGCAGCACTACATCAAGTTCAAATTCATCAAGAAAGTTTGAATTGATGACAAATCTTAGTATACACTTTCTTTTTACCTGAAAAATTTCATTCTTCTATATCCACCCTAAAGGATAAGGTCTTGTATGTATAACAGTTTCAAGGTTTAGACTAAGTCTTCGGAAATCAAATTAGCTTGAAAACCACTATCAAATAGTGTGTTTATCTTGGTATGTTTATAAATGACTCTAATATGAAAGAGTTCAATTATTGTATTTTCATCTTGAGTTACATTGGAACAAATTGAAGAACTAGTGCTTGCTATGTTATTACCTTTCAAACCCATTGTTGTAATATTGGTTTCATCTCCTGAATCTGAACCTAAGTCATGTTCAATTATTGCAACATTTTTTCCCTTCTCTTTGGTTTTTAGTTTGTTTGACTTCAACTCTGCATGAAGTTTCCAACAATGGTCTTCATCATGGCCATTCTTCGAACAATGTTTACATGTGATTTTCTCTTTATCTCTTTTGATAGAGCTATTTCTCTTTCCTCTTCCATTAAACTTTCCGTTTCCTTTACCCTCATACTCAAGGAAACTATCACTTTTCTCATCTACATTCTATTTCCCTCGTGCTTCTAAATGTGTGGTTTGAACGCAAAACTCATCTAAGTTTGTGGGATTAAACATGAGAATAGTGTGCCTAAGGTAAAAACCCCAATATACTTTAAAAAAGTTCCTTGAGAATACATATTGATACCCAAAATAAGAGCTCTTCTCCTAAATTCATGAGTATAATCTTGCACACTTTTCCCTTTCAATGTCTAAAATTCTTCCAGTCCATAATGGATTTTTGCATGTAATCTAGAGGATAAATTTCCTTTTAATGGAAACAATAAAACTTGACAAATACATTGAGATGTTACTGTGGTTTTTAATCTCTTCTTGAGTCCTTGCTTCCCACCATACAAGTGTTGATCCCTCCATCCTCAAGGAAGCCAATGGAATATTTAGGTCATCTTCTTGAAGGTTCTGAATTCTAAACTAAACCTCCCATTGATGAATCCAATTATCCACCCTCTCTCCATTCACTTCGCCATTTACATTGGAAGCTCAAATTTGACATCAAGATTGAGTAAGGGAGTTTTTCCTTTCGTGGTATTTGAGTGAGTATGGGTTTTTTTGGCTGTGGAAGTGGAAGATGCTACTGATTGTGAAGATGAGGAGGATGATGAATATGGTGGAGATGGATGAGGCTTTCAACCACTGATCTTTGAATCCATCTCTTCATCCTTTTTATCCCTCTCTTCAAAGAGGATCCTAACCCTTTCAGTGAGTTCATAGAAAGCCTTCTTATATGCTCCATATTCTGAAAGATATTCAATCCCTCCTACACCTGACATGATGGCTATGGATTAAATTTCAACTTCTGGCGCAACTTGTACCACTTTAATCTCAGTTAGAGATAAAACCTGAGGTGCTTCAAGTGCAGCTGTGAGTGAAAATTTGGGTGGAGATGGTGCCCTTGTGGCTCTCCTTATTTTGGTTCTAACCTCAGGACTAGCAACCAATAGTTTCCTTTCTCCTCTCTGCAACTTTAACCTTGTAAGCATCACAAATTTGAAACCATTAAAACCCTACTTGCACAAAACTCAAGAAAATCAAGAAAATAACCATTGAAACCTTTGAAACCTTTTCTATGATACCTCCTTGATCTGAATCTGAATGTTAGTTTTGTTGTGCTAATTTTATCTTCAGAATTATAAAAAATTTGCTAATATTTTACTTCATGTGCATAGGTTTCTTGAGGTGTTTGTGAGTGTTAAAAAATAAACTGTATCAAGTTTTATGTTAAATTCACGAGTAATTTAACTTAAAAACAAAGTAATGAACAACAATAATAAAATGTACAAAAAACCATCAAATGATCCATTAACACAATATTTTGATGAAGGATTTCACCCCTCCTGGGCTACATCTCCTTGGTCCAGTTTTCATGGCTTGAGCCTTTGTATTAGCTCAAAATTGAAAAAAAAAGTGTTGTTTACAATCCTCTACTACTCCTGAAACCTGCGTCAATGTGCTCAGAATGTCCAAATCATCCACAATATACTCTTCTTAAGCCTAATTTGGTCTAATTTTGTAAAAGTTATGGCCTCATCAATTCTGGCGTAGGAAACCTCACTAAATCTCGAGAAAACTCTAGTTAGGGCCGCTAATTTTGGAGGAAGCGCCAAACTTGGTAGACTCTTCCATCTCTGCCGCTGTATTAAACTGGATTAATTAAGATAACTGCAATTTAATTAATGGTAAACTGAGGTTTAGCGTTAAACACGCTCTTAACGAAAATCTAGATTAACAATATGGATTAGTGCGGTTTAAATATTAGTTAAGGGTTAATTAAACCAAATTTAATACTTTAATTCCACCATTTGTATTAAATATTTGCCATAGGTCATAGCGATGTGGTCTTGTTGTGAGGGGGCTTCCCCCCTCCTCCGCCCAATGGTGCAAACCATACCAACTGAAATATAATTCAAAGCCCATACTTATTAAGGTTCAAAGTGCAGGTGTGGCGGTAAGTAATGTGTGTAGTGCGGGGGAGGTTGCGAGTTTGACCCCGACCTCCACCCTTCCGCCAATGCATAACATTTTTCACCATAATTCATATGAATAAAACCTTGGACTTAATAAAAATTCTAACTTTGACATATATGAAATTTCGACCATTGTTTAAAATTTTTACCATTGATAATAAAATTTGACCTTGGGCTTTACCATAATTTTAGCCTTGGAGGGGAGGGGGGGCACGTGGCGGCCTCCAGGCTTGCTACGTGTCCTCTTCCCATTGGCACTCTCCCAAACCAATGAAATTGAAACAAATCAACCACACAACAACCAACCGCAGATTGACACTTGGCATAGTTTCATTGAGAAAAATGGAGGAATATTCCCAGAATATTATTTTTTTGTTGGCTAGGCTGCCATGTCACCATTCTGTCCTTTTCTTGAAATTTTTTAGATGTTTAGGAAAACGAATAGCAGGCTCTATCTTACTCATCCGGAGTCGGTTTTCGATGAAACGAATTGCGCCATATTCCTAGCGATGAGCTCTTCGCTGTCATTTAGTTTCCAATCAATTCTGAGCACTTCCATTTTTTAGCTTAACACTGAGCACCTGATCATTAAATGCACCGAATCATTTACTATAGTTGTGCCATGCAAAGTGTTTGATAAAATGCTTAAATGGTTCAATGATTCATTGCATGCAAATTGTTTGATAAAATGCTCAAATGAGTATGTTGTTTGCGGTTGGAGATAGACTTATTGTTGTATCTAAAATATGCTTATTTGTATGCAACGATTATGTTCTATTAGTGCGCATATAAAGTGTTTGAAGAAATGCTTAAATGCAAATGTCATAGTATAGTGGTTGTCTGAAGAAAATGTGATAGTATGGTAATTATTTGAAGAAAATGTTGTTTTGTGGATGGGGTAGTATTTTATGTGATAATATTGTTGTATTTGATCTATGTTATTTCCATATAAATAATTTGAAGAGTTGCATGCAAGGTGTTGTGGACAATTTTGTCACCCCCTAGAGACAGTCTAGAGTTGCCATAGACCAATGCTTAGGACATCTTAATATAGCAAGGAGCTCTTCATATAGTTTGGATTTTCAGTCCAAGAGTTCACTTACTATCTCTTGTTTGAACAAGGAAATTAGCTTTGAATGGGACCAAACTCTCTCAGAAGCTGACACAAAGATAAGAATAGTGTAGGGACATCATGTAAAACTCCAATACAAAGGCATCAGACAGTTAAGAGACAACTTACTGTAAAGAGGTCCGGTTCAAATAATATATCACAGAAGTCAAATATCAGGAAGTGAATGCAGTGAGGAAACATAGGGAAGATATTAGTTAACACGAGACTGATACCCAGATACACAACAGAACCACATAAGGGCATATTAATTTATGAATCCTTATGTGACAATGGCGTTTAAAAGTAATTCTCCTCAAGTAACTAATATAGCGTAAAATATGGAAGAGATGCATATGAAGATATCATGACTAGGCCTATTTAAAGCGCTTGACTAATTCCAGAAAGGGCATCAACTAGGATGAATCCTTACTGCAAACTAGTGAGCCACTCGCATTCTAGAACATGATACAAGAAGATAAATAGCATGAAATGAGAGATTGTATTAACACATGAGAGAAAATTACATACTGTGAGATACCAAAGACTAGAATCCTCAATACAGTTATAACTCCTCCTCACTGAGACCCTACGGGCTCTGAACCTTCCTACAGAAATATTACAAAATGTATACAAAAGCCTTTTCACTGCACAGTTTTCTGATAGAAATCTGGAACCCTTACAATGTCTTTTCTTTTAGCTTTTATAGAAGAGATAGAAAATTCTAGAGGAGGAGGTAGATGGAAGACATTTAATGACTTATTTTGAAACAGGTGGCGGAAAACATTCGTGCCCACACTATGAATGACTGAACATAAATGACTGTACTTTACGACTTATTTCCGGAAATGAGTGCTGGAAATAATAATTTGCTTACAAACAAGACATAAATAATAAAATTATGTAGATATTTGGCTCTTTGCTGGAGGAGGAAGATCTGCGGCAATAAAACCTTGAGGCGTCTGCTTCTGTACATGGTACTTTCGGCCTTCTAATTTTGAATTTAAAATTGAAACCTTTCATGCCGGACACTGAATTCATTGCTTCATCATTAATAATCTGCTGCTGCATTAATGTTTTCATCCGCCCAAATGTGCCCTTTTGATTTTCTCTGGAGGGTTCTATAGATTGGAATATCTTTCTTTGATGGAGGTCACATCATAGTGACTCCCGGATCCTTTCCGCCAATTTCGTTTCCGCAACAAGGTCCTGCAAAAACAAAAGCCTGTTGAATAACTCTAATCACTGAGATAGTGGACATAGTGAGGTTAATGGAAGCGGTGGCACAAATTTGAGAGGATGATGGGACGACACGGAGTGGCGAAAAAAAACATAGAGGAACAACAGAGGAATGGGAAGTGAAGATGGAGAAATACAGCGGGATGATAATAAGCGTACGAGGCAAAGACATCAAACAAAAACACTGAAACGCAATACATAAACGAAACATGTGAATAGTGGAGGGAAAAGCGAGTGACACGTGGGAAGATGAAGGAAAATGGTGGAAAAACGCTAACGGTGTGAAAACACAAAGATTAACTTTCGCGGAAATTACAAAGGAAAACATAACAAAACAATGGAACAAAGGCTTTGGAAGTGGGACCCGGAGCGCACATCGCAAAGTCGCAAGTGGAGAAAGTGCGATGGGGGAAACGATGGAGTAACACGAGACTGCGCTCTGCATTCTGCGATGGGCGTGACCGGTCGAGCGCAGATCGCAAAAACGAAAAGTGCGATGATGGAGAATAGCATGAACGGGAAACTGCGCTTTTGCGACGGGGCAGATATGCGGTGAGTGAAAGGTGCGATAGCGCGATCATGCGATTTTGCGATAGACGATCTAAGGGGCAGCGCTCGGCTGTATTGATGAAGGGAAGCGCAGAGCTAGGGGAGAAAGGAGCTAGGCCTTATATGACTTTTGAGAGCGGATTTTAGCCTTTTTTCAATGTATTTCCGGCTCGGGAAGGGGCAACGGTAAAGGGGAAAGAGGAGGCTATGGCCAGAATTTGAATGGAGGGGCTGACTTGTACAACATTGGCTCCACCTGGGGATGGCATGTCCGTCTTTGGACATGTCGAGAACTCGCAGACCTCAGACCCTCTTGTGTGTGAATTTCATTCTACGATCCTTTTGCTTTTCTTCAAAACTTATCAGCTTATTTATATTATTTATATGTAAAATTGAAATCACACTTATATACATCATATACATTATAATACATCAAGCCTGTTCTGATTGAATCAGTACTGAAAGTAGGATTTAAGGAATTGTCCATTCACGAGGGCGTCCAGTAGATCGCCCTGTAAGTTTTCCAACATAAAAGTATTATTTCTTCTTTGATTTACGATTTTGAATGGACCAAACCACAGCGGATCGAACTTAGCATGTTTTCCCTTCTCTGCTCTGCGAACATCCCATCTGAGAACCAGGTCTCCAATTTGAAATTTTCTATCTCTTGCACGGCGACCAAAAATATTTTTCATTTTTTCCTGATATTCTATCAACCTCTGATTTACCTGGTTTCGTGTTTCCTCTAATTCTACCAGTTGATTAATCCTTCTGATCATGTCATCTGGTTCTTCCTGGCTTTCCTGCATAAAACGTGCTACTGGCAACGCCAATTGCACAGGAAACACAGCTGCTCGCCCATATACCAGCTCGTAGGGAGATTTCCCTGTTGCTCTCTTGCTGGTTATTCTATTCGCCCATAGAGCAAACTTTAATTGGGAGTCCCAGTTTTTCTGATTTTCGCTGAATGTTTTCTTCAAGGCTCTCACCAGGGTCTTATTAGAAGACTCTGCTAAGCCATTCCCCTGTGGATAGTAAGCTG
The DNA here is from genome assembly GCA_034641835.2 of Pinus albicaulis. Taxonomy (NCBI): domain Eukaryota; kingdom Viridiplantae; phylum Streptophyta; class Pinopsida; order Pinales; family Pinaceae; genus Pinus; species Pinus albicaulis. Next base: position 1,729,718,925 of record CM076578.1, on the reverse strand, counting down.
TGGAGTGAGTCAATGTAATGTTATACCTTTGGCAGAACTTTACAAACCTGGCAGACTTGAAAGCCTGCGCATTGTCAGTTACAATTCTAGCAGGGCAGCCAAACCTAGATATGATATTTTCCTCCATAAACCTCATTATTACGGCATCTGTAGCATTTCTGGTAGGTATGGCTTCCACCCATTTCGTGAAATAGTCTATGGCCGTTAGTATTCATTTATATTGGCCACTTGATGGGGGGTGTATCTCTCCTATAAAGTCTAATCCCCATTTTTGAAATGGTTCATTCACATGAATAGGAATCAAGGGTAAAGCTACTAATTTCTATCTTTCTGCAAATCTTTGGCACTTGTCACATGCTCTGATCCAAGAAAAATTATCTAAGTACAGTTTTGGCCAGTAAAAACCATCCCTCAAGATTTTATGAGTTGTAGCCCTCCAACTGTAATGTCCTCCACAAATTCCTTCATGAAATTCTGTCATTACATTCTGCACCTCATTCTCTGTGAGGCATAACAGTAATATACCCAAAGGGTCTCTCCAATAGAGCTGTCCATTGGAAATTATATATTTCTGAGATTTCATCCTTATAGCTCTGTATTTTATCTTATCACAACTTGGAGGACAGCTAAATATTAAAAGATATTCAACTATTTCTTTATACCAAGGACTAGTTAGATATTTCATATGTATCTTTTGAGTGGCCATCTCCAGCCCTTGCTGTTCTTCTTCTTTTTCGGATCCTTCATTTGCTATCATAGATAAATTAATGCCCAAAGCTTGATGATTTGATTCAGATAACATCTTAGCAAGTCCTTGTCCTTTAATCAGCTTAGTGGGCCTTACATCCAAATCATATTCTTGTATTTTTGCAATCCATCTTCCTCTTTGACCTTCGCTATCTCCCTGAACAAGAATGTCTTTGACAGCTGCTGTGGGGTCATAGGCAGTAATATGAGAGTGCAAGAAATATGTTCTAAAAGCTTTAAGTGACTTTACCAGGGCATATGCTTGCTTCTCCAGTATGTTATACTTCAATTAAGCATCATAAAGCACGTGACTGAAGAAAGCTATAGGCTGCTCATACCCCTCTTTATTTTTCTGCAACAACACTCCAGCAATTGTATGAGGCGAAGCAAATGAGAATATCATAAATGGCTTTTTATAATCGGGTCCAGCTAGCACAGGGGCTTCGGCGAATGCCTGTTTTATCCTTGTGAATGCATCTCTGGACTCCTGGGACCATTTTACTTCATTCTCCTTTTTCAACATATTAGTTATATGCCTAACTATCTCGGCATAGTTAGGAATGAACCTTCTCAAAAAATTAATTCGGCCTAAAAACACCTGCACCTCCTTCTTATTCCTGGGTAGAGGAATGTTGTTTATTACTTCCACTCTCTTAGGGTCTATTTTCACACCGTCTTTAGTTACAATGTGCCCTAAGAGTTTTCCCTCATCTAATGCAAATAAGGAATTTTGAGGGTTGAGGGATAGGCCATACCTTCTACACTTTTCAAAAGTTCTTCTTAAATGCTCAATATGTTCATCATCATTCTTCGAAAAAACTGTGATGTCATCGAGATATACCACCAAAAACTTGTCCCGCTCCCCAACAAAGGCTATATCCATTGCCCTCTGAAAAGTAGCTCCTGCATTAATTAATCCAAATGGCATCCTGGCATACATAAAGGTTCCCCATGGTGTAGTGAATGCAGTTTTCTTCTGATCCTCTGGGAAAACAGCCACCTGATTATAACCAGAAAAACCATCCATCATTGACATTCTGGATGCTCCCACTACTTTCTGCAGGATGTGGTCCATCTTAGGCAATGGATAATTATCTTTGAGAGATGCTCTATTCAAATTCTTGAAATCCACACACGGCCTTATTTCTCCATTCTTCTTTCGAACAGGAACAAGGTTTGCTACCCACTCAGAGTATCTCAATGGCACAATTATTTTAGCTTTCAATAGCTTTTTGACTTCTTTTTCAATAGAGGGAAGCAGCAGAGGATTTATATGTCTTAGCTTCTGCTTATAAGGCTTTGCACCTTCCCTCAAAGGGATTTTATGTTGCATTATATTAACGTCAAAAGTTTTTAGGTCCTGATAGGACCAAGAAAATACATCTTTGTAAGATTGAAACAACTTCAAATATTTTTCTTTGTATTCTTCTGGGACTCTTTTAGATAATTTTACAATTTTGGGATCAGCATAAGTACCCAGATTCAAATCTCCCACTTGATCTTCTTCTGTCACCTTGTTTGGCTGTAATGGAATATCATCTTTGTTAAATAATATTTCTAGAGGCACCAGACCTCTAGGTATAACATTTCCTTTCAGCTGTAGCACTTTATTTCCTGCTATTCTTTCTTCCCATCTGTTTTCTGCAATATTTTCAACTTCTTCCTCCTCATTATCATCAATCTCCATATTGGAGAATTCTCCCACAGTCTCCATGAATCTCTTCATCTGTTCATCGTCTTCAAATACCTGCCAATGCTTTATATTATCTGGAATGGATGGTCTGTAACGTACCTCCACTTCATATCTTAGAAGTGGGTTCTGAGGAGGACGGAATGTACTGGCAGCTACAGCAAGAGAATCTGCTATTCTGTTTTGCTCCCGGGGCATGAAATGTATGTTAAATGCTGAGAAGAAATTTTCTATCATGTCCCACACTTCGTTTCTATAAGCTCTCAGACGTGGATGCTTAGTTTGGCATTGATTTTTGATCTGCCTTACCACCAGCTTAGAGTCTCCCAAGACTTTTAGACTTTGGATGCCCATGTTTCTGGCTGTCTGGAGTCCCAATAATAGTGCTTCATATTCGGCTACATTGTTTGTAGCCTCATATTCCAATTTAAAGGACAGTGGCACCGATTTTCCCATAGGGGAGATTAGTAGCACCCCAGCTCCATTGCCTTCTCTTGAATTTGCTCCATCAAAATGCAAAGTCCAAATTCCTGATTCCTGATCTTCTTTAGGCTGCTCAGCTTGAATTTGACCAAAAAGGGGCTCATGAGCATAATTTTGATTTTCTTCTAACATCAAACATGAGAAGTCTCCCTCTTTGTTATAAACTAAAGAGTTCTCTGAGAAGTCAGCCTTAGTTACCATTTTAACAAATCTAGTCTCCCTGTATAACCTCCTCTCCTGTCCTCCAAAGACTGGGACAATAGCATATGTTAAATCCTATTTAATTGATCCCCCAATCTTTGTACCCCAGGACCTTGACAGCAGCATGCCAAAGCAGGCTGGGATATCAGCAACCACAATGTCCATGACCACACTCTTTACTGGAATTTGGGCCAGATTGACCACTAAATCCTTAATCATTCCCAAGCATTTAACCCTTTTGGAATCAAATGAATATAGGTCTTTGTATGGTCTTGTAATTTGCAGCCCTAGTTGCTCCATGACAGACAAAGGCATAAGATTATGGGAAGCCCCAGAATCTAACATACAATTGTGTAACAGCAGGTCATGGATAACTAGGGACACGTAAAAGGGAGGAGTAGAGGGGTCTATCTCCTCAACATGTGGTCCAAAGACTACCATGGGTATTTCTTCTTTAAGGTTTAAACTATCAGGCACGATTGGTATTTCAGGGGGAAGAATAAAGGAAGTAACTTGAGACTGATATATAGGCTGTTTTAATAGTTCAGTCAGGGGGACATGAATCTTAATTTTCTCAAGTTCTTTTTGTAAATTAAAAGCAGAAGGGGGCTTTTCTGTTACAACTTCTTTAAATTCTTTATTTTCAGCTGAAGACTTAATTTCTTTCGACCCTGACTCAACATTGAGAGGACTGACTATTTTCGAAGAAGAAGGAATCTGATTATTAGACTGCGGGGGAACATTTAGAGGGCTCTTACCTTTTTCTATGATTTTTTTTGTTGCTGATTCCTTCTGAGCAGGTGCTTCTTTCTGAGGTGGCTCCTCCTATTGATCTTGAGTTCTGGTCCTCTTTCTTGAAGATCTGAGATCATACTTTACATTGAATTGTGCTTGCATGAAATCAACAAATTGCTTACAATAATGGTCAATCTATGCTTCTTCTTCTTCATCTTGCAATGGGCATTCCATATCATCAGTATTTGAAAAAGCAGATTTTAATTTTCTAATCCATAAGCTGCATCTCCAGTGGAGTCATCTGCTGGTCCTTCCAGGTACAATGGATGGGGCACCTGGTCTTGTGATTCCTTTTCTTCTCGCGGAAATATCTGCAACGGGGGTCTTCTGTACTGAGGATTGTACCCTCTGTTTGGAGCATTGTAATAGTTCTTGGGAGCTGCATTTTTAACTTCCAGTTCAAGCTTGACCATCTTCTTTATCATTTTTCTTATTTCATCCATTTTATCTGGAACCTTTTCCTGATTAGAGGTGGAAACCTCTTCTTTTCCTTTCCTCCTAGTATCTTGTTCAATTTTTCCCTTCAGTTTCCTAGTGGAGGCAAAGTTTACTTCCAATTCCAGAGCGTCTGACTGTGCATCATCTAATGTAGCAGGTTTTCTTTCCCTCAATGCGAAGCCGAAATCAAAATCAAAGGCTGCTATAAAAACTATCTTAGCAGCTGTTTCATGGGGCTTCATTTCAGGAGGCAGGCTCAAATATAACTTGTTAAATCTTTTAATAAACTCTGACACTCCTTCATTATGTTTCTTCTTCATAGTATTAAACTCAGTAAGACACTGACCATGATCTTTCTTTTCTCCCCACTTTCTGAGGAAAGTATTCTCCATCTGGTCCCAGGTGGTCACATAATGATTCCCCAATGTTTTGAACCATTTTATGGCTTCACCCTCCAAAGATTGCACAAAAAATCTCAAGACCACATCCAAATGTTCGACATTTAAGTTTTCTGCAAAAGAGCAGAAGGTCTCGAGATGTTTCTGAGCATCAATTTCATTTTCGCCATTAAATCTTGGCAGAATCTTCAAATAATCCTGTGGCATATCATTTAGCACTTGGGGTAAGGCCAGTGGAGCATATTTGTTCAATAGAAAAGCAGGAACATTGGCCATTGGAGGAGGTGGGGGTTGTGCGACAATCTGAGGGACAAATGAAGGGAGAGGAGTAGGAGGAAGTGGAGTATGAATGGCAATGGGAATATATTGCACAGAAGGCTGAGGTGTAGATGGTAATAATTCACGGTTAACAGGAGCTACTTCTGTAACTTCTTTAATTTCCTTGGCCTCGAAAGTAGGATGAGAATCTTCTTCAATCCAGGAACTTCCTCTACGTGGAGTTTCTGAGTAAAACTCAGGATTTTCTGTTCTAACTTCTTGAGAAGAAGAGGGCGGATAATCTTCAACGGAATATTCAGGGTTTTCAGCACGAGTTGACTTCCTCTCCTTCCAAACTCTTTTATGAATGATCTTCTCTGGGTCAGACACGTAAGGTGTTTTCGGCTGAGATGTATCTGACCTTAAATGTGGCTTACGAGGAGCCAGGACTACCAATAAATTTATCAAATAAAGACCAGTGGAGTCGCCAAGGTGAGAGATATGCAACTCTTCAACTCTCCGTGCTCACCTGATTGGAGAGTGAAAACAATTTGTCGAGACCCAGGGAAACTTGTATTCTTGAATTCGCTCCCCGGCAACGGCGCCAGAAAGATGTTGTGGACAATTTTTTCACCCCCTAGAGACAGTCTAGAGTTGCCATAGACCAATGCCTAGGACATCTTAATATAGCAAGGAGCTCTTCATATAGTTTGGATTGTCAGTCCAAGAGTTCACTTACTATCTCTTGTGTGAACAAGGAAATTAGCTTTGAATGGGACCAAACTCTCTCAGAAGCTGACACAAAGATAAGAATAGTGTAGGGACATCATGTAAAACTCCAATACAAAGGCATCAGACAGTTAAGAGATAGCTTACTGTAAAGAGGGTCGGTTCAAATAATATATCACAGAAGTCAAATATCAGGAAGTGAATGCAGTGAGGAAACATAGGGAAGATATTAGTTAACACGAGACTGATACCCAGATACACAACAGAACCACATAAGGGCATATTAATTTATGAATCCTTATGTGACAATGGCGTTTTAAAAGCACCCTCCTCAAGTAACTAATATAGCAGAAAATATGGAAGAGATGAACATGGAACAGTATATCATGACTAGGCCTATTTAAAGCACTTGACTAATTCCAGAAAGGGCATCAACTAGGATGAATCCTTACTGCAAATTAGTGAGCCACTCGCATTCTAGAACATGATACAAGAAGATAAATAGCATGAAATGAGAGATTGTATTAACACGTGAGAGAAAATTACATACTGTGAGATACCAAAGACCAGAATCCTCAATACAGTTATAACTCCTCCTCACTGAGACCCTACGGGCTCTGAACCTTCCTACATAAATATTACAAAATGTATACAAAAGCCTTTTCACTGCACAGTTTGCTGATAGAAATCTGGAATCCTTACAATGTCTTTTCTTTTAGCTTTTATAGAAGAGATATAAAATTCTAGAGGAGGAGGTAGATGGAAGACATTTAATGACTTATTTTGAAACAGGTGGCGGAAAACATTCGCGCCCACACTATGAATGACTGAACATAAATGACTGTACTTTACGACTTATTTCCGGAAATGAGTGCTGGAAATGAGAATTTTCTTACAAACAAGACATAAATAATAAAATTATGTAGATATTTGGCTCTTTTCTGGAGGAGGAAGATCTGCGGAAATAAAACCTTGAGGCGTCTGTTTCTGTACATGGTGTTTGGTCTCAATCTAGTCTCCTAAATTGAGTTCATTTAATTGTCAACCAGGGTTGGTAAACTGCTGAAGTGAAGTGCACCGTATGTGCCTAGGTGTTTGTCTCTTAATGCGTTGTGTGTAGTGTTTTATGATATTTTTGGTCTTTTGTGATGATTTATGATGTTTTTGGTCTTTTTGGTGGTTTTATGTTCACAAGGAAAATGACTAGAAAGCTAGTGGAAAGAAGCTAATGATTGAAAACAGAGTGAAGCCTAATTGGTTGATGACAAATGAAAAATGCAAAGGCAATTACTGAGACAAAATCAAACTTAAACTATGACTAAGCAGGATACCAAGCTTGATAATGACTTCTAGAAAATGAATCAAAACATAAACCTAACTTGTCCAATTCTTTTATCAAAAGTATATTGAAAGAGATTGAGAAATGGTCAGCTAAGTTCTAAACAACTAAACAATGAGCTTATAATGAGACAACATTTTATCCATGATTAAAGATTTGTGGAAACATGTTTGGAGAAAAATATTGTTGACATCATAAGATCTTCTACTCTAAGACTAGCTCCTAACTTTATTCTGCAATTTAGTTTGACACCTCTACACTTCACTCAAAGGTTATAGATTTCCTTGAATAGTCTTTTGAGGAAAGGTTTGTTTGTGAGATGATAAAGGAAATTGCAAAAGTACCTCAGGCCTTGGAATGATATTGTCTTCTGTTCATATGGTTATGAATCAATTATAGATTTGGAACAAGAAGAGGTTTTGTAAATAATGAATGCTATTTGGTTAAGTCTAACAACTGAAGTAATCTAATATGCAGTGGACAACAACTAAATGTGGAGTGAAAATGCAATGAGTTAAGCTAAAACTGAACTTGAGATGTCACTAGTCTAAAACAGTGCTGAACTAACAAGTCATTATCAAACTCAAAACGAAATAACAGAGCATGAGTTAAATGCAATTAGACTCCGGAGCATTCTAACTAAGCTATCATGCATTATTCTATGGGATTATACAGCTTGTTTGTCCATCATGATTGGCATTTTGGAAGAGTTTCTTAGAACAATCCTGACTGTACAATTAAGTGCAAATGCAAACATAAAGACTGAAAGCAATTTAAAAACTAAGATAACACAGCTATCTCATACCCATCATTATGATATTTTGGAAGAGCGTTTTAAGAGCAAGGTCAGCTATGTTACTTAGTAAAAACAAACAACTAAAACATTCATCATCACAGTCATGCTTTGGACATCATAAGGATTTTTTGGAAGAGTCTCTTCTTTTGGAAGAGTATTTAGAACAATTGTAACTGTGATAGTGAACAAAAGAAACTACAATTAAATCCTACAACACTATAGACATTTCCCATTCATTATCATAATCTTTTGGAAGAGTTTCTTCTTTTGGAAGAGTTTTTAGAATGAGTATAACTATAGTGGCTACGGAATTAACTATGCACTCAAACTTCAAAAACGTAAAGGCAACTAAGATACTTATCTAAATTACGCAAGTAAAACTGTGCAGGAGGCAGGGACCCTCTACCACCAGATGGAATCTAACTCCAAATCAAATCAACACTTTCAAAACAATACTGTCTTCTTCATTAAAGGAGAAATAACTTGAACAGAGCAATCTGCGTCTTCAGAAATGTAGCACAGAATCTAAGCAAAATCTAGAGCAAAATCTAGCCTATCTCTCGGTTTCCCAAGTGTTTTTATAACAAATTTACATAACAAGACTTGCAACAATTCCAAGATCATTGTCTTTCCTTATCAAAATCATACTAGGACTCTTAAAGTGGCAACGTAAAAAGGAAAAGGACATCTAGACTAAGACAGCCCTATTAGAAATCCGCTTCCTTAAATGAGTTCCCACGTACCAAAACCATATCCAAAATTCAGTTTTTCCTTCATGGTGAGCAACGAACAATGTAGACATGACGCGGAATATACCCATATGTGGTTTTTTCTTGAGAGGCCACCTGGAACATGCATGAACGTGAAGACAACTGCAGAATTGCTGGTTAGCTACGGAATGTCTGCATTCTGCAGCTAGTTCCGGTCAAAATGCATTACAATGACAAAAATCACAAAACTTAGCAAGTCAGTCATGTTAATCATTCTAAAAGTAATTTTAACTAAATTCATTGATCAATTGGGTCTGGGATAACAATGGACAAGGGAAAATGAGGTAAAGTAAGATGAAAGAAAGCACAATTTTGAGTCTCAACATACCCCCACTGCTGACTTCTTACATGTCCTCATGCAACTTATTCCATAAACTCAGAGACTTCTGCAAGAACATCTAATCCTCTCCTTCTCCTTTGCCTGGAAGCTAGAGATCTTCTGGGTTTTCTGATGACAAGTTTGAACCTTAAGTTGGTAAGTGCCCTGATTAGCTTCTTGTTCCTCTTTTTCAACTTTTCATTAGCCTTTTCCACTTTGTCCATATGTAGAGATAAGGTTGAGTTCATATCGATTTTGAGTTTGACTTGTTCCTTCAAAATATCATTCTCATTTTTGATGTGTCTATTAAGTATTTCCAGCTCATACCTATCCCTTCTTAACACGTCTATTTCGGACAGTGGAGGACTAGGGGTTCTCTCTCTACTCTCTGAAGCTTTCCTTTCCAAAGTTTCAACATAGTCATAAACTTCTTGTTGAGCAGGGTCAATTTCAGGGGTTCCTTCATTAAAATACTATTCAACATCTTCTTCAATAGATGTTTCCTCGTCTTCTATATTTATCACCCATGTTTGTTTGATCTGAGTTTTCCTTAGTTTCCCTTTTATTCTATGGCTTCTTCTTGGATGGGAAGATCCCTCTCCTTTCTCTGTGGCAGATTTCCTGATTACCTTCTCTTTCTTAAGTTGTTTCTTGATTTGAGTCAACTTCTCTAAGATGATTTCCTCACTACTTTCCTGGACTGTTTTGTCAATTTCAATTTTTGAAGCTCTCCATTTTCTGCTTCTCCTTGTAGGCTGTTGTTCAGGTGAGGGCTCTTTTGGCTCTTCAAAATGATTTCTTATCAAGAAATTGTCCCAAGTATCATTTTTTTGGCTAAATGGTGTTCAATCAAAATTTTAACCAAGCCATGATGATATAGAGTTGTCTCTAAAAATTGAACCCTTCTTTGAACACAAGAAGCCATCTTTTTCAAACTTTGAAGCAAGAAATAGGGTAGGTTTAAGTCTTCCCCCAGAAAATGCATTATCAGTCTAATGTGGTAAACATAAAATGTGCCATATCTACCCTCACATGTAATAATTTTTTGCAGAATAAGCAGTATGTTTCTCCATTTACTTTTCAATGCAGAACTTGGAATTCCTTTCTTAAACACAGTGATGTCCATACCTGGTGGTTTTAGAATTTTCTTCCAGGATTCATTATGGAATTCTCTGTTTTTGAACCATCTCTCTCCATTTCTAAGCAATCCCGTAGCTTCTGCAATGAAAACTTTAGTGACAGTGAATTTAACATCCCCCACTTCAACCTCAGCTCCTTGAAATGACCTTGCAAATGTTTTAGTGACTTCTTTGTGGAAGCCATTAAACTTATCAAGAAATTGTAGCCACCCTACCTATTGCAACATTTCTTTACATTGAGGGTATCCTTCCAAGTATTTTGTACCTATTGGTTTGGTTCTTACAATAAGACCCATAATTGCTTCTTCAATGTTCAGATTAATATTCTTTTTTCCCACGGAAACAATAACTTCCACCTTTGAATTGATATACCTCTATTCTCGGTGACAATGGCTTCAAAATTCGGAATGATATACCTCTGCGTTATAGTGACAATGGCTTCAATACTTCGGACTGATATGCCTATGGTTGACAGTGACAATGGCTTCAATAATTCGGACTGATATGCCTCTAGTTGACAGTGACAATGGCTTCAAACTTCGGACTGATATGCCTCTGGTTGACAGTGAAAATGGCTTCAAATTCCTCACTGATATATCTCTGTCTCTCGATGATAATGGCTTCAAATTCCACACTGCTATACCTCTGTCTCTTGGTAACAAATGGCTTCAAATCTTACACTGCTATACTTCTGCGTTTACAGTGATAATGCCCAATCTCTGCTCACGGTGATAGGGCTTTGATATTCAAACTGATATACCCTTTGCTCTGGGCTTTGATATTCAAATTGATATACCCTTTGCTCTACCCACGGTGATAAGAATATCTCTATTTTGCGGAATGAAGTGCTGGCTACAGAATGGAGTGATGGAAGTAGTTACAGAAATGAGTTAATGGAGTGAGGTGGAGAAAACGAATTAATGAGTGAAAAGACGGCGGAGATTTTTACAACGGAAAAGAAAATCATCATTGAATGATTTGGTTGGGTGACGTGAAGAAATCAAACACTCAGCCATTTTAACCGCTTAAATGATGTCGGGTATAGAATTTGAAATGAGAGATTTTAATCCAAAGTTTGTGGAGGGTATTTTGGTCATGATCAATAAAAATAATTAAAACAACTTTTCGAAATGATTCATAACTAAAACTATGCTAAACCTTATGAAATGCCATTATAATCAAAACTTGTTACCTCTGCTTTTCATTTGCTTTTTGTGGTCTTTGTCTTCTTTGTTCTACTTTGGAAGAGTCTTCATAATCCTTCTTGATGCTTCTTATTCATGGATACACTGGATCATTTTGTTGCAATTCTAATGTCTGTTGATTAGTGCCTTCAGGATTTGTAGCTGCGGAATGACTGTCTGGCTGCGGAAAGTCTGGTCAGCTGCAGAATGTCTGTTAAGCTGCAAAATGTACCTGTAGAGCATTTTAATCATGGAATGGAGTGTTTTTGGAATATAAGTGAAATTTTATATGGCATGAATGAAGATGGATGATGAGACATGATGTGTATGAAGTGGATGATGAAATGGAATGGATTCAGTTTATGAAATGGAGTGGAAGAATATAAGAACTGCCCTGCAATCCACGACATTTGTTATTCATTTGCAGCAAGACTTCAAACTTTAAATTTTGACATGGAAATGAGGTGGATGGAGTATGGAATGGGATGAATGAAATATGGAATGAAGTAGAGTATGAATGAATGAATGAAATGGAATATGGATGGATAAGTGAATGGAGTGAAATGAAATGAGATGGATCATAAGCACTATGGATCTGAACTTATGATTTTGTAACAGCTGCTTGCAAAAACAAAATGGAAAAGTTAGAGTGTCAGAAAAACTCTGATTTTCACCCTATCTTTTCTGTATAAACATGCCAATCAATGATTTGTTTTCATGTTTATACTTTTATTTATTTATTTATTTTTATTTTATTTATTTATTTATTTATTTTCTCGAGAAATGCTTCAGAAAATTTAATCAAGTTGATGAAGAAGAGAGATTCTTCTTCATTAACTTCACATCACTGCTTTCTTGGAACTTCTTGACAAATTCTTCTCTTGAGAGTGGTTTGTGATACAGCTTCAATCTATGACCATTCACAAGAAAAGTGACCCCTTCTTCATCTATAGTTCTGATTTTTACTGCCCCATTATCAAAAATTTCAACAATTTCATATGGCCCAAGCCAATGTGTCTGAAATTTACCTTGAAAATCCTTGAATTTTGAATCAAACAAGAGAGCCCAATCACCTTCTTTGAATTTCTTCTCTTTGATGTACTTGTCATGCCATCTAGTCCTTTGCTGTTGGACTAGACTTGTTTTCTGAACTGCATCTTGTCTGATCTCATCCAATTCATTAATCTGCTCCAGTCTATGCTTTTGTGCCTCCATTAAATCAAGTCCTAGCTGAACTGCCATTTTGAAAGTTTGAATCTGGAACTCTATGGGAAACAAAACTTGCTTTTCCATAAACAAGCTCATAAGGAGTATGGCCTGTTGTGTTTCTCCATGTAGTTCTATAGGCCCACAAGGCTTCAGGAAGCCTATCTACCCAATCTCTTCTATGTAAATGAACAGTCTTTGTTAAGATTCCTTCAATGACCTTATTAGTAGATTCCACTTGACCATTTTCTTGTGGATGATAAGGAGTAGATTTTCTATGCCTGATTTTGTACCTCTCCATCATTTGCTCCACTAGCCTTGATGTAAATTGAGCTCCTTGATCTGTAACAATTTCCCTTGGGACACCAAAACGAGTAAAAATATCCTCAAAAGAAAAGTAACTACAGATGATTCATTAGCAACAAGTAATGGTTTAGCTTCTACCCACTTAGTAACATAATCAGTGCAAACTAATATGTATTTCTTTTGTCTTGATGGAGGACTAATAGGTCCCACAAAATCCAAAGCCCATTTTTCAAAAGGTTCAATGTGTACCTGAGGTTGTAATGGCATCTCACCTGAAGGAGAAGGTTTCCCTACCCTTTGGCAACTGCCACACCTTTTGACATACTCCTTAGCATCTTTAAACAAGGATGGCCAATAATATCCTAAATTAAGGATCTTATAGGTTGTCCTCTTATCAGCAAAGTGTCCGCCACAAGGTTCATCATGACATGCTTTAAGAATCTCAGGCATCTCATCTTCATGAACACACCTTCTAATGATCAAATCTGGACCTGTCTTGTACAACTCATTAGCGACCCATGAATATTTTGCACTATCACAAATGATTTTTCTTTTATCCCTTGCATTCATAATTGAAGGAAATTTTCCTGAAACTAAATAATTAGCAATATCAACAAACCATGGAGTTTGAGTAGAGATTGCAAAAATATATTCATCAGGAAATTGATCTTCAACCGGAGTATCATCTTTGATATTTTGGAGTCTAGATAGGAAATCAGCTACTGTGTTTTGTTTTCCAAGCCTATCTAGAATAGTAATGTTGAATTCTTGTAAGAGAAACAACCATTTTATAACTCTGCCATTAGTGATTTATTTATTCATTAAGTATCTAATTGCAGAATGATCAGTGTGAACAAAAGTTTCATAGCCTGTTATATAGTGTCTAAATTTGTTTATGGCATGAACAACAGCTAAAAACTCTTTTTCAGTTACAGTATAGTTTAACTCTGCAGGAGTCAAATTTTTACTGGTATAATAGATGGCATATGGAATCAAATCTTTTTGTCCCAATACTGCTCCTAGAGTTGTATCGGAAGCATCTGTCGAGATATGAAAAGGTAACTTCCAGTTAGGTCCCCTTAATATAGGTGCTTCGGAAATTTTGGTTTTCAGGGTTTCAAAAGCTAACTGGCAATCAGAAGTCCACTTGAATTCACAATCTTTGGTGAGTAATTTGAAGAGTGGAGATGCTATTTTAGTGAAGTTTTCTATAAATTTCCGATAATACCCTGTAAATCCGAGAAAACTTCTAACATCTCTTTGACAACTTGGAATGGATAGGTTAGAAATGACTTCAACTTTTGTCTCATCAACTCTAATCCCATCCCCTGAAATGTGGTGCCCTAAAACAATACCTTCAGTAAACATCATAAAACATTTTTCATGACTAAGTGAAAGATTTGCTTCCTGACATCTCTTTAAAACTTTTTCCAAGTTTTCTAAAGCTTCTTCAAATGAGTTTCCATAAACTGTGAAATCATCCATGTACACTTCTACACAATCATGTATTAGATCTGAAAAAATTCCTAATACTGCCCTTTGGAATGTTGCAGGTGCATTGCATAATCCAAATGGCAATACTCGGTAAGCATAGGTACCCCAAGGACAGGTAAATGTGGTTTTGTCTTGATCCTCAAGTGCTACTTGGATTTGATTGTAACCACTAAACCCATCTAGGAATGAAAAGTACTTTTTGCCAGCTAATGTATCTAATACTTGATCTATGAAAGGTAAGGGAAAATGGTCTTTAAGAGTAGCTTTATTCAGTTCTCGGTAGTCAACACACACCCTCCATTTTCCATTTTTCTTAGGCACAATCACTAAAGGAGAAACCCACTGACTATCTGAAATAGGATAGATGAAATTAACATTTAACAATTTTTGCAATTCCTCTTTAACAATTTCCCCAAGATTTGGATTCATCCGTCTTTGAGGTTGTCTGATTGGTTTGCAATTTGCCTCTATATAGATGATGAGCAAAAGTCTTGGCTTATCCTTTCATGTCGTTGTATTCTGCGACATAAAAGTGTATGAATGTCTTCCGTAATACCACCAACTCTTCACAGATTTATCTGTGTTCTTGCTTATGTTTCAAAGTTTTTGCCCTGAAAAATCTCACTCAGAGAGCTGTTAAATTTGTCCATAGAATGAAGAGACATCTGCCTTGATGACAAAACCCACTATTGGATCCCTCTTGAAATGATTCATGTTTGTGTTCAAGAGATTCAAAATTTTCTAGAGTATTCGACTTGAAAATCTTCACTAATTTCCCCGAAATTGTAGAAGAGGCTAAATCTTCTGTCCCTCTATATCCATTGAGTATCATCTAGATTTGTATCTGTAATTGTCCTAGTCGGAGGATATAAAGTGAATTTCTTAGTTGAACTACCATCAGAAATATACATATCACCGGACCTACAACTAATAAAAGCATCAGCTGTAGCCAACCAAGGTCTTCCTAACATAACAGGATGGCCTCCTAGATTATTCTTAGGAGTTAGGATCATGAAATCCACAGGGTACTCCCAAGAATCTAGGGACACTGGAATGTCTTCTATTACCCCATTTGGTTTGATCACAGATCTGTCTGCTAATTGTAATAGTGTGGGTGTAAAGAGAAGATTAGGAAGTTTCAGTTTATCCATGATTTGTCTACTCATGATATTGATTGCTGATCCTAAATCAATGAGTGTGTTTTGGATTTCAATTCCATTGATGTGAATTTTGACAACTAGATTTCCTGGGTCAAGATACTTTGGAATAGAAATTTTTCCCATCATAATGTCTGCTATTTGTCCTGCCAGTTGAATTTTCTTTGTTTCTCTTATTCTTTTTCTTGTTTTCTTCATACTCAACTCCTTTATTGTTTTGGCTAAAATTGGAATTTCCTTGATG